>JBBIGC010000082.1:21133220-21146709 GCA_037576955.1 Lepidarchus adonis | reverse complement strand
TACACAATATTTATATTTGTATATTAAATATTAAATAAACATGGCAACCCCTGGTTTCTATCACCTGTAATGAAACAGTGTCAGTTTGGAAAAGACTGGTCTTGGAAAATCAATAGATCACGCTTCAGTAGAAGTAGCTGAGGTATTTACGTGTTAAATGTTCTGATGTTACAAACCCCATTTTTAGTAAAGTTGGGATATTTTGTGATATATGTGAATAAAAAATTGCAATTTGTAAATTCTCTTGAAAACAAGAACATAGTGAAATGTTTAGAGAAAATTCAAGCTTATACATTTGTTTCATGTTATTGTATTACTACAATGAGTGTGTGAACTGGAAACAGGTGGGGGAATCATGATTGGGTATAAAAGCAACATCGACCAAAAGCTCCATCCTTGCCAGCAAAGATGAGTCATGGTTCATAATTTTGTGTCAAACTTTATAGGAGAAGTGTCTGTCAAAAATAAAAATTCAAGGCACAAGGTTACAAAGACTTTTGTTCACTCATCATTCACAGTACATTTGTGGTTATGTCGCTGGCTTTATTTGTTTTTTTTAATGCGCATATTTACTGTCATATAAGATAGTAGAATGCATTTGAATGCTTTATGGTAATACGTGACTGTACACAGCAGTTTTCAGTGCAACAGTGTGTGTGTGCAATGGGCAGTGGGCGGTTTATTGCTGTTTTTGCTGTGATGTTTCTGTTTTATTCAGCGTTAGTGTTAATGTGAATTGGTGGGTGAGATGGGGGGTTAATAGTGCACTGTGCTAAGGCACCATCAGTGTGGTTTTGCCACAAGTCACCGTCTCCAATGTGTTTACTGCTGTGGTGAATGTTGAAGCATTAAAAAGAGCATTTCTATCTGGAGCAACATTTCCTAAATGCTTTAATGTAATATGAGACGTTCATGTTGAGGCTGAGAAAATATTGGATTTTTTTTTTCTTTTGATATGGTTATCAGTCTAGATATTCAATCACAGCTTTACAAATATGAATATATAAATTAATAATATTAATGAGTAATATTATTTTTAATAATAATAATTACTAATCATATTAATTTTATACATCAATGCCGTTATTATATGTTCATTTTGGATATTATTGTTTTTAGAGCATAATTTTGGATATCAGTTCTATTAGAAACAACTGATTCTCATTTTATTGGAACCTCAATCTGGACTTTGCTTATTTTACAATTTCAGTTATTGTAACAGTACTCACATTTTATTTTACTCATTGCATTCATTTCATTTGCAAAAAAAATTATCTTAAATTATTTAAAAAATCATGTACTACAGAATTTTGTTGTGCAGTTTTCATTTATGTAAATGTTTCAGGTCATCTGATGACTCATGAAACTAGACTAATATGAGGGAAATCATGAAAGGATGTCATGAAATTGAGGCTAGCATGTTCCCTGCCTCTTTTCTTACTCATTATTATTCCCTGTAATGGCTCTTCTAATAGTATTAAACCCAGAAGTGTCTGACTGAGTGATCCAGACTTAGCTCATCCAGTGCTATTCCATTGACACAACGTAACTAGTGGCTAATTAGAAGGATTTGACGTATCATGGGATGGGGTTATAGAAGGAGAAGGAGGTTATAAAGCCTGAGACATACTTGTTCTATAGTGACTGGAGAAGCATTGAATGAGTCTACAGTGATCAAAGGACTTTTGACTTACAAGATTCATCAGCTCAAGGATACAACTCTACACTGTACAACTTTACTCAACTGGATTTACCATCACCAACCTGAAAGATTAACCAGGAACAGCTTTGATGCAACATTTAGAACATTGGACCAACGTGGTCTCAGCTAAACTCCCTGAGACATCACCATTGGCCCCCAAGGCGAGTGTTGGAATACACTGACTGAACTCCACCAGGACTTATTGAGGATCCATGGAACCAATTGCACAGGCCGTGTCTGGAGCAGAAGGTTCCTTACCTCGAAGGGTTCTGAAAGCTGCGCCGCGTGGAGCGTCCTCACATTTCGTGGGCAGCACCATCATCATCCTGTCCTCCTACGCGGTGGCTACATTAGCCATGAACTGTGGGAAAAAGCTTCAGGTGCAAAGACTGAAGCCCGAACCCAGCTAAAACCTTCAGGACCTACAGAGTAGATGTGGAAAACTGTTAATGGACAGTCTTGTTTTTATGTATTTTACCCTTTATTTGATTCTTCACAGTGTGTATCATCTTACATGCCATGTCTGCAGAGATTAAAGCAAGAACTACAACATTTTCTTTGAAAACAGACAAAAATATATGGACAAAACTTAAGCTTAAAGATGGCTGTTATAAGATTACAGATTTTAGCTATACATCATGTGTCATATTGTATTAGAAACCACATTATCAAGGTTATTTGAGGTTACTCAACAGCTTAGCATGCTATAATGAACATCTATGTTTCAGGCTTGCTCTTGGCACAAGACAAATAGCTGAAGTTAAAGCTTAGCCATATTAGCCTTATAGCTGCAGATTCAATGTCTTTGTTGCAGAAGCCATGTTGGGCAATGCATGAATATGGATGGAAATATAGGTAATGATACAATATAATCACAATATTTGGGCCATGGTACAGTATTACTGTGATTCTTTCATTTGAAAGAAGATGTCAAGTCTCTTGGTAACTCTGGCTTCCTTTCCATTTCCATTATTTAGAACAAGATCTTCCGCCATCTTGTGGAATTCGGTAGTAATGTTATCAGATGGGTTTATAAGAAAATAAGTAAATACTTGGGGGCACTGTATTGATATTATGCTGAAAAATATTCCAATATGTCACTGTATTAATATTTTCTCTTCTGTAATCAACTTGCAAAATGACCTGAAACCTGAAAAACATGAAAAGGCTGCTTTTAGTGCTAACGATGCTAATGAAGAGGGCATGTGTTAGCTTTAGTCAGATTAGTTCATGCTAGCCACTAGCATTCATTGCAATAGTGATGTACTGTATGTATAGAGATAAAGCTAGTGGTTGGTTATGTGATTATGGTTGGACATCTATATTTTGTAGTGGATTACAATTGTTATTGTACATCTGTTTATGAAGCTAATTCTGTGCACAAAAGCTTTTGTGTCTTCACTGTGACAACAGACAGGGGTGTACAAAATACTAGGGCTGAAGGATTTGGGGAAATCTTTTAATTTAAAAACGGTATTTCAATTTAAAAGTTATACTTTTCTTTAAATTATTTTATGTAAGGCCCTTTTTCACCAAAAAAGTTTATTCTTTTTAGATGTTCAACATTTTTGGATATAAATAAAATTGTATACTGTGATTTCAATATAAAAAACATAAACTGTTCAGTCCTACAGAATACCCCATGTGAAATACTTATTAGCTATTTCATCAGAAACACATAGATGCACTTTGTATAGTCAGCAGCTTATTTGTTGCTACACCATGTTATTGCCCTCTCTCTCCACCATCACTAAATGGCATCGATGGGAAGTGATCACCATAGGACCACCATTGAACTGATACTGGTTGAGTGAGGGACCGTTCTCAGAACAGCAGCAACATTGACATTGTGGTCATTCTGGTCAGCAGTGGTTCTGTGATGGTCCCCATTGATGGACGGGGTGGGGATAGTGGTGGTGAAGGGTGGAGTATACATTCAGTAGTATATGTAAACACACTGCACCTATATCAGAAGTCCTCATTTCCAGTTCTGGAGGGATGCTGTCCACTACAGTCTAGTAGACCCCTGACCTATAAGGTAGGTTGTAAGAATACATCACATGGTGTTTCTGTTAGTTTGTGCTCCTCCTGTATTAGTGATCTGCTAAACATTTGATAGTAATAGAACTGAGCAAACTGGAAATATTGAGCTAATTTCACTTCGCTTTTAGTCTAACAGGGATTTACTTTAACTTATTTATTTATTTATTTATTTAAATTATGTAATAATTTGTTTAAAAATAAGTTGACTTGCTTTAATTTAAGGATGTCTTACATGTAGGCCTTATCTATACCTCATACACAGCTATCTAAAAACTGTTTTATAGTAAAGACATTTTTGGTTTTCCTCTTTTAACAAGAATAATGTTCATATCTAACAATGCAGAATGTAGAAAAATCTAGGACTGGTCTGTAATTTAACTGAATTGGGTATTCTGTGCATAAATCATGGAAATGGGTATTTTTATTAGTGTCAAAAGTCTCCACTGTTTATACTAAATCATACTGACATTTATAATTAGGGTGTTACTTTATTTATCTACCTGGTGTGCCTAATCTAAAAAACACAAAATAATAACATCAAGAATAGCACTAGAAATGTATATGTGATTGATTATGTATTTAATTGTTTAATCAATGTATTATCCTAATATATTTTATTTTATTTTATTTATTTTATTTATTATATTATTTATTTCATATAACATACGTTATATGCACTTTTATTGAATAGCAAACAATAAAAGCCTGAATTTTGTAATTTGTTTGATTTGTTAATTTAGACTTTGGTGTGCTTAAAGTTATCTTAAAAATAAAAATAACTTTAAAATATGTATTCCAATAAGTAACGAATAAAGACAAATAACATTTTTAAAGAAGCTGGTTCACCGTCAACCGGAAGCGTGAAGCCGCCAACGATGGCGCCGCTGAGCATCGAGTGATCCGTGAAAACTTTCAGCGGTTTTTGTTAGAAATAAACTTATATCTCAATCATTTTCCATTAAATTGGAGGCGAGAAAGCTATGCAGTGAGTATCTGAGTCTTTGTGTCACGTATGCGGTAGAGGGCGAATGAAATACGCAAATAAATTAGTAAACACGCTAAAGGAACAGTGCTAGCTAGCTGTTAGCTGCTAATCTGCTATAAGCCAGTGATGTCTGTTCAGTGGCGACCGTTCAATAGACTGAATTAATATCATACTTTTTCCATCGCTTTGCACGTAAAATCCAGCTGGGGTGTCGTTTCTACACCTTATTTTCTGTGAACATTGATTAACAGCATGTTTATCATGCTGTCTTTGCCTGAGGGAGTGATTCATTCATTGCCCCCTTGTCCTGTTTTGAACCACCTGCAAAAAAGCCAGAAAGCTGCTTCTCTGTATTGCTGTTCTGGTCTAATTTTGTCTTCCTGTCGTGGACATGGGCAACAAGGAAAAGACGCAATTCCCTCAGGTTGGAAGATGCACAGGAGGCTGAGATAAGTGAAGATGCTGGTCTGGATTTTACAGCTCAGCTCTAATCACAAACCCCTTATTGTTCTTTCAGCCACGTTAAGGGAAACAGCGCTCAGTTTGAGTCATAAATTAAAAGTTTTTGGAAATCTGATACATGTACCTGCTTGAATCAAATATGAATTATCAGATAATTTATGACACATTTTCCTGTTGTCTTCCATCTAATGATTTTTGTCAATGATTTTTGAGCTCTATCCTTGTTCATGGGCAGGCAAAAATGATATTAAATAATAACCTATTCCTCCTACCACTCTCACCTGTCACTTCAGTACTCAAAGCCCCTCCCTGATACAGTATTTAGGTTGGGAATACACCATGGTATGAAAGAAAAAAGTTTTTTTCCTTATCATTGCTGACTGTAAGGTACCTCACTTGCATAACACAAAGGATTTGTTAATATTTGAGCCTGGTCAGTTAAGTTATTAGGAAATGAAGTAAGTGATCTCAATCTGATTGTACAATTCAGCATTGCTTTACTGAATATTTATTTTTTACCAAAAAACCCTTCTTTTTGAGTTGTAGGAGTTGTATTTTCAGCGATGGCTTTATTTATAATAATCTTTAATATATATCTTTATTTATAACAGTCTTTAGAATAATAAAAGTATGCAGCTTAACAGAATTGCTGCCTTTTGATTGATACCCCAAAGCGCATCAATGCATTTTTACTGTATTTATGGTATATCTCTCGTAGCAGCGTGTGGTAGCCCTGATGTTTTGTGGTTGTGTAGGTGATGAAACGAGGCCGGACGGAGCAGATCCAGTACGCGGTGACGCAGTACCTGAAGAGGAGGCAGTATGTGGACACGGAGAGTTCGCTGAAAGGAGCCAAGCTGTCCCAGTCCTCAGAGGAAATGGCAGCTAGTCTCACAGGTGCGTTGGTGGAGCATGTCAAGGGTTGATTGACATAACGAATTTAGACAATTTATTGCTTTTGTGAGAAAATCTGCTAAATCTAGTCCAAATGTAATGTTTGCTCTTTGTAGTGTTGTGTTATCAGCCTCTCAGATTATTGACTGGTCGACTTCTACACTACACAATGTGTTTGTACCTATTTACATTAAAAACTGTTTTTTTTTTTTTGGTTTTTATTGGCTTGTTAAATCTGAAAGAACTTGTCGTTTGCTCTTCCTCTAGTCCAGACAGAGTCTAGCTGTGCGAATGTGGTTTCTGCAGCTCCGTGCCAGTCAGACCCTCAGCAATACGACATGCAGTTCTCCAGGTTACGGACCTTTCTGCTTGGTGAGTCACACACGGGCTGAAATTTACTGCCTTTCTATTTCATTTTAAAGCACAAATAATGTTCCAATACTGAAAATATATTTCCGGCTGAAGTCTAGCACACACAGGCTCAACACTCAACAATATTAGAACATTGTCAGTGGTTTTGCTGTTTAAATAAACACTGTAGAACCACAGTGAATGGGGAATTACGATGTGAATGGAGAATGGTTGGAATAAAAAGAGGATATTTTAGGACAATGTGAAGTGAGGGATATTCTCTAAGTTTGAGAGTAGAAAGAACATTTCCAGGCATTATGAATGAAGGGAGAACATCAGGAGAATGAGTAGTGGTAGAAAACTGGAGCTTCGTGAATAATGATAATGAGATGTGGAGAACAGTGTAGCAGTATAAAAGGTGAGAGAAAAGTGAAGAATATTGTAGAATAGTGTTAACGTAATGGACACAAAGGAAATTTGTAATTTGTTTAAATCTGTTGTCCTGGAGGTTCTCCTCTTTGCCATGCTCCTTCATTCACCCAGTCATCTCATTACTTCACCTCTCCTGGAGGATGCAGGAAGTATGTGTCTGCAGAATCTACTGCATTTGGTCCTGGATGAGCACTTCCTCTCTCAGACACAATTATATCATATCATCAAAAAAACCAATGCCGAGTAGAATGAGTGACTCACATATTGACTCACTGCAACAGAAGCGGAGGTGCCGTGGGCCAGGGAGGTGAGCGTGATCCTGTTCCCTCTCTTCCTCTACCTACACCTGGACATGGCGCGGTGTGGCCTGAAGGGGGCAGTAGATGCCTTCTACAGCCGCTTCCACTCCCTCTTCCAGCAGGACACGGAGCAGAAAGCTATAGTGGATCAGCTCCATGGTGTGTTGACGTCACAGGTCAGTCTCCACTGAGGATGCATTCGTTGTAAATATGTATCTTACTTGTAGCTTTTTAAAAATTAATATTGATTTTGCTGCCGTAACAACACACATTTCCCACTTGTGTGACTAGTAAAGAATTATCTCATCTCCTCTTCTGCCACAGTCCATCCAGTCGTTCCACTTTCTTAGACTGAGAATCATGCTAAGCAGTTGCTTCTGTTTCTTTTTGTGACATGATGGGAACTTTTTATACAGGATGTGGCCTCCAATTCCAAACTCTGCGCTCTGCTGGACCACAAGTACGTGGTCCACCTGACTGACCAGGCCTACAGTTACCTGCTCCGTTACCTGCAGAGCGATGACAACAGCGCCATCTGCCGGGTGCTCAGCACACATCTACAGGTGATTGGTTCTGGAATGTCGTAATGAAGCAGGAAGTCTTGCTTTAATACAAAACAGGAAAATATGAAGCGGTGAAACCTGTGTTTTATATTATATGCTGTAATATTGGTGATTCCTTCTAACAAATAAGCATTTTTATTTCCGTAAACAGGTTTTTACAATAACAATAATATAATAATAATTTGAATTTATATAGCGCCTTTCACAAACTCAAGGTCGATTTAAATAGCAAAAAAATAAAAATAAATCAAAACCAAAAATAAAATAGAAACAGTTAAGACACAAAACAGAGACAAACAAACAGCAGAAAAGGTAATTAAGAGTGAGTGGTGGAATAGCACAGGTTGAATAGATGTGTTTTCAAATGGGTTTTGAAGAGGGACAGGTGTTGAGGGAGGGAGTTCCAGAGTTTAGGGGCAGCAACACTAAATGATCTCCCACCCATTGTTGTTGTCTGTATTCTGTCTCTGTTCTGTTCTCAAGTTATATTTGTGTTTAACTAATTTAAACTCCGTTGATAAAAAAATACCTTTAATTGTACGTTAAAGCATTTACCTAAGAGTCATAGTTCAACAGGTGATCAGAGATTTAGTGATAGTTTTTCAAGAAGCCCTGGATCTCTATAAATATTGAACTAAAATATGATGCATGAACTTTTTCCACAGGTGGAGGTGACCGCTGTGCACCGGACTGAATACCAGCTCTATGGGACGGGGCTTAGCACAGGAAACTCAACCTCTACTTCCTCTTCCTCCACCACCTGGGCAGGTGTGGATGGGGCTGAGGGGACGGAGCCGGTGGAGGTCACGACTGGGTTGCCTCAGAACGAGGCGGCTCTGGAGGCGCTTCAGGACTGCATTAAGCGTGTGCGGGAGGGCCCCCCATCACTGACCACCGTGTGCTTCTATGCGTTCCAGCACACGGAGCAGCTCCTCAACACGGCCGAGGTGTCGCCCGACAGCCGGCTGCTCGCCGCAGGCTTTGACAACTCCACCGTCAAGCTGTGGAGTCTACGGGCCAGGAAGCTGAAGGCGGGGCCTCACAGGGCAGATGTGTCCAAAATACGACTCGCCTGTGATGTGCTAGAGGAGGAGGTGAGTAAAGCCTTGTTCACACTACAAGATTTTAGCTCAACTCTGCTGTGTTCACACTAGGAGACTTGTTTTCCTGTTATTGGGAGACTTGCACACAATCATATGACTGATCTGCGACCTGGGTGTTCACACTACAAGATCTCTCACTAATCGAGCCACTGAAGCTCTGTATCAGGGTCTTTCTGTGTAGGGTTAGTCATTATCATATTACATAAGTCTAATTTCAAAAGCTCACATTTATTCATTTGTAAATGCAGTATTTAGTTTAATAAACTCTTGTTCACAGAATTCTTAAAATGTTAAAAGATTCAAAGATATTTATATTAATATTTAGATCCTGTTCCATGGCGATTTATTTTAGAAAATCTTTTTCCTTCTAGACTTTAATCTTGGTCTGATAAAATGTGGCTGTGTAAGCTGTGCAGTAATATATTTACCTTCAGTTATTTTAGCCGAAAGATTATTGTCTGGATCACAGTTCATTGAACCGACATTGTCTTCACTTCAAGTAGTTCCACACTGCAGATATTCAGGCCGCCATGTTAATAATGAGAATATCCATCACCTCTACAGCAGTGGTCACAGTCACTGGGGGAGAGTCTCCTGGGGTAAACACAGTCAAAAAGAACCTAACGGCAAAACTGATTTGTTTAAACCGGTTTTTAATTGATGATTAAAAACAAGAGCAAAAGTCTAAACATAAAAACACTTATTAATGTCTATTTATTTTGTACATTTCCTCAGGCAGATGAGGAGGACGCCTCAGGCAGTGAGATTAAGACCCTGCGCGCCCACTGTGGCCCTGTGTACCGCACCGCCTTCCTGACCGACAGCTCTGGGCTGCTGTCCTGCTCTGAAGACTCCACGGTGCGTTACTGGGACCTGAGCAGCTTCACCAACGCAGCGCTGTACCGAGGCCACGCCTACCCCGTCTGGGACGTCGACGTGAGCCCGTGCAGCTTGTATTTTTGCACGGCGTCGCAGGACCGCACGGCGCGGCTCTGGACCTTCCAGCGCACTTATCCACTTCGGATTTATGCAGGACACCTGGCGGACGTCGACTGCGTCACGTTTCACCCAAACTCCAACTACATCGCTACCGGATCCACAGACAAAACCGTTCGGCTGTGGAGCACTCAGCAGGGCAGTTCTGTCCGGTTATTCACGGGACACCGAGGCCCTGTTCTGGCTCTAGCATTTTCACCGAACGGCAAGTACCTGGCGTCCGCCGGAGAGGATCAAAGGGTCAGACTGTGGGACCTGGCTTCTGGCACGCTGTTTAAAGACTTGCGGGGCCATGTGGACAGCATAACGAGCCTTTCCTTCAGTCCGGACAGCGCACTGGTGGCCTCCGCTGCCCTGGACAACTCCGTGCGAGTCTGGGACATTCGTAACGCTCATGGTGGAGCGGCAGCCGCAGCAGACGGATCTAGCGGAGAGCTGGTGGGACTATACACCGGTGAAACCAACGGAGTCCTTAATGTCCAGTTCATGGCTTGTAATCTGCTTCTGGTGACCGGGACGGCACTGGAGAAACAAGAACAATAACCTGTGACTCAGATAAAGCAGGCTGAGGGGAAAATCAGGAACCAGACAGTTATCTATGAAATATTCAAAAGGAAGTTTTTACATCTGTCTGATACCTTTTTACCTTAATCGTTTAATTATGCTGACGTTTTCAGTACAGTTCCTCATTACTTCTGATTAATCATCATTATGCATTAGACCACTGTACCCCACACACTAAATCGGCTTCTTCTCTTTTGATAAATTAATCATAGTGCTGTGCAAAAGCTTTTGTCTTAGCAGGAAGTGGTTAAAATTCGTTGTAATAAATATAAAAGACCATAAGTACAGTAAATTGTAAGAAAAGAATATGTAGCTGTAAAAAAGTTGAGTATATTTGTTAGAAGAACACAGTAACTACTGATTTAATTTCCTAGAGCATCTAGGTATTGGTTGGTCACTGTAAACACTGGAATTCCACAGGGAGGTTTGGAAATAGTAAAAAAAAATGGATTGTTATAATCTTATTCCTGTTTGAACAAATAAGCGTAAATGGCTTCACATTATAATTTTCTGCGATAACGTGCGCTGGGTGAACATTGCTCTGGTAATGTTGGTACATTCATTGGTCTAATACAAAATGGTATTTATTTGGTTCCTGATGTTTGTGCTCTAGCCATTGTGCCATATGTAGTGCAGAACCCAATCAGAGCTTCAGACGTCCAAAAGCCCTCAGCAATGTTCAAGTCCCTCTTGCTGTTGGTAGCACTGGAGAAACATTAGCAGGGATGGATTAGCCAGTTCTGTCCTCGTCATGGACATTGTGAATTTCACATGGCTGTGTGCCAATCTGCTCTTTGTTGGAAATGTATTGTGCACTATGTATAATATGTCGAATAGAAGCCCTTGTTTTATGTAGTGCACTGTAAAGTAAGTAATGTGAGTTTCAGCCTATGTCTATATGTAATAGAATGAGGCCTTTTTTCTTTTTTTGTACCTTTTCATCAGAATTAACACCCGAGAGGAGCTGGTCCTAGATAACTTAATGGAATACAGTGGTTTTATGTCTGGAGTTAAGTCTCACTTGACTTCTTCCTGGTGAAGCAATGCAGTGTTGAGATGCTTAGCTCCATTGTTTCACCCTCACAGCTTTTCCCCTTTGAGTTGTAGACCTGACCACACTGTTTATAAAATTCATGGTCTTTAAGGAGAAATTCCACCAATTCTCCAAAAATTTCAGCATTTTTTATTTTGAATAGTTTGGCATGAAATGGTATAGAACTTACTGACGTTTCTTCTTTCCAGTGGAACTTCAGTTTTATTTACAATGTCTATACAAAGTTTGAATTGATATTAATAATGGTAAAATTGATAGAAGGTGGGTTTTTTGGGGTGGGGTGGTCAGTTTTGCATCATTTCCACCTGCATATGCTGCGCTATAGTTAAGATCTAATATATTTTCTGTCAAATTGTCATAAAACCATACAGACCGTGTACTCCTAACCATTTCACGTTTTCCATGTAACACCGTTCTGTGAGGGAGGGACCTTCTTTCAGACGCACTTGGACATCTGCTTTTTGGTTCCCATCACCACCACTGTAAACATGTTATCTAGAACGAAACGTTTCTCATCAGGCCACTCTGAATGACTTTTGCAGATTTCATTTTATAAAATGTGTCTGGTTCACTGAGTAGTTTGGTTTAAATGTGTTTGGGGAAGAAGAAATGTGAAACTGTTACAGGATTGAAGTAAATAATCTGACAGTAAACTGCATGCAGAAGCCATTACCATCACTGGTCCTCTAGCCAATCACTGGTGATTATTTTCCCAACTTTCAGCTCTCTGCTGATCTAGGATCAGTGTTCATCTTACAGGTTGACGCTCATGTCGCCCATCAGCTTATTTGCTGAACAAATCTGTGAAGTTTCATTGAGGTTCCTCCACCAGTAGAGGACCAGTCATTTGTTGAATGCCGCTTATGGAAATTGAATATAGAAAATTATGAGAAAACTATGAATTATGAAGTTTTCTACCTGTTTTTGTTGTTCTACATGGAAGACCTCTTCAGCGAGTTTGAGAACATGAATAGTGATGGAAGTTCACTAAGCAAGTAGGTTCTAACTTTTTTTTAAAGTATATATTTCCAAAGTATTGTATTTTTGAGCATATCTGACAATGATGACGACGGCTCAGTGTAGCTACTCTATTTCCAGTGGTTGGCTTTAGAACGGTGGCGTCTTCCAGATGTTTCTTCAGATTCATTGACTTCTATTAGAAGTAAGTTTGTAAAAACCTTTTGTTCTTTTTCATCATTAATCTGTTGTAATTGGCCATGTTTTACATATTCAGCCGATTTTTTTTTTTTTTTACATATTCAGCAGATTAGCAGTTCTTCAGAATGTACTATGAATTTATTTATTGAAAGTACCTGGTACAGATTTCAGATTTCTGAGGAATAACCCTTCTGTTGTTTTTGTAGTAACTTTGTAAGGTCAATAAAACTGTATCTGTTTAACGAATGACACCCAATAACTAACTAAGAGTCATTTTAACCCAACTGATATTTTTTCAGCAGTATATCAGCTTGGGCAAGAATGTTGCTGGTAATGGGCCAAGATTTGTAAATTTAAAAAAAAAAAAAAAAAAAATTCTAGCAAATTCTTTGGCAGTTGACACGTCCCAATGTGAGAAACCACCTGGACATGAACTGGAGAACACACGTTAACAACATTCACCTTAGTTCCTGTGCTACAACGTTCATGTAAGTGCTGCGGTTTAACCAGTGTAAGAATTGGCCAAAGAAAAACTAAAAAAAAAAAGTTTAAAATTACAAATAAATTGGTTATTCAAATTTTAACCCTCAGTATCATCAGCTGCAATTGTCATTGGTCAAGTCGTAGCTAAACAGGTGAATTTTCTCAGGTGTTCATGAACATGGTGTTTGACCCAATGCTGCAGAAGAACCTGGGATGATTTTAATGCTGCTGCTTTCATCCTGAATGTGGAAACTGCATGCTGCACATTCTTGGTCGTGTTCTACTGGTAGTGAAAGGGCGGAGTGAGGAGTATTCTAGCTGAAAAAATGTCTGACATGTAGTTGTAGTAGTACGTTGTAGTTGGTGTGACTCATTCCAGCACAATGTCCCCAACCCCGAC
>JBBIGC010000082.1:21096400-21111255 GCA_037576955.1 Lepidarchus adonis | reverse complement strand
TTTATAAGTTTATAAGCTGTGTTATGTTTTGCGGCTCCGGGCGATCTATCTTTAGTTGAAGAGGAGGCAAAATGGCTGTTTTGATAGTAAAGGTTGCCGACCCCTGCACTAGGTCTTAAAATGGTTAAGTTTAGGTCTTGAATGTGAACAAGTGTGGGGTTTTTTGGAAGCTCAGAATTCTCTGATGGGACAGTGTATATTGGTTCTTTGTTTTTCTTTTAACAGTCAGGATGCAGCTGTAATAAGACTAAAACAAGGTGACAAATAATAAGTGATATAAACTGTAATGAAGATGGTTTGTGAAGTAATGTGATGTTTTATAAGGTTTTCTAAGCTCCAGTATTTTGGGGGTCAGTGCAGGTTTAACCTGCTGCTGGAGAATGATGATGATGATGATATTGATGAAGCTGCTGCACATTGGGCAAGAAGATGCTGAAATTTGGAGTAAAGGCACTAAAGTCACATGAGGAATCAGAAAAACATCAAATCAGCTCAAATTCTCCAGAAAACACACAGGTCCTCACTCTATACTGAAAGGTTTTCCCAAAACTCCATCTTCACTCTTACTGAAAGCAGAAGTGAGGAAATAAATGTGAATAATTTATTCTGTCAGTAATTCTAGGATTTTCTATATTCTTTCTCTATTGTTGATGTGAAATTTGACTTTATTCATGTTGGTCATAAAAATGTCTCAAACATAATTTGCTGAGACCTGCAGAAACCCTGACTAATTGTATTGACTGTTGATCAGGTATTGGATGATACTGTACTAATGTAATTGATTATTGATTGAGAATTAGAGGATAATATTCTGATGCCAGTGATTGTATGGGCTGTTGAGCAGATTTTTGAGATTTTTTAAGTGAGTAATGCACAGATTAGTAATGAGTATTGATTGTTGATCAGGTAATCTGTATTGGTTTTTCGTTAGGTAATGGAGGATATTGTTCTATTGTTATTATATGATTATTGACCGGTTACACTCATGAGTGGATTCATCTTTGATTATTTATTGGAAGATTATTAATTAAAGACTGACCGTATTGATTGATGATCAGGTATTGGAAGACAATGACTACGGCCGAGCGGTGGACTGGTGGGGGCTTGGTGTGGTCATGTATGAGATGATGTGCGGACGGCTGCCCTTTTATAATCAGGTATGATCACGTTACAACCCATCCACGAAGATCAGCCATAACATTAACACCACCTGCCTAACATCGTGTAGATCCCCTCATGATCCTGGAACAGCTCTGACTGTGGTGCGTTGTTCTGAACCCTTTTTATCAGAACAGCATTAACAAGATCACACAGGCTAGACATCACACCCCAAATATCTTGGGTGCCCATGATCCTGTCATACTACTACTACTATCTACTGCACATCTGGAACATCCCACAAGACCTGCTGTTCTGGAGACGCGCCAACTCAATCATCTAACCATTGCAATAAGGCCCTTCCCAAAGTGGCTTACGCTCCTGCTTCTAGCACATCAACTTCAAGAACTGACTGCCCACTTGCTTCCTAATATATCCACACCCCGACAATTATAATGAAAAACTAGATAGACAGTGGTGTTAGTCATGGCTGATCAGTGTACAGCATAATCGAACCAAACAACTGTGTGTGTGTGTGTGTGTGTGATTTCTATAGTATATTTTGAGGTATAGTCTTTTTATTCTCCACAGCATTTACTGTTACTGTAACTCGTGTTCTATTATTTTTCATACTTCTGGCATGTCTTCCCGTAGATGAAAAGAATGTTTGTGATAACCCTGCCAGAAACGTTATGCTTTTTATATATTTATGTATTTAGATAGAATTTCATACAATGTGTGTGTGTGTGTGTGTTTTCCAGGATCATGAAAAGTTGTTTGAGCTGATTCTTATGGAGGAAATAAAATTTCCCAGAACACTCTCTGCTGATGCCAAGTCTCTGCTTTCTGGGCTCCTCATCAAAGACCCTAACAAGAGGTGTGTGTTTGTGTGTGTGAATCTGAATTATTTAGCTTAGACTCTATACAAGATTTTTTCTTTTCTTATTGATTCTGAAGGCTGAAAGAAAATATTAAGTTTTCTATGTAAATGCAAAACTGATGTAAGTAGAAAGCGTCAAAGTGTGTGTGTGTGTGTGTGTGTGTGTGTGTGTGTGTGTGTGTGTGTGTGTGTGTGTGTAGATTAGGAGGAGGCCCAGATGATGCAAAGGAGATCATGAGACACAGTTTTTTCTCTGCACTGGACTGGCAGGACGTCTATGATAAAAAGGTACCCACAAGTCCACATGTTGTCTTGCAGTTACAAAATCATGGAAATGTGTCCAAAATGAATATTAAACATATGGGGGGAAAAAATACAACTGACAAAGAGGAAAAGCATCAAAGCCATCTGAAATTAAAATGAAATTGTCATGGGAACTGAGAGCCAGTGTTGATATCCTGCTTTTTTCATGTGCACATTTACCAATGATGTTGACACTAATATTTATTAAACATAGAAACAGGGCGAATCCCCGAATCAGCAACTGAGAAATGTGTCCAATACATGTTAATATAAAACTTAAATACGATATCAGAGATCACTGAAATACGGTCGTACACAACTGCTGCTCTACACTGCTACAACCGCACAGTTCTCATTCAGTTACTAAAACGTGTTACTCTGATTAAGTACACGTAGCTTATTGTGGCCAAACTACATTGCTATTGCAACATTAGCTTTTCCCTCTCTGTCTCTCTCTCTCTGTCTCTCTCTCTCTCTCTCTCTAGTTGGTTCCCCCATTCAAGCCCCAGGTATCATCTGAGACAGACACCCGGTATTTTGACGAGGAGTTCACAGCCCAAACCATCACAATCACCCCTCCTGAGAAGTGTGAGTTCTGTTTACAGCCATTTGTCAGAAACGCGTGTCCTCTGTCGCCCTCTTGAGTGTCTTAAGCAGCAATGTACTGTAAGAACTCTGCACCGACGATGTACTGCAGGTTTATCCTTTCAACAATATTCAGCAGAACACGTTTCCCCTCCAAGACTATTCCAGTCTTTATTTTTGCCTTCTTTCGGCCTATTTGGTGAAAATTTTGTGCCGTTCAATGGATGTTGTACAGTATGGCCCTTCAAGAGACGCAAATAGAAGTAAAAGTTTTAGAAACTGTTCTCAGAAACATCTGTCACACGACTCTACGGAGAAATATTTTATCTTCATTTTTGTTTGCACATTTGGACTGTTTCTTTTCTTTTCTAACTGCTTGCGTTAAAGCTTTATCTACTTATTTACTTATGCATCTACTTTTCCTATGTATGTATAAGTTAATTTTAGTTCTTAAGTTTAAGTTTTAGTTTATTGTTAAGTATTTAGTCTAATAATCTTTAATTATAATTAGATTCTTGCACAGTCTGGAGTGGATCAGCATTTCACAGCTTGTTGTACGTGTATAATTAGGCATGTGATAAACATCTTGAATTGAATTGAGTATTTTCATTAGATTTTACACGTAGTAATAAAACCAAAGAGGCGTGACTGCGTAAAAGGTGAAAAATAGTAAAAGATGTGTGTGTGGTCAATGAGGCCAGTCTGTGGAGTTGACCTCCTCTCTGTGTTTCTCCTGCAGTTGATGAGGACGGGATGGACTCGGCCGATAGTGAAAGGAGACCACATTTCCCACAGTTCTCATATTCAGCCAGTGGGCGAGAATGAATGAAATGCTCTAGGCCATTCAAGGAAACTACGTAGCCATGCTAGGAAAATGTCTGCCCCGTTTTTCCCCCCGTTTCTCTCAAATTACTTCTTTACTTGGGAAGGGTTTTTTTTTTTCCTTTTTTTATGTGGGACTTTAAAATAAAAGGGGTTTTGCACAGTTGGGTTAGACTTGAACCTGGTCAGCCCACGTAAAAAAGTCTCGTACATTTTCAGCATTGTTGTTGTTTACAGAAGATCAAGAACAGTTTTGTTTTTTGTGCATTAAATTATATCCATCAGTATTACCATTGATGTCGACGTATTAGATTTTATTTTCTTCTTTTTTGCGGTTGTTTGAAAAGAGCCATTCTGGGGAACAAAACCAAAAATGTTGCCTTACGTGTGTAATTGTCAGACGAACACAGACAGACAGATGGACAGGGTAATTGGCAGTGTCAGTAGATTGACCCTCAACAGGCTTATAAACTCCTTCCCTTTATCTGTTTCTGTATAGCGCACATCTTCCACCTCCTAATTACGAGCGTCGCTCTCTCACTGCGGAGAAAGTGATTATGATAGAAAGACACTGTTGTCATTTTCTTTGCTCTGGTATTTGCTTTTCTTTTGTTCTGAAGATATTTCACTTGCAGACAGACATCAATACACACACACACTTTACTGTAAACCTCACTCAGGCAACTCTGAGCACAAAACTACTAACAAACCACAGGACAACTCCAGCCCAAATCATGGGGATGGACGTGTTAGAAAACTACGTGCACTCCAGATACAGATTTTATTTTATTTTCTGTGCCATTTCCCACAGTGGATTCAAAAACAGGATCATTTTATGAGAAATAATCAGACATTTTATCTGTGTGTGTACATTTATACACACACATACTTCTCATTATGGGACTGTTGGAAGAGTTGCATTATTTAATGTCTTAATGTATAATAAATGCTGAATATTAATTTAAAACTTAATAGTGTTCAGCAATTTCTATTAATAATACAGGAAGTTTGGTGAAATGTGAAGTTAAAACTAGACATTTTACTTGTTTTAGGTCATTTGATGAGAATTTTCTGGTGAAGTAATCGTAATCTATTGCCAAACATCTTTTGAAAAATGCAACAAAAATGGGTTAAACATTATAATATTCAACAGTCTCTTAATGAGAAACTATATTATACAGCAGTTATTGTACGCTCTAAAAATTGCCAAACTAATCTGGTATGAACTAAAATCACAGATTGTGTACTTCTGGTCAAAAGTTTAGTAACATCAGGCTGAACATGTTCCATAACTTCCAAACAGTAAAAATGTCCTGCGTTATTTCCTAAATGAACCCAATGTCCTCATGGGAAAAGGAATTTTTTTTGTACAACAGGCCAGCAAAAAATGTCTAGAAATTAAAATAACAAGCAAACAACAAGGACACTTTACAAAAAGAGTTCATGTGTAAAATAAAACGTAATATATTCTTCATTTATCTTTATCTAATATTCGTGCCTGTTGGCGAAAGCAGTTCATTTGAGTCTTTGCTGCTTAAGTTGCGATCAATGGTGAAATGGGCTAATGGGAAGATACAGATGTTTTTAATAGTCTCTTTATAGTTTGAGGTCTAGTGGCTAAAAAAAGAACGGGGTGTTTCTAAACTTTTGACTGTCGGTATACACCTGCCATTTGTAATCATGTTTAAGTCACAAACTGATCCTGAATCAGTCCTGTTTTACTTATATAATAACACTAAGATAAGGCATTGGGTAGGAGTGCTGCTCCATGGTCAGCTTTGTTCTCTCCAAAGAATCATTCATTAGGATCTAAAAAAAGATAAAAGCTAATCCTAGACTAGCACTCGGAGCTAATCAGCAACAATGCACTCGACTTTACACAAGATATGAACCATGCAATTGTAGTAACAGAACAAGGGGAGGAAATACACCAACATTTATCAATATCAGTCTTTATTGTTCATTTTCTATCTTCTTTTTCCTCTGGCATTACCCAGTTCTGCCTAGCTGTAGAATTCGTGTTAAGGGTGGCAGTATGTGGGAATCAGAACCCGAGTCAAATCACACTAACTCTGAGCAAACTGAGCCATGCAATGCCCGGGCGAGAAAACCGCTGAGATAACTGTGCAGGAGAGTGGAATTTATCCATTATCTATTAAACCCCTCCCCCCCAAAAAAATAACTGACCCCCACTTCCAACCCCAGAATCCACTCAGCTACAGTATCTATGTGATGTAAATATGCAATGCCTTTTTACTTTTTTTTTTTACCGAACTGAAAAGAAAATTGTGTGACAGGTGTTGTGTGACTGTGCTTAATTGTTGGATGATGAAAAAACATGATACAAAAAATAGAAAAAGAAAAAAAAAATCAGTGACTACAGCAATTAAACAAACGTAAGGGGAAACATTAGGCGCATTTCAGAACAGACAACCTTGTGGTTCCAAACCCTGCCCCCCATCCATGCTCGGTTCAATAAACTTCTTACGAAATTCATCGCAAAAAGACGTGTGCGTATGTTGAAGTTCCAGCTTGTTTTTCTCGCTGTGAGATATCGGTTTAGCTAACAACGGTTCTACATCAGGTTTTCTAATGTTGTTATTATGAGAGATTTTTTTTCCAGTGTATTTTTGTACCATAATTGTAACTGTAATTTATTTTTTTGTTTCATTTTGCTTATGGCAATGTTTCCCTGTCTCTCATTCCAATGTGAGAACGTGTCTTTTTTTTCCCTTTTTTTTCTTTAAGGATGAAGGACATTGGATACATTGTGGCTTTTTTTTTTCTTAAATTACAATCCTCTTTAGTTGATTTTGCTTTTGGTTTTTCTTTTTTTTAAATACCAAAACGTTATGGCAGGCAGAGTTCTTGCCTTGCTGTTTGGTAGTATTTATTTTAAGTTATATTAAAATGAAACAAAGAAATTGTTGCATATTGTTTTATTTTAATTTTTTTTTCCCAAATTCAATGACCGCACAGGGTAGTTGAGTAAGTATATAATGCAGTATAAAATTATTTATTTATTTATTTATTTTTTACTGGTACTCCACCTTTAAGCAACAATGATTTAAATAATCATAATCATTGGTCACAAGGCCTATGTAATAGCAAAAAGTATTTTCTGTATATTTGACACCATAAATCTTAATTTAGTCTGGTATGACAGCGTTGCTAAGTAGCAGCATTTTATAACCCATTCTGTCTCCCTTCTGTAAATGACCTCATAACAAGTCTGATTGACAGCATTCTGATGTATGTGCAGTATTAATGTCAGTCAGTAATATTTACATGTTTCAGCTGCTGCTTTACATGCAGGAAATCCTCTTATAAGTGGGGTGTGTGTATGTTTTGACGAGATCTCATAATTTATGCAAGACTTAACCTACATTTTTTTAATGTAGTGCTTACTGTACTAATGGCCTCCTCATAAATCTCAGCTGCTCATGCACACAACAACAAAAAAACTGATGACAAACTAAACTGTGGTTTATTTAACTGGAAAATAAGACATTCAAATTATCTGTAGTTATTAAGCAAATTAAATCAAACATCTTGCTTTTTATTTTAGACGATAGATGCATACACTTAAATGTGACATTAGTTTTGCCTTAGTAACTGATTTCTATATATTTAGTGAACAGGATTCAAAGTTTGTTCATTTGTCTGCTTGGAAAATGGACACAAAAATGACAGCAAATATTCCCCAAAACTCGTTTCCACCATTCACTCTGGAACAGCAGGCGGCCAGTCCACATCCACTGACTGAAAATAATAAGACGGGGAAATAACGTTTTAATGACCGTGGTCTGTATGAAAATTTCAAACATGTTTCACTATTTGAACAAAAACAGGCTAATGTTTCTACAAAATGCTAAAGGTTTGATACAGAGTCAATGACCATCTCATATTAGTCCATTATAAAATATACACAGAATATTAAAAACTGCTGGTGTATTCAAATGATGAACATTTTCCCTGCTTCTATATTTCATAAAATCCACAAACTTAACTCATCTGACCTAAACTAAATCTGATGGGTTAGCATGTTTCATGCTAACTGAAACGTACCTCCACATCCAGCTCTAAGATGTCCACCTCAGACTCCATGAGTACACAGAGGTTTGGCTTAGTCCGACCAAAGTCTCCATGAACAAACTCCTTTATGTAGCTTTAGCAAAGTTATTAAGGGAACAATGAGCTAATGTTTAAAGAAATTTTCATGCAGTTTTTTACGCTTGTATGCTAGTCAGCTAACAAACAGTAAATGTTAAAACCTAGAAATAGTTCAAGTATGTGCTAATAAAAATGTTTGAGAATATGCTACTGTCACAGGTTATGATATATGCCAGTATCAACAACATGCAAATATCAAAAAACATATTTAGCATTATATACTACTGCTAAGATTAAGAAACAGTTATATACTACTGCTAAGAAAAATAAAACTTATGTACAATTACTAAGCTCAATAAAGTTATATACTACTGCTAAGCTGGTTACACCATTATATACTACCATAATACTAAGATTATTACAATTATATACTAATGCTAAACTGATTACACCGTTATATACTACCATAATACTAAGATTATTACAATTATATACTAATGCTAAGATGGTTACACCATTATATACTACCATAATACTAAGATTATTACAATTATATACTAATGCTAAGATGGTTACACCATTATATACTACCATAATACTAAGATTATTACAATTATATACTAATGCTTAGCTGTTACACCGTTATATACTACCATAATACTAAGATTATTACAATTATATACTAATGCTAAGCTGGTTACACCGTTATATACTACCATAATACTAAGATTATTACAATTATATACTAATGCTAAACTGGTTACACAGTTATATACTACCATAATACTAAGATTATTACAATTATATACTAATGCTTAGCTGTTACACCATTATATGCTACCATAATACTAAGATTATTACAATTATATACTAATGCTAAACTGGTTACACCGTTATATACTACCATAATACTAAGATTATTACAATTATATACTAATGCTTAGCTGTTACACCATTATATACTACCATAATACTAAGATTATTACAATTATATACTAATGCTAAACTGGTTACACCATTATATACTACCATAATACTAAGATTTTTACAATTATATACTAATGCTTAGCTGTTACACCATTATATACTACCATAATACTAAGATTTTTACAATTATATACTAATGCTAAGCTAGTTACACCGTTATATACTACCCTAATACTAAGATTATTACAATTATATACTAATGCTTAGCTGTTACACCATTATATGCTACCATAATACTAAGATTATTACAATTATATACTAATGCTAAACTGGTTACACCGTTATATACTACCATAATACTAAGATTATTACAATTATATACTAATGCTTAGCTGTTACACCATTATATACTACCATAATACTAAGATTATTACAATTATATACTAATGCTAAACTGGTTACACCATTATATACTACCATAATACTAAGATTTTTACAATTATATACTAATGCTTAGCTGTTACACCATTATATACTACCATAATACTAAGATTTTTACAATTATATACTAATGCTAAGCTAGTTACACCGTTATATACTACCCTAATACTAAGATTATAACAATTAATGCTAAAATTAATACAGTTATATATTAAAGCTAAATCTAATATAGTTGTGTGTGTGTGTGTGTGTGTGTGTGTGTGTGTAAGGATACGTCCCAGCCTGTGTGTGTAGCTTAAGTCTGAAGTGGTGTGTATCCAAGTAGTTTGCACTCATGGAGTGGATGACCCTCTGCCGGACAGCCAGTGGCCTACGGTGCAGCACTCTCAGCGGTGTCTTCTGATCAATCTTCAGCTCCTACACACACACACACACACACACCCCTAACTATCTTTGTCTACGATTAACACATTGTATTATATACTGGATTCAGGAAAGAGAAAGCAACAAAAGACAACTGGGGTCCGCGCTATAGTTATAATAATAAAGGTGAATCCACCGTGTAATTATGTAACTCTATTAGCAGCGCCTTCCTGAAATGCGCCAACAACAATCAGAGTAACGTCCTCCTCTGCCCCTCACACGCTCTGGTCGCTATAGTAACGTGTAAAAAAAACTGTGGTATTTTGTAAATATAATAATAAAGGTGAATCCACTGTGTAATTATGTAACTTTATTAGCAGCGTCTTCCTGAAATGCGCTAACAACAATCAGAGTAACGTCCTCCTCTGCCCCTCACGCACTCTAATAACTATAATAACAAATATATAATTCTTATTATCATAATTTGTTACAATTATTCTTATTACAGACTATTTTCTCTATCTAATCATTTGTGTTGTATTTTAGGCATTATAGTTTCGTGGTGAATGATGGTGAAAATGACTGAACTCCAATGTAATTACATCTAAGGTGATACCGGTGCTGGATCTTCCCAGGCCACGTCATGGAAGACAGTCTGATGCAGCATGTGAACACTGCTATGGTTTCTAAACCTTTTTTTAAACTGTGTGTTTTCATCATTTCAGCCCATGCTGCTTTTTAAAAACATGGGCCTCGTTTCTTTGGTGAAGGAATCGTCCAATCAGAACTAGAGTCATCACTCAGTAATAAAACAAGTTGATTAACTGTGATGCATAAAGAGAGGGATGAAAATAATCAGGTAAAGTGAAGCACTCTATAGAAAACCACACGCCCACGGCGTGATCACAAAAAAATGAAATGGAAGATCAAATACAGAATATAGAACCTTTAAGCATAGGATGAAAAATAGGCATTTTACGTTTCTTCTTTTTTTTTTTTTTACTGAGCACAGTCTGTTACCTTAATGTTTCCAATGAAGTCCAGATCAGAGTGAGTTATAGCCTTTTTGGTCCAGATGAGGGCACTGTAGGACTTGGTCTTCTCCTCCTCTCCCTCCTTCATCCGGCCCATAGCTTCTCTGCACAAACACACATCTATTGGACCTATGGGGGTTCGCCTCTACACACTGCTCTACACACTGCTCTACACACTGCTCAACCAAGTCTTAGCAAGAGAAAGTATCTTTAATATAAGCCCAGTCTTAATATTATCTTTAATATAAATAGAGTAACACTATTTATTAGAATAATATAACAGTAACTATGTTCTTTCACATTATGCTTCATTTATCATCCATGCTTAAAATTATTTATTTATTTATTTATTTTATTTTTATATATGGGGATATGGGGATATGGCTGTAATTAATGATACTAATTCATTACAAATTATTCATTTAGTCAGCATCCAAATTAAAATATTTAACAATTTTCTACCTTCTTACCATATATCTCCTAATAGTAGCCCGGCATTTATTCAAAAAATTGTTGGGACGTCCCGGCGTTTAATAGAGACAGTGTTTGTTGGAGACGGGTTATTATTCTCCTCACAGACGGAATGGTGAAGGTATTTACAGCCACAAAACATCATGCAGCTTCTTCACATTTATTTAGACAGAAGATAAAACATCACGACTAAAATCATCCCTCTCTCTTTTCGGCTGTGATTGGCTGCTGTTAGTGTGGGCGTGGTTTAGCACCGAATGCAGTGATAAGTTTAAACAGAGACAATATCCGTCAATAATCCTCAGATATCACGACAGAAATGATTAATTACACATGTTACACTCATAACTGTCTTCAGAAATCAAAGGTTTGTTTTAAGCCGTTTCACACCTTCGTTAAGGGGGCGGAGTCTATTTGTTGTGATGTCTCTTCAAACCCGGCGTTTATTGGAAACAGGCGTCAATAAGAGACGATTATTAGAAGATATACGGTATATTATGTATTTTAAAATCGGGGGGAAAAACGACAATTCAGATCTGATAAAATATTTCTCTCGCACACACACACACACCTGGTTACAATCTGCAGGTCCCTCACACGGATTTTTTCAGATGATGTGTTGATTTTCTGCACAAAGGAGAGGCACAGGTAAATTGTCTGGGGAAATTGTGTGTGTGTGTGTGTGCGAGTGTGTAACGGATTCAGTACCTCCTGAAGCTGTCGGATCTCTGCTTTGTTGCACTTGGTTCTGTGGGGGTTCAGTAGCTCCATAGCAAACGGTCTTCCTGCAGGAGACACCGCGAGTCACACTTCAGTGTTTCACACTCAACATTGCGACTACATTCACGTTCAGGACTCACACACACACTCAGCTTCACCAAGCTGACTTAGTAATAAAACCTGAAAACTAACACACACACACTTAAATAGCTTGCATGCTCTAAATCCAAGTGCGTGTGTGTGTGTGTGTGTGTGTGTGTGTACCATTTCCCAGGGTCCGTACATCCACATCTTCTCTCCCAGATGAGGAAAAGTTAAAACCTACAAACAGATGATCAGAGAAAAAACAGCTTCATCTGCTTTCATCAAAAACAGCAGCAGTTTCGTCTGAAGCTTGATAACACACTGGTTTGTAGGTGTGTGACGATATGGTGATATATTGTTGTCCTTGCTCATGCGGTACGATAATCGATACGCAGACGGCAATATCGATATTTAAATCACTAAACATTCGCAGCTAATTTGACTCACCAGGGTCGCTACTTCTTCTCTCCTCTGGGTGGCGCTGCTCGACTGAGTGCAGGAGATTTGAGTGAAAGCTGAAGAACTTCCCAACAGGTAGATGCAGAGAAAGCTCGGTTGAGAGACGCCCCAGCCACATGTAAATCTAGTCTGACTTTGGCTTTTAGAACATTGACGGAACAGTGTGTGGATTATTTTGTGACGGCCGAATCTCTGCGAGTCTCTTTCCCGCACTTGTTTAATAGAAAAACGTCAACATTAATCTGTTCTCAACTATAATTTAGATCAGAAAAAAGCACAACGTTCCATAATTTGTCTGGAAGGCATGTTTCATGGGGAGCAATGCATTGTGGACAATGTAGTGTCTGCTGCGGGAAAATATCTCTATGGGAGTTGTAGTTCAGTTGGTAGCACGATGCTAGTGGTCGCAAAGCAAATACGGGAAAGGGAACAATAGTATTGCTGTTATTTATGTAAATTAATAACGCACACCGTGTTTGTGATGTATCGCTGTCATGCGATATATCAATTATTGCGGAATAACTATCGCATATCATATTGTATCGTAAAATACACTGCAATTCCCACCCCTACTGGTTTGTGCACTGACCATCAGCCTTAAAGTAGGAGAGGAGAGGGGCAGCAATCAACTCCTCCACTGATCCTTCCATCCGCCTCTCTCCATCTATCACCCACGGCGTCTGAGGAAGCTCCCGAGAGAACTTATTATACCTCCCTAAAGACAGACAGACAGAAATGGAGAGAAATATGAAGAAACATGGAGGTTTTCAAGTGATTCACACTTAAAACAAAGATTTAATTCTCAAATAAAGAAATGTATTACATTATTTTGTTACAAACATGGAGCGTCATAATATTTATGTAGTAACAATGTACCTCACTGCTTAATAATAATAATAGTATATAACTAATAGCGATGTTCCAATCTCTAAGATCATATTTATTAATGCCATTATATATATATATATGTGTGTGTGTGTGTGTGTGTGTGTGTATGTATGTATGTATGTGTATATATATGTATGTATGTATGTATGTATGTATGTATGTATGTATGTATGTATGTATCAGCAGATACTCAATAGCTACTGAGGTGGATCGAAATATGACAACAAATGACATGATCAGGATCCTATAGTAATATAATGATATATTTATATTCCAATAACCAGAACAACAACAACAATAATAATACATTGTACAGCCATTCAATCACTCACCTGCTATAAAGACAGATGCATGTAGGCAGGTGGTGTCCAGCGAAGTGCATTTGCTGGTTGGTCTGACCGGTGGACAAGGGTAATGTCTACAGAGGAACACACAAAGTTTAAGCAAACACAACGAGGATATACAAAAGTTTGAGCACCCCTTAATAAATTATTATTATTATTATTATTATTATTATTATTATTATTATTATTATTACATTATTGTTATTGTTATTATTATTATTATTATTATTATTATTATTATTATTATTTATTGTTATTAATAATATATTGGTAATAATAATAATAGTAATAATAATAATAATAATAATAATAATAAGTGTTATAAATGTCAATGAATTCACTAAACAGAAGAGGAGGAGAAGAAATGCTCACAGAAAAGAAAGGTTTTTATAGACAATAGGATTATATTTACCTGAGGAATTTCCCTTCTGTTATCTTCTCTAGCGCCTTTACCACTGCCATTCTAGTGAAGACAGACTAAGAACAACACACACACAAACGAGTGTGTAATATATATATATATATATATATGTAGGGGGTCCTAGACTTACGACAGGGTTCCGTTCCTCAGCGTGAGCCATAAGTCGAACCCCCCTACGTGTCTATGTGTGTAATTCCCTGGGACCATTCCTCTGTCAGTCCACCAGAGGGAGACATTCTACCACCTGAAGCTCCGTTTAGCCTTTTTCTGAGCATTTTATTATATTTACTTTCACATCATAAAAAAAATAAAAAGGGGTTTGGGGCAGGAAAGTCGAGGATCCCCTGTGTGTGTGTGTGTGTGTGTGTGTATATACAGAAATGCAAACAAGTGACTTCATTAGGTACACATAGCTTTGATGTACACTTATTAGACCTGCCACTCCCACCATACAGCTGCACTGTAGTTTCCCACTACCGTCTGTAGTCCAGCTGCGTTTCTGCATTAACTGACCCCTTTCTCTCAGAGCCAGAATGTACTTGTTTTGCTACAGAGACTTTTATATGAAACTGGAGCCGATGGGATAGCCATCACTCCCCCCACATGCATCAGTGAACCTTGGGCATCCTTTGCCCCGGTTGGATCACTATTAGTAGGTTCTCAGTCCTGGAACACTACACAAGACCTGCTGTTCCGGAGCTGCTCTGACTCTGTGACTGTGGACTGGCCATCACAGCCCTCACTGCCAACATACCTCACCACTTTACAGACACCAGTGTAACCAGTCAACCTTGTTCCTTTTACCTGTCAGTGGTTTTAATGTTGTGGCTGACCTGTGTGTGTGTGTGTGTGTGTGTGTGTGTGTGTGTGTGTGTGTGTGTGTGTGTGTGTGTGTGTGTGTG
>JBBIGC010000082.1:21067359-21081037 GCA_037576955.1 Lepidarchus adonis | reverse complement strand
TGTGTGTGTGTGTGTGTGTGTGTGTGTGTGTGTGTGTGTGTGTGTGTGTGTGTGTGTGTGTGTGAGAGAGAGAGGGAGAGAATGCGAGCAAGTGAATATTAATATCTTT
The DNA here is from genome assembly GCA_037576955.1 of Lepidarchus adonis. Classification (NCBI taxonomy): domain Eukaryota; kingdom Metazoa; phylum Chordata; class Actinopteri; order Characiformes; family Lepidarchidae; genus Lepidarchus; species Lepidarchus adonis. Next base: position 21,080,928 of record JBBIGC010000082.1, on the reverse strand, counting down.
TTCCATTTAATATTATGTTCCATTTAGATTCTGAAACAGGAGTGGCCGAAACATTGGCCCACATTTATAAGTGACATTGTGGGAGCAAGTCGCACCAGTGAGAGCCTGTGCCAGAACAACATGATCATCTTGAAACTGCTGAGTGAGGAGGTCTTTGATTTCTCCAGTGGACAGATGACCCAGGTCAAAGCAAAGCACCTGAAGGACAGGTAATATAAACAAATGCTACTGTTCATTCTGCAGAATCTGTACTTTAGCTGAAGTGATTACTATTAGGAGTAGTAGTCCTAGATTTAAAAAAATAAATGAATCTCTTCTCACTGTTTCATCTGTATTTTCTTTTGTTTCAGGGCTGTAGACATTAATTTTGAATTTTTTGTTTGTTTCTCTTCCAGCATGTGCAATGAATTTTCCCAGATTTTCCAGCTTTGTCAGTTTGTTATGGTAAATCATAAAGAATATTTAAATGAACGATCCAAAAAATTAATGAAAGGTATTATTTTGATTTTTTTTCTAATACTACTTTTTTCTTCTTCTTTTTTTTAGGAAAATTCTCAGAATGCTCCTCTGGTACATGCAACCCTGGAGACACTCCTTCGCTTCCTTAATTGGATTCCTCTGGGCTACATTTTTGAGACCAAACTCATAAGCACCCTGGTTTACAAGGTGATGCATCTTTACTAATGACTGACAGAAAGATACAACGTTTTTGAGGGGAGTAATATGTATTATGCAAAGTGGTTGGTCCCTCTTACAAAGGCGCATTTGCATTGGTGTTACTTGCAACTGCGTAAGAAAAAGAGGAATATCATGTAGAGAGCTATCTGTAGTCATATGACCGTCTGCCACTTGCATTATGGTAAAGCAGATGCTCCAACACAGATTTTCAGTGATGATTGTTGCACTTTTTAATGATTTTTAAAAAAAATTTTTATATTTGACATGTCAAGTAGATGAGGAGATGCTCATCTTTGAGATGAAAAAATGGAACAATGTATAGTCAAACACTGTTTGCTCGCCCCTGTTGGTCTGAGCCCTAAATTTGGTCACCAGTCAGAGAACGCAGCTTTCATTTACCAGACATTTTGGGTTTAATTCACAAACTTGTGCACAAACTCAGAATGGAAGTTACCACTAATGCTGAAATAGTAGTCAGGTTGAGATTAAAATGTAACCGGCAACTGGTCATTCTAATGGAGGCGGAGCATGGACAGACGGACCAACCAACCGGGTTACCTATGTTGATTGATGGTCCAGACACCAATCAGACCTAGGCAGCATCAGTTATTGGTCCATCGTATGGTAATGTCGCTCACCCACCCACAGCAGCAGGAGCAGCACCTATAGAATTAGCATGATTGGCTGCGTTCTAGGCTACAGCGCTAACAGGGACCCAAGTCTGGCAAGTTGTAACGGTAGAAACACTTACACCTAAAATGTTTCGTTGTGGCGAGGGCAAGGTTGGCGGCTTAACGAGGTATATGGCATGGAAGGAAATCTGTTCTGCAGCCTTTCATGGTGAGAGGCAAGTTTGGTGAGATAATGGGGTTTACCTGTGTGTCCTTTTTGTTTGTTTTGTTTTGTTTTACATTTTGGGGCGAAACCATTTAAATTTGTTTAAACACCTGAACCTGATACAAAAAGTGTCAGAGATCACAGTTGGCTTTGCTCCTTTGGGCAGAATGACCTTTCTAATCCCCAAACAGCACAGTGCTAGGCATCATGGGAGTCTGCTAGCCAACAACAGATTTGGTGTTGTTGGAGTTGAGCTGTAGAGTAGCATTAGCAGCAATAGATAGATGCTGTGCTTTGTCACGTGACTCAGGAACTTAATTTTATCATAGATTGTGGGTGAACTAATTGATTGGGGGGGGGGGTCAGTCAGTATCTCAATATGAAATATTTTAGTTTTTTCTGAGTGGATATGTTTAGGATGCCTTTCTGTATTTTTGTAGCTTCTTATTTCATTCAATGTTTGTAATTGGTTTGTTTTAGGAATCCTGAAGCCTATGCAACAAAATGCAAAATTGCTTTTGAAGGCTTGCTATCAGATAAGCTCAGAATAGAGCAATCCGGATAGAGCTAGAGATGATTCAATTGCGTCAAGATTATTTGTTGGTTCTAATACTGTGTTCTGGTTTTGTTCCTCAGTTTCTGAATGTTCCAATGTTCCGGAACGTGACTCTGAAGTGTCTGACCGAGATTGCAGGCGTCAGTGTCAATCAGTATGAGGAGCAGTTTGTCAACCTTTTCACTCTAACCATGATGCAGCTCAAGCAGGTAAATAAATTTAGTTAAAAGGTTATAAATTAGTATTCTGGGGTCGAAATTCATAGGTACCAATTAAAAAAAAAAAAAAAATCGAAGTAATGTAAATGGAATATAACTTCTTTGTTACGTAATAGTTTTCTTTTTATTTGATTGACAGATGCTTCCCCTGAATACAAATATCCGCCTGGCGTATGCTAATGGAAAAGATGACGAGCAGAACTTCATCCAGAACCTCAGTCTTTTCCTCTGCACGTTCCTCAAAGAGCATGGCCAGCTCATTGAGAAAAGACTAAACCTGCGAGAGACTCTTCTGGAGGTACATTGTTTTCTCCATTACATCACATGCTCACTGATGTTCTTCAGAGGGTGAACTTTGAAGAGCTTTTACATTGATGTAATTCAGCCTTGTCTAGCCTGTGCTTTACTAAGAACAATCATTTTTCAATACATTTCTGTCTCTAGGCTCTTCATTACATGCTGTTGGTGTCTGAAGTGGAGGAGACGGAGATTTTTAAGATCTGTTTGGAATACTGGAATCACCTTGCAGCAGAGTTGTATAGAGAGAGCCCTTTTAGCACCTCCACCTCTCCGCTGCTCTCTGGGAGCCAGCATTTTGACGTGCCCCCACGCAGGCACCTCTACCTGCCTGTACTATCCAAGGTTAGGTTTCCTTCAGTCATAAACAGTTACATGCAAACACAGTTGTCTGACATTGCTATTAAAAATGAATGTCATACACCTCACACTCGTAGAAGGTATGAAATAAATGATTTATCTGGATTTACTATCAATGACAAATTAGCCAACCTAGAAAATCTAAAGCACATGTTGGAATATTTAAAAAAGAACACCTGAAGTTCAATAAGAGTTTTGGTCTCTTATGTATTAAGTCTGGTTGAATTTTTGTCATTGCACCCCCCACTTTTCCCCTTCCTCAACCTGCTTGTTGTAACAACAGAATCTCCCAAAGCTCAGGTTGTGACAGGTGTGAGTTTGTCATGGCATGTGTTCATCCAAGTTTGTTAGTAGCACTGCTTTACCTGTGCCTTAGGTGCGTTTGCTGATGGTGAGCCGCATGGCTAAGCCGGAGGAGGTGCTGGTGGTAGAGAATGACCAAGGGGAGGTGGTGCGAGAGTTCATGAAAGACACAGACTCCATCAACCTCTACAAGAACATGAGAGAAACTCTTGGTTAGTAGCACATCATACCTCTTCATAATCTTATTGAATGGTGAAGTTAATCGCTTGAAGATGCCATGACATCGGTTCACATCCAATTGAAATGTTTTTGCTTTAAACACACACTCGGGTAGATTTACGTTTTAGATTTAAGACGTTAAGTTTTGGTCCATGTTTAATTTCTATGTAATAAGTAGCACGAGACAGGTAAGTGTCATTATACTGGGGGTCCTCCATTTGTGTCATACTCGACTTATGGAAATGTGTGGTTACGTCACTGCCCCACCTTCCCCTTTTTAAAAATTATGGCTTGAAGTGATAAAAAAAAAAAAAACGCAAAAAAGGGTGAAACTGAGCCTCAGGTGCGTGAGTGTCTCCCTCTGCTGGACTGTTACTTGCGTCGCTCTCAGAAGAACAGAACCCCAACGTAAGTCAAGGTCGCCCTGTATTTGAATGTTGTTTCTATTCCTATAATAAATTGTCATAGCATATCTGTCAATAATTTGTGCCATATAGTCAGTTGCCTCTTACTGTTGATGTAGCACTTTATTTAATCAATGTTCATTTAAAAGGTAACTGGATATAAAGCAAATGTTTTTTTAAATTTGATTTTCAAATACAACGTCTTGGAAATGTGTACTTGTTTATTTAGTGTGAACAAAAAGAAGAGATACAAAGTCAAACATGTCTTTTTATGTAACAATCGCACCCCAATATGTTTTTGGTAGTGTACTTGACCCATCTGGATTATGCGGATACGGAACGGATCATGACTGAAAAGCTCCATAACCAAGTAAATGGATCAGAATGGTCCTGGAGGAACCTGAACACTCTGTGTTGGGCCATTGGCTCTATCAGTGGAGCCATGCATGAGGAGGATGAGAAGAGATTCCTCGTCACTGTTATTAAGGTACACATCCACAGATAAAGGTTTGTCTGGATATTAAGTGCATTATATGTAATGTACTGAGACATGTGTGTGTGTGTGTTCACTCCAGGACCTGCTGGGACTGTGTGAGCAGAAAAGAGGGAAAGATAACAAGGCCATCATTGCCTCCAACATCATGTACATTGTAGGCCAGTACCCACGATTCCTTCGTGCCCACTGGAAGTTTCTGAAGACTGTCGTCAACAAGCTTTTTGAATTCATGCATGGTGAGTGGCAGCAAAGAAACAATCACTTCACACATTTATTTAGCAAAACCAATTCTTACCTCAATGTTTCAGATGTTCAGGTGTTTACCTTGAGAATACACCACACATTTGCATTCAGAATTCTGTGTTGTAAAAACCTTGAAAAAGAAATCATTGTAAAAATGATCTGATAATTGATTGACTGGTTGTGAAATGATTACACATTGTAAAAAGAGCAAATAAACTGTGTATAATACTTTGCGTCATTATGACCATTTCTTTCTCAGAGACCCACGATGGGGTTCAAGACATGGCATGTGACACGTTCATCAAGATTGCGCAGAAATGCAGGAGACATTTTGTGCAGGTGCAGGTTGGAGAGGTGATGCCCTTCATTGATGAAATTCTCAACAACATCAACACTATTATCTGTGATCTGCAGCCACAGCAGGTCAGCATCTTCACTGATTCCTCACTGTGTCTGTTTAGTATTAGACTGAAGGGTTTTTGTTCTGTTTTTTTTTCCTTCTCTTGACTTGGTTTGAGTACTGTAGAAGAAAAAAGACCATAAATTGCTTTGAATTAATTCTAGTTATTTGTTGATTCACATTTTGAATGTCCTTGTGGTGGTTGCCAAAAGCTAAATATGTAGTTCATGAGCTATTTTTATCCGACTCTGACAGGTGCACACGTTCTATGAGGCAGTGGGTTATATGATTGGTGCGCAGACTGACCAAGCAGTACAGGAGCATCTGATAGAAAAGTACATGTTGCTACCCAACCAGGTCTGGGACAGCATCATCCAGCAAGCCACAAAGGTGAGAACTTGCATTTTTTTTTTTTTGTTTGTTTTACCGCTGTGTTTCATTATGCATAGTTATACTTTAAAGCAGTGGTTCTTAACCTTGTTGGAGGAACCAAACCCCACCAGTTTCATATGTGCATTCACTGGACCCCTCTTTAGTGAAAAATGAAGTATTTTTTTCAAATTCAAGACATGGATATATTTTTTACTGGTGCACAAAATGAGCCGTGCATGACACAATTCTGCCAGTGCGAGACTAGAGTTGCAAATCCTGCAGATAGGAGCTCACTCCCATCACGTGATGCACGTGAATCCATGTTGTACATATTCGACCGACCACTTTCTTCTTTTGCCCGACATAGTTAATATGGATTAAAATATTAACAAAAAAATCACACAAAGTACTACCACCACAGTCACACGTTGACTACTGAGCGCTAAATTCCCTACAGCACTGATTGGCCAAACAGTGTAGCATGATCATCTGCAGCCAGTGATGGCCAAGCGGGGCGTGTCATCATGAATTTATACGTTAATGTGGGTGTGTCTGGACCTCCGTGGTGGAGGCTCTGCCGAACCCCTGAGACCGACTCACCGAACCCCGATCGAACCCCGGTTAAGTACCACTGCTTTAAAGGTATCTAACAATGTTCCTGCTGGACTTTTTCCAGTAGTTTGTGCTTGATACATGAAGTGAATATCCATGGCATTCCCAATTAAATGGAAAAACCTTAATTATATTATGAATATGAAGAACATTTCTTTCTGAGTTTTGCCATTAGTCACACGAAGAATGTTAAACAAGAGCTTGTTTCAATGAGGAGTGACATGAATATTCACTTTTTCTTAGGCATCTTTTTTGACCCAGAGCAGCTGGGATATTTAAATGTGTTAAACTGAACTGAATTACATTTAATAACCTTTTTAGGTATTGTGCATATTTTAAGAATACTGCCACTGCTAGTCTATTTAAGATTTGTGTGTTTGTCAGAATGTGGACATCCTGAAGGACCCAGAGACGGTGCGTCAACTTGGTAGCATCCTGAAGACCAACGTGAGGGCGTGTAAGGCAGTGGGTCACCCATTCGTGGTGCAGTTAGGACGCATCTACCTTGACATGTTAAACGTCTACAAGTGCCTGAGTGAGAACATCTCCTCTGCCATCCAGTCCAATGGTAAGAAATGCTATTAAAATGTCACTGCGTATCTAGCTGTTATAAAGCAGAAAATATGAAGCACTAGTATTGTTATTGTTTATTTTTCTTAATACATTTCTGCAAGCCTAGCTGTTGTCCTCGTCCTTGTTCAATATGTTTAAGTAGAGTTGTCAGATTTATGGTAAGTGCCATTATTTTGCTAATTATAATTTTCTGTATGGTTTCTCTTTCTGCAGGTGAGATGGTGACGAAGCAGCCTCTGATCAGAAGCATGCGTACTGTGAAGCGAGAAACCCTGAAGCTCATTTCGGGCTGGGTCAGCCGTTCCAATGATCCACAAATGGTACGAAATACTGACTTAACAATTTTATTTATTTCCTTCCTTTCTTCTAGAGTTCTGCTGTTCGTTCTTGCTTGTGTACACTGCTTACATGTTAATCTTTTTTTTTTGTTAATAAAGTCGCAGGTCTCATGCAAAACCAAACATCTGACCCATCTTTCTTGTGTTTTCAGGTTGGAGAGAACTTTGTACCTCCTCTGTTGGAGGCGGTCTTGATCGACTATCAACGAAATGTTCCGGCAGCTCGAGAACCAGAAGTGCTAAGCACCATGGCAACTATTGTTAATAAGCTCGGGGCCCACATCACAGGAGAAATCCCCCAGATTTTCGATGCGGTCTTCGAGTGCACGCTCAACATGATCAACAAGGTTCAAAAGAATTCTGCAGTTTTACTCTCTTTGAGAACATTCATATTGGCCATTATTTTGATCCTCTCCCATATGAGCCCTTACTCGGACTTGTGTTCGCTCAAATGTTCTTGTTTTGTCAAAAGTGGGTGGTTATCAACCCCTCTAATGACCAAATTCATTTTTTATGTATTTCTAATGTATTTCTTACTCAACGAACAGAAAAGTCATACATGATGTCTCGTTTTTTGAGGTAAATCTCCATCGGAGTGCAATGTTTTTAACATTTATTTTCTGCTTTATTCTGTCCAGGACTTTGAGGAGTTCCCAGAACACAGGACACACTTTTTCTACCTTCTACAGGCAGTGAACTCGCAGTGTTTTCCTGCTTTCCTGTCTATTCCACCAGCGCAGTTTAAGCTGGTGCTGGATTCAATTATCTGGGCCTTTAAACACACCATGAGGAATGTGGCTGATACAGGTAAGTCCTCAGTCCCTGTGTTCGGCCTCTTCAAGTTTTGCGTGTTGTGTTGCATAACGGTGCCTGGAGATATGACTATGAAGATTTTTAATGTTTGATTATTTTTGTTGTCTTTCTCTCAGGTCTACAGATACTATACACTATGCTGCAGAATGTGGCTCAGGAGGAGGCTGCAGCTCAAAGCTTCTATCAGACATACTTCTGTGACATACTTCAGCATATCTTCTCGGTTGTGACCGATACGTCTCACACAGCTGGTCAGTCTTTTATCCTCCCTTTTATTTTTACATAGGTTTTGTAATCTTTATTTTTATTCTTCCTAAACATTTTCTTTCTCAATGGTCAGGGTTGACGATGCACGCCTCCATTCTGGCCTACATGTTTAACCTGGTTGAGGAGGGAAAAATCAGCATAGCACTGAACACCAGTGTGCCTGTCAACAATCAGGCCTATGTGCAGGAATATGTGGCAAACCTGCTGAAGACGGCCTTCCCACACCTACAAGAGTAAGTAAAAAGTGGCCAGAAATGAGTGATTTGCCCAATTCTTCTATCATTTAATAACATGATACTTCTAATTAAGAGTTGGACACATTTAATTAATCATTGGCCGCATTTACAGCTTGAATGATGTGTAGTTTTGTTTGGATCTGTATATGTGTGTTCTAAGGGTTTAATTTATTTTAAATTTGAAAATTGCCAATCAAGATGGTTGATATTTTAGGCATTTGCTATGTGTAATTTGTTTTATTTTTTTAATAAACAGTGCCCAGGTCAAAGTATTTGTAACTGGCCTGTTCAGCTTGAACCAGGACATACCTGCCTTCAAAGAGCACCTTAGGGACTTCCTTGTGCAGATTAAGGTAAGTACTGTGCACAGTCCCACAATGCATTTCTGTTTTTGTTTTTTTTTTTGGTCTGTGTTGCTCAAATCACAAAATTAGATTAAATTTACATTTGAATAAGCCATCGCTTGTTATAATTGACTGAAAAGATGAATATGAGCCAAGGAGAATCGCATGTCCAGGATCAGAATTAGCGTTTTAACATTGTTTAAATATAAACATTACATCTGAACACACAAGTTAAAAGGTTTAATGTAATTTGCGTGGATCTTTTATGTATAAAAATAGTCTCTAAATTTCCATTAATTTGGCTTTTAATCTGTTAAAACCAGATGATTGTGTTTTGTCCAATTATATTGTTATTTTTTTACTATGATTTAAATTTTAATGTAAAAAGTGTTTAACGCTGTGTGTGTGTGTGTTGTGTAGGAGTTTGCTGGTGAGGACACTAGTGACCTGTTTCTGGAAGAGCGCGAGGCGTCATTGCGTCAGGCACAGGAAGAGAAACACAAACTCCAGCTGTCTGTGCCAGGAATACTCAACCCGCATGAACTCCCAGAGGAAATGTGCGACTGAGCTTTCGCACACATGTACAGTTTTTTTCATACAGGAAAGAACGGAATCAGAAGCTGGCGAAGCTTTGCGTGCGTGTGTGCGTGCGTGTATGTGTGTACAGAGAGGTAGCAGTAGGCAGAAGGAAGAGGAGTGGTGTAAATTTTGACCAAATCGATGCCAATGTGTAAACTAAACCGTCTGTAACCTTCTTTGACCCCGCCCACTTCACATACAGCCCCTGCACATTAATTCATTTTATATAGAGAAAATCAGTGTACTGTTACAAATTCAATGTTAATCATTTCACACATACTGTTGGGTTTATTTTTTCCTCCCTGTAGAGAAAGCATGAAATCGACACAATCCAGTATTTTAACACCTTTTACCCTTCATCCGTTTGTTAATTTGTAAAATACGTTAAAGTAATCCAAAATAGCCGAGGAAGAAAGCTGTGCCCTGGAGAGAGAAACTAGTAGCATGTCATTTTGCTGTGTGGCCCCTTAGATTTGTTTAGGGTTTTTTGTGTTTGTTTGTTTTTTTAACCACAGCAAATGAATGTGACTTGAGGATCAGTAATGAGACGCTGCTCTTTTTGTTTTATTTTGTACACGGTTTCGTTCAGGGCTTATGTTATTAGATTTTTTTAAGCAGTATGTTTGGGGGGGGGTAGGCAATTCCACTGATTTCATGCCCCTGTTTAGTTGGAAGGAGTGGGTTCTAGACAGGTCTCAGCAATGGTGATGAAGGGTTTGTTCATATCGTCCTGTTTATAACGCTGTCTTAGTACTATGGGAACATAAAGTTGGATATTTTTACAAAAAACATCCCTTTTGTGTCTTTCTTGGTTTCTGTCAGACTAGTGTATTCCTACCGACGACTTCTATTTATTATGAATTTGTTTTTCCAAATAAACGGTAATAATGAAACACAATGCGACTCAAAAAACTTCAGTGTTGTGATGTAAATGTGATGTTTCTGGACGTTAGAGGTGGAGCCAGTCTGATTCGTGTCGATTTTTGGTAAATGGGTGTTGCACTGCTTAGCACTGCGGGTTTTTGAAGTGGACTTTTTTTAATTCTGCCGGTAAGATCTATTATGGAAGATCTATTAGTCTGTTCACAGATCTTGCTCTGCTGGATCAAAGTGTGTGAACCCCATTCAGCAGTGAGCAGTGACATGGTGTGTTGGTGCAGCTCAAGCCTCCACCTGGCAGATGTAGCATTGCATGTAGCGTTGTCTTCCTCCTCACCAATCATGAGACACATGCAGATTATGTCTAAATCGTGTCTGTCTGTCTGCAAACCAGGATCAGTATTTGGACGTCTGGTCACGACCATGTTAGATGTTTCAATCCCAGTGTGTGAACATCTAGGCAGTTTTTGGAGGTGTGGATATGCACGAAACTGGGAAAGGTTTCTGGGAAAATGACCATTTGTCATTTGTCACGTTGTTCAAGGCGATGTGAGGACCTCACATCTCAAGAGCAAGGTTCTGACCACTAGGCCCACCACTGCTCTCACTGAGTACTTCACACGCTGGCAATTTTATGGATGTTCTGGAGATGTCAGAAATAGGGGTGGGCGATACAGCAAGAATATTGCATCACAATACTTTGAGATGTGATATTTATCACAATATTTTTCCATCAGATATATTTTTCTATGAGTAAAATTGATTTTTATTCGCTGATTCTCACACCACAGTGTTTACTGTGAGTTCACTGAAACGAGATTAATGATGTTCTCTGAAAAAATGCATGAACATGGATATCACAATCTTCTCCGAAAACCATATTGTGGCCACAATTTATCCCAGCGACCATGAATATGGTCACATTGTCCAGTTGAAGTCAAACGTAACGTTCCGGCTCCTCAGGGAACTCGTCTTATGGACGTAACATTCAGTTAACGTTTGTCCATCCTTTGCTTTTATTACAGCTTCCTTCCTTTTCAGGTCTGGTTTATTTCTGTCGATATTTCTCTTTGCACTTTAAATGGAATCTTTCTCCACTTCTTTGATGTCCAGTTTGTAAGGTTTCGGTTTTTTCTAACCTTTCTACCAGACCCTCAGCGTTTGAGGAGTAGTAGTTGTGGTATCTACCAGGTCCCAATCTCTAATTTTTTACAAACTCTTGGTTTTGTTTTCCACTCATTCTGCTTTGACGTTCCTCCTCCCTGTGCAGGTGGATGGGGAATCTGATGGGATCAGTTTCCTGCTTTTTCTTCTGATGTTTAAAATCTTATGTTTTCAACAGAAAGTAGTTTCTGACTTTTGCTCACTCGTGTGTATATAAATTAAATGTCAGCAGTTCTGAAGCTGATATAGATGAAGTACTACTGTGGGAAGGAAGCTCCTTGTCAATATTGCAAACTTTCTATGCAAAAATCACTAATGACAAGAAAAAGTTTGTGAACCTTATAGAATTTCATGGTTTTCTGCTTTAATTTGTCTAAATGTGAAGGGTCAAGGATATTGGCAAACGTAATGTACCTAAAATAACACCAAACAAATCTGAGTGTTTTGTCTTTGTTGAGTACAATCATAAACAACTGATATTGCTAGTGTACAAAAAGTGAATCTGTGGAATTAATAACTGGTTGACCATACTTCCCACTGTATATACATACAGTACTGTAAAGTCTTAGGAACCTGAAAAGATATTTAAAGCTTTTTTTCCTCCAGCATAATATTAGTATAACTTAATAACTAACACAGTAAACACTGACTTTATGGGTCAATGTGTTGTCTTCACCATTTCCACTCTTCTCCTCATGGACCCAGTCTTACTGGTAGTTAACATCAAATCCCTCAATCAGTCCTTCCTTCCATTAAACCAGGTTCTACTGGAGTTTCACATCCATGTAATGGTTGGAGGCCTGGAGAGAAGATCTGGAACCAAACCTGTTCTTCTAACCAGCTCATAACATCTCAATGACTTTTACTCATCTTTACAAAGATCAAACTCTTAATCTGTTTTACTGCTTCACTGTTGCTTTTACTCTGATGTTCTCTTGTGTTCTCTCAAAGATCTCAATGCTGAGATCAATGGATTTAAACCATTTGTTTAGGCGCCTTTTGCACAGTAGTATATACAAAAATATAAACAACACTTTTGCATGAGCTGAACTCAAAGATCTGAAACATTTTCTACAAACACAAAAGACCCAAAATATTGTTCACAAATCTAAATTGGTGTTCGTGAGCAATTCTCCTTTCGTGAGATAATCCATCTCACCTCACAGGTGTGAATATCTAGGTGCTGATTAGACGCATGGATATCGCACAGACGCCATCAATAAAAGTTCACTCTGAAATGTGCAGTTTTCATTACTGGGGTCAGAAAACCAGTCAGTATCTGCTGTGGCACCATCTCCCTCACACAGTGCAACACAGCTCCACAGAGTTGATCAGGTTGTTGATTGTGGTCTGTGGAATGTTGGTCCACTCCTCCTCAATATCTGAGAAGTTCTGAATATTGTCAGGAACTGGAACACGCTGTCGTATACACTGAACCAGAGCACAAACATCTCAATGGAGGACGTGTCTGGTGAGTCTGCTGGCCATGAAGAACTGGGATGTTCTCAGCTTCCAGGAATTGTGTACAGATCCTTCATTGTGGGGCTTTGCATCATCATGCTCAACATGAGGTGATCTCATCACATTATCTCTGTGCATCAAAATGCATCAATAAAAGACACCTGAGTGTATTTGTCCATAACATACGCCTGCCCAGACCATTATCCCACCTCCACCATGGGCCATTCCATCTACAACGTTGACGTCTGCAAACCGCTCATCCACACACTCTGTCTGCCATCTGCACTGAACAGTGAAAACCGGGACTCATCCGTTAACAGGACGCTTCTCCGACGTGCCAGGCGCCATCGAATGTGAGCATTTGTTCCCTCAAGTCGGTTATGAGGAAGAACTGCAGTCAGGTCCAGACCCTGATGAGGACGACGAGCTGCAGATGAGCTTCACTGAGACAGTTTTTACAGAAATTCTTTAGTTCTGAAATCGATTGTTGCTTTAGTTCTGAAATCGGGTAGCTGGTCTCAGACGATCATGGAGGTGAACATGCTGGAGGTGGAGGACCTGGGCTGGTGTGGTTACACATGGTCTGCGGTTATGAGGCCAATTGGATGTACTGACAAATTTTCTGAAATGCCTTTGGAGGTGATTATGGAAATTAATTTTAATTTTACTGGCAACAGCTCTTGTAGACTCTAGTAGACAAATACATATAATTTCCCAAATAGTTACAACTTTATTTGCTGAGCCAATTATCGAATTGAAATTGTGTTTATAGTTCCAAAATACAATTCATTAGTAAAACTATTTAAAATATTTGTAGTTTTGCAGATGACATTAATTCAGAATCAGAATCAGAATCAAATCAGAATCAGAATCGTGTTTATTGGCCAAGTAAGTGAGTGAACACATACAAGGAATTTGAT
>JBBIGC010000082.1:21041026-21052816 GCA_037576955.1 Lepidarchus adonis | reverse complement strand
CATCCATCCATCCATCCATCCATCCATCCATCCATCCCTCCCTCCCTCCCTCCCTCCCTCCCTCCCTCCCTCCCTCCCTCCCTCCCTCCCTCATATTTTATATTGTACACTATCATTTATATATATTTGCAGAATGTAATTTTGTTCTTTACAAGATCTGATTTTCCAAATATATTTTCCTTAAGATTTGGATAATAGATTTACATGGTCACCGATAAGATTTATTTAACTTTATGCACTGATCTGTGTATTCTACAGGGACAAAATATTGTGTAGGTTTAATACTAGTTACACAGTTGATATATCTACACCAAACAGTGGAAAACCTCTGTAGAACGGTAGTTTGTGTCTGTTGTCTCCAGTTGTGGTCATAAACAACAGCAATAACAGTACAGTGTGACAAACTAAAGTTCCGTATCCACTGTTCATTTGTGAAGCTTGGGAGAGTTCTTTCCCTGTGTTCACCCAGGCAGGAAAATAACGACGGCATCTACGACAAAAGTAGACAAAAATGTCGAGTTTTCTTTGGTTTTGGACCCTGTCATATGAGTCATTCAGCTAATTCTTTAGCTTTAGCTCTATAGCAAAACAATCGGCCCATCTTCCGCTGTTTGCCCAGTCGTTTGCCATGCCGTGTTTTTAGCTGTGTTAGCATGACGCCCATTCAGCGTCACATGACTTATTTTACATAAAGTTTCTGCGACCAGTTCTTGGTTTTGAAAGCGACAGAGGGAAGTTGTTAAGGACTAATAGCACAGGGACTGGAACCAGGTTCCTGAACTCTTCTTGCATGCTGGGATTGTTCTACCCAGGAACAGATCTTGGTATTATGTATTATTCCTCTTGGTTTGTGTTTGTTTTCGATTGTTCTCTTTTTTCAACTACGCTTCCTGTTTCTCTGCAGGACATCTCGGCTCAGGAGAGCAGCATCCTCGGCTCCTTCTGTGACATGAATGTGAGTTCTGCATTTAAATTCCTTCAGCTCTGCACAGTTCACACAGACAGAAACGCACATGTACTGTGTATTACCTTCGTCTTTCCCATTAGGTCCAGAACAGACACACGAGCCTTTAAACCAAAGGCAACTTGATCTTCTCTGTGTGGACGTGTTAGAAATCAGGCAACACGTTGATTATAAAAATGTGAATGACTTATGCCAAGTGTGAAAAGCCCCAATAACACACACAACAGAAAACACACATTGACACATTTTAATATACGGTTACTGTTCGTTTGCTGGCTTGCATATCAGGGACAGAAATAAGGAAGAACTTGAAATATGCTTTAACTTTTGCACTGGCCTGGATTTGTTATTAATATTAAATTCTTTTTTTTTTTTTTTTTTTTTTAAGCTATTATTCTTTATTTATTTATTTTTAATTAAAAAAATAAAATAAATTAATATTAAATTCAGCAAGTCATCATTAATCGTGAATTAAATTTTATTTATTTATTTAAATAAATACATAAACAGAAATGTACTCCCTCTGCTGGTCTGGAGTCAGGTGTAATAAAATGCATAATTAAATTGATACTCAGGACTGAGTGACCTGTAGTCTGTATTGTTGGACTGATTTCTTCAAGCTAGTTTTTAAATTCACTTTGATTGAATCATATTTGTCAATCTTTTTTGCCACAGCATTTGGTTTTATTTAGATTGAATACTGGGTTGAATGTATATTGTAAAATATTAGAGGTATTGTATTAATAATTGCACATATAATATTTAGAATTTCGCTAAAGAGGAGTAGTGCTGATATTTTTCTACTGTACTGAGGTGCTTGTGTTTGCGTTCCAGGACGTTGAGGTGCCTCTCCACTTGCTGCGGTATGTGTGTTTGTTCTGCGGTAAACACGGCCTGACTCTGATGAAGGACTGCTTCGAGTCGGGCACGCCAGAAACTCTGCCCTTCCCCATCGCACACGCCTTCATCACCATTGTCTCCAACGTGAGTGCACTCGTTTACACACCGGCTGGTAGAATGATGCAGCTTTACAGCATTGATGTTAGCAACGTTAGAAAAACAGGAAAATGAAGCGAAAAAAACTCAACTTTAAAAAACCAGACACCATTTTTTCAATTAGTATAATTAATAAAAATGTTAATTTGTTAGCGCTCACTTTTTGATATGTTTTTTTTTTTTTTAAGTGTTAATTACAAAATAGATTAAATTTCACAATTAATTTTTTTTTTAACATTTTATTTGATATAATTCTACTTTTGGGGAATTTTTTTCTTTTACAGGTAATAAAAAAAATATTTTTTAAGAATGTTCTAAAATGGCAATTTAAAAAAACTAAGCTTTTTGTTGCTAAAGAATTGTATTTTCATGCCTCTGTTATCCAATAATCAGTTTGTTTATGAAATAATTATCAATTGTTTATTACAGATCAGAATATGGTTGCACATTCCTGCTGTAATGCAGCACATCATCCCTTTCCGCACCCATGTCATCAGGTGAGAACGCTTTTACCTGTTTCGTGTGTCAGCATCTGTTGCAAACGTGCTGTCCTGAAAGATCACGAAGATGCTCTGAACCTCTGAACAATGTGTCTCATTGGTAAAGTCCCTCGTAATATGCTCCTAGTTTAGAGAAAACATCAGCAGCTCCTTCTGGGTGTTTGTTCTTGGCTGTTCTCCCTGTGTTTCTGTGGGTTTCATCCGGGTTCTCCCCACTGTGGGAGTTGTGGTTTAGTTTGACAGGTGTGTCTGTGATGGGTTGGCCTCCTGTCCAGGGTGAACCCTCCTTTGTGCCCATGCCTGCTTGGGATCGGCTGCAGCTTCCCCACAAACCTGAAACTGAAAATGAATCAGTAAAAATCTTCTTGATATTTTCCCACATTCTGCTGACTGTACGAGTGTAGCAGTACCAGAAGCTACTCACACAGTGTTGGGAATGAGGAAGAATGAAGCCTGAAGGTTGTAGGTGAAGGAGGAGTGATGTAGAAATGAATGTGTGCGACTGGACTGTTGATTGACACTGGCTGACAACTTCAAATCTCAATAAATTATGTGTCGTCACATCTCCAAAAAAAAAACATTCTCTCATCTTGAGCTTTGTAATATGATTTCAGAACTGTTCTGAACTTTCCTTTGGTGCAAATCTTCAAAGACTAAACTCTGGAGAGTCCTACAGATTTTTACAGGAAGATAGAGTGGATTTTGTAAAGAAAGGATGAAAGTACTATACTTCAGTTGTTGAGTCTTTTGTGTTTCTGCGTAGTACTGTATGTGAATGGAAACCTAGCTTGTGATGTTAGAAAAGAAAACGTACGTGGTTTATTTCTGCCACAAATTCTTTACTTCTTTACTGCATTTCCTCACGTTGTTTTACCACTACCTGGAAATCGTGGCTGCAGTGCTGCACTTACTCGAGCGTTGTGATGTTTTCCTCTTCAGCGGAGGATAAAAATAGCCTTAGGAGAACTGCTCTACCTACTGCAGCAGTTGATGGAAGACCTGGTTCAATGTGCCTCTTTCCCCATATTGTGGTTTTCATAAAGTCTTTTATTTAAGTGAATTCTATGAATGAAGTGTTCAGTGTTTTAGGAGCCATGATGCTCACAGTGTATGTGGTTCTTCAGAGTTGTTGGAAAAGTATCTGAGGTGGCTGTTGAATGTGTAAAGGGCTAGGAATCTGAAGAAGCTACAGCTCTATAGGAAATCACACCGTCTAGTTGATTTTCTAATTGAAAATTAGTGAGTGTTAGGGCTGCACAATACTGTCGTACATCATTATCGCAATACTGATCTCACAGAAGGCTGCTATGTCTCCAACCAATCACAGAGCTTCTGAGAACTTTCTTGTGAATGTATGGTGCTAAGTTGTTGTAGGATAGAAAAGGAAATACAGGGGATCTTCGACTTGCGTTGGAGATCCAGTTCTCAGAATGTGACGTGATTAACATTATCTGGTGAATCCAAAATGGTGAATGAACAACACTGTCTTCCTTGTATAGCGCTGTAGCGCCATGTGACTTCATCTGCTCCGCTCGCCAACTAGTTTCTGCACTTTGCCTTTATGTCGTACGTCAGAATGACGGAACAAGATATATTTATCGTAGCTGGCGATGTAACCACGAAACGTCGTAGGTCGAGCCCAACATAACCCAAGGACTCCCTGCATATGTAAATATTGTTTTGTGACTTCACAAATTTCAAATTTGATTATTTGAAAGCAGACTTTTTTACTGTAAACTTTGTTAAATTAGAGAAGTGATATGAGCCCTTTAATATGTTGAACATATCATTATATGTAGCTGTATAATCGCAATACTGATATTGTCTATATCGTTCAGCCCTAGTTGTTCCATCCTCTACACCAGGTGCCCAAAGCCGTTCTATTTAGGTAGTTCCCCTCTTCAAACACACTCACTGAACCTGGTAATGAACAAACCAGCAGCTGGGCGGCTGGGCGGTGAGGAATATATATATATATATATATATATATACATATCATTTTTCAGTAACTTTTAATACACAAATTGTATTTATTTGCTGATTTTAATAAATATGGGGCAATCATAACATAAAAAGCTGTCGTCTTTTTGACCAGGCCACATTTTGTGTTCGTTTATTCCCAGCAGATAATTGTGTTTGTGCAGAAGTGTGTAGGGGATGATAGAGTGACATGTAACCATTGGTGCCAAACATTCATATAGGACTGAACTGAATTCAGTGTGTGTTGTCTCACAGTTTTAGTATCTTTATTGATGTGCTGAAGGTTTTACATGGTAAAAAGTGAGGAAATCTCAATCCTGACAGCTGCTGGGATGCGCTGATGTTTTTGCAGAAGAAGCTAAATCACTGTCTGGTGTTTTAACACTACGTTAGCTGAGTTCCTTCTCTTCCTGCTGCTGCATCTCTACTGGGTTGCTAGGAAGAGCATCCCTCACCATGGCAACAGTCTCTGTGTTTCTCCTCACATGACCCTGAGGGAGGCAGACGGCTGGCGGGCAACGGAGATGCTGGTCATGTGACAAAGACAGAGAAAGAGGGAGAAGGATTAGAGCTATGTTCAGCCAGTGCAGAGAGAGTGTGTGTGTGTTCGTGTGTGATAGTGGTTAAACAAGCTTTGTGTAGAAAAATACGGCTTGCATTTATTTATTTAATTACTTATTTGTTCATTTCATTAACATTTTCTGGGACATTTATGGGACAGAGGTTCATCAGATTATCTCTTAATGTAAAATAAATGTATTAGATCGAGATGATCGAGCCCTGACTGCAGGGAACTGTATGAGGTTGAGGTTGTTGTCTGTTGATCAATTCTCAAGATATTGGTAATGAATACACATATATAATATAATTTCACACGCACACATTTATACACACATTTATACACACACAAATTTGAATATATATATATATAAATAATATGCATGCACATGCTACACACAAGATCTCACATCGTGGGTAATGAATTAAATGTCCGCAAAGCTTAAGAAGCCGCATGTGAAGGCCCGTCTGAAGTTTGCCAGTGAACACCTGAATGATTCAGAGAGACTAAAATTGAGCTCTTTGGCCTGAACTCAACTCGTCGTGTTTGGAAGAAGAAAACCTCAAGAACGCCATCCCCACTGTCAATCACGCAGATACGTGATGCTTTGGGGGTGTTTCTCTGCTAAGGGCCCAGGATAACTTCATCGCATTGACAGTAGGATGGACGGGGCCACTTACCATAAAATCTTGAGTGACAACCTCCTTCCCTTTGCCAGGACGCTGAAAATGGGTGGTGGATTGTCTTCCAGGACAACAATGTATACAGCAAAGGCAACAAAGGAGAGTCCCAAGAAGAAGTGCATTAAGGTCATGGAGTGGTCTAGACAGTCTCCCGACCTTAACTCCATATAAAACCTGTGGAGGAGCTGAAGCTTTGACAGACTCTAAACCTTAATGATTTAGAGCTGATCTGCAAAGAGAAGTGGACCAACATTCCTCCTGCTATGTGCACAAACCTGGTCATCAACTACATGAAACATCTAACGTCTGTGCTGCCAACAAGGGTTTTGCCACAAAGTACTTGTTTTGCTAGAGGATCAAATAATGCAAATCAATTTATATATTTTATATAATGTGATTTTCTATAAAATAAACCAACCATTAAATGTATAGACGGTTCATTTCATTGTCAGTGGGCAAACTTACAAAATCAGCGAGGGGGCAAACAATAATTTCCTCCACTCTCTCTCTTTCTCTCTCTCTCTCTTTCTTTCTCTCTCTTTCTCTCTCTCTCTTTTTGTTTCTCTCTTTTTTCTCTTTCTCTCTCTCTCTTTCTTTGTTTCTCTCTCTTTGTTTCTCTTTCTCTCTCTCTCTCAGAATCAGAAAACTATTGATTCAGGGGTGTTTGTGTATATATATATATTAGGTAGACATTGATGTACATTGGAGAGCGAGACATGGCCTATATAAGTGCTCAGAAAAGTGAACCCAGTTGTAGGTGAATTCTGTGCTCTGATGATGTAACAGGCCCAATATTGTTCATTTGTAAATCTGAAGTGTGTTCTTCTTTCATACAGTGAAGTATAACACTCGTACAGTGAAATGCTGTGTCAGGTGGGGTTGCTGATCTAGCGGAGTGGGTGGTGAAAGACATTTTTCATCACTATTATTTTTCCCCACCCACTGGTGCATAATGCAGTCCGTATTTTTGAACAGGGGATGACTTTCTTTCTTGCTTTCTAGGTATCTGTGCAAGTTGTCCGATCAGGAGTTGCGTCAGAGCGCAGCGCGGAACATGGCTGATCTGATGTGGAGCACGGTGAAGGAGCCGCTGGACAGCGCGCTGTGCTTCGACAAAGAGAGCCTGGACCTCGCCTTCAAATACTTCATGTCCCCCACACTCACTATGAGACTAGCTGGACTCAGCCAGATCACGGTGAGAGAAACACACACACACACACACACACACACACACACACACACACCCAGAGTTGTTAGATGGTTTTATCTGGTAGGAGAAATCCACACATTCACTTCTCTTTAATAACCCTGAGACATTGTTTCTTATATACAGTTCCTCCACGATTATTGCCACCCCGGGTTAAGATGTTCTTAGGCTTAGAACAAATTCTTTCTTTCACCTGAAAAATATATGCTCAGAACACAAAAAAGAGAAAAATTTGAACTTTAATTGAAGAAATCTCTCATTAAAGAAATATTTTTTGCATTAAATAACATGCCACAACAATTACCAAAAAAATAAATGTAAATGAAGATTTTTTTATTTTTTTTTTTAGTTTAGCAGTCAATAGAAACATTCAATTAATAATGAATGACTTCCTGTTTCACTGGGGTATAAATATGACGTGATGTGGAGTCCTGTTGCTCTTAGCCACTTTTCAACATGGGGGGGGGGGGAACGGGGACGGGGGGGGGGCAAGAAAAAATGGCGTTCAGGTAAGACAGATGTGTGTCGACCCACGTTTATCTTGCCACCACACACAGTGAGGAGGTTGGTAAGAGAAATAAAAAATTCTCCAAAGCTCACTGTTGGAGAACTGCACCAAAGAGCGGTATCTTGGGGTAAAGTCTCCATGACAACCAGAAGTTGCTTTCTCCATGCCATCCAGCTGTTTGGGGGGAAAAAGCCTTTTCTCACCTAAACATCTGGAGATTGCTAAGCGTAACGCTTTGGTCAGATGAGTCAAAAATGTAGCTTTTAGGCAACAAACATTTTAAGTGGGTGTGGTGTAAATCCAAGGATGAGTATGTGGAAAAGCACCTCATGCCTTCTGTTAAGTATGGTGGTGGATCTGTGATGATGTGGGGCTGTTTCTCTTCCAAAGGCCCTGACATTGTATTTTTTTGTGTTCGTGTGTGTGTTTTGTGTGTATATACTCAGAGAAACATATACAGTATATACAGGTACAACTAAAAAAATATTGCGACAACATTTTCATGTCAAACCTTATATAACATATATAAATGAATTCTCTAACATTTAAAATATTTATATAAACACAAACCTTGACTTTTGCTCATTTATTAATCGCTGAAATACAGCAAAGCGCTGGTTTCTCCTTGAACTCCCAGGCTGCTTTGAAAGATGCTATTTTTTTCCCTTTCTTTTATCAGAATCAACTCCACACCTTTAATGATGTCTGCAATAACGAGTCTCTGGTGTCCGATACAGAGACGTGAGTACTTTGGTAACCTTCTCTTAAAGTTTGTTGATTGGAGCTTATCTGCAGAGATTAAAGGAACATCTGGTTCGAAACCTCAATGATTGTAACGCTAGTAATTGTCCATTAGTATGGAGTGCTCTTAGCAGTTATTAGCTTCAGTCTTTTTAAGCAGCCTTTGTGTTTGTGACATATTAAGTGCAGTTCAAATTAGACTTGAGTTTAAGACTAACATTACCATGCAGTTAACGTACTGTGCAACTTTTCCTTCAGGTCGATAGCAAAGGAACTCGCTGACTGGCTCATCAACAACAACGTTGTGGAGCACATTTTTGGACCAAATTTGCACATTGAGGTCAGTGTTCATAAGTTTCCCCCACACATTTTGTGTAAATGGAATCAAGTCATTATGCTGCCCTCTGCTGGAACCAGCCGGGAGTTTAGATTTGCCTCAGGATTCTGTCTATGTATCGCCCTAGACTTAACAGTATCAACTAAAATCCTGCACATAAAGCGTTCGTTTTTGTTTTATATTCTAACAAGTGAGTCTTTTTTATTTCTTTGTCTTAAAATATATTTTAAAATCTTAATAGAAATAGAACAGTCAGTTCTTGAAGTCAATGAGCCACTTTGAGTAGGTCCTTTTTGTGATGCTCCTGAACAGCAGATTGTGAGGAGTGTTCAGGTCTGATGTAGTTGGTATCTACCAACATTGATCCAAGGAAGGACAACTGGTGAATTAGTGACAGGGTCATGGGCACCTAAGGCTCATTGATGCATGTGAACGCTACTCTGTCTGTCCGTCAGAAGGTGTGTGTACAGATCAGTGTTAATAGTCTAATTGATGATTTTCCTCATGTTGTAGATCATTAAGCAGTGCCAAGTGATCCTGAACTTCCTGGCTGCAGAGGGAAGACTGAGCACACAGCATGTAGACTGTATATGGGCTGCTGCTCAGGTTTGAGACACACACACATCCACACACACTGCTATTCCTGCTGAAGAACGCCCATATACGCAGCCCTAAGATTCACGTCGTGGTCCATCTGTTCACTACAAACGACTGTGCCTTTTGTCTTTCATGACCAAATCATCCATCATTGGGACCTCCTTCTCACCTCCCCCAGTCTAGTTAAACTAAAATGGACCATCTCCTTGTACTTTATGCTTCATATGCACATGACTCCAGGCTACAGTTTTCTAGCTCCCACCTCTAGAAACCTTTTCCTTTGGTTGTTAAAGTTGTTATCCAGTGTTGAGAGTAGGAGGATGGGTTCCTCTTGGTTCCTTCCTCCAGCTTATTGAGTTTATTCTTGCCTCTGTTGCCCTCAGCTTGTTCATTAGGGCCTCTGACCTGGATTCTGTAAATCTGCTTTGTGCAATTGTAAAAAGCAGCGTTAAAATTGACTTGACTTGATGCCAGAAGAATGAAAAGGGTCATGGTTCAATTAGGGGGAGGAATTGGGAGGAAAGTCAGTAATGCAGGGCAGTAGAGTGCTGATTTCCTGTCTCAGGTGCATTAGTGGAATTACACATTAACGTCAGCCAGTTTCTAATGCCTGTTTAATGTGTCTGACCCCATCATGCTTTGTGTTTGTGTCCTCAGCTGAAGCACTGCAGCCGCTACATCCACGACCTGTTCCCCTCTCTGATAAAGAACCTGGATCCAGTTCCTCTCCGACACGTCCTCAACCTGGTGTCTGGGCTGCACCCCAGCGCGCACACCGAGCAGGTACTGACACACGGCCTCACACACGGCCTCACACTGCACTCGCTGCTCCTACATAACTATGAATTATAAAAATAAATGCTTGTGTGTGTTCTAGACTCTGTATCTGGCTTCCATGTTGATAAAGGCGTTGTGGAATAACGCTCTAGCAGCTAAAGCCCAGCTTTCCAAGCAGAGCTCCTTCGCCTCCCTGCTCAACACCAACCTGCCTATGGGGAACAAGAAAGGTAGGAAAAGTGGGTGGGGTCTGAGTCCTGGGGAACGTGTAGCATGCAAATGTCGACTGAACAGTTGTTCAAGGGTTCCTTAGTAACTAATTTTCATCAGTTTTGTTCACTTTGTGTGTATTTATACTTTTTTTCTACAGGGAACACACTTTTGCACATTTAAATTCCCAGTAAATGTCAATCTGCTAAATTTGACACACATGTTAAAATATATATATAATTAAAAATAAAATTTTGAGCTGAGGTTCCCAACAGGACCTTCTTTTTTCTATTTTTTTGCATTTTCTATTTGTTAACGTAAGCAACGTACTAAAATATCTCGAACACAGGGCCATCATGAGCAATACCTTTGTAGATGTTTGGCCTGCACAGCACACGCTTTTACATTGTAATCGCTGTAATACTGATGTTGTAGAAGGCTGCAATATGTAAATGAGTCTCTAACCAATCATTTCTTAGAATTGTCTTGTGAATAGACAGGGCTAAATTGTTATAGGCTAAAAAAAAAAGATATGTAAATGTGTTGGTTTTGTGACGTCATAAACTTTTTTTTTTTTTTTTAAGGTTTAGTTTTTTATATATGGGCTAAATGGGGACATGGCGCTTTAACACTGTTTACATCGGTTGAGCATTTTCAGTTAGAGAAAAGTGACATGAACCCTTTAATGCAGCGTTCCTCAACCTTTTTCACGCCACGGACTGGTTTAATGTCAGACAACATTTTCGCGGATCGGCATTTAATGTGTCGCGGCTAAACAGAAACTTATAAGAACAACACAAAAACTGTAATCTTTTGTAAATATAATAATAAAGGTGAATCCACTGTGTAATTATGTAACTTTATTAGCAGCGTCTTCCTGAAATGCGCTAACAACGATCAGAGTAACGTCCTCCTCTGCCCCTCACGCACTCTGGTTGCTATGGTAACGTGTAAACATTCCTTTCAGAATAAGTTTTCAGTGCTGTTGAGGTGATCTCAGGGTTTTCGGCCACGACTTTCATCCAGAATAGCGGCAAAGTAGAGTCTCTAACACACTTAGATGCTACGTATTGAGATCATATTTAAAAAAATATTTTAAAAATATTTTTTTTGTATACCCCGGTACCGGCCCGTGGCCCGGTTAGAAATGCGCCACAACATCGCAATATAAAGCTGTATAACCACAATACTCATATTTTATCCTCATCATGCTTCCCCACACTGCATATGCACTTATTTCTATTTCAATAAAACATATACAGAATTCTAACAGCACAGGTCAAAGTATAAGACTTTAACACCCAAAAAACAAGTTGCTTTGTTAAATTGTAATTCTCTTGTAAGGAAACCTAAATGTGGTCCTAAAATGCACCATTAAGGGTTCCACTGTTCTTGTGGTTGGGAGTACTACATCTTTCTCCCTTTTAAGTGTAAGGGGTGTTCATGTCAAATATTCCCTGAATTCAGTGGAGAAACATTGAAATGCAACAAATGTTCATTTGATTGTTTAAAGCCCCTGTCTTCTGTCTGGATTCAGAAAGGTTCATGGCTGCCAAAGAAATTCACGGTGTGTTTGTGTTCTGCTTGTTTTCCCCAGGTTCCCCAGCAGCGAGTCCAGAGAGTAGTGACAACAGCGATACACATCACAGTGGAGGAAGTGACATGGAGATGGATGAGCCAATCATGAGCAGTGGGAAACGAGGCCAGCAGAGGCTGTCTGACACTGAGGTA
>JBBIGC010000082.1:20980519-20991294 GCA_037576955.1 Lepidarchus adonis | reverse complement strand
AAAGCAGTGTTCTAGTGTGAAGTGGTGATTTGAAGTAAAGCAGTGTTCTAGTGTGAAGTGGTGATTTGAAGTAAAGCAGTGTTCTAGCGTGAAGCGGTGATTTGAAGTAAAGCAGTGTTCTAGTGTGAAGTGGTGATTTGAAGTAAAGCAGTGTTCTAGCGTGAAGCGGTGATTTGAAGTAAAGCAGTGTTCTAGCATGAAGCGGTGCTTTGAAGTAAAGCAGTGTTCTAGCGTGAAGCGACGCTTTGAAGTAAAGCAGTGTTCTAGCGTGAAGCGGTGCTTTGAAGTAAAGCAGTGTTCTAGCGTGAAGCGACGCTTTGAAGTAAAGCAGTGTTCTAGTGTGAAGTGGTGATTTGAAGTAAAGCAGTGTTCTAGTGTGAAGTGGTGATTTGAAGTAAAGCGGTGTTCTAGCATGAAGCGACGCTTTGAAGTAAAGCAGTGTTCTAGCATGAAGCGGTTCTCTTATACTGAATAAAGGCTTATTGTGACATCATTAGTAAAGCGAAAAATAACTTTTTGCCTTATTGCTCAGCTGTACTCACAAGTAACATCCCGACCTCTCCGCTGAAATTCCACCCCTTTATTATAAATTAATTATATAAATTCACTAATTATTTTTAAAGAAATCTCAAATAAATCTTTCACTTCAGGTGTACGAGCTGTAACCTCCTGGAAACAGGGCTGATGCAGATCTGAACTCTTGCACTCTGTCTTTATATAAATATAAATATATTTTACTTGATTGTATGTCCTCTGTATAATTTTTTTGCATTTATTTGTTTTATTTCATGCATTCTAAGTATTCGGTTTTCATCTGTGTTTGTATCTGATTAGGCAGCACAGTGGTGCAGCAGTTAGTGCCTCACAGGGTTCAATCCCTGGTCGTCCACAGGCTCCTTTCTGCGTGGGTTTCCTCCAGGTTCTCCAGTTTCCCTGCAACCAGAAATTTAAAACTGGTTTGGAAAATGAATGAAACTATTTTATAGTGAAGCTTTGTTCATGTGAAAGGTGTTACACAAATAAAGGTGTTATTATTATTACTATTATTAATAATAATATTATTAACAACAAATAATTGAAATCCAAAATTACTAGGAACAATCTTAAAAAAAAAATAAAAAAATTTAAATTTCATTTTCACTGCAGTTTGAGGCCCAGGACTAATCTTCTAATCGAAATCACGAAGGTGGTTGGAAGTGCCGGAGTGTGTTCATGGTGTGTTAAGTGTGCAGTGGGTGGGATGTTGAACTGATGGTTTACTGCTGTGATCTTTGTACTGTAAAGTCGTTAAGGCGAAGGGAACATTCAGACATGATGTTTATCTTTGATGTTAACCTCTGTTACTGTAACTCCCTCTAGTTGTTCAATGAACTCTCCATCCCTCTTTCTTTATTGCCTCTTCTACCCAGAGAGAGAGAGAGAGAGAGAGCGCGCAGGCAGGCAAGTCTCCATAAGGCTGGAATGCTGAAATCTTACAGAACAATAGATGAGCTTTTTGCTAGTTGGTTAGTATTTTTGTACTGGAACATTTAGCAAAAAAAACTATATTTACATATGCAGTGATGTTATCTACAGAATAATACAGGGGTTCCTCAACTTAAAACATCAACTTACAAAAATTTGTGGTTATGATGATGTTTTTTTTTAATGGTGTGAAAAGTGAAAGTACCTTTAATAAAATGCTCAGAAAAGTGCAATACAGAGCCTCAGGTGGGTGAATGTCTCCCTCTGGTGGACTGACCGAGGAATGGCCCCAGGGCATTACACACAGATGCTTATGTAAGGAGTTTCGTCTTGCACACAATGAGGAATGGAACCCTGTCGTAAGTTGAGGACCCCTGTACACTTACTTTTGCATACTGCTAACATGTTTATAATAATAATAATAATAAGAATAATACATTTTAATTATAGGCGCCTTTCTAGAACCCAAAGTTATTAAAAGTTGAACTTTTTGGGCATATTGTTTGAAGTGTGATCATAACTGATTTCATCATCAAGCAGTATGATGTGATGGTGAGGTCAGAGGAAGAAGCCAGTTGTGATGGCCTACACTAATGACAACGTTGATTTGAGAGGATCACAGTCCCACCAAACTCTTTAATCATGGAATGAATCATGGAGAAAAAACTGTTTGGACTTTTGAACTGCAATAATCGCCATTTGGTGGATATCGCCATTGGTACAAAGGTCATAAACGTGCTTTGATTGTCTTTTTCTATAGGAACCAAGCTCCTCAGTGCATTTACTTCACCCTAACAGTTACATTCGCCTGAATCCTTGTGAAATTCACGATGAATCAGTTTGTTTGAGTCATTTGTCCAGTGCGTTGATTGAGAAGTTAGATGAAGCTTCTGAACGGCTGTTCCGCTCCTTTTCAGGGGCATCTCTCCTGCTGTTTTGCGACTCCAGGAAACCGCATGCAAATGTGTAATTGGTGTCATGAGGACGCAAAAATCAAGGGCACATGACTACTGTCTCCTGGGAGGGGGGCGGGAAGGAGAACAAGATGCGAGAGAGACCAAGTGTGTGTTCAAGTAAGAGAGAGAGAATGGGAGAACGAGGGTAAGAAAGGTAGATCAGCATCATTAGAGAGAGGGTGCGAATGAGGGAAGGGTGTGTAACAGAGAGAAGCGAAGGGAAAGTAAGAGAATTTGAGTGGGATTGGGAAGGAAAAGCTTGTTGCAATGCAGACAGTCATGCCCTCACAGTTTTGGCCAAACTACAGGCAACGAGGCTTTGGACGCAACCGGCCCGAATCCAGTCCTCTCATGGAGCTCGCCATCGACCCGCCCTGTTCCTGCCCCAGCTGTGAGTAGCCATTGGAGTCTGAAGCACATGCTAACCTCCACCTGTTGGTTCTGCCGTGGTGGTGACTGGGAATGGGTTGCTTGCTTTGGGACTAACTCTGGGTCTGTTTCTGCTGTTTCTAACGTGATACTAACTAACATGCCTCAACCTTAAAGACAATGTTTCCTCAAGGGTTCTTTATTAAGGACAACAGTTCTGTGTAGAACCATGGACACTCCGAATCTTTTGAGTGGTTAAAGGGTTGGAAAGCCTGCTGGAAATGGTTCGATATAATACTACAATCAGATTGATGAACCTTTCCTCATACTCTATACTCTATTTTTTGGGTGGGGTTGGAGAAGTGGGGCTGTGACCAAAAGTTTGTGGGTTTGATTCCCAAAACCAGCCAACAACCCTCAGTCAGTCTGTTAGGTAGTAAGTGAACAGCAAGTTCTTGAAGCCGACATTTTTTTTAATGGTCTTTGAAGGTCTGAGGGGTGTAGGGCTACAGCATTATACTGGCTTCTCGTGGTAGGAACAAGCAGTGGCCTTGAGACGTTTTCTTCAAACTAATGATGACTGGTATTAGTATACACCAATCAGCCACAACATTAAAAGCACTGACCGTCAAAGTGAATAGCATTGATTATCTCATACCAGTTGCACCTGTTGAGGGTTGGGATATGTTAGGTAGCAAGTGAACAGCCAGTTCTTGAAGTTGGAAGCAGAACAAATGAACAAGCGTAACATTTGGAGCCACCTCAACAACGGCCATATTGGCTAGTGCGTCTCCAAAGCAGCAGCGCTTGTAGTGTGTTCCCATGTGCAGTGGATAATCCTTCCCCAAAGTGAACTGATTACAGTGTCATGGACATGGTCTGTCTGGTCTAATCCCACAGAGGAGCTCCTGTTTTAGCAGCATGAGGAGGACCTACACAATACTAGACAAGAGGTTTTAATGTTCTGTCTGACTGTACATAGAAAAAGTCTGATCAACATTCCTACTAAATGATTGTGTGTGTATTTGTTTGTGTAGGTGGCGAGTGTATCCTCAGAATGCAGGCCAGTCGGAAAAAGACGAAGCTCCTTGGCATCCTGATGATGATCAACTTCCTCATCTACATCCTGGTAGAGGTGACCCGGAGCTATGGACAGGGCAAACCTGAGGCCGTCCAACCACAAGTCCTGCCAAATCACTTCTGGAAAAAGCCTGAACTCAGTGAGGCATTCTGGAACCGTGAGCAGCAGTACTTGGACCACATCCACAACCCATTGATGGTTTCTGCTGTCTCCACCAGCAACTCTTCCTCTGAAGAGCTCCCTCACATGTCTGAGTGGCTGAACTACACTTCTCAAAAAGACCCTTGTCAGCCAGACTTTGATGTAACCCTGCAGATTAAGGACTATAACTCCCTGCCCCAGCGCTTCAAGGACTTCCTGCTGTACATGCGGTGCCGGTCATACCCTGTGCTATCAGATGCTGTTGGTGCTTGCGATGATCCACCCTTCCTGCTGCTAGCCATCAAGTCTTTGGCACCGCATTTTGACCGTCGACAAGCCATCAGACAGTCCTGGGGTCGTGCTGGTATCCTTGACAACCACCGCGTGGTTACCGTCTTCCTACTTGGAAATACTGACGCGAGAGACAACTTCCCAGACTTGTCAGCAATGGTCCGCCATGAGGCAGCACTGCATGGGGACCTCCTCCAGTGGGATTACCGCGACACCTTCTTCAACCTCACCCTAAAAGAGGTGCTCTTCTTGAAGTGGCTGGGACATCGTTGCCCCTCAGCCCGTTACATCTTCAAGGGTGATGACGACGTCTTCGTCAACACCCGCCACATCCTGAAATACCTTGATGGACTTTCAGGCACCGCGGCACGAGATCTTTTCATCGGAGATGTGATAACCAATGCTGGACCACATCGGGACAAGAAGTTGAAGTACTACATCCCAGAGAGCGTCTTCGTGGGTCCCTACCCGCCCTACGCCGGCGGGGGAGGGTACCTCTACTCAGACGAGGTTGGAGTGCGCCTAAGGAACGTGTCTCGTCATGTCTCTCTATACCCCATTGACGATGTCTACACAGGCATGTGCCTGCAGAGGCTGGGACTTGTGCCTGAGAAGCACAAAGGATTCAGGACGTTCAACATCGAGGAGAGGTACAGAGGGAATGCTTGCGCCTACCAGAGCTTGATGCTAGTCCATCCTAGGAGTCCACAGGAGATGATCCAAATCTGGAGCTGGATTAATGACCCTGGATTGAAATGTTAATGTCACTTTGCCTCTAAAAAGGGATTCTGAGTTCAATGAGGCGGACAAAGATGACCAAGGGCCGAACTTCTATTCAGAGTCTGTTCTTGAGACCCAAACTGGACCCGATTTACCGAGTTCAGATGCTGAATGTGTTGAAGTTTGGAACCCAGTCTGAATTGCTAGCCAGAGGCAGTTCCAGAGCACCAAAATCTGAGCTCGGTCATTAAGCTTGAATTGAAGTCTTGAACCTGTGACTTTGGTTTGAACTTCTAGTAAGAATGTTCTAAATTGCTAATATCTCTTTAGATCATGGATCAGGTTTCCTGATTAAATTTGTGAACCGGGATATAGTTCTTGATGTCTTGGAAATGTTCTTGGATTAGTGAGTCTTTTCTTATGCACTTGCTGGCAAATATTGCAGCGTATCAAATGATCAGGTTGTAGATGACTTGGACTTGCAGAAGGGCTGCCCAGCTCCGGTCCTGGGGGGGCAGTGTCCAGCACAGTTTGGTGATGTCCCTGATTAAACATGCCTGATACAACTCACCTGTTAGTGAGAGTGTTTGAGAAGGGGGAACTACCAATCTGTGCTGGACACTGACCCTTCAGGACCGACACTGGACCCCCCTGGTCTACAGAAAGTGAGCATCCAACTGACATTGTTATGCAAATGTTTTTGCACCCTACACAAAACTCAATTTTATGACTTTTTGGGGAAAATTAGTACAATTTCGGAAAAGAACACCTTTCTGCACATTTTAATGCATAATAACTGTTTATCTGCTTTACATATTTTATTTTTTAAACTTGGAATATAAATAGAAATTGTGCATAAAACGAGAAGAAACATATAAGGTCCGACCTTGTAGAGGATGTGTTAAGTTTAACCTGATATTTATATCATTTTGTAGTTTATTATAAGTGTCTTTACGTTTATGGTTGTGATCTAGGATCATTTCACTGAGCTTATCCTAGATCTGAGGTGTTGAGACAGTGATAAGAATGGGAACTAAAAGGATTAAGGGATCTACTGGACATTATGTGACTTGAATAGGACCTGGGACCAAAGCTTATCACAACAATCCTATGAAAATACTCAGGAAATGCTAATTTACATATTTTTGTATTCATGTCATTGACTTTTAGGCCTTGTTCACACTGACGCTCAAATCTCGGATAAATGAAAGCACTCTGAGCGACCTAGGTGTTTTGTAGCAGTGCTTGATTGACTTCAGTATGACGTTAAATTCAGGTTTGTTTCGCCTCTGTTAAACTCCAACCTGCAGCCCAGATTGTAATGTTGTGTTTCTACCTGTGGTCGCAGTAATGAGGCATTTCTGTTCCCTGTGGCGTTTGAGGTTTATATTTTTTTGGATTCACAATATATATAACGTCGCCATATGTGGAGGATTTTTAACATAAGGGCGTCAAGGTTCATCTCCAATAATTTTATAATCGTAATCTAGAATGATTCTCACTTTACTAGAGCTGAACCCTGATGTCCTGATGTTGAAAAACCTCCTGATATAACAATGTAGGCAGAGAAAACCTCACCTCCGCTACTGCGTTCACCCTCTTACTGCATAAGGATTGAAGAATCATGGGATATATTCGGTCCTCCAGAACGGCAGATTAACAACATGTAGACATTTTCTTTGCGTTCATTAGAAACTGATGCCACGGCAACATGACATGCATCTGAATGCACGGCCGACAGTATGTGAGTCCTGAAAGCCCGTGTGGATGGTCAGATTCACTCCAACATGCAGAAACACTGTGGGCGTTCGATCTACGCTCATCTGACAACACAAACGTCAGAACTGCTTGATTCAGATGCCCGTGTTGACAAGGCCTTAGTCAAAGCATTTGCTTGGACTGGAGTTTGCTGCCTGTTTTCACTGTAAAATGAGCCCTCAGGACTTTGGGTCTCCTCCATTTTTGAACTGCCAACAGTGCTGGTTTACTGGGATATGCTGTGAGCGTAGTTTTTAGCCTCATTGGGCACAAAAGCCATATTCTTATGTTCTGTGTAATGCAGTATATAAAGGGTATGCACATGATGTCATCGCAGGGAATCGAGTGGCTGCATTAGTATTCGGGTGGAATGCATGAGGACACAAAAAAGCATGTGGGTTGATGTTGATTGTATGAACAGATTCAACAAGAAAAAAATGGATCAATGTTATTCACAGAAACGGCTACTTTAGTACTTTATTTATTTATTTATTGTTTATGGGACCTCAGGTTTTGCTCTGTGTATTTTTCTGCTATTGATATCAACGTTGATGTCAGGAAAGCCCATTTCTGGCCCCGGCAATGTCCATGGCCCACAGGTTCTGAGGTAAGTTGTAAGCATTACTGTCGAGTCCAACTGCCTTTTAATTAAAGCATTGGTTTTATTCCTTGGTTTCTTCTGCTAATAGCTTAGTTGCAGCATGTTTTGCCACTCAGTCCAGCCGAGGAGGCCTGTTCTGATGGGAAACTGACATCAATGCATAACCTCTATAGCAGGAAATAATCACTATTTTGTTTCATTGTCCAGTGAATATAATTTGGGCCGTTGTTACATATACTCACACAACTTATTTAACATCTTAAAATCAGTTTAGAATATTTAGGGGGGTATTAATATTGCTATATTATCTTTTTTCTTGGTCTGGGATTGGCTATACAGTGCTCCGTTAGGATGTAGAGTATCTTTACTGCTGGTGCTTTTAAAAGACTGCCTTTCAGGATTGCATATTGTTCTTATTATGATTAAGTTTTGTCCGTCCGCACTGTTGTATTGAAATCCAGTATTTAACAACATGTTTGTTGTCTTTCTGTATTTGGCTCCGTAAGCCTGCTGCCTTATGATATAAAGATCTTCTGTTCCTGATGTTATAGTAACGATCCCCAGATATGGACTTCCCGCTCATTCTTTATGGACTAGGCAGTAAATGAATTATACATACAGTAAAACAATATAAAGAGTTAACTGTTGGCGGTTTGTGTGTGTATGTCTCCATGTGTCTTGTCAACATTTCATACCAGTGTATGCCTTATAACCTAAATTTTTTAAAATATATTTTCAAGGAAAAATAATAAAGTTATACTGTACTGTTGACTTACTGGGTATAATTGAGAGTTTTATTTAAAGGACTTTGCATAGCAGTGTTTATTTTTTTAAAGTGTGGTCGCAGCACCATGGTGGGCTGCATTTGATCGATGAGGTCATTTATAAAATTTAGTTTTTCATTTTGTTTTTTGTAGTTCTGTAATAATGTTTCCGAGGAAATATTTACAGAAATAATCAGAACTAATAAGACCAAGCCATGGAATTTAAATAACTTAATATTTCACTTATGTGATCTATTTTTGATCAGGAATTTACCTTTAAACTTGTTATTGGTAGAAAATCATAACTAACGAAATTATCATGTGTAGACTTCAGGTTGGGCCTCAATGTTCTGATGTTCGGCAGCAGGGCACAACTTTGGCGCGGGATAAAATGTAGTTTTTGTGTTAAAGTTCTTGTTTGTAAGTAGTGGTGATGGAATGTTTGCGTCACTTGGCTAAACTGCTTCTTTCAAACTTTTTTTCAATTAATCAACAAATCTGACCATTTTTTTTGCAGGGGGTGAGGGTTGCTAGAGTGGCCTGACTTGGTAGCATTCAACCGATTGTCTGTAAACATAGAATTAACAAAACGTAACCTGTCAAAGCCAATGAATAGACTACATGTAGATGTTTAATTACAATTTACTGCAAAAGCAAACCAGTTCAACTCTTAACAGACTCTCTTCACCTGCTATATTTTTTATTCTTTGTAACAGGACCATATTTTGCTAGCATGCTAGTTAGGCACTAATGTATTAAAGACTGCATTTTTTCCCCAAAAATGACTAAGATCTAATCTAAAATTTCCAATATTAAACATTATCTGACTCACTGGCCAAAAATCAAATGTGTTTAACCCAGCGCTAAAATGCTAATGCTACACAGTTAGCTTGGTGCTAAAACAATATCCTGAATCCTAGGTGACAAGATTGAATTCCAGTGCTGTGCTTAAATCTATGAAGTAAAAAAGGTTCTTGTTTCACATATTTTCACCATGGTAATTGTAATAAAGGAAGCCAACTGATACGCTACTAAATATGTAACTTTGTAAACCATGTCAGAAAAGCATACAGCACCCTTCATTGTGGTGAATAAAGCGTTGGTATACCCATTTAAAGGAAATAATCCAACTACAATGATTCAGTAAAGTTTTTTGTTTTTTTTTATATGTGAAAGACGCTCAAACCCAATTACAAATGCAAGTAACATAAAACCAGTTGATAATACATATTCATCAGCTGCCTATCTTGATTTGATAAAAACAGTTGTAGTGCCTGAGTCACTCTCTTCATTAACTGTAGGCCTACTTAATACTCCTCCCTTTTGATGGTTTAGTTTTTATCGAGAATTCAGCATCACTGAGTGGATGTCTGACCTCATTTCCCAAAGACTCTTGAAAAGCTCCTGGAAACCCTGGAGAGCAAGGACTTCTTCAATATGGTGTTGACCGTAGGATCATAGGACCATAGATGTGGACGGTTCTTCTTCTGATGTTGAGATGATGCTGAATTGAACACTGCAAAAGAGGAAGTGTGAGAATTATGATGAAGTAAAGTAGAACCTGAAAAGCCATAGGAGTGGGACATGGGTGCTGAAGCAGCAAAACAACCTGCGTTTATCCTTCTGGTGTCTTAGACAGATAAACTTCTGGAACATAGATCAGTAAAGAGATATGAGATGAAGTATTCGCCAGGTGGAGAGCGATCAGGTTTGTCCATAATCATTTGCTGAAAAGAAAGAAAGCATTAGCAAATGGTTTTCAGCTCACATACAGAAAAAAAGACATTACAGCTTCACTCAAGGTGAGAAACTACAATGAGCTTCCACAATAAAGTAAAAATTTTCACATTAACGCAGCTCAGCAGGTCGGAAACTGAGATAGGAGTGTAAATAAATGTAGCCACAAATCTTCAGTTTTTCAGTTCTTCTAAAAGTCTGAACACTGAATATCTACTCGCTGTTTTACCTACAAGACTCCTTGTGTAAACAAGGAGGTGGGCAACTATCGTCTGCAGTCTCTAAGTAGACTGAATTCTTGGATTTGTTGCTTCCAAATGATCCCACATTTCCAAATGCTAGTTATCTAGCTAGTCAACGCTTAGCTGCTAGCTAGCAGGATGCTAAAAACATAGCTTAGCAGCAGGCAGATGTGCAATGCTGTCAGAGTCCTGTGGAAAACAGGGCTCTCACTTTGTTCTCTACTCTTATTCAAGGTTCTACACACACCCTGTGTTGAGTAAACTGAGATGTAAGGAGCGTGACCGATGAAGTTTAAGAAAAATTTGCCTATTTTAAGCACCAAATCTTGGAGCATGTGACCAATTGACTGTAGGTGCTTGATGAATATGAACTGTTTTAAATGGCAGCTGGAAACCTTACTATTTAGCCAAGCCAATTATTTCTACAATTTATTTATTAGCTCTTCCCATTTCCCTAATGTTCCTATTTGATCATATTAAGCATTTTTAAATAATATTGTTATTTTAAGAAGTTAAAGAAGCTTTGTTCTTCTCTCTATATTGTTAATTTCTTATTAATTGGAAACAAATATTAATATCACCACTACTGAAGAAACACACCATGGACCCGTGCCAGGCTGCCAACTACAGACCGGTATCTCTCCTCCCATT
>JBBIGC010000082.1:20955247-20968762 GCA_037576955.1 Lepidarchus adonis | reverse complement strand
CAAACTAAACTAAACTCTAAATATACAGAGATTGTTAAGATTGTTGTTAATAAAGTGCAAATGTGAATGTGAATGTGCTATTGTCAGTAAGTGATTCCAAGTTCATCATTCAAACAGCCACGAACACACGACGTCACTTAACGGACGAACAGCGTCATCTGGACACGGCGCCTTCTGGTCGGTGGCAGTCAGTCAGATGTTGCTCGTGAACTTGGTGACTTGTATCACGACACAGAACAACTGCCAGAGTTCATGACAGACCCAGGAGTGGAGCCCACGAGTGACAGACCGCAACGATGACCAGAACCTAAGGACCTATGAACTCAGACATCGTTATGCAACTGCCACACAGCTGCAGCCCGTTTACGAGATGTGAGGGGAACTAGAGTTTTCAGACAAACCATCCGCAACCGACTCCACCGCTTTGGCTTAAATGCCAGACGACCGTTGCAGGTGACTCCACTGACACCAAGACTCCGCTGTGGACACAAGACCGTGTGACGTGGACAATACAGCAGTGGTCTATATATTGTAGCGAGGCGTGGAAATGATGGAACTTAGACTGGAGTCTTGACTTCTCAAACAGTGGTGGTTTATTGCTCTTAGCCCTGAAAAGGGCTGTCAGGGAAAATGGCGCGCTCTGTTTCTGTGCAGAGAGGCCACTCAGCATGAGCAGACACATAAACACACCCCCAAGTCTGAGATGGGGAATGGATGCCTGAGCCACGAGTTATTAATTCCGGCACCACACACGACAGTAGTAGCTCAGACACCCATTCGCAAAACTAACATAAAACAACCCCCAAACCTCCCAAAAATGAGTCCCACACACTAATAAACACATACCCAACCCTAACACAAACAAATAAACACAATAAACCCCAGAACAATACCCCGTACCCCACAGTCACTGTCTGTATGCCAATGAGTTCAGCATGACGCCCGGGCCGACCATTCCCCTGCTCCGCTACAATATATATATATATATATATATGTTGTGTGTGTAACTGTAAATGCACTTATAAAGGACACTGAAAGAGGTTATTTGGAGAGTGACGCCCATGTTTTACACACACACACACACACACACACACACACACACACACGCCTTGTAAGAACCTCAGTGGAAGTGTTTTTTTTTAAGCTGTTTTTTTATTTTGTTTGTTTAGTTCATCACACTATTCACCCACTGTGACAGGCAGCTAGTATTTGCTTTAAAAAAGGAGCTTTTGATTTCATGCAGTGACATTCTACAGTGACCAATATTCTCTTCATTCTGGCCTTGTTCTCTGCAGCATACGGAGTGTGTAGTATAGTAGTTATTACGTTGTTACTGCTTTGTGTCTGCAGTCTTTATAGCGGGCAGTCACGGCCCACTGAAAGTGAAGGCTTTAAAGAACATTTAAAATCTGAAATGGAATCGGCTTCGGGCTGCTGGGCCCTTCAGCTTCAGCCTGTGGGTTTTTTTGGCTGGATAACTAATCTGAAATATTAGAAGGATAATCCCTGAAGTGCATTTTAACCCCAAGTTCTTTTTCCTTTTTTTGCTATTTTGCTGGTGATGGAAAATGACTGTGGGCTTTGTTGTGTGTGTGTCCTTATTTGTGTTAGTGGACGTGATGGATTTTTAGGTTTTAGTTTTGTAAAGGTAGTTTAATGTACTGACTCGCTAAAGTTTAAATATGTAAAGGAAGTCTAACGGTTTGAATGGATCCAAGATCAGTGCAACATACAGAGTTTTGATGGTATTTGTCATTTTTCTATACATTGGATGGTGGTTATGTTCGTATAATTCATATATTATATTATATATTGAAATATTGGATTATGTTTGCATTTGTCTTACGTAATAGGTTTAATTTAGGTAAATATGGTAAAATTTCTCCTGTTGTCTTTAATCATGTGTGGAAACTATGGAATGTTTGTAATATGGACCTTTCATTCAATTTGAGCAAAAAATTATGCAACAAAGTTTTCAAATGTTCATGCCTATAGATTGTACAGGCAGTCAAAAAGTGTATATATCATACATATTGTAAATACAGTCAATGGGTGTATATAGTATATATATCTTATGTAGTCAGTGACTGTATATGCCAAATATATATCCAGCCAACAGGTGTGGGTATGAGTGAAAATTTGCTGCCCCATCAAAATAACTCAACACACAGCCATTAATGTCTAAACAACTGACAACAAAAGTGAGTACACCCCTATACCCCCCAATGAAGGACCTTGCACCTTACACGATGCCCCACAGATAAATAGGGTTTAGGTCTGGAGCCATGCTTGGCCCAACCAGCATCTTCACCCTCAGTTTCTTTAGCAAGGCAGTGGTCATCTTGGAGGTGTGTTTGGGGTCATTATTGTGTTGGAATACTGTGGCCCAGATTCTGAAGGGAGAGGATCATGCTCTGCTTCAGTATGTCACAGCACACGTCGACATTCATGGTTCCCTCAATGAACTGCATCTCCCCAGTGCTGACAGCACTCATGCAGCCCCAAACCATGACACTCCCACCACCATGCTTGACTGTAAGTAAGACACATTTTGTCTTTGTACGCCTGGTTGCCGCAGCACACGCTCGACGCACACATCAGAACCAAATAAGTTTATCTTGGTCTCATCAGACCACAGGACTTGGTTCCAGTAATACATGTCCTTAGTCTGCTTGTCTTCAGCAAACTGTTTTGGAGGCTTTCTTGTGCATCACCTTTAGAAGAGGCTTCCTTCTGGGACGATAACATGCAGACCAATTTGATGCAGTGTGTGGTGTATGGTCTGAGCACTGACAGGATGACCCCCCACCCCTACAACCTCCTCAGCAATGCTGGCAGCTCTCATACATGTATTTTCAAAAGAAAACC
Source organism: Lepidarchus adonis (assembly GCA_037576955.1). Classification (NCBI taxonomy): domain Eukaryota; kingdom Metazoa; phylum Chordata; class Actinopteri; order Characiformes; family Lepidarchidae; genus Lepidarchus; species Lepidarchus adonis. The sequence goes on along the minus strand of JBBIGC010000082.1, from coordinate 20,965,894 downwards.
TCTGGATAAGATGCTGAGCATGTGCACTCATCATCTTTTCTCAACCATGGCAATGCCTGTTCTGAGTGGAACCTGTTCTGTTAAACCCCTGTATGGTCTTGGTCGCTGTGCTGCACCTCAGTTTCAGGGTGTTGACCGTCTTCTTACAGCCTACACCATCTTTATGTAGAGCAACAATTCTTTTTTCTAGATCCTCGGATAGTTATTTGCCATGAGGTGCCATGTTGAAGTGATCCGTATGAAAGAGTGTGAAATAACACCACATTTAACACACCTGCTCCCCATTCACACCTGAGACCTTGTGACACCAGCAAGTCACATGACACCAGGGAGGGAAAATGGCTAATTGGGCACAATTTGATTGGGCACTCACTTTTGTTGCAAGCGGTTTAGACATTAATGACTGTGTATTGAGCTATTTTAATGGGGACAACAATTAAAAACAGTTATACAAGCTGTACACTGATTACTTTACATTCTATCAGTCATAGGTTCAGTGATGTCCCATAAAGAGATAAAATACTAACAAAATATAACCTTTACAAAAATGTGAGGGGTGTATGAGATACTGTGTATCATATATAAAGTCAGTGTATAAAAACAGTTGTGTATACAACCTGTAAGGAAGAGAAGGAAAGGTAAGAGTCAGATGAATAAGAATCATTGAATAAGAGGAATAAAAATAATAAAACCTAATCTAGTCAAACCAAAATGTGCATGTACATCCATGTGTATGAAACAAACACAAAAGGAACCAAAAACAAAGTCCCCACCAAAATCAGTCAATAGTATCCTGAATCAAATGGATGGACAGGTCAATAAATGGATAGAGGGATGGATAGATCAATGGGCTATCGATTTACCCTCAAAGGGAAATGACAAATTTTTCTGAAGTCTTTGTAAGCCACTGTGTTGTTTAAAGTGGTTAATCCTTTGGGGTGAACATTAGGTGTTCACAGGATTTTAGCTGTTTGAGATTGGCTTCTTCATAAGTTCTCCCAGTCCAGAGGATCGAGCTCTGAAACTGTTGGCAGATGTTTGCTGAATTGTCGGTCGATAACATTTCGTTTCTGTGTGTTTGGATAAAACTAACTAATACTGATGTATGTAGTCTGCAGTATTAATGTACAGGCGCTGTGAGGTAGGCAGTCTGTCAATTAAGATACAGTTTGGATAAACAGGTGAGAGAAATGAGAAATTATAATGAAAATGAAGTGTTTTAATTCAAATGAGCTCTTGCAAACTACCTGCAGCACCTTCACTGCCCACAGTAGAACCACAACCCACATTTTGGCAAATGTTGCACTAATATATTTCAGGGGGAGTTGAGAGGAAGGAGGTCATAGGTAAATAAACTGAGAATCACTGGGTTATAATAGCAATATCTCATATATACAACATTTTTCTCAGATTTTTAGCAAATCAACAATGGGATAGTGACTCACAATAGCATCAGAACCACACTACTCTTTGGCTTCCATAGCAGTAATATACTAATAGTAATACTGCATTTAGGGAGTGAATAGTTTCTGCATTAATATTGTTCAACATTTTCTTTTACTCTTTGCTACATATGTTTTAAATAATTTGTTTTACTAAAAAGGATTAGTAAGTGGGCTGTGTTAGTCAATAGAACGTCTAGTTGTACGTTAAAGAACAATAATCAGTGTTTTACTTTTTGTTTAAGTGTTATTAAAACTTTAGTTTTACAGTGTGTAAAATAAAATTATATCACAATGTCGGAAATATTATCATTTGTGTTAATATAGCATGGTTTAGGAAGTACATGTGGTGTTTTCTCTTTTTACAGCAGAGTGAGAAGTTAGCCTAGCCATTCACTCACCACAGCATAAACCAGCAACAAAGTGAACTAGCATGAGCGCTTTCATTGCTGAAAATGTTAAATGTAATATTTAGTTCATATAATAGATATAATTATAATATTTTTTACGTTACATAAGAACAACACTTGTAGTACTACTTAGCTTTAGCATTAGCAAATGTGTAGAGTCATAATGAATGAAATATATTGGGCTAAGATCTTTTGGCTAACATAGTTCCAGTTTTTCTGCTGTATGTATGTGTGCGTATGTGTGTCAGTGTGCTAGCGCGCACACGTTAGCACCCTCTTAACGTGTTAAGTGGTTTGAGAACTTGGCGATTCCCTGGCTGTTAGGTATTAGCCATGTTGACAAAGCCTGGTGTAATCTGCCGCATGGCCGGGATTACAGTGCAGCCGCTGCGGAGAGCGTGAGCGCCCAGCAAAATGGCGGTAAAAGGGGAAAACAAATTGTAGTGTAATCTTCTGAGAAAAAACCCTCCGGCTGGAGGGGAGTCCCCGGAAGAATCCATTTTGTCCTCCTTCCCCCTTGGGGACCTCTGGCAATCCCATAATCCTCTGTGTTTGATGTCTGTGAGCTAATGGCGCTGATGAGGGCAGTGGAAAGGGGGCTTTTGTGAGGCCGCGTGGTCACCGGGCTATCGGCGGGTTTGAATGACACGGCAAGAAGGGAGAGAGACGGGTAACTTTAGCTTAATCTGGGTTTAGCGGTACTACACACACACACACACACACACACACACACACACACAGGTGTGTGGCCCTCCAGCCTAGCAAAAGAAGTCAAACCCAAACCTCTGCCTGTAAACCCACCTACCCAAAGATCAATACATGGCCAGAGGCCTAGGATCTGTGTGTGTGTGTGTGTGTATGTGTGTGTGTGTGTACTTGTTTTAAAACATTTCCAGTGCTAAAATGTCCTGATTTCGTAGGAAAAAATATAAAACGACACTGGTCCTCAGGACAAACAAAATAATGCTCATTAAAACGTTGGGTTTTGAAAAATCTTTGGAATTCTGGAACTATTATTACATATGGATATATATCATTATTGTTGTGATATCTGTTGTGATTTTTTTTTTTACATTTTTTACATAATTTAAGAAACATCACATGACCTTTTATATGGTGTGCATATTTTACAATGAATCAACCAATGAAATTGCTCCAAAATGGAAAAAAAGTACATTGATCTCCTTTTTAAATACATAACTAAAACTTTGTACATTACATGCATATATTCCACATATATATTATCACACACACAAAACAGTAACTTTACAGAAGAACATTTCTACCATGTTCTTTCATGATGCTGGTGCTTTTGTAAACATAAGGTTATTAATAACAAAGATGTGTGTAATACATATATCTAATACTTATGGGACATACATTATTGATTCGTCACATCACGTCCTGACATTGCACAAAAACAAGTACGTAAGGTGTGTGTTTGAATGCATGTGAGTGCGAGAGAGAGACCTGAGGCCTTGATTAAGCCCTTTCCATCCCAAAGGGGGTTTGTCCCCCTCCCTCGGCCGCCCTAGCCGTTAGCACTTTTTAATTAGCCCTCCTCATACACGGAACAGAGGCTGGCCTTGTGAATGAGGAAAGTGAGTTAGCTTCTCTCTTTCATTCCAAAATAAAAAAAGAGTGCAGCCGCAGGGCCTCCAATTCCCTCCCAGCTTATTCATATCGGCCATAAAAACCAATCCAGCAAACGGGCTTCCTGCCTGCTGTAATTAAAATCCTCAACTGCCGCCGCTCTTCAGGAACCTGTAGCAATGGTGTGAGTACATCAGTCAAGTGGCCAAGTTCAATATGATAGAAAAACAACAAACTACCAGTATCACACCAGTGTAAAGAGCTTCACACTTGGACCAGAAATCTCAAGACGCTTCATATTTACAGATGGAAGGATGTAACCGAATGACTAGTCAATATCAACAGTTTAATATCAGTTTAATAAACAAAATCTGCAGAGATTATCTTGATTTTAAAGTTAAAATCAAGTAAACTGATAAAATTGGGTGTGTTTAGGTCGTTTTCCTGAATGCTGATTTCTTATATAAATTTAGTGAGGCGGTATACTATTTTTATGAGGTGATATTTCCACGATTTTCAACCAAAAACTATAGATCTGTGGGTTCTTCTTATTTGTTGAATGTTCTATCAAATCAGGGTCTCTGGAGTTTCTGGTTTTTATTCTGGTGTAAGCGAGCCAGAACAAGTTTCAAAGTGCTCTGGGTTCCGATGCCGAAGTCTTTTGACTGATCGCTGCTCTGTTTGGACAAAAGCATCAACCCAATGAATCAATGTAAATTTGCTACAACCTTGCAATAAAATTCTGTAAAGTTATGAAAAATGTCTAGGGTTTTAATCTAGTCCTGGCTACTCAGGGTTATTTTGAGGGTAATGGGTCTCAAAGGTTAATAAATAAATAAATAAATAAATAAATAAAATCTAATTAATATGTATCATGTTTTGTGAAATTTGAAATGTACAAAATGCACTAGCGCAATAGCAGTGCAACAAAGACTACAGAAAATAAGTGGTTGAAATGTAAAATGGTGCTATAAACTTACAGTAGACGAAAACACCAATCAGCCATACATTAACACCAAGGACAGTGAAGTGAGTAACACTGACTGTGTAGTTATCTCATTATGGCACCTGCCAGAGGGTGGGACATATTAGGCAGGAAGTGAACAGTCAGTTCTTGTGCTGGAAACAGGAAAATGGGTGAGTGTAAGGATCTGTACCACTTTGATGAAGGCCTTATTGTGATGGCTAGAGCATCTTCAGAACAGCAGGTCTTCTGGAGTGTTCCATGTCTGCAGTAGATAGTATCCACACAAGGCATGTGGTAAGTCAAGTGTAGAATATTTACAGAAATGCTTCCATGTTTAAATTATTATTATAACGTTTTCTGAACATCAGAACACAGTGCACCACAATCAGAGCTGTGTCAGAAGCATGCGTGGGACCTGCTCAATATTAGGCAGGTCGATATTAGGTCCATGTTATCAGTGTATAAGAATCAGGTGCTGCAAATTCAGTTATTAATGTTGAAAATTTTGGAGCACAACTGCATTAATTTGGTACTAATAAATTGTGCTAATAAATGGCTAATATCTTTTGTGCTATAGGCTAACTACTGCCAGGCTGCTAGCTTGTTGCTATTCTTACATTCATCATCAACTTTAGTTTAAATACAAACATTTGAAGCTTGTAATAGGCTACAAGTAATATAATATATGCTCAATATGTTCCATGTTTAAATGAACTCCTTCTTTTAAAGGCTTGAACTCAAGGCCTGTGTTTTAGCATTCAAGCATTAGCCTGTTAGCTTGTTAGCTTTCTGTTTACCTGTCAGTTCTGTTCTATCGAAGACAGTTACAGAAAATATAAAGTGTAAAACGGCTAAAAAGGGTCTGTTAACAGCAAGCAGTGATGCTGAATTGGTCATTTTTCATCTGGTTGCATTATAGGGGCAACTCTATGAAGATTGTGGTTAACTGCTGCTCTTACATCCTCTAAAGATGCTTTCTTCAGAGGTTTATGCTCTTTAAATTCTAAATTTAAAAGCTTTTTTCTGCAGTATGCAGGTTATTCCAAACCATTGTTATGTGGATAAAACAGTGAAAGAGTAAACTTGTGTTACCAACAAGCTATTTTGTCTGTAATCTTGAAATAGTGTTTACAAGAAATAATAAGGTGAATTCACAAAAGAGCATGTTAACATATCACCATATTGACAACCCCAAGCTGATAGAGTACCAAGATAAGAACACAAATCATGGAAACAAATTAAAACTTAACACATCCTCATGCACATCCACAGCCATCTTTTTTGTACTGTATTATGGCCAAAATGTATTTTTTTGTTTTTTTTCTTTATATTTGTATATTTCTTTATAGCCTCGTCTGATATTGCAAAACTTCATGCTTAACATAATTTTAAAAAATTCTTTTGTGAGTAGGATATAATTGTATAGCCCAAAACTAGCAGTATTTAACAAAAAGTGGTGGAAAAGAAAAGTTAATTAACATAAGCTAAAAAAAACTGTTGACAAGGCTGAGAAGCTCTGCCTTCCAGCTAGCTTTCTGTACCATCATATGTAAAACTTTTAAACATTTAAAGTCACTTTCCACTGCAATAATGACTAAATTACCCTCCTAATGTCCCTGGTGATGTTGCAAGAAACTATTAAGATGCCGTCTTCAGCGCAAATAACAATAGCAATGGAGATAGCAACAGGATAGTCTGTCCAATCTGGGATTTCCAGTCCAATGCTATGGTGAAATGAAAAGATTGAGCACACGTGTATATTACAGTTTTTATCATTTAAAACTATTTCAACATTGGACTTCAGAGTGCTTGGTTGCCTGGCTCAGGTGTGTTAGGTGCTGGAACACAGTGAAAATGTGAACTGGGAGGAGGTCATGGACTGGATTTAGATCTTCTGGCTTTGGGCCTAAGCCTCAGAACTGGCCAAAGCTCTTCTGAAATCTCTTTATTCTCTCATGTCTCTGTTCAGATGGGGCGTGGATACGAGAAACGCTCCGAGTCTGAGAAAGATGCAGGGAGAAAGACAGAAAAAGAATAAAGAGTGTGGGGGAGAGAGCTTGCTCGGCTCTATTGGATTTGCGTCTGTGGCGGCTTCAATAAAAGGAATGGACTAATCGATGTAATTTGATTGGCTAAGTAAAGGGTGTCGCTCCACTCAGGCATAGACACTTTGATGATGAGGTTGAACGTGCCAGCTGGCTGCTGGGCCGGGCACGTGCTGCGTCAGCCATCTACAGGAGGAGAGGACTTTAACCCTTACAAGACTGGAGTTCATACAGACGTTTTCCTTCAGCTTTCAGTGAATTCATGTAATTGCAGCATGAATTACTCAATGAATCACATTAAGATTACGTTCCAATGCATTGACACGGTCCAATTTGCGCTTCTGACTATCAAGCAATGATGAAAATGTAATGGAATCCTGTCTTTCTATAAAACAAGACTTTAAACACAACAGTAGCTTTTTCATTGAGTTACAGACACGTGCGATTTCACACCATAACAAACACTTTTACTGATAATATCATATCGTTTTTTCTAAAATGAACGAGCGTTTTAAAATATCCCAACATTAATATTTTGCATTGTTATGAATAAAAAAATCGATTTTTACCTGGTCATTTTAAATGGAAATTCTATTACGTTTGCAGTAATTTTTTTAAAAAATGCAATAGTTTCATGTGCAATTAGTGTAATTATAAAATTGGCAACTAAAATTTCTTAGTGATGCAGAATGGAACTTCTCCAACTACCAGTGAGGTCCTCTGTGCCCACACCACCACTTTTTTTAAATATTTAATATTTTTAAGGATAAAATCTCAGACAATCATGCGTCATTTTATCTGTAACTATGTCATGACTTTATGCGAGGGAGCTTTTAGGGGCAGATATCTGGTTCCATTCACCACCACCACCAGCATTTCACCCCAGTGTGCTCTTTTTTACAGTGTAGTTATCCAGATATTTAAATAAATATTCATACCTGCTTTATTGGGTATTTTTGGATTTTTCGAAGGTTAATTGGAGGTAAACTATTTTTTAAAAACTTTTTTTTTCCAGATTTAGAGCACTCAGCTGTCATGTAGGAAACCTGTGCATGTATTTTTATGTGTGTATGCAGATGACTTACCCCTGATTATATATTTTGTTAAATTTTTGAATTACTATGTAAAACATAAATACACCGCCTCTGCAGATAACACACATAAATATGGCATTTTTCTCCAATCTGAGTGCATTTTTTTTGTTTCAGGTTCGAGTGAATGTATATATGGTTTAAAGATTTTTTTTCCCCCAGAATTAATTTAATTCAGTGATTAAATTGTGCAGTACACCCATCAGCCATAACATTAACACCACTGACAGGTAAAGAACTTTTAATTATTTCATTAGTGTCACCTGTCTGGGGGGTGGGATGTATTAGGCAGCTAGTCAACAGTCAGTTATTGGAGTTGATGTGCTAGAAGTAGGAGCGTAAGCATTTGAGGCCTTATTGTGATGTCTAGAACACAGCAGGTCTTGTGGAGTGTTTCAGGTCTGCAGTAGTTAATACCTGATGCATGGAAGGACGACTGGTGCATCAGCATCATGGGAACCCAAGGCTCATTAATGCATGTCTGGTCTGATCCATAGAGGACAGAATCTTAATGCTGGCACCTCAGTATTTAATAATAATTCTCTATATTTAAGATTAAATATCAGTTTGACCTCTGCTGTGCTTTCTGTAGCCTTGTGTTGACCGCATGTTGTGTTAAGGTTTGTGGACATTTGGTACGTTTGAGCAGCAGAGGGCAGTAGGAAGCAGTAGATTTTGCCTGTGAGAGGCACCAGCGTTACAACTCTGTCTAATTGTGGGTCAATGCCGTTCCAGAAGTGCTGGACACCAGTGTAGAGCCCATTTTATTCACCATTTTCATTTAACAACTGTAGTTCTTGTTCTGGTGCTTTCTCTGTGTATTTGTGTGCAAGCATTCACACTGCTTTACCAGCTTTATATCAGCACTGAGCATTATCAGAATCAGAAAAACTTTATTGTCCCTAGGGAAATTGCTTATGTAACGACTGCAACATAGAGACAGTGACAAAAATAAAAAATATATAAAATAAACATACAGCTTATACTAGTAAAAATACAAAGGAAATAAATACAAAAGTACTAAACATGCAAGGTAGAAATTTACAAGGTCATAAAAAAACAATATAGTAGTATAATAGTGTGAATAAACAAAGAAAGGTTAAATTAATACCTTTATGAGGGGTTACAACTGTAAAAAACAAAAAAAAACTACAGTTCCATCCAGAGGGCTTTGTCAAAAAAAAAAGGCTTGAAATTATGGAAATAATTTGGAAAGTTAACACATCAATCTGTATTGACTTACACAGTAGATAAAAAGTCAAGAAAGCCAAATTTGTGTTGTAAATGATAGAAATATCCCACAACATTTTTTTGGAAATTGTTTTTATACATTTTATTTAACATAATTGTATTTAGTTGTATTTAATTGTATTATATTGTGCACTTTTTAAAATAACTTAAGTAAAAATTAAGCTTTATAGAAGTAGCAAGATGTGCAAAAATTATTTACATTTTTTTGCTTGCAATTTTGCAAAGAAAGTGGAACCCGTGCTCGGTTCTGTCTGTACATAGTCCGTGAGTTCCCTGCTGCACTGATTTCTCATTTCTCTGCACTGGTATTAATGTTCACTCAGCTGGTGCTGGTTCTGTTCATGGTGGGCAGATCTCTCTCTCTCTCTCTCTCTCTCTCTCTCTCTCTCTCTGTGTCTGTCTGTCTGTCTGTCTGTCTGTCTGTCTGTCTCTCTCTCTGTTCTTGGGTGGCCCTCATAATCCACAGTCAGGTCTTTACAGAGGGACTAAGAGTCGTGTCTGAAACTCTGCTTGTGTTGGGCTTCACTAATGAGCCACTGTGATGGTCTCCAGCAGAACCTCTCCAGCTCCCCCCAGCCTCATTCCTCTAGTGCAGTGTGGGAGAAAAGAGAACACCTGACACATGATGGAGAGATGGATTGTGGGATCTGATAGAAGTCATGTGAGAGTGAGTAATGCGAGCTGATTGGCCAGTGGAGGAGACAGGATCCCAAGGAGCTTTAGACAGGGTCAAGGAATAAGGTGAGTAAAGACATCCCCACATATACACTTAATCTCTCTCTCTCTCTCTCTCTCTCTCTCTCTCTCTCTCTCTCTCTCTTCCACACACACACACATATATGCTCCTAGTTATACACACTCACCTGCTCCAGCTCTACAGCTCACAGTCATACACACATGAACCTTCAACTTCCCACACACACACTTGCGGATGCAGTGAGAGTGGAGTAGCTGGCCAGCCCCTGCACTCAGCAGGGATTATGGATTAGTGGCGTAGTCAGCATTCCTCACATTCCCCCATACTGCCTTCTACAACCTCTCAGAGAGAAACTTAGAGTTTCACACACACACACACACACACTCACACACACCTACACACCTACAGTGCAGTGTGTTCACCTATTACATCAGATATATAACTTACTGTACACTTCACTACATGACATTACTTCCTCTATACTCATTTCATTACCGTTCATTCATTATTCAGTTCTTCACAGAAAATGATCCAATCAGAATTTCTCTCTCTGGTTTCTAGGTAGACAAAGCCAAACAAGCTCTTCCATTGGTCAGGCTTTCTCGAGCTGACAGGAGGCCGTGCAAATGTACGAGGTTACTCTTACACTATCTAGAACACACGCTAACGCTCTATTGAATTTGAATGGAACATGGGATATTATTTGGGGACATTATTTTTGTATAACGCATTCTGTAGATAAATAACGCCCGTTGCCATGGGAATGGGTTTTGTGTTTCATATTCACTGTTTCATATCACTCCACTATTAGTGCATTTAAAATTAATATAGATATTTATATGTGAAATAAACAGCTGAATATTTAATGGGAGGGGGTCCTAACAGTTTCACATGACTGTATACTTTTATTTGTGGTGCAATGGTAAATATACTAAAGAACATGTATTTTTATTACAATGGTTGATGTGTTTTAGTGCATGGAGTTACTGCTCCATACACACAGAGAAACACACACTTTCTGTAGAGTTACTGCTCCATACACACAGAGAAACACACACTTTCTGTAGAGTTACGGCTCCATACACACAGAGAAACACACACTTTCTGTAGAGTTACGGCTCCATACACACAGAGAAACACACACTTTCTGT
>JBBIGC010000082.1:20880205-20891177 GCA_037576955.1 Lepidarchus adonis | reverse complement strand
TGTGAATGGAGGGGAATAGTCTAGAACAGTGTGAATGAAGGGGAATAGTCTAGAACAATGTGAATGGAGGGGAATAGTCTAGAACAGTGTGAATGAAGGGGAATAGTCTAGAACAATGTGAATGGAGGAGAATAGTCTAGAACAGTGTGAACAGAATAGAACCGACGAGAGTCAGAATCAGTAAGTAGTGGGAATTACTCAAAGAACTGATAAAGTTTTACTGTAAGAGAGAAGCAGCAGTGGGGAGTGTGTGTGGAATGTGTTTTCGCTGTAGAACCCGCTGCTTACGGGGAAGGTAGAACATGTTCTTTGTGCTTTAGCGGCTAAATGCGTTTAGTATCTAATGGCCAGTCCACAGCGTTCCCATAAGAGCAACAAGACAGGGCAGAGGACTCCTGTAAACACTGTCACATGTCATTCTAACTCTCAGACCAGCCCAATGACGTCTACACACACACACACACACACACACACACACACTCACACATGCCTGTTAGCCTGGGTAAGTGGAACAAGCTTGTTAGCAGGCTGTTATTATCAGTAGCTAGAGAGAGAAGATGGACGGCTGGGCTAATGAAGAACAGCATGCTGCCCCTTCAGAGGAGCTAATGCAAAAGCTAACGCTTGTCTTGACTTGCCATCATTTAGCAAACTTCAAACAAACAATAGAAATTAGATTTATACAAGTCTGTGCGTGTTGCTTTACACAGAACTCTTCCACTACGAAGCCATGCTGTTGTAATAGGTGCAGCATCTAGATTAGCATCGTCTGGCTGAATTAAGCAAGGCCTGCCCTGAAAAACATACCGTCTGGATGGGAGCATGTGTCGCTCTAAAACCTGAGTCTTTCCAGACGTGCAGGCTGCCATTTCCATATGCACTAATGAATAATACCATCAGAGATGCAGGCTTTTAAATCGAACTGTGATAAGCCAGGTGATACCTCTCTTCTTTAGTCTGGAGGATGAAGCATCTATATTTCCAAAAGAACTTCAGTCCATATAAAATTACCTTTTGCTCAGAGAAGATTGCGGTTTCTGGATCATGTTCACATATGGCTTCTTCTTCACATGAACGAGCTTTAGCCTGTATTTGTGAATGGCACAGTGAACTGTGTTCACAAGACAATGATTTCTGGAAGTGTTACTTGTTACTGACCTGTCGGCAATTAACTTCATTAGCTACGAAACTGTCCTCTGGCATTTTAAGTGTGATTTAATTTTCACGCCTGTTGTTAGCGCGCCTTAAGTCCTGTTGCAAATTGCAAATGAGCAAATTACAAGGCCAATTGAAATGTTTTTGTGAATAAAATATTGGTTTATGAGATTTTTATTTTAATATTACAAAGCATTTTAACTTTTTGGAATTGGAATTTGTTTATTTGTTTAAACAATAGGCGAGAGCCCAAGAGCACGAATCGATGAGCGAGCCACTGGATTGAGCAGGACGCCCTCCAGGCCTTCACACCAAAGCTGCACTAGGTTTGAGTTGGTGTCAGACGTTGTTTTTCCAATTTTCTTTCATTATTTACGGCTGTTGACATGTGTCATCCTCAGGGGATGTGTTGTTTACTGAAGTAAAGATTCCCGAAACGTGCAGGACACTCCTGGAGATGGGGTTAGGATTTAGTGGAAGTTCAGTAGCAGGTATCCCTGGATATTTTAAGATATTTTAAGCATTTAAATGAATTGGTAAAGCCAAACAAATGATCAGCCCCACATGGGATATATTGTTTCTTACAAAGTGTTTAATAAATACTACTTTCCAATGACACAAATATACAGAAAACAGATGCGATTCAATGTCAGAAACAACATTTGAAACAGAAGAAGACAGAAGACAACAATAATCTTCAAGTTTAGGCCTACATTGAATACTAAAGTGGAAGTAAAAACTCATTTTGTTCAGAAAGGCCTTAAATTTGCACAATTGTTATGGCCAGCATCACAGAAAAATAACGAATTGAACTTTTCGGACCTGCCATTTACTTATTAACGCCGTTAAATTATTAAGAAATAATAATTTCAGTCATTTTTTATTCATGTTTTCAGGCAAACTGGTGGCTACAATCTGTGTGCTCACTTTGTTAGGGAATGCTGCCATGGGAACTGTACTGAGAAATGCTAATGCTGAAGGAAGATTGTGTAGTAACTGGAGACAGACTACGCTAACAAAACTATTGCAGAAGTGTCTCAGAACTTCTTTTTGTCCTTGTAGCAAGTTCGTCAATCTTTCTTTTCGCTGGAAATCGGCTTCTCAGCAAGTTACAGAAATAATCCTGACCATCATCTAACCCTACACGTGGTTCTTCAAAGCAAAACTGTGTACAGGCACAGGAACAACACACACAATACATCAGAAAAATAAAACTATTCTCTCAGGAACACTTTTGGCATATACGAAATGTGGAAAACAACATTTTCTCATCAAAAATAAGAAAGTAGGAAGCTTACAAAGCTGTCAAACCTTCGGAACTATACAAAGCACATAAATAAAAAAAAAAAGGAATGATAGGCTCTTGATTATTAAGTTAATAAATCAAATATACACAATGATTAATTAGGAAATATGTACATACAAAATCGACACAATCTACCTCGACAATAAAATTCTTCATGTTGCAAGAGACTGATGAAGTACGTTCAACTCGCTTCTCTGCAAAGAACAAAACTAATAAATAATAATACATTTTGAAGACTGTGGCATAATCTAATTGGGACTTTTTCACTAACTGCTCTCAGATCAGCTTTAAAAAGCTCATTTCATGAACATGTTTCCCCAGGAAAGCACTGACAGATGCTGAGTGCAAAGTCATGTGACCTCCAAAACCAGGACACGATTCTAATCAACCCAAAAGGCTGAAATGACATCATTGAGTGTCGTCGTCGTTTTCAACCCCCAAAAAACGTCCATCTTGTCCACCACACCTGGAAGTCTAGTCATCCACAACAATCCGACCGAACCAGCCAGCACGAGGGAACCGTTTCTTCCTTTTCCTTTTCTTCGGCACTTTTATCGCAAACGTTCCGGATTCCAAAACGGAGACTAGGAACGGAGGTCATCCAAACAACGTTGGTGCGAACTCTGCATGTTCTTGTATTTTCCTCGCCCTGCCAGCGTTCCTGCTCCGCCACTCTCATGTACGACCATGACGGTCATCGTCGTTTCTTTGTTGCGTCGTCAGCCATTCGGTATTTTTCGCTATACGATATATTCCATTCTGTGTAAACTGTTCTGGGACTGTTCCAAGTCTCTGTTGTCACGTTTGTTAGTCCAGTGCAGCTGCTTCGCCACCGTTCCGTTGGAACATGGCCGCTCGTCCCGGTCTACGAGCGTGTAGGCTGGCTGTTTGGGAAACCGGGTCTTGTGGAGTCGCTTGTCCGTGTCCATGTCCTCGTCTGGGACGCCCGAGGTCGTCTCGGAGGAGAAGTGCGTCCTGATTTTGGCGATGATGGCGTTCTTGTCGTCGCTGCCGTTGGATGCTTGGTTCTTCTCAATGTGGTTCTTGATCTGGTTCAGGTGCTCTCGCGCGTTATTAGTGGCGTTGTTGTCCTCGGCGGTTGCCGCAGGCGATGGGGAGGCATGGCCAGTTGCAGTGGCGCTGGAATTCTGCTTGCGCCGACGTCGCACGCACCATAGCAACGTAGACACCAGTGCCATCACCCAGATCACGGTCACCACAGAAACCAGCACGGGCACCAGATACTCTGCTGGATAAAACAGACAGACGCCATCTTTACTCCCATTTGTTCACTGTTATACAAGTACAGTTTACCCTCAAAGACATTTAACATCTAATCCATTTTGCAGGGAAGCTGGAGCCGATCCCAATAGACTATGGGCTCCCCCTGGACAGGACAGGAGTATTATCCTATACTTTCTTACCGTTATGGCTGCTGTTCTGCCTGCGCTGGACACGCACCTCCGCAATGGCAGTAAGGATGGTGCCATTAGCGTTGCGTTTGCTCACCAGGTCTACAATCCGGTCTGTGATTTCTTTAACTGGCGCATCGCTGCCTGTGCCATCATCAGATACCTGCAGGAAAACAAAGCGACCTGGTCAGACTTTCCCAGCAGAAATATTACTGTTTGTACTGTGAACTGTTGCCATGTAATTTAAGAATTAGACTGAAAGCATTAAAGGAGAAGATCCGTGTAATTTGTGTTATTGTATTCCACTTATTATATGCAGTTATTACATTAAAGGGTTACAGTTAACCATTTTCATCAACAGGGAACAGATTTTCTTCTGGTTTGTGCACCAAATTTGGAATAATTCAAAGCATTTTTGTACCTAAAATAAACGAGTTTTTAGTTTTTTTATTTTATTATTAGTAGCTGTTTTTTCTAGTGCAAACTGTACTGATCGATGTGAATCATTGGACGTGTGATTCCACAGTTTGGAGAAGAAGCACAAAGCAACACCAGAGAATATATTGGAGAAACACAGATCTTCAGAAACATCAGTTTGTCTGCCAAGGTAACAGCGTATTTGATGTCAATATGGTCTGCCATCTTGTTACTACGGTTACTTCAATCAGGAGAAGGCCTTCATTGATGACGCATCCTTACATTTCAATGGCAAACGTGACCACAGCCAATGTAAGAACATGTTCCCTGGTAGTGAAAAAGCTGTGGATACACTGTAGAGGAGAAACTATGATGGATGTCTGCTGTACATACAATAGTGACGTGGATCTCGTTGGTGGTGGTGGTGGAAGGTTCACAGGCGATAGATATGGAAAATTCTGAGGAAAGATTCTTCACCACGGACAGACTCCTCAACTCCCTACACACCTGTTCCACTGTTACACCCTGCCAGAGAGAGAAATGAAGAAAAAGAAAAACATTTTAGAATGTACAGTGCTGTGCAAAAGTCTAAATCCATTGATCTCAACACTGAGATCTTTCTACAGTGAGAACACGAGTGAGCATCAGAGTTAAAGCAACAGTGAAGCAGTAAAACGGATCTTGATCTTTGTAAAGATGTGCAAAAGTTATTGAGATGTTGTGAGCTGGTTAGAAGAACAGGTTTTTAAAACATGTATTTAAAACAATACATGATATAAATGATACATGTACCAAAGGGCCATCCTAATATATTTACAATTAGCTGTGAATAATGAAGGTCTGCATTGTAACTGAGCCATAGTGAGAACATAGTGCTGGGTAGTCTCACCAGTGGCATGCTGTCCTTGATGAAAGTGAATGTAACATTCGCACAGTTGCTGTCCGGGTGACACCGGGTCCGAACCGACGGCCTCTGAGTGGACCAGCACTCGCCCTGTGTGTGGCATGGCCGGACGAAACAGCGGTCATCACGCACCGGCACACACGACTGACCTGCTGGACAGTCACCTCGGCCCATTCCAACCAAACGACACGCCCTCGAACCACACCACAACTGCAGGGGAGAAAAAAAGAGGATTTAGAACCACACAATAATATACATGATTTAATTCTCACTATAAAATCTGGTTCCATCTGGTTCCAGCTTTAATTCTTCACTCTCATCATTACAGAACAGAAGTTATCAGACAATTCATCCTAATTTATAATAGATACGAAATAATTTTATTAGTTTCTGAATAATTTTAGTAGTTACTGAATAATTTATAGTAAATACTGAATAATGTATAGTAGACACTGAATATATTTTTAGTAGTTACTGAAAACTTTGTAGTAGATATTGAATCATTTGTAGTAGATATTAAATAATTTATTGTGGATATTGAATATTTTATTGTAGATATTTAATAATTTATAGCAATTACTGAATAATTAAAAGTAGATACGAAATAATTTAGCGTAGTTATTGAATAATTTATAGAATTTACAGAATCATTTAGAAGAGTTATTGAAAACTGTATAATAGTTACTGAATAATTTATAGTAGTTAATTAATAATTTATAGAATTTACTTAATATTTTATAGTAGTTACTGAATAATTTGTTAGTTATTGAAAAATGTATAATAGTTACTGAATAACGTATAATAGTTACTGAATAACGTATAGTAGTTACTGAATAACATATAGTAGTTACTGAAAAATGTATATTAGTTATTGAATAACATATAGTAGTTACTGAATAATTAAGAGTAGAAACAGAATTATTTAGAGTAGTTACTGAACAATTTATACCATCTTAATGGCGGACAATATGGCAAAATATCACAATCATTAAGCAATATGCTACAATGTGTGCCTTTTAGCAAGAACAAATAACTTCCTACTAAATAACAAAAAAAAAATCCATCTAAATGCCATCTACTTGACCAGTGCTAATAGACAGCTAAGTCCAGCCCATTCATATCCTACATCACTCTCCTCCTGCCTTCTAGCTTTATATTCTTTAGTACATTTTACTGAAATCATAGTTTTTTCATTAATATACTAAATATTTAAACAAAATACTCAGGGTGTTTTTTGCGTGTAAATATACATGTCTAAGAAATAATAAATGAATACTGTGAGATATTAGTTTGTCTCAGCCCTGCTTGTATAAATTGCGATTGTATTGAATTGAGTCATGAATCGTATATTGGACTGAACTGACTGTATTTTTACACACTTATTGGTTTATGTGCTTGAGTACAGGTTTTAACCAATCATTTTATTATTAAGCAGCATGAAAACATCATCATGTCATATATTAGCATTTAAACCTTGTCCTTTGCACCCTCACGCAGGTGATATCATGGGCAGGCACTAAGCTAACATAGCGCTAATGTGCGTTATCACTTTACTTTGATCTTATCTAATGGTAGTTTTGGATATAAATGGATGAGATAGAAAAAAGGTAAACAAAAGGACAACAGGGTTTAACACAATAGTAGCACAGAGTGGAAGAAAGACCAAATTATCCAAAACCTAATCAGGAAGACTTGCTAGCTAGCAAGATTAGCATTCATTTCCATACTAGCGCTCTAATCATTAGTCCTCAGTCTACAGCTACTGTGGGCTTGCTGTTAGCAAAACGACATCTTAATTAGCAATGCTAGCCTGATGTCTGTCTCTAGCTTATCCCAGTTAAGCTGTGTCCTGTACCTTGGTGCAGGACACGCGGCCGTTCTGACAGTGGCAGGTGTTGCAGTCTTCGTCCCATCTCGCTCCATCAACTGCGATTCGTCCGCCAGCCAAACAGGGACGTCCCGTCACTGTGTAACCATCGGTAGTGTGAACATTTCCAGCATTTTGTTTGTAATATTGTGAAGTGTGCCATTGCTAATTGCTAATCATTAATAATTGGTTGATGCCTTACCTTCCTGACACCGGGCTCCAGTTCTTCCTGCAGGACATAAGCAGCGATAACCGTTAATCTCGTCCACACAGGTGGCGCCAAATGCACATGGAGACGACTGGCATTCGTTAATGTCTGTGGAAACAAGGAGAAACATCATTAAAGCAACATCCGTTGTTACTACTCTATTAGTACAATGTTATTACAGTATTATACATCACTAGTGTGTTATAACATGCAATTACTCAACTGATGGGAAAAGAGGGGAACAATAACAACATTCAAGCTCGCTATGTTTGGAATCCAAGCTGAATGGAAAGTGAGTAGATGTGCTCCTAGCGTTTCCTTCCCTTTAGCTAAACACTGTGGCTCTATTAACACGTCTTTAGACTTAGCATTGACATAATTCATGTCTAAGCTGCAAAACCGAAGTCAGATCGACAGAAAATAAGGTTCGTCATGGTGGATTTTTCATGAATGGTGCCGAGCATATCTAGCCCTAACCAACCAATGCCAATGAAAACATTCAGCACAGTACTGAATGATGAATTACCCAAGCTCCTCCCACAGATGCATTCTTTGCAATATGTAGAGTCAAGAAGATTAACCCTTGTGATCAGTGGGTTGCAGGTTCAAGTCCCAGCCCAGGCAACTCTAAGGTACAGTCCTGCTTCACTTCTGGATGGATTAAGTGCAGAGGTCACTTTGTGTGATGTGAACCTTCATAAAGATTCTCTACGACAGAAGAACCAGTGAGAAGACTGGACAATTGTTAATTGATGATGAGATTGAGAGGCCAGTCTTGGAGTGCCTTCAAAAGATCTGATTTCTCACTTCCTGTTCCACCAGACGTGGTTCTATGACTTTGTGTATGTTCTGTGGTTTTGTTGTCGACCCTCCAGATGATGTCACACCCATTTCAAAGGCGGAGCGATCTTGCTGACCGGCTGATTTGGTCATTTTCCCAAGATAATTGACATAGTTATAGTCAGGCTCCTGCTAGGACATGGAGACATGTGTTTGGTGGAATCTCAGATTAATACCTTTTTAAACAAGAATCCGCTCCATGATGTGTAATGAGGTTTAAGTTGTTTCTCGCCAACTAACTGAGAAATGAAAACTTGGAGAAGATTCTTCTCGTGTCAACAATTATTAGGGGCCTACCATTGAAGGCCGAATTCGCTGAAGACATCAAAAATGCTAAAAAATGACAATATTCAACCAGTCTGCTCTTCCAGAGTGCAATCAATTCAAGAAATATCAGTTTAATGTAAAATCGAAACATCTGCCACATTTTTCAAGCCACTAGAATAAATTTTTTTTATTTAAAAACAGGGAACGTGTGGTTACATGGTGCTGCAGTGGTTAGCACTGTCGCCTCACAGCCAGAAGGTCCTGGGTTCGATCCCCACAGGTGCCCTTTTATGTGGAGTGTTCAAGTTCTCCCCGTGTTTGTGTGGATTTCCCTCGGGGTTGTGGCTGCTCTACATTACCCATAGGTGTGAGTGTGTGAATGGTTGTTTGTCTGTCCAGGGTGAACTCTGCTGTGTCTACTCACTGATGCGACAGTCTGGTCCAGCGAAGCCCGCGGCACATTCGCACCGGTACCAGTTATCTCCATCCACACAGGTCCCGCTGTTGTAGCTGGAAAAGAGAGAGAAGGTCAAGCTCAGGGCTCGGAGATCAAGGCGTCCGCAGATAAACATCTGCTGTTCACACAATGTAATGAGCGATGAGAGGAGTCTTGATGTAATCACATCCTGAGAGTCCTCAGGGTTTGCAGAGAACCATGTGAGCTCCATGTGAAGAGAGTAAAGAAGAGCAAGAGAAAGTGAAGCAGCTGTGTTGTTAATGTGTGTGTGTGTGTGTGTGTGTGTGTGTAAGGGCTGGGACAGTATAAGCTTGTGAGATGTAGTTTCATGTGCACTAGAGGAAAACTGTGTGGGAAGAGCTTACCATGGGTGCGGGTTGCAGTCATTCGAGTCTGTAAAACAGAGAAAATACACTGTTAAAAAAATGCAGTGTTCAAGATCAGTCATGTCACAAGTTTGTGCTGGTTTATGTAGCAAAAAACAATTTTCCTTCCTCTTATACTTTTTTATACTTCTTATACTTTATCAGTCTATTTATTTCTATATTTTATTGACATTTTTTATGCATGTCTATTCCTTATTTCTTTTATTTTTCCTCTACAACACCTTTGATTTTTGTAACTGTAGCTTTAATTCATTTTTTATGTTTTTCTCTATTTTGTTCTTCATTTCAACGATTGTTTTAATCTATTTTTATTCCCTGTAAAGCACATTGAGTGATATATATGTGATATATAATTAAACTATGCTTTGCCATCCACTGCTTGTTCCTTAACAGGATAAATTATATTTCTTTGGAAAAATCTAAAATTCTGTCCTGAAATCTTCCAAAAAAGAGAGAATGTGTACATAACTTTTCCACTAAAGTGTCACAACATGCTGCATCATGTGGAAACTGTAAAACCGGGAGTAAAGCAAACGATGATTTGCTTAAAGTAAAGGCAGTTGGGCTCAACAGTGATCCTTACAACTTACCAGAGAACCAGGCGTCCATGGACACTGACATGTATATTTACCTAATTAGATGCCGGGCAAATAAATAATATTTATGATGATAAATTACTTTTTTTGTTTAATTTAAGCAAATCACAGTTTGTTTTATTCCTAGTTTCTCCATTAGGGTGGTGGGCTACTGTTGCCCTTGTTCTTGCAGGTTCAAGTTCTGGCGAAAAGTCCCCACCCTGGAGTTCAGGAACCAGGAGGAGAACAGTGTGAAAACGCTGTAGTGAAATAACTGGAGTGACATTGTCAGTGGTGCTAATGTTATGGCAGATCAGAGTGTGCAGTGTTAATGACGGTAAAACAGTAGGAAGGAGTCACTGTGCCATGATGACCGACTTTTTCATTGTGATCAGACCAGTGAGGAGGAGGATTAGACGTATTTTCTTACTCTGGCTGCAGGTCAGCCCCTCCCATCCCTCCTTGCACACACACGTGAAGCCGTCGCCGCTGACGATGCAGGTGGCTCCGTTCTCACACGGATTGGGAAGGCAGCTGCTGTTCTTGGCTACATCCACACACACACACACACACACACACACACACACACACACACACACCAATTACAGAGGCTTAATTTCTTAATCTCAACAATACAAAAGACTAAAGAGCATTTTTTTCAGCCATCAGCCACCAAGTACACTAATGATGAGGGATTAGAAACGGAACAGGGAACAAGAAGAAAAGAGGGATATTTTTCACAGAAAGTAATACAGTTCAGGAAGAAAAAGTGAAAGTTTGGAGGTGTGGTTAACATTTATTTGCTTGTTTGTTTGTTTTTTAAATTTGTTTATTTAAAAAAAATGAATAGAATATTATTTTATACATTATTCTTATTATTTTAAAATACATTATTATTATAAATATCATTTAATTTATTTCTATTTAATTTATTTAATTGTAATTAAGACACGACGGAATATTTTCTCACTCCTATTCTAGCCTGTTAGGACAAAATAAATAAAACAATGACATTTTTAAGCTTACGCTGTTAAAAAACCACAAGTGTTGCATTTATTCAGTGAAGAAGAGAGTGGAGGCAGGGTGGAGAAGAGTGGCAGTGAGAGCGAGAGGGAAGGTTTACAGGACGGTAGTGAGACAGGCTATGTTATACGGGTTGGAGACGGCGAGAGTGAGAG
>JBBIGC010000082.1:20829146-20842861 GCA_037576955.1 Lepidarchus adonis | reverse complement strand
TTGCTGTGACAGCAGCTCATTGTGAGACAGTATCTTGCTGTGACAGCAGCTCATTGTGAGACAGTATCTTGCTGTGACAGCAGCTCATTGTGAGACAGTATCTTGCTGTGACAGCAGCTCATTGTGAGACAGTTACTTACTGCAATATAGTATCTCATTGTGAGACAGTAACTTACTGTGACCATATCTTATGAGACGTCATTGATCCTTTATTATGAGAGTACATCGTCACATAGATAGTAAATCAGTATTGCGATGAAAGTTCTGAGATACTAATTTATTACTTTGAGATACTAATCGATTATGAGTTGAGTATGCATTTGAGAATGAGAAGTCCTTAAACGTTATTTATTCTTTCACTTATCTATTTTTGAGAAGCATTCTCATGATGATGAGATATTAAGTGAGATATTCCAGCCTTGGTTCTGTCCTGTTCCGCTCAGATCCAGCAGGTGCTGAAGCCGGACGGGGCGTTTATCGGGGCGATGGTCGGGGGCGAGACGCTGTATGAGCTGCGCTGTTCTTTGCAGCTGGCGGAGCTGGAACGAGAAGGAGGTTTTTCACCCCACATTTCCCCCTACACCGCAGTCTCGGACCTGGGCAACCTGCTCGGCCAAGCCGGCTTCAACATGCTCACCGTGGTCAGCGAGGATTGCTGATATATCGTTTAACAGCTATTATATACTATAATGATGAATAATCGCATTACATTTTGTTCAGTAAATTTGTTTAATTGAAGGCAAATGTGAGGACTGTCCAATAGGAACACTGCTTTCCTTTTCCTGTTGTTTTTTGTAGGATGTAGATGAAATTCAGGTCCATTACCCAGGGATGCTTGAAGTCATGAGTGATTTACAATGTAAGTGACATCATTTCCCTTCCTCCTCATCAGTTTTTCCAAATAATCCACAGTTTCTCCACTGATCTACTGTATGTGCTGTGCCATGTGGAAGGTATGGGTGAGAGTAACTGTGTGTGGAACAGGAAGCCCGTCCTGCACAGAGACACTATTCTAGCAGCCGCTGCCATTTATAAAGGTGAGTTTGGGGCGGGAGGTCCAATCCATTCACATTATACTGAAATGTTGACCCATGAAACATCGAAGACTGTCCACCTGCCTCTGAGGTCCTGAGGTATCTGCACCAAGTCATTAACTCCAGGTCCTGCGAACGTTCCTTAAAGTTCCAAAGAAGCAGCATTGACGCTTAAAGTCTTTACTGTTCATCAGCCTTTGGAAGAAAATGGAAAAACAGAAGTGCTGAACTATACTTTCATTGTTTCAGAGATGTATGGGAATGAGGACGGATCCGTCCCAGCTACATTTGAGATTCTCTACATGATTGGTTGGAAACCTCATGAGTCACAGGTTTGTTGCAGTTTCATTGGCTCTGGGTTCTCATTTAAATTTTAAATCCTAATTAAATTAGGATAAAATAATAATGCGTAAAGACACATTTTCAGAAACCGATTTAAACAGGAAAGTTTCTGTTTTATTGTATTTATTTATTCATTGAGTTTTTAAAAACTAAGTGACACTTCATATTTTGATGAATGAACCAATAGAAATGGTCCAAAATGTAAATGAAAGCAGAGTAAAGGACACTTGTCCTATAAAGATATGGAGATTTTGTTAAAACAGTGATATTTTCCATTTTAACTTAATCTTGAGTCTTTGTTGTTTGTGTTTTTTAGGCCAAACCAGCTAAAAGAGGTTCAGCAACTGTATCTTTTGCTGATTTGTCAAAGATCAGACAATCAGGGGCCAGCGTCGAAACTGATAAACCATAGGAGCACCGCTGTCCCATATGGATTTATAGACTTTTTATTTCCCCTCTGCCCAATTTAGTCGCCTCCATTTCAGGCCACTAGCTTGGACTCTACTGATCACACAATGCCACCAGCACTGTGAGGATAAAGGCGAGAATGTACGTCCTCCGGGTCCCGTGATGCTCCACAACACGCTTGGAGGAGAACACTAAACAGCTATTCAGATATGTTCGAGTAATGGGGGGAAAGGGAGGGACACCCTACCAACCCAGAGGAAGTGAAGTTGATCGTGCCCTCATGGACTCCTGGGCCCCAAACAGGGATCAAACTCTCACTAAGGCACTTAGGGTTTGTTGCTAATGAAATGAATAGAAATGCAGTGGAGAAGAACATCCTCTTTAGAATAAAAGACTCAAAAATGAAGGAACTGTTTGAATTTAATGGGGACATAAAGAGATCAGAATTTTAACAATCACCTCGCCATGAAAACAAAAAATGTTTTGAGAACAAATATACACAAACAAACCCATAAATAACCAAAAGGCTAACAGTTAGCCTGATCATATTTCTTTACCAACAGTCATTGCTGTAAAACAGACAAAAAGTGCACTTTTTCTGTATGGCTTATTAAATATTCCACTGAGTCTAAACCCAATGTATTTGTAGTGCATGAGTTTCCAAAACAGGAAAGTACAGGAAATCAAAATGGAAGAAAAAAAACGTGCTAGTCTTTTCTAAATGAAAAGGAAAAGAAAAGCACTTACATGAGATGAACCTAATACAACTGTACAGTCCCTTTCACTCCCTCATATTGAATTCATATGGCAGGAGTTGCAACACATCACCTCAACACAGAGAGCTCAGTTATACACACATTCACATGGCTGACTCACACATATGGCTTATAAAGGAGCGTCAGATGAGAGTAGTGAATTAAAGGATGGCCCAGTACATCATATTTAAAGCCAACGATGTATTCTTCCAGTTTTACTCACTTTTTTACATGAATAAAGTAACATTTCTCCAGTGTTTTGCGTTAATGAGGACTTGCTCTCCTCATTAATGCATCCTTTTGTAGCATGTGGTGCTAGGCTAGGTTAGCTTGCTAGCAGACAAATCCCATTTTTTGGGTCAAGTTAGTCACTATAATGCATAAATATCTGCCCGCTACAATACTTCAGTTGCTACATGAACTGCACAACCAATTTTTGTTTTTGTTTTGTGTTGTAGCGAACTAATATTTGCCGTTTGTAAGGGAGTACAACAGAGTGCGCGACATTGCTAACGTTAGCTTGACTGCCCAGAGGAAAACATAACAAATGATCTGTGTTAAGACTCTGGAAGCCCATTTCAACCAAATTCAAATGTAAAAGATCAGTACTGTGTCTGTTTTCTTTACATTTGTTATAGTAATGCCATTTTAATGAGATTAGGCATGTACATCAAATTATTAGCTCAACCTCCCTATACTGTAAAAAATGTAATTAGTTTGAGAAACTTAAAACAGCAAGATGTTATATTCTGAGAAAATATTGAATGATTTGGGGGTAATAAATTATTTATAATTATTCTAATCATATTTTAAATTCTTAAAGCTAAATAGAGAAGGAGGGAAAAGACATTTGCAATTATTTCTTTAATGTCTTGCCTGACTTTACACACAGAGCAAGTGAATTTAATCTACATGTAGATATTTTTAACTAAAAACATGCTCTAGTTTCCTAAGGTCTTGTAGATCGCAACAGCTGCTAGAAAAGAACATTTGTGGAGGAGCATTGTATCCATTTATTAAAGAATGAATTACGTTTTGCTGTCTTTTTCAAAGCACTGATCTTAATATTTTAATAGAGGTCAATTGAGAGAGACAAGCTATTCAGTATCATTTATTATACAGATATAAACTGTTGCTCTGCAGAGTCTTGGTGACCTCCTGCCTAGAAGGCAAAATAGCTAACGTGGCTGCATGTACAACCACAAAATTCAGTTTGGTGAAGATTTTGTTTTTTTGTAGAAGTTGTAGAAGTTTATTTTTTAAATAGTATTATTACAATATTTTTTAACATTTATTCGTACCATTTATTTATTCATGTTGCACAGACTTCCATATGAAATACCATATTATTACACAGTAGTATAGTCTGGCTATATGAGTACTGTGGTACTGAGAGAAATGAACTGCTACAATGCAACACAATGGCAAAGTATAAACAATGCATCTCACTATGGAAGTAATTATATCAACTACTCCAGCTCCAAATTTTGTTCTACCTTTATGTGCTCCAAGTAAAGCTCACATTTCCTGATCATTGGTTAAAAATTGAGAAAAGTGACTCTAAACACACTCATACTAGAAGCTAAGAGACATGTGCTGAAGCGACAGCCCCTTAAGCTTCCATTATAAGTTGGTCTCAGTCAAAATTATTGTCCATAGTGGTCAACCACTCACCACAGACGCAAAAGAGATTGTGTCTGAGACTGATCCCAAGTCAGAAAGACCTGCTAAAGCAGCATGACCCACTTAGTCATGAATAAGCTGGTTGTAATGGGGTTAACTTTCTTTAAATAATCAAATAAATAAAATAATAATACCTCCCAAACTGAGCAAATTTGATGACCAATATTTGTAGGAAAAATCCCAAAAATGAAAAATATATATTATTCTACGTACTCAGGCTTCAGAACAAGCTATAAGAGCTCAACCTTCGCAAAAATGTGAAACGCTCCAATCTACAAAATCTTAGTTTTTCACAATGGTGGTGAAGGGAACCAGGTGTCTCCATCCCAGACAGTTATTACATGTCGCGGATATGAAAACCCTGCCTGATGCCTGAGACAGGTTCCGTTTACTGCCACTGTAAAGAAATCAAGAGTCACAACGTCTATAAAAATGGACCCGTTAACATCAAACCCATTCTGACTCATCTCAACCATGGAGTTACACAGAAATGTTCAAAAACAGTTTGAAGGAGCAGTTCTTCAATTCTTCATTCTGTTGACTTGTCCTGGCGTTTGTAGCGACATTAAGCAGGTCTGGCTTGTTATGGTGAAAGCACGTTTGGTCATTTACAGTTCCTTGACTTATGAATGCTCTAGAACATTCCGAGTGGCACAAAAGCAGCGTAAGATGTTTAGAACGGGTCCGTCTAAAGTGTAGGATCACCAAAGGCACCAGGGCAAGCACTTTGGGTTTCTGCTTCTTTCTTCAGGACGCCCCTCAGCTCGACGTACACCTGTCCCGAGACTGTGCGAGTGTACGTGTGTGTGGGTGTTGGAGTGATTGTGTGTGTGGACATATCTGAATCTTAATTACGTTTCTAGACCTGGAGAAGTTGACGTTTTATGGCGTGTAGATGTGACAGTGGACCACATCTGCAAACACCTGCATGTGTGTAGGAGGCTCAGCCCGTCCCGTGACTGCTGTAGTCAAACACGCCCTTCTTGAAGAACGGGGAGAGGTCACACACGGCGTGTTTGGAGAGATGCATGCCGGAGTCGTCAGCTCGGAGAGGGGAGGAACACGAGGAGGACAACATGACCCTGAAGAAGTTCCTCAGGTATCGCTGGAAGATAGACAGGGAAGTAGTTTTTTTTTTTAATTAATAAGAACAATGGCGGTTGCGTACGTACATGGTGAAAGTGTTTTTTAAATGTATACTCGACTGATTGTTGGATATATAATATAGATTCATATGAAAAATGTCCAAAAATGTGGAAATGAGGTTGGTGGAGCATGAACATGGTTCCCCATTATCCTGGCTCTAGTGGGAGAAAGGCCATGGAACCTGAATGGGCCACTTACAGTACAGTCAGAAAGAATATCTGGGTTTGATCAGCTGAAGAACGTCAGCATTTGCTGCTTTTGTCGTCTGTATTGAATGTATTGGTCTTCTTTGTAGTATTTATTGATGAAGAGGGAGGTGTTAGGACCTTGCCCTTGTAATCTGAGGTTTGCGGTTTCAAGTCCCGACCCAGGAACCCCTGAGGAACCCTTGAACAACCATCCTGCAACACTGTTCCCACTGCTCCACATGTGAATCGGTTTAATTGTGGTGCACGTTGTGGGTGTTCACCATGACAAATAGTCCTCACATTTTGCTTCTGACTCAAACTTCATTGAAAAAATTCTAAAGGTCAAATTCAAACCAGATTTATGTATAAATGTTATTATAATTTGAATCTGTCGTAATGTACGAATGGAAATGCAGTTCATTACGTAAATTTATTATACATCTCTCCAGAACGCAGATATATGCTCCATTTTATTTGAATGGAAGGTGTCCCAGATGTGTGGCATTATTTTCACACCCATTGTCACGGTAACGGGTTTTGTGCTTCAGACTCACTCCGCCATTAGCGCAGTTAGCAAACACGGACGACGGTTTCAATAGAAATGTTAGTATTTTGGGTGAATATGGGACGTTGGAGTTCTGGGCACAGTCCAGGAAAAGGGGGAAAGTATTGGTGAAGGATACACAAAGAGGCATATCGTGTTGAGCAACGACCAGAATACTCAGAAGAACTATTTTTTTCAGCGCATGCCACAAAAGTTCAATAAAATCAATGAATATTAATACTTCGACAAAGTTTATTTTCTCATTTTGGCATAAATCTGTATAAGAAGTGGAATGTATTGTGAGACGGCCATTATGGGAAAATAAATCCCATCTGGGCGGAAGAAGATTATCCACTGCATACCTTCAAGTGAGGGACCAAGCACCATCATGTAGGCTCTAGATTGCAATTACTGTTACAGCACCACCTTTCAGTCTATGTCCACCAATCTTTGTATGATGTTTCAAAATAACACTGGGAGTATTATAATAGAGCACAACCACAGTTATTATGTTTAATGCACAGCACATGTGTAGCAAAATGAGTAATAACACCAATAGTATTAGACCATCAATGAGTGGGCAGCTTTCAGCAACACCTACAGAGCAGTGTATAGCGGGACGGTACTTTGCTCAAGGCTACCTCAGTGGTGTCTGGGCTGGGACTTGAACCTGCAACCTTCTGATGACAAGGGCACTACTGTTGAAGAAGTAATACTATTTCAGGTTGGGTTTAAAGTTTAAGCACAAAGACTCCTTACCTCCAGGTGATTTCGTCGCTCAGCAACCATCCTCTCGTCTCGGTTCCCGAAGAGTTTTTTTGGAGGGAACTCTAGTGCACCAAGCTACGTCGAAACAGAGCGAGAGAGAGAGAGAGAGAGAGAGAGAGAGGGGGAGGGAGGGAGGGATGAGCCGACACAGCTGTGTGTGAGGGTGGGTGATGCTGCATTGTGAGGAAGCTCACCTCTGGGTATTTCATTTTGAGTGACCTGTGCATTTCCCTAAAGCGGCTGTACCGTCGGAACACGGTCCATGTTTCATCCAGAACCGAGATCTACGAACACACGTACATCTCATTATGCTCCATCACAACAGCAAAGAACTTCAGACAGAAAACCCCTCCCCCCTCTGAGCTTCAACACTCCCAGGACTGACCTTGACTTCGAACTCGTAGTGCTCGTCCTTGCCCTGTCCGCGGAGAACGTAGCGTGGGATGCTGATCCTCACCGGATCCCTCAGGCTGTCCGGACTGGGGCAGGAGTAGACGGACACCATGCGCTGGACATGAGGAACGAGAGACCGTATTTATTTACTTATTTATTTATTTATTTCACAGATAAATGCAAAATATAATTAGTCAAATTAATATGTATCCACATTGTTTAGCGTCCTATTGCTGAACTGAGTGTAGCACCCGCTTTCTCTTCCTGCTAAGTTCCTTCAAAATGTCCTGTAGTCGTGATCTTCTAGCCGTTTCCTCACACAAGACTCTGCACTATTGCAGGCAGGTCCATGGTGCCATAGCCCCCAGACCTCCTCAGAAAAGTCTCTGTGATTAGTCTTCCCTTTCTAGCTCTTCAATGACTTTTTTTTCATTTTTTATATATTTTTTTTCATTATTTCTTTTTTTTGTTAAACAACATTGGGATTGTGAAAGGTGCCATATAAATGTATCATTATTATTCTTATTATTTTTATTATTATAAATAACAGAACGAATAAAATAAATGAAATACAGGGGATCCTCGACTTACACCGGGTTCCGTTCCTCAGTCTGCATCGTAAGTCAAATTTCAACTCAAGTCTTAACCCTCTTACATAAGCGTCTACGTGTGTAATGCCCTGGCGCCATTCCTCAGTCAGTCCACCAGGGGGAGTCTCTCTGAGTGTTCTATTATATTTACGTTCACTTCATTTAAAAAGGGGGGGAGGGGGGCAGCATTGTAACAGCGAATCATCGTTAGTTGAGTGCGCCGTAAGTCGAGGACCCACTGTATACATAAATATTATTGAAAATGGATGTTCATGTTTGAAATTATAGTTATTAATAGTTATAATACAATGAATACTCTGGTTATAGATATACCTATGAGCCAAATCGAAGTTAAAAAGTCTAGAAAATCTAGTATACGATCTTTCAACTGTTGCTATTCCCACAATATATAATAAAATCATTACATTTCTGCAGATTCTTCCAGTGACTAATAATTCTTTGTCTGGAATTTTTATATTACATCAATAAGAGTCCTTGGACTACATTCATCCACAGCAGCAAAAGGGTTTTTACTTATTTTACATAATATAAATGCATAAATCATACTTATATATAATGAATACAAAGATTCCAAACATGCTAAAAGTAGTTTCATAATTTTCTTCTTCAGCAAAATCCATTTACAATGTTAATTCAAGAATTAAAGCAAAAGTAGTTTTACTTCCCCTTCCTCATACAGACCCCAGTCAACACCGTCAATACTGAGACCCTACCTCATACTTCAGTCTGCGGGGATCCATCCGTTGGGTATAGCTGTCCTGCAGCTAAATAAGTGAAGGGGGGAGACATTAGGCAGTGAAATATGAATTGTGCACTGAATATGATTATGATTCAGTGAATGAGGCTTTAATTTACAGCTCTGCTTCCTTCACAACTTTAAATGAACGGGATATTCAGCATTTCTATCTGCTGTTTCTGTATCAGCCAAAGGACACACACATTACAATCCAGTGAGCAGTTGCTTCCATGTGTGTTGAAGGGACAGATGAAGATGAGCACAAATATTTTCTGCACAATTCAAAGGCACAGAAACCATGGCATGCAGACAGTGGTCTTCCTGAATTACACTTCACCCCACCTTAGCATATGGGAAACATGCGAATTCACACTAATGCGTCATGCAAATCACAGCCCAGTCTGCATTCCCATCTCCACAACACCAGTGCTGATTGGACGAGGCCTCCGCTTACCTCAGCGTTCATTTTTACATTGTTATTCTCACTAACTTCCTCCTCCTCCTGTTGGGTGGAACATGTGTTATTACATCACTCAAGAGATCTCCTCAATGAAAAAGCTCAATATTACACTGTAGTCACATAGTGAGGTTACTACTGTTGCATTATGGGTGTTATAGAGTTACACTGAGGTCATTACAGTTACACAAGGGGGATTTTAATATGAGGCCACTACACTTAAAAACTATACGTCTTAGAATGTTATCCTAACGTTATAATTATATACTTTATTATTATAATCACAAACTATTTGTAGCCAAGGTCATTATATTTGCAGTAGGTGAGTTGTTGAGGCCATTCAGTCATTGCTGCACCTCCTTTACCCAAAATGAACCAAGAAGTTAACTAGCAGGTGTGTTGTGTTGGAACTACACACTGCAGACACAGGACCAGGGTTGGTGTTGGTGTCTACTGCCTTATACAAAGTTCATTAGAGCAGCAATGGGCAGTGGACGTACGTGTAGTGAGTCTGAGGAGAGCGAGAGACTGTTGAGGTTGTCTCCATTGAGCAGGTTCATCTTCTGCAGCCTTCTCTGCACCTCCTCTTCAATAAACGCGTTTAACCTGAACACACATTAACAAAAATGAGCAAAAATGTATTGAGGCAGCCACCGATTCTGCAAGTTGTCCCACTTAAAAAGACGAGAGTCTGTAATGTTCATCATAGATACATAGAGACGGACGGTAAAAAAATCCAGGAACCACATTGTATGATTTTTAAAGAATTTATTTGTATAATGGTGCAGAAAATAAAACAAAAGTTCACTTCAATTGTAACCTTGGTTGGTCATACGTTTGGCCGTGGTGGAGGTTGGAGTCTGACTGTCTGAAGATGTGGACACACGTCTTTATATAGATAATAAGTTCAAACAGGTGCATTAATACAGGTAATGAGTGGAGGATAGAAGAACAGGTCTGTGAGGGACACAATTCTTGCTTGTTTGTAGGAGCTAAATACTTATTTTCTGCACCATTATACAAAAAAAATCATACAATGTGATTTCCTGGATTTTTTTTTACATTCTGTCTCTCACAGTTGAGGTGAATCAATGATGAACATTACAGACTCATCTTTTTAAGTGCAGAATCGCCGCTGCCCCACTGTACTTTATGAAAGTCGTAGGGAACATTCAGGATAAAGGATCTTGCGGTTGTGGGGTTATACATGGGTTCCTCCCTGGTGAGTGTGGGTGGGGTGTCTACCTGTCATCCGTTAGAGGAAGCACAGTGGGAAGACCCTGGATGGGACTCACTGGACAGTTGGCCACTCCATTCTTCTCCTCACTCCCGACCGACAGACTCCGCACGCTTCCCTCACCCTCACTGATCCTCTGCTTCAGCTGAGCGATCTCCCTCTCCATCCTGAGAGAGAGAGAGAGAACCCAGAACATCAGTGTAATGACCAGCGTGGAAGCAAAGGTTCCAGATACGGTCCCGAGTACCCTCACCTCTCCCGGTCCAGTTCCGACCCCAGCAGGGTGACTATGCTCCTCCTACGGCCCTCCTCGCCGTCTGGCTCCAGACTGAGGCTCCTGCGGAATGCGGAGTGCCTCCTCTCAAGCCGCGCCACCGCCTGCTCCAGCGCCTCCCTCTGCTGCTTCTCTTGAGTCTCCAGAATCTCCTGCTCCTTCCTTCGCACCTTCTCCTCCTGACGCGCCACATTGGCCGTAAACTCGTACGTCTGCTGAAGCTGCTGCAGCTGCTCCGCGCTGGCGGTGTGCTGAGACAGACGCTCCTCCTTCTCCTCCAACTCCTTCTCGATCTGAAAGGAGGAATTTTGAGAATTGATTCATTTATTGTCCAATTGCTTTCATACAATTCCTTAATTAAACCTGTTATATATTAGTATCAATTAAAAATACATTTGCTGGCAATTTGTTTGATGTCATATGAATTTTATGTCGGTCAAAAAATAATAATAGTCACCAGAATAATAAGAATTCCGCAGAGAACACATTTGAAGGCACATTCACAGTTTATTTGCTTGATTTAATATATAAACCATAATTTAAAAAGTAACTGAGCAACAATGTTTGCTAAAATATTAATAATACGTTTTTATGTCCAAGAGAAACTGTGTTAACGTCTTTTCAATTACAAAATCATCAAAATCTGTGATTTAACAAGGGGTGCCATAACTTTTGCTCAAGACTGTACATCCATTAGAAGCATTGCTCACTATTATACAACAGCAGTGTGTAAAAATGTTGCATCACAGTCAAAACACGAATATATTTTTGCATTGAAAGCCCAAATTTCTCATTTAATTTGTTGGTATACATAACGGTTTACAATATTTTCTTTACATTTTACACAGCGTCTCATCTTGGCGTGTGTGTAGTGCCGAGCAATATGTTAAAATGATGAACTGTGGCCACAGTCTGATTTTCCAAGCTTTTTGTGATATGGTCAGTACTAAGAAAGCATTATTCATTTCTCTTAGGTGAACTTTTTGTAAAATAATTTATAATAATAATAATAATAATTCCTATAATAATTTGAAAATATATTTTTTTAAATCATTTGTGCTCCTTATACATTTAAAAATCAAATAAAAATGTGTTCCATCTTAAAAGATGATACATATACAAATACATATCATGGAATATTGTGTAAAAAAAAAAAAAAAAGTCAGGTTATGTTTGCCATGAGTATATGTACACATTACACACAAGTTCTGGCTACAGTACAAAAGATAATAAGATAAAAATTATTGACACTTTGGCTACAATTTGGACACTTAAGTCATTTCTGTTGAGTTATCTTGAGGGGACAGAAAATTCACACTGCTATACAAGCTGAACACAGGCTGCTTTACATTGTATCAAAGTGTCAGTGTTGTCCCATTAAAAGATAATAAAATAAATTATTTCAAAAAATCTTAGGGGTGTAATCATATACTTTATACTTTAAGTATATACACTGTATATGATGCATCGAATAAAATCGGACGCATGAAATCGAGCTTTGTCCATTCAATAATAGTCACTAAAGTTAATGTTTTTTACTGAGAAGTTGCTTTTGTTTAAATTGTTTCTATTTCACACTGAGCAAATATTAATGTACTGAAAAGAATCTGTGAAAATAATCTATTTAGAATCAAATCGTGAGGACAGCTCTGATAGGTTGAGCTTACTAACCTGATAAAGTGTCTCATCCAGCTCCTTCTCCACCTGCTCAGCATTGGGCTCCGCCTCCAGGATCCTACCCCTCGCTTCTCTCGCCCACATCCTGTCCAGCGCCTCCTCGGTTCTCTGGCGCTCCTCGGAAACGGCAGGGAGGTGATTCTGGCACAGAGAGAGAAGCTGGCGCTCTTTACACTGCAGTCTGTGTTCGGCCTGAGTCAGCAGCGCCTCCTCCTGGAGGAGGCAGGAAGCATCCTGAGCTCCACACTCTACCGCCTCAAAAACCTACAGGAGAGAAAGAAAAATGGACAAAAGTGGGGAAACATTTCAGACTGTTTATGGCTGCTGTTACGGTTTTCAGCTGTGTGATGAGTTTTCCGTACGTTTGTAGTTATCGATCTTGAGGAAAATGAAGGAACCAGTAGCCAAAAATGTAACTAAGTCAGTTATTTACACTGAATACACGTCATACAACACTACACAGAAATGTACAAACTATACAAATATGTGGAGCAGTAGTGGCCCAGTGGTTAGGACTTTGCTCCTGTCTGGGAGACTGAGGAGGGTAAAGCCACAAAAGATCATTGCTAAAGAAGCTGGTTGTTCACAGAGGTGTATCCAAGCATGTTCATAGAAAGCTGAGTGGACGGAAAAAGTGTGGAAGGCAAAGGTGCACCAGGAACAGGGACCTCAGTCTTGCCAAGCAAGAATTTGGGGGAACTTCACGAGGAGTGGACGGAGGCCACTGTGTAATTCCACGGTCACAACAGCGCCACTTTCCAATACCCACCTTTAATGGGTATTTTTTGCTTTTTTTATAAAATATAACAGTCAGTTTGCGATCACTGAACGACATTCAATATCTGATTAGATCCAAGAGCAATGCAGCGTAAAGCTGTAAAAAGAAAATGGCGCCCCTACCAGTCTTTGTTTCTCTCTGTTCGAGTGGCGTATTAGGCCGATGGTGGCCCGTTCGTTCGCCACCTCCATCTCCAGTCGTTCTCTCTGCTGGATCAGCCCTTCCTCCAAGCTCGCAAGCTCCAGTGCCTGCTCCTGCTTGAACCTCCTGTAGCGCCCCCTGGCCATCCTCAGCACCTCCTCTCCTCCGTCGTCCTCCTCCTGTCCGTCCAGTCTCGCCTCCTTGGCCCTCAGCAGCTCCTCCCTGATCTCGGCCAGCGTGCGCCGCTCCTCCTGCAGCCGCTTGGCCTCATCTTGGGTCAGAACAGCCGCTGCCTCCTCGCTGCACTCACGCAGCTGCTCCTCCAGTCGCCCGACCAGGGTCAACTGCTCCCGCTCTCGCTCCTCCAGGCGTCTGCACTCACATATGTGTGTGTGGACATATTTACCAAAGCAACAAGTGTGTGTGTGTGTTTGTGTGTGTGCTTGTGTGTGTGCTTGTGTGTGTGCTTGTGTGTGTGTTTGTGTGTGTGTGTGTGTGTGTGTGTGTGTGTGTGTGTGTGTGTGTGTGTGTGTGTGTGTGTGT
>JBBIGC010000082.1:20743051-20761032 GCA_037576955.1 Lepidarchus adonis | reverse complement strand
GCGTTTGTGGTGGTGGCTCATTAGCATATTAGTACCCTGGCATGTGGCAGGCTGTATAAAACTGGAGGCAGGAGGCCTCCCACCAGATCT
The DNA here is from genome assembly GCA_037576955.1 of Lepidarchus adonis. NCBI lineage: Eukaryota > Metazoa > Chordata > Actinopteri > Characiformes > Lepidarchidae > Lepidarchus > Lepidarchus adonis. Next base: position 20,760,942 of record JBBIGC010000082.1, on the reverse strand, counting down.
ACAGCACTGACACCAGCAGCAGGACGGAGAGAGAGACAGACAGAGAGAGAGAGACAGAGAGAGAGAGCTTCTGGGGACAGAGCGACAAGGAACTACACACACACACACACACACAGCCTCAAGTTTTAAGGCTCCTCGCGCTTCGTTCCTGGAATTTTGTTTAGTTTTTGTTTGGAGGATTATCGTCCAACTGGTTTTTCCTCGGGAATCAACAAGTCCGCCTTTCCCTCCTGGAGCTCGAGATCTTCTCCCTGGGTTCTTCTCACTCGCCATCAATGGAAACAACGTGGTTCAGCCCCAATCGCTTTTGAGAGCGAGAAAGAACCCCCACCCCACCCCCCACCCCAACTTTTATTTATTTATTTATTTATTATTTATTTATTTATTTATTCATTTCTCGGCCATGGGGCGCATGCTGGTGCTGCTCTCCATCCTTTACATCTTGGCGAGTCAGGTAAGGCACTTTCCTCCACCCCAGTCCAGAATCGCTGTGTGTTCCACCAGTTGGGCCCCATTAGGCTAATCTCCATCCCTCCATCCCTCCATCCCTCCATCCCTCCACTCTGCAGGGTTTCTGCTCCGGTGTTTTTGAGCTCAAGCTGCAGGAGTTCCTCAACAAGAAGGGCGTTCAGGGGAACCGGAACTGCTGCAAGAGCGGTTCCCCGCCGTCGCTCTACCAGCAGTGCGAGTGCAAGACGTTTTTCCGGGTTTGCCTGAAGCACTACCAGCCCAACGCCTCGCCCGAGCCACCCTGCACTTACGGGGGCACCGTCACGCCCGTCCTGGGCTCCAACTCCTTCCAGGTCCCGGAGACGTTACCGGACGGCTCCTTCAGCAACCCCATCAGGATCAACTTCGGCTTCACGTGGCCGGTGAGTCTCTCAGTTCCGCCAACGTTGACGTTAGCGATATAACGATTAACATTAACGATATAACGTTATAACGATAACCGATAACGATTCTCTTCCATCTTAACCTGGTTTAAAATGGGACAGAAAACCCAACCTCCAAGTCACGACTACTTGGAGGTTCTTCTGGACGATTCGAGATCCGAGATTTGTCGTAAACAGCGGTTTCCTGGTCGTTAACGCAAGGTTTGTTGATCTTTTCGTAGGGCACGTTTTCACTGATCATCGACGCCGTCCACGCAGAGTCCAAAGACGACCTGACCACAGGTAGGGGGCGCTCTCCGCGGTCATCATTGCCACCGCAATTGTCTAAATCGCACTTAAACGAATGCTCACACACCTATGAACCCCCACCCCTCAGAGAACCCAGAGCGCATCATCAGCACCATGAGCACCCAGAGGCATCTGACCGTGGGAGAAGAGTGGTCCCAGGACCTGCACAGCGCCGGGAGAACCGAGCTGAAGTTCTCCTACCGCTTCGTCTGCGACGAGCACTACTACGGCGAGGGCTGCTCTGTCTTTTGCCGACCCAGAGACGACACCTTCGGCCACTTCACCTGCGGCGAGCGCGGCGAGATCATCTGCGACGCTGGCTGGAAGGGCCAGTACTGCACAGAGCGTGAGTTTTTAACCTCGAAATTTCATTTTGCGCTCACATTTTATTTATTTGACTCCTTGTGTGTTAATGTCCTTATTTTACAAAATAAAAGTTGCGTAATAAAAGACGTAAATACAACGAAAAGAAAACGAAAACCACATACAACAGTAAAAATTGTGGAAAATTGAAAAAGCTGTGGGTAAAGCAAAATTCAGGAATGAAATTGTGCAAATTTAGTAAGAATTAAAAAAAAATGTTTTAACATTTTGTTGGAAAGTGGGAAGGGAAAGAATTTGGACCAGGGTTTGGATCAGAACCGAATATATTCCTATATTTTGAAGCATTTTTTGGAAGGTGCTTCCAGGGCTTTTATTGTGAAGGTTGTTGTTGTTGTTGTTGTTGTAGTTGCTGTCACGTGACCTCACTCAAACAAGGATCGACTCGAGTATTTTTAACTTTTAACGCTTTGAAATAGTTTTTAGCTCTTTTTGCTGGAGAGGGGAGATCACTTGGGCCCCCTTAAAAAAAAGTTAACGGTTAGGGGTAACTTGTAACTGCCCCTGTGCTCCCCCACCCCTCCCCCTGTCGCCCCATCCTCCTGATTTATTCGCTCGAAAGAAAAAGTTTTTCAGCGCCGATCTCACGCGTGCCATAAATTTACATGCTCCGACCTGATAGGCTGCCGGCGGCGCGACGGTGGCGCTGATTGGCTGGCGCGGGGGAGGGTATTGTTTGAAGTGGGGGCAGCTGCCGGCAGCGCGCGGACAATGGAGCAGCTGTCGCGCGCACACCAGCTGTCCACTCTTATAATCTAACCGGAGACAGTGGAGGAGGAGAAAGAGAGAAAGAAAGAGTTTAGGCCCAGAGTGAAAAGAGAGAAAGGGAGGGAGGGGGTGAAGGAGAGAGGTGGGGAGAGGGAAAGAGAGGGAGAAAGAGTAAGTGAGTGAGAGAGAGAGGGAGGAGGTGGGGGAGAGCAAAGAGGCCCCTTGTTTGGCCCCATTGTTGTCATGCGTTAAGCAGAACTTCTTCTACATGATAAGGAGATTTTCAAAAGAGAGAGAGAGAGAGACAGAAAGAGAGAAGAGAGAGAGAGAGAGAAGCAACTAATAGGTTTAGTGACCCCCCCCCCCCCTCTTTAGGAAAAAAACGAATTAGCTTGAATTTAGAGCATTTTGGGTCTAAAAGGGGTAAATTTTAAACAAAGTGCATATGGCTCGTGGGTCCACAGTTCTAATGTGTGCATTTGTCTTTTCCAGCAATCTGCCTTCCCGGATGTGACGAGGAGCACGGATTTTGCGAGAAGCCTGGAGAGTGCAAGTAAGTGAATCAGGAACCCGCACCGTGTCCACTCTTGTCAGGGCATATGCTAACGGTGCCAGGATGGTCGATGTGGTGGAACTGTCTGTAGTACCAACAGTTTGGGAAAGTAATTCTGACTCTTTAAACCCAAAACCTGTACCGTTCCCTTGGGGAACTTCACGATTGGACCATTTCTACCTTCTACGACCCTTCCACCATCGCCAACCTACACCTGTAGCCATGAAACGCGTGAACCATATTTAGCGTACTCTCAAAAAAACAACGTACTCTTCTTTTTTTGGACAGTTTTACTTAATTATCCGTCATTAGCTGCGACGTCAGTTGCGAAAAACACTATAAAAATGAAACCAAATTGGACATTTTTTGACTGTGCAGGTTAATCACAAGCCATTGCTTTTGTAATTTTTGTAGAATATACTTACATACACACGTTTATGATAGAACAAGCAGAAAGACATTCTCAATAATGCAAAATATTGTTTTTGTTTGATCGCGTAACAGGTGCAGAGTGGGCTTCAAAGGCCGATACTGTGATGAGTGCATCCGTTACCCCGGATGCCTTCATGGGACCTGTCAGCAGCCATGGCAATGCAACTGCCAGGAGGGATGGGGAGGCCTCTTTTGCAACCAGGGTAAGAAAAGACAGAAAGGCAAATGGAGCGACGGGGACAGGGAGGGTGGGAAAGGCCAGAGAATAACGTTAGCTCTATTGATGGTGACTCATAGAAAAGATGGAGATATATGACCACACTCTGCAGCAAAGGCGAGGAGACTGAGGAGAAAGGGGAAAGGAAGGAAGGGAACTGAGAGACACATGTGCGAATACGTTGGCCAGAATAGGAGAGCAGACACAGGGACGGCAGCTGTCCAGCTGCCATGCGCTTCTGTTTTCATTGCACTAATCCCCGTGTTCCTTCCCTCCTTCCAGATTTGAACTACTGCACCCATCACAAGCCCTGTCTGAATGGAGCCACTTGTAGCAACACTGGCCAGGGCAGCTACACCTGTTCCTGTCGCCCGGGATTCAGTGGCACCAGCTGCGAGATCGAGGTCAACGAATGCACAGGGAACCCCTGCCGCAACGGAGGGAGCTGCACGGTGCGTTTTTACTCTCAGATCTTTGAAGTCAAAGTGGTTTGGGCAAACAGCAAGCAGCTGTAACATGCCATGAGATTAGCCGTCAGTTGTGATTTTTTGTGAGATGTTACATTAGCGACGCTAAAACCCCCTTAAAACGGTAACAAACGTGACCCCGCTTAATCGAGTCACGCCCAGGACGCTGTTGGGAGATGATAATTGGACTGTTGCTGACCTCATGTTGATCCTTGATCTTTCATCTCTCAGGATATGGAGAACACGTACAGCTGCACCTGTCCACCTGGCTATTATGGCAAAAACTGCGAGCTGAGCGCCATGACATGTGCGGATGGTCCTTGCTTCAACGGTGGGCGATGTGCCGATAACCCGGACGGTGGCTACTTCTGCCAGTGTCCTACAGGTTATGCCGGGTTCAACTGCGAGAAGAAAATCGACCACTGCACATCGGGTCCCTGCTCAAATGGTATGTAATAGTCCCTACTATTATTCTAACAACGCCAAGCTTGACGTTGGGCATATTGTGTAAAGGCCACCAAGATAGTGACCGAGATCTGTGGTATTTACAACGTGGTCGACATCACTGCCGCTGACCAATCGACATTCATTTCTCCATCTCACAGGAGCTCGCTGTGTGGACCTGGTGAACTCTTACCTGTGCCAATGTCCCGAGGGCTTCACAGGAATGAACTGTGACCGCATCAGTGACGAGTGCTCCCTGTACCCCTGCCAAAATGGTGGCACCTGCCAAGAGGGCGCTAATGGCTACACCTGTGCGTGCCCGCCTGGATACACTGGCCGCAACTGTAGCTCGCCCATCAGTCGGTGCCAGCACAACCCATGCCACAATGGCGCCACATGCCACGAACGCAACAATCGCTACATTTGTGCCTGCGTGCCTGGCTACGGAGGGCGCAACTGTCAGTTCCTGCTTCCAGATAGAGCATCCCAAACAGCGGGCGACATCCCATGGACGGCGGTGGGATCAGGAGTGCTGCTGGTGCTGTTGTTGATCGTAGCTTGTGCCGTCCTGGTGGTCTGCATCCGATCAAAGGTGCAGCAGCGGCGTAGGGACCGAGAAGAGGAAGTGGCAAACGGGGAGAATGAGACCATCAACAACCTCACGAACAACTGCCACCGGGACAAGGACCTCCCCATCGGTGTGGTTGGTGTAGCGCCGGTCAAGAACATCAACAAGAAGATAGATTTCCACAGCGACCACGATGACTTGAGCATGACCACGGAAAAGAGCGGATTCAAGTCGAGACACCACGCCTCGGACTACAACCTCGTGCAAGAGGTGAAGTATGAAGTTAAGCACGAGGTGAAGCTGGAGCACAACGGGAAGGAGACGGCTGCAAAGGAACTGTCTGACAGCTGCGAAGATGTGAAGTGCCAAAGCTTGCAAGACTCTTGTGAGTTCGAGGAAAAACGCAGGAAACGTCTTAAAAGGTACGTAACAAGCCGAATAAACGCTTGCGTTCCTTACGCCTTGGGTAGCGAACTCGCACTAATATCTTCCTTTCTTTCCTTTACAGTGACGCGTCAAAGTATTCAGAGTCAAGATATTCCGAGTCAAAATTCTCAGAGTCAAAGTTCTCTGGGTCGAAGTGTTCCGAGTCGAACTATTCCGATTCATTGTATTCCGAGTCAGCATGCGCATCTGCATGTGCATCGGCATCCGTGTCGGCGTGTGTCGACAACAAATACAAATCCGTCATGGTCATGTCGGAGGAAAAAGATGAATGTGTAATTGCAACCGAGGTGAGTATCAGTCAAATGCGCTCAATTCTTGAAAATCCTCAACATGAAAGTGCTTAGTGTTACAATGTAAACCAATCAGTAACCAGGACTTAGTATTGGATCTCTGCTTTTCCCATTACTTCCAAACACTAAAATTAACCATCCCGTGCTTTTCCTTTCCCCTTGCTCAGGTGTAATGCGCCTCCAGGATGCCGATGCTCAATGTATCCCATGGGAGACATTTTGAATTCCCATGGAAAAAGCTGCTGCTCGAAACCTTAGGTGGAACTGTCCCACCATGTGACTTCTGCTGCTGAGAAAGTAGGACTGATTTAACTGATATTCAGGGTGAGCTGGTTCTCTGTTCTGAAACAAGCGCAGGCAAACGGTAGCCTGTAGGCTTGGAAACTTCCGGAAATGGACAGAGGGGTGTCGCTAAAAGTTTGCAGCCCCTCTTTCAAATGTATTTGTAAAATTTACCTGCAAAGCCATTTTATAAAGGTGTTGGACAGTGTGTGTCCATATTGATTTAAAAAAAAAATTTACGACAGAAAAAGAAAAGAAAAAGATTATCGCAAAATAAAAGAAGTAGGAACTCATGGAAACGTATCGCAATGTTCTGCCATGTGGTGTGCGGTACTGTGGCAACGTTGTGGCAATGGTTTATCAATATTTTGGCAACATTTGCTGTTTTTTCGCCAATATCTCCAAGCCCACACAGGCTGTTTCTGTGCCCAGAGACTGCACCAAACGTTAAAGACGTTAAAAAATAGTAGATTAAGAAATGTATCACAGCGTTTTCGCAAGTGTCCGTCTCTTGGATTCTACGGCAACGTCGTGGCAACGTTTTAGCAATATTTTGGCAACATTTGCTGGATTTTTCGCCAATAACTCCAAGCCCCACAAGTCAGTGTGCAAGAGACTGCATCAAAACGGTGGATGTTTGGCCATAATGGCCTGTCTTTCACTAGGTTGAATGTCGCATGATGTCATATCCTGTCGCATGACCAGTGGAGACTATATGTGTTACTTGATCACTGTGTAAACGGGAAAAAAGTGAGCAAAAAATCTCTTAGTCTTCCGAGCCTCCACTTCTTTTTGTAATATTGTTTATATGGTTTCAAATATGTAATTATTTTCCTGTCATAAAAAAGCATTTGTGTTAATATGAATAATATCCTGATTTGTTTGTTCATGTTTGTTTCTTTTTATTATGACAAAAGGTGTATGATTTAAGTTAATTTATTTTATTTAAGTTGTAAGTTGTATTTCTAAATTTTTGTAACATTTTTAATATTATTTAAGTTTTTCCTTAAGTCGTACTTGTTGTTTTCAAAGGCACTTCGGGTTGCTGGGATGTTTTAAGAAAATATTATTTAAAAGGATTGTAAAAAGAATGTTATTAATGCTATTGTTTTCACTCCTGCTTGTTTTGTTTTTCTTTTGGGAAGGATTTAGCTTAAATTATTTTTCCAAATAAAGATTATGAAATATTAAAATGGCTTCATGTTCATGCTACACTTTCACAAGATTCATCTGGTTCACATCCAGGCCACACTTTTAAAAGCATTATTTTTAGCAAAATATTTTTAGAAAAAGATACAAACTACTTGTTTGTTCTTCAAAGGAATTTAATGGAAAAACCAAAAATCAGTGAACAAATTTGCAAAAAAAGTTTGACAGATTTCAACGTGTTTTAACTTCGAGATTATATCACTTTTCTTTTTTAGTGGCATTGCACATCTGTGGTTTTTTGGTCTGTTTCAAAGAGTTATTAGTGGTCCTTTAGAGGAATGGGTGGATAGACGGGGAGGGGGCAGTCTTTTGACAGGGATGTGAACAGAGCTAATCATTGCCATCTGCTGCAGCCTCCTGGTTACCCCATACCGAGCCATTCAAGCTCTGTACAGTCCTCCCTCTGCCTCTTCCATACTTTTAACACTGGAGCCCAGCCCCACAGAAACTGGGACGTAGACAAATGTTTTATACTTTATCAACATGATCAGAGATTTTGAAAAAATGTAAGCTAGAGGTTAGAAGAAAGTAGCTCTAATAACAAAAACAAGTTAGCGGCTAGCGGTTAGCGGCTAGCTTTAGTGACACTTAGCTACATTTCTCTACTTAAACTTGACCTTTTTCTAATTCATTCCATGACTTTTCATTTTAAAAGTGAAACTCTTACTTTTTCTACTTCATTCCCAACCATTTCAATTTAAACCTTAAACTTCACACTTTACAACTTTTGCTAAACTGGCATAAAACATGTTGAAACTTTTTTAAATAAGTTCCTTTTATACTGTATCTCTACATTTTTCAGCTGCACATGTACAGACTTAGGCAGAAAAAGCAAAAAAGATTTTCGGGGGCGCTGGACGTTGCGAACTTTGGTGGAGATCTCTTACGACAGTCATCAATGGGACTCTGGGGAGGAGGCGGCGTCACACACAATGCTGCAGTGGACAATGGTTCAACACAAAAGGGCAACATTTGGGAGAGCCAGTGTGTGTCTCTGAATGGAGGGAGGAGGGGTGCCATGGGGTGGGGGGCGCTGTGGGGCAAAAGAACGACAGATGTTGTCTGTCCTCCTGAGTCAAAGCGCCCTGCAGGCAGAAAACACCAGCTAGACCCCACATGGCCATGGAGGACACAGACAATGGAAATACTTGAAGTTTGTTCTAACTTGCTTTGCACTGCTCTGCTAATCCTTGGTTCGATTACTCCAGGCCGAACTTAGCAAAAGTTTCGTATCACTTTATGCCCTGTTTACACGCGTTTAAGTAACAGTGCAGACGTCCCCTTCATTACCGTAGTTTGCAAATAATTTAATTACTTTAAATGACTTAAGTGACCCAACAAGCCTAGTGACATCATTGACCTGATACCCAGTACTAGCACCCAGATAATCAGCTATCCAGTGTTGGTACTGGCCAATATCTGCTACTTTATTGAATATCAACATCTATTTCTGTGACTTTATTTGATATCTAATGGCTTTTCTCGACTTATTTTCTATACATTTTAAGCATAGTTTTTATCCGTTTGTATTCCATGCCATTTATGCTCTATGTATTTATTACTATTATTTATCTATATTATTTTATTATTTATTTTATCGCTGTAAAGTACATTGAATTACCTCTGTGTATGTTAATGTGTGATATAAATGTAATGTAATTTGACCTTAAATGAAACTAATTCTGTAACAAATCTAATCTATCACAAGTCGAGTCAAGTCAAGTGGAATTTATTTATACAGCGCTTTTTACAACTGACGTTGTCACACACACGTAACATCAAGCAGAGTAAAATGGGTGACAGGGAATAAGAACAGCCACTAGTAAACCCAAGTAAACTGCCCATGTTTGCACTTTTAGTGTTTTTTTTTAATGCAAAACAGTAAGAATAAACAAAAAATACTGAATGAAAAAGCATGGTGCTATTGTAAGTTAAATACTTCCATAAAATAGCAGTTTCTACAGCTTTGTATCAGGAATATAACAATACAAACACTTAAAAATTGTCAGAATGAGAGAAGCTATAGAAGAACCACTTGTGGATTCATGAAAAATACATAGATTGAAAGAGATACGTGTGCATAAAAAAAAAATTATCGAAAGAAGTATCTTTTTTTTTTTTTCATAGAACCAGAATGAAAAAAATTATATTAACCATATAGATAAAATATAAAAATATAGATTTTTATTTGGGAGTTTGGCATGTTTAATCATGTTGCCAATGTAGGAATGTAGGAAAATGCGGTGTTACTAATCTAGGGCAAGGATTCGTACTGGTGTACAATAACCACTGTAATACATAAGCTAATTAAATAGACCTATATAATGGTAATAAAGCCCAATAAGTCCCAGTACAGGGTCCAACGAATAGCATTAAACAGTAAACAGGGTTTATTTTCTACTAAGTACTCAGTAGTTCAATGATTAAAAAAGCATGGCTATTTGTAAAGAGTTTTCATGGAATCGGTATAAGTTTGGACAAACGCTGAGTCTTTCAATTAGGACTAGTGGTTGGGTTGACTTCATGGAAAAGTAGGGCAGGAATGAGAAGTTTGCTCTGTGATCCCATTGCAGTTTAATGAGCAGATCGTGTACAGTCCTCAGGGAACTAATGGTAATGCTATATCCCTGTACAACATGGACGCCAAACAGTAACACAACGCTATACTGAAGATTTACAGTTGGCTGCCATAACTGATGACATTTTCTTTAATAAAATGTCCACCAACCACTATGCTGTCACTAGAATTATGTAAATTGTGTAAAGTGCCATACTGAGCAGGGAAGGATTTAAGAATTAGGAGAAGAAATTGTTCCATGGACAAAATCAGGAACAGGTGGTAGAGGTAGAAAAAAGGAAGGATGAAGAAACAAGAAAAAAGGAATGCTACAGTGGCAGCGCAGGGCGTGATGAAAAAGTCATGAGCGGAGGCCGAGTCTAGCTTAAGTTACACTCCTAAAGTAATGAACAAGAGAGCACAGGGACGGAGGGATGGAGAGAGGAAGGAGAGATACAAGATGCTGGCAAACACATCGGGGGGCTTCAAAAGTGAGGCAAAGCAGAGTTCAGGCTGGTGAGAGGGATGCTTAGCAGTGAGTATGCTATCTGTGTGCTGTGCAGTTACTACAACAGGCTAATCTTGATTAGCATACAGCAGCTAAAGCTAATTTACAGCCAGTCTTCCCTTGTTTACAGCTAGGTGAGGCTAGTGGAGTTTTCTTTAATCATGGCCGACCCTTCGACTTTCTGGTTTACTCATAGTATTAGCATAGCACGTTGGTGTTGAATGGAGTTTATCCATTTTCCTCTTTTGCTTAATTGTACTTAGCATCATTAGCATAAACCCCACCTGACCTCTGAGCTCAGAGGAGCTGGTTTAACGTCTTGCCTACATTAAAATATCCTGTTTCTGCTCAAGATCCAGGTAAGACAAGCACTCTGCACATGAGCGAGGAGCTAAAAGTCTCTCTCTTCACATTGCGTTGATTCGTAAATAATTCACAACTGCTTGGATGCCGTCACATTCCATCAATCAGGCGAATTAAGGTGCCATGACCTTACTGATCAGTTCCTGTGATGTCACTGCATTCTTGTCATGCTCCTCCCCTTGGCCTGACATTGTCTACCAATCAGATGAATGAACTGGGGTTGCGCGCCCACCGCTAGAGACATTTTAAAGCTGGGATCTAATTTTAACAAGTTTTTTCTGATTCCTTATAGACTACGAGGTGGACCTCTATCTTCACCTCTTTCTAGTCAAAGGTGTGACTCTCGAACAAACTCTAGAAGCAAGGGAAGAAAAGACCTGTAAACCAGCTCTTGTATGGCTGAGAAGTTGGAAGAATAGGACTGCAAGAGAGCTCTAGTGTACTAGGGTTCTAGGGCCAATAAAGACTCTGGAACCAGGGAATAATTGTGAAGAATGACGCGATTCGATTCCACCCTGCAGCGCACTGACAGCCGTCCTACGATGGAGACGCACAGTAGAACAGCTAGCAGAAGAGGCAGTGTCAGCCAACACACAGGTAAACGCATGGCTGTGTTTGTCATTAACGGTGCAGTTGTAATCATCAGGCTAATTGGGTTCCTTGCATGCACATCAATAAATTATTTGAATTAGGTCTGTGGGGCAGTGTGGGTTAATGTACACGCATTTGCTAATCTCGCAATGGCTGATTTGTGTCTTTAAGATGTACAGCACTGTGCAAAAGGCACCTACACAATTGGTTTAAAGCCATTTATTTCAGCATTGAGATCTTTCTGCAGCAAGAACACAAGTGAACATCAGAGTTAAAGCAACAGTGACGCAAGGATCAAGAGTTTGATCTGTGTAAAGATTTGTAAAAGTCATTGAGATGTTGAGAGCTGGTTAGAAAAACAGGTTTGGTTTCAGATCTCCTCTCCAGGCCTCAAGCCATTGCATGGATGTGAAATTGAGGCCAAACCAGGGATGATGGCATCTACCAGTAACACTGGGCTTCCATGAGAAGTCTGGAAATGGTGAAGCCAACACATTGACTCATAAAGTCAGTGTTTACTGTATTACTGTTAACTTTCAAATATCATTTTCTCAGGCGTCCAAGACTTTTGCACAATACTGTCTGAATTTTTAAATGAGGCTGAACAGCTCAGTATCACTTCAGCATGAATGGAAACTGTTGTATGTGGAATAGGTGGAAAAATGTAAAAACATTGATAAAAAATGTGAATTGGGTATGGAATATTGAACAATTAACAATTCTTCCAGTCACTTTATTTTATATTCACAGTCTTTATTGTCATTACACAAGTACATCAAGATTGTCCAGCCTCAATACAAGATGATGATATTATGATAATAAATAATCAAATGTATATTTATAAAATACCAATCTATTCTGTCAAGAAAAGTAAGGAAAGTGTTCCCTTCAATTTCTCTGGTAGAATCAAGAAAAGAAAGGGAGCAAACCAGCACCCGTGCCATTTTCCAAAGAGCCAACCGCTTCCTGTCCCGAGACCGAGAACCCCAAGATGGCAGCTCAAATCCTCCGGTGCGATACTACGAGAAAGGACACCCACTTCCCAGCAATTGCAGCCCGGAACGCAAAGCCACCATCCCTTTCCGAAACCCCGACCTGGGAATCCCGTCCTACAGAAGACGCTGTGACATGCTCAGCAACGAGGCAATGAGTGGCCTCTCCCCACAGCGTTACATGCCCTACTCTAACTTCAGGCGTGGCGATAGCCAATCACGCACTAGTCCTCGTTCGGGTAGCCCGAGGTCTACTAATGTCTCACCACATAGGAAAGCAGAGTCCCGTAGCTCCTCCCATCGCAGAGGCTCCACTTCTCAACGTCATGGAACATCTCACACTTCATCCAGACAGGCTTCCGGCAAATGCAGTCCGTCAAGAAGACGAGATTCTGTCGTCTCACGTACGCACTCCCCACACTCTCGAAGTTCTGCCTCTAACAAATATGCAGAGTCGTCAGTCCACTCTCACAAGCGAAGTCCCTCCCAGAGCTCCTATGGGCACAGCTTGGACTCTGAAAAGCTTTATCGGAATCTGAAATCCATAGCTAGCTCAGCAGAGTCTGATGATTCGCGACAAGAAAGAAACAGGTGGTCGAAAAGGTCTAACTTGGACTCGAACGGTCGCCATTACGAAAATGGCCGAAGTAGCCGAAACAGTGCTGGTAACGGTCGGAAAAGTGGGCGCAACACGGGTAGCAACAGCAGAGATTTCTCTCCGTCGGGTAGTGACTATGATGACAGGAGTCAATTTTCTCACAAAGGTAGCAGTCGTCTGAGTGGGTACAGCACTCACAATGGCGGTCGAAACACAGGCCGTAACACAGGCCATAACACAGGCCGTAACACAGGCCATAACACAGGCCATAACACAGGCCATAACACAGGCTGTAACAGTCGTGACAGTTCACCCCCACATAGAGATTATGATAAGAATGGCCACAGTTCTCTAAGAGACAAAAATGCTAGTTACAGAACTGACAAAGGAAGAACTTCGTCAAAATCTTTTACTGCAGACAGATGTCCCAAGACAGACCATAGCCAAACACCGGGCGCACCCCTGAGCCCCAGATCTCCCGAGTCATCTCGAAACATCTCGCAGACACAACAGGCATCGTCCAAGACCCCAACCAAAATGACGGAAACGGATCAGCCAAGCACGGAGAGAAGCAGGAGCACCATCCGACGAGGTCTGGAAGCACTGATATTCTCAGAAAGCACAAGGTCCGCCAGCCAGCCGCCAGTGCCGGAGATGACCATAGAGGACTACGTGGTGATAGCTGACATTCCCAGGGTGAATCTGTACCCAGAGGAAGAGGAGGCTATGACAGTGCGGAGGAGGCCACAAAGCCAGAGTCCACACAGAGACAACCAAGTGAGGTGAGACAAACCAAATGGGAAAGAAGGATATTTATATAATAGAGAGGCGAACTGATAGACTGAAAAAACGAAAGCAGAGGATAGAAAAGAAGCCCTCTGTTATGAAAGGTTAGCATGCCCTCGCCATTTTCGCTGATACCATCAAGGGCTGTGGCACTATGTTAGCACAAGTAAAGTTCGTGAGATAACTGAAGACTTCATGATGCCTGCAGAACAGCCTCCATACATTTGCGGTGCCAAATTTGCTAAGCTAGCTGATTAGCTTATTGAGGTACAGGAGGCAAACTAAGGTCCAGCAAGTAGAAATCCTCACCAGGATTTGGCTCCAACTGCCTGGACAGAGCTCTTTAGAGAAGCCAGGCAGTTGTAACAAAATCCTGGAAAGGATTTATACCTGGACCTGAAGTTGCCACCTCAGTAATGAGCCTAGGGTTCGTATTGAACGGTTCAGTCCTTATCGTCCACTCTGAAACCTAGTGCACACGTAGTTCAGAGAACGATCAAAATTTCACAAAAGGGTGTTAATCAATCGCACATTTAACTGAACATTCTGCAGCAGTTACATGCAATTACGCCTACAAAGATGGAGGTGTCAGGAAACCCTTTTCGTGTCAGTTGTCTTCAGGTCATGTCACTTATCTTGTTTGTCCCCACCCCCTCAGGAGGTGTATCGTGTTAGTGTTAAGCCCTCATGTTTCTTGTGCAGATGGTCAGATCTTATGTCAAGTTTTGGTTATGGAAGTAAGCGTGACGTCACACAAATATAGGAAGACAAACGATCTGAGCACCTGCACAAGAAATGCAAGGGATTAAATATTTAAACTTCCTGAAATGTGGATGTCCCAGGTAGCCCCCCAGCTGTACAACGTTTTATTAGTCGCCCCATCCCAATCCCACAACCTTCTTAAGTGACGGGGTATTGGGAGGTGGAGAGGATGATGTTCTGTAGGCCACCAAATTGGTCAGAAAAAATCATTGGTTAAACTCATAAACTGAAGCACAAACATCATGTTGAAAAAAACGAAATGCTTCGAATTAAATTAAACATTCCACTTGGTAAGAATAACTCATGTGAGATAAACTATAGATTAAAACACAGCTGCAAACCTTAAAAAGCACAAAATAAAACTGGAATGAGTAGGCGGAGTAACTTTTTGCAGGACATTTTTTTAGGAACTAGGAATTTTTGTAGCATTCACACCACAGGAACTAGGCCTGGTTTTAGTTCCTGGTTCCTGAACTATTTTTTAGTTCCTCCTAAAGGGTTGGTACTTTTCGAAAGACTGGGGGTCTCCTTTATAAAACTTTTTGAGTCCACAGCACACTAATGGCTTATACTGTATACATTTGCAGATGTCAATTTTTCACTTGTCAGTTAATAAATATATATTTCCTTATAATTTGGATACAGTAAATAAACCATATTTGAGGTAATAAAAAATTATCTAATAACCTTTAAGTTCTGTATCCACTGTTTATCTGTGAAGCCCGGTGAAGCTGTCCTGATGTTCACCTAACCACAAAAAATTGACTTTCCTTTGTTTTTGGATCTTGTATGTGTCCTTAAGCTAATTCTCCACAATGGCTGTAAATACAAGAACCAGAAAACAATCTGCACCTCCTCCGTTGTTAACCATGTAGCGTTGGTAGCCATGTAGCGTTGTTAGCCATGTTGTGTTGTTAACAATGTAGCATTGTTAGCCATGTTGTGTTGTTAGCCATGTTACGTTGTTAGCCATGTTACGTTGTTAGCCATGTTGTGTTGTTAACAATGTTACGCTGTTAGCCATGTTGTGTTGTTAACAATGTTACGTTGTTAGCCATGTTGTGTTGTTAAAAATGTTATGTTGTTAGCCATGTTGTGTTGTTAACAATGTTGCGTTGTTAGCCATGTTGTGTTGTTAACAATGTAGCATTGTTAGCCATGTTGTGTTGTTAGCCATGCTACGTTGTTAGCCATGTTACGTTGTTAGCCATGTTGTGTTGTTAAAAATGTTACGTTGTTAGCCATGTTGTGTTGTTAACAATGTTACGTTGTTAGCCATGTTGTGTTGTTAAAAATGTTACGTTGTTAGCCATGTTGTGTTGTTAACAATGTTGCATTGTTAGACATGTTGCATTGTTTGCATGACATATAGCAATGTTCAAAGGTTCCTGAACTCTGGTGTGAAAGCGCCTAATGCCGCTCCACTCCCATCCCTACATTATTCAGACGAGCGGCTCAAGACTGTTTCTCACTAGCTTTTTATTGTAAACTTCCACAATAATGCAAAATGTGATCTGTATTTAACAGAATGCACTATTTTTTACTGTTTGTAGCGCTCAGTTAGACAGTTGACTAGAAATCTCATGTGGGCAAAATGAGAGTAAGAGTGAACCCAATACTGAACTGGTGCATTAAAATCCCCTCTTCCTTATTCCTACCCTACAACGTCTTTCCTGCCTCAGCTACAGGGAAGGACGAGAAGGCCACAGTGAACATGGAGAGCCAGAGGAACGAGGGAGAGGGAGAGAGAGAGGGAGGGACCGTAGAGAGAGAGAGAGGAGACGACATGACAAGGACATGGGAGAATCATCTGAAACGAACAGCAACGTTTCTGGCCATGCCAAGGTTTCATCTAATTATTCTGTGAAATGATTCGCCACTGATGTGTAGACATTGGCTTAAAAATCTGAATTTCTCTAAAAAACACAAAATACTCAACACACTGAGAAGACGCAAGACAAGAGAAAACACTTGACAGACTTTTTTTTACAGTGGTGGTGGTGGGAACCAGAAGTCAGAGTCTACAACACTCTGTATTTCCTTTATGCAAAACCACCAATGAGCTTACCCTTTGTTTATATGCCGGTATAGTGAGGGGGGTAAAATAGTGGGAAATGTGAAGTAATATTGTTTTTAAGTACTATTTCGCTTCACAGTGCCCCACACAAACAGACATTATTGAATTATTTTGGAGAATCGTTTTATGAGGTACCTTATAGAGCAACGGTCCCCAAACTTTTTCGCGCCACAAACCCTTTTTCATGTCAGACAATATTTTCGCGGACCGGCATTTAAGGTGTCGCGGATAAAAACGACAAAATAAAATGATGCAATCAACACAAAACCAGAGGTGTTTTGTAAATTTAATAATAAATGTGAATCCACTGTGTAATTATGTAACTTTATTAGCAGCGTCTTTCTGAAATGCGCTAACAATGATCAGAGTAACGTCGTCCTCTGCTCCTCATGCGCTCTGGTCGCTATGGTAACGTGTAAACGGTTCTTTCAGAATAAGTTTTCAGTGCTGTTGTGGTGATCTCAGGGTTTTCTGCCATGACTTTCATCCAGAATAACGGCAAAGTTGAGTCTCTAACATACTTAGATGCTATGGATTGAGATCGTATTTTTTAAAAAAAAGTTTTAAATTTTTTGTACAGCCTGGTACTAGCCCGAGGCCCGGTTCGGAATGCTCCATGGCCCGGTAGCGGTCCGCGGCCCGGTGGTTGGGGACCACTGTTTTAGAGCATCAACGCATATCCAACGCATCTGAAAGTTACATTTACAGCACTTGGCAGTGCTATGTAGTATACAGAGAAGTTCTGACCATCATTCCAGTTTACTTAAGCTTAAGCTAAGAGCTGCTAATCCGCTAAGACCATACCAGAGCAGGAGTTAGTCCTTTCATTTTAATTTTTGTTAGTTGTAAGAAAATGTGTTAGCCCAGGACAAGTAGTTACTGATCCTTGAAGAGGTGGGTCTTTAGTCGTTGGTTGAAGACAGTAAGAGACTCAGTTCTATGTTCAAGGGAAGTTCATCCCACCAATCAGCTGCCATGGCTGAGAAGAGTCTTGAATCTGTTTTCGATTTTTAAGAATCAGGGGGGGGGGGGGGGGGGATGGGGGGGTCATGTGAATCATGTGTTTTTCTTACCTTTGTGGCAGCAGGCAAGTTCGGGTTGAACGTTGGGACTAATCAGTCTGTCCACACAGGCTTTCAGGACTCTTTTTCGGTTGGCTGCTTTTTTGGATGGTGGCAAAAAAAGTTGCATGCTTTTACTTGGCATCAATTTCTGCCAAAGTCCTAATGAGCACAAATAAACCAAATGTGTCCCGTGATTCTTCACACACTGTGCAGTCAGAGGTTGAACCCAGTAACAGTGGCAATGTGCTTAAATCACAATATGATTAATATGATATGATATATATAATATGATAAATTTGGGGAAAAGGACATTGTTGACATTTCAGGAAAGAACAGAGAACGAGAGTGTTAGCACTGAGCTAAAGCTAAAACTTATAAACAATGAACTTTGTTTACACTTTAGAGGTACAGGGG
>JBBIGC010000082.1:20650796-20661044 GCA_037576955.1 Lepidarchus adonis | reverse complement strand
GTAAACACTATAAATGAATCAGTAAACACTATAAATGACTTGGTAAACACTATAAATGAATCAGTAAACACTATAAATGAATCAGTAAACACTATAAATGAATCAGTGAACACTATAAATGACTCTTATTGGTTTGATTCTGGAACAGCTTTGCCCTCTACTACATATTGTCAGTGATTTACTATAACTGGTTTAAATGTTATGAAGAGTTAATTACCATCAATTGAATACAATTCATGAAATTGTGTGTCTGTGTCTGTGTGTGTTTAGGTGACCGATCGTCTGATATCAGAAAGACTGAAGCGAACCCCAGATGGTTTCTCCAGGACTGATGTCCAGCTGGCTGTGGTCCCAGTTCTAACTGCCCTCACCTCCTACCACAGCTATCTAGAGCAGTCCAGACAGGTAACGCAGAACCCTGCTGGCCTTCCTCAAACATCTGCCCTTGAGAAGTTTACAGTTTTTATTCATATTTAGACATTTTTTAGTTAGTAAATCTAGAAATGCAATTTGGGTTGTAAGGGAAGCCTCATCTCTAACGTGAGCCTGCTAAAGCTAATGCTAACCAGTGCTATTGTGTTTAGTTTATTCCTTGTCCTCATGTTCACCTATGAAGGAATTTAGAAAACCGTATTTTTCACTGACCAAAAATGCTGTGTGCATGTGTACAGAAGTTTACAAAAATACCCAACTACGTGTGGACAGGGCCTAAGTTAGTTAGCATCATTAGCAGACCTGCTAATGAGTTTAGCATGTGATAGTGGGACACCACATTGTACATGATATTTGCACAAAAATGATGAAGTGATGGAACACACCCCATGACCAAATCAACTAGTGGGCAACTATTCACAGCATCTCTCTCTCTCTCTCTCTCTCTCTCTCTCTCTCTGTCTCTCTCTCTCTCTCTCTCTCAGAGGGAGCTGGTGCAGTGTTTGGAGACAGGGCTGATCTATCGCTGCGCCAAGCAGTGCGTGGTTGCTCTCACCATGTGTACAGTGGAGATGCCCGACATCATGATCAAACTCCTTCCAGCCCTCATCGTCAAGCTCACACATATCTCGGCAACCGTTGCCATGGCCACTCCCATGTTGGAGTTCCTGTCCAGTGAGTGTCTCCCACTTGAGCGCTCAGTGGAAAAGTGTCTGGAGATGGCCTTAAAAAAATTTTTGTGCTCTGACAATTTATTCATATTTTTTGTTTTCGAGTTAATTACATATGCGTTTATTATATTATTTATTTAGCTGTTTTTTCATACAATGCAGCAGTGACCACAGAGAGTTTAATAGGTGCTGACTGTGTTTCACTGTGGCTGACCATTGGTTGTGGGTTTTCTTTTTTTTAACAAAGGAAATGCAATATTATATGTAAATGTAATATTAAATAATTAAGTAATATTTCTGGGAGTTTAGGTATTTTTCCCATTTTAATTAAATTCATTTTGTTAATTATTTACATAATTTCCTTTGTATTCAAGATTGATGTTATTCTGAGGTTTATTTCATATGTTCTTGTAGCCAATTATAAGAGTCTTGTTTTATTTAAGAACATATGTAAATAATGAAATGTTTTACTTGTCTCTCCCTCTCTCTCTAGCTCTGGTGCGGTTGCCTCACCTGTATGCTAACTTCGTAGCGGAGCAGTACGTCAGTGTGTTCGCCATATCTTTGCCCTACACCAACCCCTCCAAGTGAGTCCCTAAAGACACACGGCTGTCTCTGAAAGCTTGGCTTCTCTGGAGGTTTTAACGTTTTCTTCTTCTTACCAAGGGGTTTGGCAGCAAATGTCAACATTGCATCACTCCTCTCCCTCTTGAACTTCATTCATTTAACTGCTAATCCATTTAGGGTCAGGGGAAGCTGAAGCCAATCCCATCTGGCTATGGGTACAATTGCACCATTCCTGTGAAAAGAGTACGATCGACGATTTTCCAAAAGCTGATTTCATCAAATGAACTGTAGTTGTATATGAATGTGCAGAAGTGTGTCATCTTGATTACAGTTAAAAATTTAGTGAAAGTGACTATTTCTCATTTTGAACGCACTCCTTCATGCACAAAATGCAACACAGCCATCAACAGTGCCTAGGGGGCAGTGTTGTCTGGGCCGGACTTGATCCTGCGACCTTCTGATCCCAAGGACAAGGTCACTCAACTGCATCAACTTGGTCATTTGATTAGGGGGACCCAGACTTTAGCTTCTCTCTCTCTCGCTCTAGGTTTAATCAGTACATAGTGTCTCTCGCCCATCACGTGATCGCCATGTGGTTCATCCGCTGCAGACTGCCCTTCAGGAAAGACTTTGTGCAGTACATCACCAAGGTGTGTATATGAAAGATGGATCTGATGGGGGTTTCTTTCTCAGTATTTACTCCTCTCTGTCTCACCACCATTCACGTTCTCTCACACAGGGCCTTCGCTCCAACGCTCTGCTTCCGTTCGATGACACACATGAACAGAGCAGCTTCAGAGCACGTAGCACCAGTCTGAATGAGAGGCCAAAGAGGTACACACACACACACGCAAACACATGTAACAGTGCACTGTTCCCCATACCAGTGTTTGCCATTGACAACTTTGCGTTTATTTGGTATTTTGACTGATTTTGTGATCATTTGTTTATTTTTTCACTCATACATTGGTCTGACTGTGGAATATGTGGGATATTTTTCTACCCTTATGGTCTCTCTCCCTTTCTACTTCTCTCCCTTTTCTGTTCTGTCCCACGTGTATCACAGTCATGCACACATCAACATCAAATGAAGCATAAATAAATCTTTACACTTGCATACATACTCACTCGAACAGTCCGACTCCAGCTGAAATTGTACTGACCTCGACGTGTGCGCGAATAGTGTGTTTGTAACAAAAATCGCATGTCTCAAAATCGTTCTGAAATCCTGTTAGCTTAGCATTCTGTTAGCTTAGCCTTAGCATCCCAGTAGCTGCTAATCAAAAGCCTCCTGGTCACAGTTGTAACGGCTCAAATGACAGGAAAAAGGAAAAGAAAACTGCCCTAACAGAAGTTCCCATTACCTTTTTATATTCCTCCCCCTATTAGAGAAGTTAAAAACCCTCTTTCTCTGTCTTTTTCTTTGCTAAATCAAAAATAAACAGCTGCTAGCGTGCTAACTGATAGCAACTAAAAGCTTAGTGAGGTTACAGATCCGCCATGTTAACCTTAACCACTGTGCTCCCAGTAACCACATTAACCATTGTTCGTCTGGTGACCGTAATTCTGTCATCGCTAAGGATATGGCTTTGGAGCTGACTGTCCTGATATCACCCAGGTTATCCCTCCATAGCCGCCATGAATGTTATTTTCTCCGTTCATAACTCCTTTTGTTGATGTCCATTGCTGGTGAAGTCTGAACAAGGGATTTGGGGATTGCATTCTGTAATTTTACACATACAGAAAAAATGAAGTAATTTCCTCTTTTTTTCATTTATATTGCTATTTATATTGGACTTTCCAGACACAGGAAAAATGTAATCATATTGTAAGTGTTTTTGAAGAGACAAGTGTTGGTGGCCTGTCACTGTTCTGTAGATCAAGGCCATTGTAAGTCTCTTTGATGTCACGCTAAAGAGACTGAATAGTTTACTTCATTGGTGCTTATACATTGTGCATGCAAGTAAAGTGTAAACTCCTATTGCTCCTAACACACAAACTTGACGTGACTGGAAATAACTGTACAACCGATCTGAAAACAGCATCAAACACTGATTTAGAGAAAAATATTTTTTGTTGCCTTGAATTATTGCGTCTCACAGGACGACTGGACAAAATGCACAAAGCCAAAGCTCCTACATCCCTTGTTTTAACTGCACAGCTTAATTCAGTGCATCCTGATCATCCATTTAATGCATTAATTTGCTGCATTTCATTCTTATATACGCGCACACACAGCTATTACTGTCTTTCTGTTGTGCAATATTGTTGGTTTTCAGAATAATAATCATTGCAGAATATAATTGCCTTCTAGAAAGTTTTTTTGTTTTTATTTCCTTAATTTCTTTTTATTATCCCCCATTTTCATTTCTGTGGAATGCAGAAGATACTGCCTTCTTTATGCCTTGTGTGTTTTATCGTTATGTTCTCTCTCTCTCTCTCTCTCTCTCTCTCTATCTATCTCTCTTCCTAGTTTCCTTTTCCTCCATTTTTAATGTTTCCTGTCTATTTTTTAGTCTGCACTGCTGACCAAGTTACTTTGTTTTTGTTTTCCTTTCACTTCCTTGTTTGACTCCTCCCCCCCTCCTCTGATTGGGCCGTGTGGTGGGTGTGGTTTTGGGGCACACCAACACTGCGGATCCCTGTCCTTCCCTTGATTGGCCGCCACTCACCCCACCGTCCGCGGCCCTGCCCCCTCTCGACGCCCCTTCTCTCGTCCGTTCCGGATTGTCGTGGACCGCTCTGACGTGGGATGACTTCACCGCCCCGACCCTGCCGCCAAAAAACAAACAACAACACAAAAAAACCCTTCCAATCCGATCTTTTCCCTCCCAAAACCTCACCGATGGCCCCTCCACGCTCGTCCACGCACCCGTTCGGCAGTCTGCGGACCGCCAAAGTGGCCAAACAGAGCCAGAGCGCTAACTCCCCCGTTAAAGAGCTGAAAGATCTGTCGGCCATGGATGCCTTCCGTTCCCGAAGCATCAGCGTTTCCGAGCACGCGGTGCGCAGGTAGAGCATTCTGGGTAACCTTGCAAACAGACACTTTACCACAGCAACCCATCTCCGCTGGTCTTTCCTGCTTTTTTTTTTATTGGTTTACTTTAAAATTTTTGTTTTTTTAGTTATATTTTTTTTACGGGTGGTGGGAGGGGCTTAGAAGGGAATGGGGCTTACAGGTAGGGTGGGTATGGATCGTTGTCATGGTGACGCGGCAGGTGATGGGCGGTTGCCAGGGCGACTTGGGGTTGGGCGAATTTCATTGGGTGGAAGGATGCATGCTGGAGGAGGCTTATTTGTTTGATTTATTTGCAGCTTTGTGGCTTATTGCATGCAGCAAGCGCTTTAATGGACGTCTTGTTTTGCGCTTGTGTGGCTCCCTTTTATTCAGCTCTAACCTCCGTCTTTTGCGGGTGTTTTTGGTGTGTTTGTGCTGTGTGATGTGTTTTTTATAATAACCACTTCCCTTTTGTTGGTAACTGATGCACATACAGCAGAAAACAGCTGCATACAGGAAGCATGCATAGCGACGGGCAGGACCTTTCACGCCTCATCCACATGTACATGGGTAGTTTTATTTAAAAAAAAACAAAAAAAACTTTTTGCACATTTTGTCTTTGTCCACAAGCACACACTGTCTCAGGCGTCTGAAAAACGAGTCTTTGAATAAGTCCTCAAAGGGTGGAGACTTTTAATTACTGGGGAAACAGTGCGCCGTTCTCTCCTTTGTTTATGTGAAGTCGTATTACGGGATATGGCAAAAATATCACAATGCAGAAATTTTCTCAATAGTGTATAATGTATTTTTCTCTCATCTGTTAAAATGAAACAAGTGAAAGAATATTTACTTAATTTTATTAACGTATAATTAGTACAAATAATTGATTTCAGTCTTTCTACCGTAAGTTCACCATGATGCTCTTTGAAATGAAACATGAAGTTTCACAGTGATGATATCAGAAAATTATATTCTTCATTATATTATAGTCATTTATCATCTCATTGCCCAGCAATAGGTGAAAGTGCTGCTGACCGTGTGCTCTTGATCGTGCATTTTTAAAAACCTATACAACAGTTTTTTTTTTAAAAACAAAATACCCGTGTTCATGTGGACTAGGCCGCAGTGACAGACCACAAAAAAACAACCCTGACTTGACCTTCCATGATATTTGTAGTGTTGGATGGTGTGTAGTTACACTTTGGTCCACTAGGTGGTGTTGTGGACACTCCACCTGCTATGCCTGCTGCCTGTTTGTGGTCTCGTTCTCTTCACTTGTCCTACACAGTGCCATGAAACACAACACACACTCTGTTCCCTAACCGACAGGTAAAGTATGAGCTTTGATGGATTGATCCCAAACACACAAAGGTGGGGATTCATATTTATATCATATTTCTATCACTATTAACTCTGCTCGTAGAGGGCTTTTGTCCAGCTGTTTGGTAGTTCCTCAAACACAACCTGGTGTGTGTGTTGGCAGGGAATCCACCGACCTGTGCTGGACACCAGGCCTCCAGAGCCAGAGCCTCTATGGTTCTATGTTAATCAGAAAGTGTTTCACCATTTGGTTTCACAGTCCAAGTGGAAGTGACTAAAGCAGATATTTCACTTAACACCAGGGGGCAGTGTTCCCTCACTTCAGACCTCCCTAAGCAGGGGAAGGAGGAAATGCTTGTTTTGTTAACCCTCATGCCCGGTCTCCTGCAGAGCATTAACCTTTACCCGTCGTGTTTGACGAATTCGCTCACCTGATAATTACGGCAATTTTCTTACAGATTATTCGCCAATTTAAACATGTGTTTGAATATTCATCGTATTCGCTGGTCTCATTTTTCATGCATTCTCTTGCCTGCTGAGCGCCACTCTAATCTTATCGACAGCTCTCAGGCCAAGGATTATTTTTTAGTAGTGTTGAGGTTTCTATGGTATAACATGAGGCTTCTGGCATTTTTCATAGAAATGTGGGGTTTTAATCTCAGCCAGAGGCGGTAGTGCAGATCAGCCTGCAGCTTAATGATCCCTTTTTTAAACTAATATTTTTTGAGTTTGTATTTAAGTGAAGCTAGTAGCACTGCCCACGTTTTATGGAGAAGACTAGGATTCGTTTTTCCAGTTGATTCATCGTTGTAGGTTTATCACCTTAATTAAATTAAAGTTTTTGAGGCATCATGGTTTGAGTTTTGAGGTTGACCTACTTGTGTTACAGATGTACTTATAAGTTTACATACCCTGACAGAATTTTTGATTTCTTAAAAAAAATTCAGAGAATATTAATAATAATGCAAAAACTTTTCTTTCACTCATGGTTAGTGTTTGGTTGAAGCCATTTATTATCAATCAACTGGGTTTACTCTTTAAATCATAATCACAACACAAACTACCTAAATGACCCTCATCAAAAGTGGCTTAATGATATTGAGGTCAGGAGACTGAGATGGTCACTCCAAAACCTTCACTTTATTTTGCTGTAGCCAAAGACAGGTTGACTTGTTGTGTTTCGGATCATTGTCATGTTCAAATGTCCAAGTTCGTCCCATGCGCAGCTTCCAGGCTGATGAGTGCAAATCTTCCTCCAGTATTTTTTTTATTATTTACTACATTCATCTTGCCATCAATTCTGACCAAATTTCCTGTGTCTCTGTAGCTCACACGTCCGCAAAACATCAGTGAACCACCACCGTGTTTCACAGTAGGAAATGTGTATCTTTCATCATAGGCCTTGTCGACTTCTCTCCAAATGTAGTGTTTATGGTTGTGGCTAAAAAGTTCAATTTTAGTCTCATCATCTAAATGACTTTGTTTCAGAAGGGTTGAGGTTTGTCTCTGTGCTCTTTGGCATATTGTGAGCGGGATACTTTGTGGCATTTGTGTAGTAATGGCTTTCTTCGGGCAAACAGCCACACCACATGCCAAATAATTTTCCTGGCAGTTGTGATTGAAATTTTAGTTGGTCTACCTGATCGTGGTTTGGTTTCAACAGAGCCTCTAATTTTCCACTTCTTCATTAGAGTTGGAACACTGCTGATTGGCATTCTCAGTTCATTTTATATTTTCTTATTTCACTTTCCTGTTTTGTAGAGTTCAACTACCTTTTTCCACTGATCCTTTGACAATTGTTTTGCTTTCCCCATGACTTAGAATCCAAAAAACCTAAATGCAGCACTGAATGAAAGATGTGACGGTCAGGAGTCCAGAAACTCACTGACCATTTATACTCACCCACTAATTACAATCAAACAGATCACAGGTGAAGATGGTTCCTTTAATAACCATTCACACCTGTTTGTGTCATGTTGTGCGCATGTTTTTAGTCCAAATCACCAGGGTGTGTAAACTTTTGATCAGGGTCATTTGTGTTGTGGTTATGATTTAAAGAGTAAACACAGTTGATTAATAATAAATGGCTTCAGCCAAACATGAGTGAAAGAGTTAGTTTTTGTGTTATAATTCATATTGTCTAACAAATGGCCAGAAAATCATAAATTATGTCGGGGTATGTAAACTTATGTACAAAACTCTTGCTCTTAGATCAACAGGACCGGGTCAG
Source organism: Lepidarchus adonis (assembly GCA_037576955.1). NCBI lineage: Eukaryota > Metazoa > Chordata > Actinopteri > Characiformes > Lepidarchidae > Lepidarchus > Lepidarchus adonis. The sequence goes on along the minus strand of JBBIGC010000082.1, from coordinate 20,652,826 downwards.
CTAGTGGAGCATAGAGCTGCAACTAAACCGGGTGAAATGGCATTTGGACATTATGCTGCCCTCTGCTGGAACCATGGATATTTACCCCCAACTGTTGCTAGTTTTAACCTTTGACTGAATCTTACTTTTGTTTTGTTATTGCTTTTTGTTTTTGCTTATTTTATCCATGAAAAGCACATCGAATTACCTCTGTGTATGATAATGTGCTATTTAAAAAAACTTGCCTTGCTAATGCTAACATAAAAGCGCTAACGGCACAACTACAGCCTAATGGCTACAGAGGAGGGTTCATGACTGAATGCTTGTGGATTTAATTTCCAGAACCAGCCAGTAGGTTGAACTGCCTTTGATGTTTAAGAGACTAATTTCTCTTGGGGATTAATAGATTATAATAAACAGTGAGGAGACCGAGTTTGCTGGGCACCGTCTTGGGCTTTCACACTTTTTTGTAAATCGTGTCGCACTTCTATGCGAACCCAGGATTCCCCCACCATCCTCATGGTACAGGAAAGCTAATATGTTTGAAACAACATGGCAAGAAGATGACTCTACTATTAGCTATTGTTTTTGAAACAGTTTTGTTCTCTACATGGTGCAATAACAGTGTTTCCCATAGCAAAAAATGTCTCAAACCCTTATATGGTCATAGCATCTAATATCCTCACACAGTCTCACATGTACCAGTATTTTTATTTAAAATATTTCATTTTTGTGTCAATTTTGTAGTCATTTGCCCAACAGCTCAGTTTTTTGCCACTCAGTGGGTGTAACTGCAGTGACCGACCACCTACTGTGATGTCACATGCATACCCTCCTCCTGAGGCAGGTAAATGTGCAACTTTTGGTGAAAGACAATAATTTATGCTGTATATGACAATGGTGTTGAGTTAACGAGCTGAAAAAGGTCGAATTTGGAAACGTTAGGTAATGTTAATGGCAGGACTGTCCAAACAAGACTTCACGAATACAGTGTGGGTTGAATATCACTACTAATACTAAACACATTGAGCAGTTATCTTCTTTCCAACATGACACTTTCTGAGTGTTGAGTGAAATTGGTTTATTGAATGTGCGAACTGACTGGAGCCGAATTGATGGACTTGCTCAGAGGGAGTGTATTAGGGCTCTCCAATTTACTCTCCTGACAGACTGTAGTGGGTTTAAGGCATCGAACCATGTTATTATGGCGCGCGCTCTAGTGTTATTATTCAGGTCACAGAAACGTGTCTCGTACCGCTCCAGCACCAGCCATTTGTTCCAGTGCTGCAGCCGTTGACAAGCCATGAATGTCTGGTCTGATATCTTTTCTTCCCCAAACACGTACCCGGCTCTGCGGCTGCAAATGGAGCAGCGTGAGGTTGTGGTTGATTCAGAAAGCGGACGAGCGGTGAAACATTATCTGTTTGTGTTGTTGTAATGGGTGCAGAAAGGGGTTGGTGATGAAGGTTATGTAAATCGGTTCTTGAGCGCCATTAAGGGAAAATTGCAGCAGCTCAAGCTTTCCATCATGGACCCCCTTGAGCAGAAAGGAATTTAGAAAGTGCCAAGACAGTTGTAGGCAGTGTTTAAGAAGCTGAAGTTAGTGTTTTCTGAATTTGCAACTTCTAGTAATTGATGTTCATTATCGAAGAGAACATCCATCATCGCCGGCAGGAGATGGGCTATATTTGTAGCCGAACTAGATGGATGGATGGATGGACAGAAGCTGGGACTTGGTGTATGTTCCTCTTAAGCTATGTAGGATTGCGGGTGTAGTAATGCCTCAGTATAATGGCAAAATTGTGATAATTTTATTTCTGTAGAGCATTATACAAAAGATAGCAAAACAAAGCAGGTCCAACACTGCAATAAATTGTTTTCTAACTTAGTAGTTTTGTCCTGTTTTAAAAAATCTTAAATCAAGATACATTTACTAGACACATGAAATAGCATAAATTATGTCTTGTTTTCTGAAAAAAACACCTGAAAATTAAGTGATTGTTTGCTTAAAACAAGCAAAATTATCTGCCAATGGGGTAAGAAAAATAAAC
>JBBIGC010000082.1:20564923-20575933 GCA_037576955.1 Lepidarchus adonis | reverse complement strand
AATATATAAAATACTTATAGATTTGTAATATATACAATATATAAAATACTTATAGATTTGTAATATATACAATATATTGAAAAATAACCTGTAATGGTTTAAGTTTGGATGATGGATGGATGTCGGAAAAAATTGCAATCAAAGCAGCATAATCTCAATTCTGATATTTTGTCCACAGCTTAAAAACATCTTCCGCTGTGGTGAAACTGTCTCCGACATGGCACAGTGTGTTCATAAGCATTTCATGTGCTACGTTTGTGTGAGGGAACTTTTCTGGTTCCTGCCACTACTGCTGTCAACAGTTCTGACTGGGTTTGTTTTCCTACTTAACCATTGAATCTTCCATAGTTTTTAAAAAATTCCCATTCAACGACTGATTGCCCAAAAACGAGAGCGGGAGAATGCAGAGTGCAAGGTGAACTGGGAGAGTTAATGTGTAAACGATCAGAGCAGAACATGAGTAACAACAGCCACGTGACATCACTTCCTCCTTCTGGAATTGTTCCACCAAGCGGCTACAGCACTTCTGATGACCGTCAGAGTGATTTCTTTGCACCAAGACATTGACTTCTCTGTTTAACCTTTCACCGCCTTTTCCCATTGGTTGTTTACATCTGGTCACATGATGTTCACTTTCTAAGTGAAAATAAACACACACCTTCTACAAGGAAGACACTTTCCCATGTTTAAATACACAGTTACTGTTTTTTGCAGACTTTAATTTAGTAATTAAATAGTAAAATGTTAGGGCTCAGGGTTTGTTTTTTATTCTGTGTTAATATTAGCAGTGAATTAACAGGAGCTGTGCACTAAAGTTCACAGAAAACTGCAGATTCTATATTTTTTTAAGGAAGCTTACTTGTAAATTTACTTGTAAAGATCTATTTTTTGCACAAGGCTCTAATAAAGATTATTCAGTGATGGATTTAGAAGTGATTTTCAGAACGTTTAAGGCCAGCTTCTTATTTTATCGTAGGGGTGAGCGATACGGCAAAAACATCACGATACTTGGAGGAATTTTCAGATGCTGGAAATGTCACAATATGTATTTTTCATTCATCTATCAAGTTGGAACAAATCATAAAGAGCCAACAGGGCTGCATTAAAACCAAATTAGGAAGTATAATAAATACAAATAGTATTTTTCAGTGTTTTTCACATTACAGTAAATTAATTAAGACGAAACTAAGGATGCCTTCTTTGAAAGTTTAGCAGTGTTTTTGAAGCAGTAATGATATCAGGATATACTCCGAAAATCATATTGTGGCACAATAATGATAAATATCATCATATTGCCCAGCTGTACGTTGTAGTTTGAATGATTTCGTAGTGCAGCAGGTGATTCGGTCTGTCTGTATTACATTTACTAATCAGTGTGTCCTTTCCCAGGTGTGAAGTCTTGGCTGTGTGATCCTGCCGGAGTCGCCATGGAGCCGGGCGTGATCCGCATGTACTCCTCCTCTCCTCCTCCTATGGAGGAGGGCGCTGAGGAGGAGGAGGACGAGTTTAGCGACTTCACTGGCGTCCCAAACAGCATCAGCTTCACGGAATTCGACACTCCTACCACTTTCGATCAGTTGAAGGCACTGAATGCCACATCGCCACCAGAGATGATCACGAGCAGACGGACTGTGGGGCTACATGGACCCGCCGGGTCCGCAAAGTCCAACGGCCGGATTCCGAGCAGCGGCCAGGGAGATGGTCCTGCTTGTAGGACCGTTAGCGTGGAGGAGCTAAAAAAGACTGCTGAGCATCCATGTGGAGCGTACACAAACCATGCGGACATTTCCGGGAACAGTCGGACCGGTAGCGATGTTGTCACCTGCAACGGAGGGGTTGAGACTTTGACTAATGGCTTTGCAACTTTCGACTCACAGGGAACTCCCCCCTCATGCCACAAACACAGGGAAACTGAGAATTCCTCAGCGGATTACTGTCCTGACGCTGTCCCCAAAGCCAATGAGGACGACTTTGCAGATTTTGCTGCTTTTTCAGATGCTGACATTTCCAGTGGGGGCGCAAACTGGGAAAACTCGAATCACGGCGAGACAATAGCGGACGACAATGTTGAACAGCCGCACGGTGATGGACAGCGAGGGGCTAGCATAGATAGCGTCGCTTGCAAAGGAGTGGACAGTGACCAGGACGGCGGTACTACAGAGTTTGCTTCGCGAGCGTTCACTGTGGTGGTTTCCGCAGGGCTTCGCAATGGAGACTGGGGTTTTCATGCCGGGGCTAGTTTCGAACAAAGGGATTTGGTGACTGACAATGCATATCAGAACTCTAACACTGCTGAATCGGTTAGTCCAGAGCGACCATTACCCCAAAACGGTGTAGCACAGAACGGCCTGGATACCCAGGACAAGGTGGAGAACAGGGTGTCGCCCGTTTCGGAAGACGAAAGAGGAAGCTGTAGTGAGCCGACAGAAGACAAAGGTTCTGGAAACGAGACGGAGACGGAAACAGAAACGGAGACTTCTTTCGGTCGTCCACTGTCCACTGACGCACTTGAGGAATTTGGAGATTTCAGTACGACGGGCTCCGTACCTTCTCCTCCGCTCCAGGAGGAGACGGCCACTCCTGCTGACCACAGCCAGTTGGCTGAGGATGACGATGAGGACTTCGGAGATTTCGGTGACTTTGGGGATGCTAGCACTTTTGGCAGCGCCGGGTTTGCTGATTTTGACCAGCAGGGGGCGACGCCGCCGGCTGTCCTGTCGGAATCGGTTTCCCAGGCCAACCTGGAAACCACATGCACAGACCAGGACGAGTTTGGTGGTTTTGATGAACCTAGAAATTCCAGCATGACCGAACAGGAAAACGAGGACGCAGCGAAGTTCACAGATTTTCCTGTCAGTGATAGTTTTGCGGATTTTAGTTCGGCTCCTCTCGAAAACGACGAGGGCTGTAGCAGCGGATGGCAGGCGTTTAACGAGCCAAGCTCGAATCAAGAAGTGGGGGAATCCTGGGCTGCGTTTAGTGAAGACCAGGGCCCGGGGCGTTCAGAAAAGAGTGATGACGATTGGCACCAAGGCCAAACAGCCCACATGCCAACTAGTGGCAGCAGTGAAGACAGCAGGAAAGACACCATAACAGTACGTGAAGATGCATTCAGTCATGATTTATATCCCTTTCATCCTTTTCGTTTCTTTTAGTTTCTTTCTCTCTCTTTTGTACACAGTTGTGGGAAAAAGTTAGGACACCCCATAATATTTTCAGTTCCTTATTAAGAAATGTTCACATATCGTGTTTTTCTTTATTTCTGGAATAATAATAGCTAGTGTTCCCCCTCTGGATGAAATAACTTCACTGAGAAGCTTCTTGTAGCATCTACCATCTCTGACATCAGTCTGAGAAAAGTTTGCCTCACTCCTCAATGCAGAACTCTTTAAGCTGTGAGATGTTTGAGGGGTTTCTTGCAAGTACAGCTTGTTTCAAGTCACCCCACAGCATCTCAAGGGCTTTAACTCGGCAGCTCCAGGACTCTTCATTCCTGAGTTTTCAGCTTTAATGTTCTTGCAGTAGGTCTTGCTTGTTCCTCAAGCCTCTGATACACGAATAGAATTCATGGTGGATTCTATGATGGTGAGCTGGCCAGGTCCTGCTGTACCAAACCATGACACTGCCACCACCATGCTTCACAGTTGGTATGAGTCTCTTTTCCTGAAATGCTGTAATTGGATTACGCCAGACATGTCTTCTGTTCTGGTGTCCAGATAATTCAACGTTAGACTCATTTGTCTAAAGAAGTCTTGGCCTTTGTCTAAGTTCTCTCTGGTCTTGATGTTTCTCTTAGAGAGCAAAGGTTTCCTCCTTGCAGACGTCCCATAAGAGTTAAAGTTGTGCATCTCTTACTGATTGTAGAGGCACGTTCACATCAACAGTAGTAAAAGCCTGCTGTAGGTCCCGTGATGATATTTTAGGGTTTTTGGAGACTTCTTTTAGCATCTTGCAGTCTGATCTTGTGGTGAACTTGCTTGGATGACCAGACATGTTGGGAGTTGTTTAGGAAGTCCTCCACTTGTAGACTTATTTTCTGGACAGTGGAATGGCTGATTGCAAACTCCTTACCAGACTTTTGAGCTGCTACTATCTTCTTTCTGAAGGTCTCAGACAGTTCTTTAGATCTCACCATGGTGTTCACGCTCACCACAACAGTCAGACGCACTCCAAACTAAATGTATGAGAATTAAATAATGATGCTTAGTAACGATGTTCTAATCATGTGCACCGGATGTGCTACACCTATGTGTAATATGAGCCATTTTAATGGAATAAATCATTTTTCTAGAATTACAGAATATTATCAAAAGCCTTTTCTTCAGTTTAAGTTGTTTACTTGTATTACTTGAATCTCCCAGGATTGGTAAAATTATGGTTAAATATCCTAGGGTGTCCTAACTTTTCCACATGACTGTATGTTGTTTTTAGACATCCACAGGAAATTTGATCTGGGCTGGTTTTTTCATCTTTGGTTTCAGGAATGCAGCTAGACAGGCCTGTCCATCCATTAACCACAGTATTCTGATGAGGCAAAAACAACACTTTTGTTTATTTAAACACTGTAAAATACTAATGAAAATCTAACAAGACTTTCTAAAGGACATACACCTAAGTCTTAGACTAGTTTAATCCACTATTATTTCTCTGTGGAAGAAATAAACACTTGCGTTTTTGTTTGTTTGCCCATTTCTCTTTTTGCAAACGGGATTTCCATGGATTTTTTCCCAAATTCCCAAATGAGAACAAAATGAGTAGCAGAAAGATGTCAGCGTTGTTTGCAGTGGTGGTAAATGGAACCAGACGTCTGAAGAGATGAATGCTTCTGAAGCTCTCTCGCAGAAAGTTATTGGATATTTTGAGAGATTTTTGGCAAAAAATTAAAAAACAAATATACAGTTATGATGGGCATACATGCAGGGAGTTATGGGGGAAAACCACCTAAAACAATAACATACTAACTAACTAACTAACACGTAAACATACAGACAAGATGTCCCCAAATTTCTAAGTAAATATATATCTAAAAGTGCTATTGACATGAAATTCTTGTCAGATGTCAGTAACAACCCATAAAATACACACATGCAAGGAAATCAAACCATAGGTGTCCATACTCGGGTTGCAAAAGTCTGGGAATTTTCAAAGTTGGAAACATTCCATGGGAATAAACAGGAAGTTTTTTAAGTTGAAGGTTGGGAACATAAAATATAGTTGGTAAAAATATATTGTAGCATAATCTTGGCTAAAACTATCAGATTAGATATACAGTTGAGTATTTTTGCTGTTCCTCAATCATAGGCACACAGCACAGTACTGCAGGTCTATTGAGGCCACACCCCCTACATGCACTGTGCATTCCTCCATCACATGCACAATGGTTTCTACAATTCTGAACTAGTAAAGCTACTTTTTTGAGCCCACAACACAGATACAGACTATTGAAGCCACACATTTGGGCCCAAGGAGATTTGATGATATTATGAGACAATATTAGATCTATAGTGTTAACGTTTAACTAGCAATTATTAAATGTTTGTATTTATTTAAATGTAAATATTTACAGTGGAGCTAGCTAACTTGTGAAGCAGATATGCTAAGCTAGCTAGCACAGTTTCTTTAAAGGGGCTAGCGTATTGTGGTGCTGGATACTGTAAATATGATGCAGTTTTATGAAACCATAACAAATTTTATACATCAGTTTCAAAGTATTTTGAAGATCATTCCATTTGTTCAGCTACACCATCCAGTGTGTGGAGGCAGTTTTCACCAGAGGATCTGTGTGAAGCCAGTGCACCAGCAGCACACGTACATGTTGGACCCAGAGTATAAAATCCTGGGAATGTTGAGGTCAGGGAAGAAGTCTCTGGCAAAAATGTGAAACATGCAGACTTGAGAAGCTTCAGGAAAAATGCTTTTTATTTGACATGATGAATTGGGCTTTTTGGAGGAAAAGTAAGGGAGAGCTGTAAGGAATATTCTATTCAACATTTTCATGTTGTTCAGTGTATGAATTTATTACTTAGAGAAAGAATTAAGTGCTAAGTTCTACTAACAAAAAAATCTGCGCGATATTTTTTTTTAATTGTATCCTTTTGCATGCATATCTGTTTATGACTACACCAAATATTTGTTTGTATATGACCCCATTTCTTTAACCAAAATGTCCAGTTCTCATTCATTCCCATAATTCCCATTGAAAGTTTTAAATTTCCAATATTTCAAAAGTTCCTGAACTGAAGTTCCTATGGAATGTTTTTGGAAATGTACTCTACAGTTACCGGGAATTTTCACCCTTTTGAAACCCTAGTCCATACAACGTAAATTATGTGTAATAAAATGGAATGACACATGAAGAATGGGAAATTCAAAAATGTCTGGAAAGTCATGATGAAATCTATCCGTAATTAGAAAGCAATCCTGACACTCAGTGCTAATTAATATCATTTGGTTGTGTTTCTCATCACCAAGGTGTCCCACAAGAAACATCTCATGATCGTTAAAACCAAAGAGCTCTTATTGTTCCAAAACACAGTGATGCCATTGGCTACAGAATTTCTAAACTATAGCTGTAATAGATTTCCAGTTTGGGGAAATATATAAAACCATATATTTTATATGCAATCTCTTGATTATACAGCATGCTAATCGTTCACAGATTGGTTTGATTAAAAATGGATTCATTAGATAAATTTACGAGCTTTTTAGAAGAAAAATCAAATTAGTGTCCATAGATTGAGCCCAGCTCCATTGCCCTCCACATTAGCTACTAGATGCTTATTTCTGATCCCTGACTGTGGTTTCCACCTAAAATGAATAAGCATCATTCTGAACAGAATAAGAGTGTTTTGGCTCTTTTATTTAATTTTTTTACTGATAACATTGCATATAAATGTTTTTTTCAAGTCAATACTCAGTCTTATTTATAGCAATTTTCAAACTTAATAAAAAACATTCTAAATTAATAATAATATTAATAATTTTGCAGGACTTTTTTGTTCAAAATGATATGTCAGTATTTAGTTTTTCTCAAATTTGTAGTTGGTACAGTCAGAAAAACAGATTTCTAACCAGGGCATAATCCTGCTCTTAGTCAGCACAGATAATATTTAAGAACAATATCAGTATCAGAATATTTAAAAAAAGAATTGATACTTCAAATCAACATGTGATGATGCTTTCCTTGGGCTCTGGTAACATTTAGGTGGCACTAAGGGTGGGGAAATATGGCAAAAACACACAATATTGATGTCTTTTTCCATCATTTGTTATAAATCAAATATAAAATATCAGCAGTTGCCTATTTTAAAAATGGACATAAAAATGTATTAAGTTCAGATCATTTTTATTCTGCATTTCCCACACCACAGTACATGAAGTTCACCTAAGCAAGACTAATGATGCTCTCTTCAAAAAGAAACATAAAGCTCCACAGTGATTTTTTAAAGTCCTGACGATTATATTGTAGCCACAATTTATCACAATAATGATAAATACTATCACATTGCCCTGCTCTATGTGCTAAAATGCTTAATATTTTAAAATTGTCCTCATTTTAAGCTTACAGAAATAAAATCTGTTACATTTTTATAATACAGGTAGAATTTATCCTAGTTTCTGCATTTAATTTTTATTATTTTTTTGTACAGGCAGATGTGCACATAATAAATATTGCATATCAGCATCAGCCTATGAAATCTTTTTTTCATTGGGTCTGTACTTTGCGCTGATGATGATAAAGTTAAATCTAATCTAATAACCATAAACCGTATTATTTCAAATGCATCAGAAAACTCATTCATAACTTAAATAATCAGCTGCTTATTCCTATCAGAAATTAGTTTTTTGAAAGTGGTCCCTGAGTGAAAAGATGGCTGAAACTGAAGCTGCTGTAATCTATAATTCCATTTAAAATGCCAGTCTTCTTCATTTTCATGTGGTGGTGAAGTTATTTCTCCGTCTCTCTTTTCTCTCCAGGCCTCACTGGTCAGTCGGCTGGAGAAGCTTTTCTTTGTCAGTTTTCCTGAGGCTCGTGTGCCTCAGCTGGGGGAGGAGGTGCCTCCGCTTGGAGCTTTTCTCCATCCTTCAGAGAGTTCAGAACAGGAGGAAGACCGAGAACCAGCCAGCGGGTAAAGCACACATCCATGAAGTCATAAGTTCACATTGAGATACGTTCCATTATAAATGTTCTGGGTTTTGCAACCAATCTGGCACTAAAAGTTAAAAACAGGTCACATTTTGCACGTCATGGATGTTCATATGAAAATTATGTGTTTTAATTCATGTTTGTGACATCACAATAATGATGAGCTCATAGTGTGCCGTTCGCGATCTAGTGCAGAAGGTTCTCACCTCTCACCTTCTCACATCTCGATCATAGAACCTCTTCATTCTTCTGTGTGACGGGAGGTTAAATGTAATTGGACTGGTTTTGTGACTTCACAAAAAACAAAGTTTCAAAATGTATATTCACTTCTTATATACAAACAAAGCTGCAAAAAGGTAAAAAAAAAAAAAAAACTTAACACATTTACCTACAGCAACAAGTGTATTTGGCAGCTTCCGATTCTCCAAGTGCCTTTTAAAAAAGTCTGTAATGTTCATCATAGTTTCACTTCAACTATGAGAGACTGAATGTTAAATTAAGGAAATCACATTGTATGATTTATAAATAATTTATTAGTATAATGGTGCAGAAAAATAAGTATTTAGCACCTACAAACAAGCAAGAATTCTGTCCCTCACCTGTTCACACCTTCAAACAGTCAGACTCCAACTTTCATGGCCAAGACCATAGAGCTGTCTAACGACACCAGGGACAAGATTGTACACCTGCACAAGACTGGGATGATCCGATCTACAATAGGCAGCAACTTAGTGAGAAGAGATCAACTGTTGGAGCGATTATTAGAAAATGGAATAAATTCAAGATCACTGACTATCTCCCTCGACCTGGGGCTCCATCTCACCTCGTGGGTAAAAATGATCTTGAGAACAGTGCGGAAACAGCCCAGAACTACACGGGGGAACTGGTCAATAATCTGAAGACAGAAAGGTCCTCCTGCTAAAGTTTACCAAAGACCATCTGGATGATCCAGAGGAGAATTGTCATATTATGTCATGAGGTCAGATGAGACCAAAATGGAACCCTCGGGGTTTAACTGTATAGGCCTTGTAAACTCCTGCCTGTAGTAATGATTTGTAACTTGTTAGCATGCTAATCACATTCTTCACTTTACTTTGCATTGTTTGACACTGAACTAAGCTGATATCTCTCTCTCTTTCTCTCTCTCTCTCTATGTCCATCTATCACCCAGGACCCTGCAGGACGTGTGGTGGCAGTTGCAGGACATCCACAATGCCTTTGGCCTCCGACATCAGTGGGGCGGTTCCCACAGCAACAAAACACTGCTCTGTTCTCTGGGGATTGACACAAGAAACATAGTGAGTTGGTTTTCAGGTTCATCATATCTAGAACATATCTAGAACATGGGTTAAAATTTCCTTCGTTATTGAAGGATGAAATTACGCTCTTAAGCTTTGAAGTGGAGAAACATAAAAACCTAAAATCCTGTAAGTGAACTGCTAACAGACTTGAGAGCAGTGAACACTGTTGCTGAGATGTGGTCTTATTCTGGATATGTTCTTTAGAATAAGTGTAATAAACTCCTTCTCTCTCTCTCTCTCTCTCTCTCTCTGTCTGTCTCTCTCTCTCTCTCTCTCTGTCTCTGTCTCTCTCTCTCTCTCTCTCTCTCAGCTGTTCAAAGGTCAGAAGAAGCAGCCGGTGATTGTGCCCATGTACGCTGCCAGTCTGGTGAGGATAATCTACCCACATGAAGAAATACGTTCACCAAACACCATCTCTCTTTTCTGTTTCACTCTGTCTCGTCCCCTTTCCCCTCCATTTTTGTTGAACCCTCTCTCTTTCTTTAGGGGATGCTGGAGCCGACTAAAGAGCCGGTAAAGCCCGTCTCAGCGGCAGAGATGATCGCGTCCATAGCACAGTGTTCTTCTGCCTCCACGGAGATGAACACCTGCCCCCCCGACACGGCACAAGTGAATAAAAATGAAAACAGAAATGCACTGTGTCTGCATTTCGCCTTATCATTATCATTTAGCGAGCGTAAGTGGATTTTAACCGGATGTTTTCTTTGCCTCGCCCACCTGCAGGAAACCCTCCCTCCAGTGCAGTTTGATTGGAGCAGCAGTGGCCTTACGAATCCCCTGGATGGTGAGTCTCCCACTTGATCTCGCCTCCCAAATCCAGAGCTTTTCTCCTTGTTCCTCTTAGTTCTGCTGTGAAGAAATCAGTTCTGTAGCGTTTTGATGCTTAATTTTGTCACTCAGACTCACTGTGCAGCATCCATCACAACATTGTGGGATTTTGTTGCAACTGGGCAAAAATTGTGCAAACAGCAGTTTTATACAGATTGGGTCAATAAATAAGCAGTAAAAATATGAGCAGCATAGACAGCTTCTCAGTTAAAGAAACGTGGAATTTTAACATAAGGGACGTCCTTCAATATTGATTTCCTGCAGTAGATCCAGCAGGGGGCGCTGTTTCTCACCCACTGGGTGCTGCTGTAAAGGCCTGTTTTCTGGCCCATACATTTGCACTTGAAATGAGATCTTACACAATGGTGGACATTTTGAGGGAGACACTATTTTGCATTTTTTGGTTGTGCCAGAATTTATGAGTATATTTGTAAACTTGCTCTTTTAGTGCCATAGTACAATCTTTTTAATTTCAGGTCAAATCTTCCGAGCAGATTTACAAATGCACCTGGTGTCTACAGTTAACAGAAAGCATCCGAACTGTCTGTAACCTTCTGACCATCTTTAAAGAGACAGTCCGGCTTAAACAGAAACATCACTGTGTGTGTGATGCTACAGAAATGCTGCAGTGCATGTCCCTAGATCAGTGCTTCTCAATTATTTTCTGTCATGCCCCCCCCTAGGAAGAAGAAAAAATCTCACGGCCCCCACGCGACTATAAATAGTATCATTTGT
>JBBIGC010000082.1:20532647-20542819 GCA_037576955.1 Lepidarchus adonis | reverse complement strand
GTGATGGAGGTGGTGTTGATGTTCCAGGAGAGGTCGTCCGTCATGTGCACACCCAAGAACTTCACACTGCTGACAATGTCAACAGTGGAGCCAACAATGTTCAGTGGAGAGTGAGCGGTCGTCCTTCTCCTGAATTGTCAACGTTAAGGGTCAGGTTGTTGTTCTGACACCATTCCACCAGCTGTTTCACCTCCTCTCAGTAAGCAGACTCATCACTGTTGGTTTGATTGGTTTGTCATGTTTAATCAAGAATAAGTGTTGAACATGAGGAAGTTACTGCTTTTAATTAGAGATAAACCAAAGTAGGATGTGTAGGCTGATGACGAATTTGGATATTTTAATGTGTTTTAATTTTCATATTTAAAAATTATTTTTAAAATATTATTTAAAAAGCAGAATTTGGGACTACATTTACATGGCCTAGATCCTATATAGTAGGGGTGGGTGATATGGCAAACATATATTGTATCATGATGATTTAAGATCATTTCCTAGCACTCAATATATCACAATATGTACTGTATTTTTAAGATGAAAAGGAGCAGCATATGTATTTTTATTCAGTGTTTTTCTCACATTGCAGTATAAAAAGTTCACTTAAGCAAGACTTTGATATAAGAATAATACTCTGTGAAGTAAATCATGAAGTTCAACAATGCTTTTTAAGTACTGTCAATATCACAATCTGCTCAAATCCATTATATTGTGTCCACAATTTATCACAATAATGATATCACCATATTGCCTAGCTCTACTGCATAGTGGTATCTGCTGATGCTGATGAATATTAATAACTTCACAACAATAGAGTAGAAAGTAGTAGTAGAAAAACCGTAGTAAATAGAAGTGATACATGGATTTAATTGATGATAATTTTACATCTTTGCATCTATCCATGCAATATTTTTTCCAGAAGACATCGATATTCTATCTAGCATCCCTACTTAATGTATAAAGGTAAAACCTATTTCTAACCATTAACAGCAATTTCACAGACTGATGAAACACGCAGCAATATTTTCTTAACACTCTTTAATCAATTAACATTTAAAATTGTTTTAAGATGAATATATGCTTAGGAAAACACAGCCCATTACAGGCTGAACAAATGAGGGCATCTAAAGCATGGCGCAGAAGATGGGGCTCAGATGTGGCTCTAATTGAGAAAGAAGATTTTGAGTTATAGCTTTGATGTTATCATACTTGTAAACTAAATTTAATCATAAGGTTCAGTAGTCACAATGACCATTTAAGAAATGCCAAGTAGGCAGACATAAGAAGATCCTTTTTAGATAATATTATTGCAGTTTAGGGCTGCCACAACTAAATATTTCCCTAGTAGCTGTTCAAGTTGATTAGCTGATGCCTGATAAATATTTTATAATATTTCTGGCATTAGACCTCTGCCAGTGTTATCAGAGCCGAGGAGACACTCAAAAACCATGCTGTTGAGAAATGTTCCACTTTTTAACAGTGTATACCATGGTGCAGCCTAGCAGCAAAGAAGGGCATCATTAGCCAAATCAAGCCAGTCACATTTCTATAGTGTTTCTTACAACTGACATTTTCTTAAAACAACTTTATAAAATCATGGTCCAAGCTCCTCATAAGCGACAGAGGTAAAAGAGAGGAACCATGGCTCAGGAACCCTTCCTCCTCTGGTCGACAGAGAAGAACAACAACAAAAAGAAAATGGAACAGTCTCACTTTCTAGAGCATCTACAAGCCTTGAGCTTGGAGTAACAGATCCAATATATGCATTTGAACCATCAAGTGCAGGGAGATGGTCCTTGGTAGGTGAACAAGTCTGGAGCAGGTCAACAGGAAGCCCTAATGATGGGGGATCTGGTTGTGGGTGACGAGGGAGGCAGTAGTTTTCAGTGTACAGGTGAAATGCAAGGTTGATCGAGTAAAGGAACCTTCTGTGCAAATGGAGCAGGAGTGAGAGGGTTCAAAGAGTAAAGCAAATGATTTTGTTGGTAGGATGATTTCCTGGGAGGCATGATGGTCCTGTATTTGGCACTGTTGCCTCACAGCAAGAAGGTCTTGGGTTGGAGCCCAGGGTTATTACTAAGTTAGTTGTTACTGAGTTATTAGACTATATCCATCCATTTCCCAAACTGATTTATTTTGGGTTTGGAACCTATGGGCCAGGGTGGAGAGGAGACCAGCCCTATCACACACACACCTATCATTTAAAGTGGCCAGTCAACTTAAACCAGCTGGAGGAAGCTGGAACATCTGGAGGAAACCGTCACACAGAAAGACACCTGGGGTCGACCCAGGAATTGTCCAGGGAATCGAACCCAGGACCTTCTTACTGCACCATCAAACCACCGAGGTACATTTTTAGATTAAAGAACATTTAAATCTGTGTTTAAATATAGACACTTAATATAATAAAATATATATTTATTTATATCAGATCACTTCATATAGATTTTTTTAATATACTGATATAGATTTTATATTGATTTATTTATACAACATGATGAAAAATGATCGTTCAGAACGTTCAATGGTCATTTTTACCACTAAATAAAATGTTAGTGTTTGCCCTTCATACATTCTCTGAGTAAAACTGCTTAGATTACAGAGGCAGCTTTAGACAATTTAACATAGTTACAGTGGGTACAGAAAGTATTCAGACCCCCTTAAATTTTTCACTCTGTTATATTGCAGCCATTTGCTAAAATCTTGTTTCCCCCTTTAATGTTCACACAGCACCTCATATTGACAGAAAAACACAGAATTGTTGAAGTTTAGCAGATTTATTAAAAATAAAACATTGAAATATCATTATCATCAATATGTCCTAAGTATTCAGACCCTCTGCTCAGTATTTAGTAGAAGCTCCTTTTGATTTAATACAGCCATGATTCTTTTTGGGAAGATGCAACAAATCTTTCACACCTGGATGTGGGGATCCTCTGCCATTCCTCCTTGCGGATCCTCTCCACTTCTGTCAGGTTGGATGGTAGATGTTGGTGGACAGCGATTTTTAGGTCTCTTCAGAGATGCTCAATTGGGTTTAAGTCAGGGCTCTGACTGGGCCATTCAAGAACAGTCACAGAATTGTTGTGAAGCCACTCCTTCATTATTCTAGCTCTGTGTTTAGGGTGATTGTCTTGTTGGAAGGTAAACCTTCAGCCCAGTCTGAGGTCCTGAGCACTATGGAGAAGGTTTTCGCTCCACTTGGCCACGTTCATCTTTTTCTCGATTGGTACCAGTCGTTCGCTGTTTTTCAGTTGTCCCCTGCAGCTGAACAACACCCCCACAGCATGATGCCTCCACCACCCTGCTTCACTGTTGGGACTGTATTAGACAGGTGATGAGCAGTGCCTGGTTTTCTCCACACACACCGCTTAGAATTAAGGCCAAAATGTTTGATCTGGGTCTCATCAGACCAGAGAATCTAATTTCTCACCATCTTGGAGTCCTTCAGGTGTTTTTGAGCAAACTCTCCATCCGGCCTTTCATGTGTCTTGCACTGAGGAGAGGTTTCCATCGGGCCACTCCACCAAAAAGCCCCAACTGGTGGAAGGCTGCAGTGATGGTTGACTTACTACAACTTTCTCCCATCTCCCAACTGCATCTCTGGAGCTCAGCCACAGTGATCTTTGGGTTCTTCATTATCTCTCTCACCAAGGCTCTTCTCCCCCGATAGCTCAGTTTGGCCGGACGATCCTCTAGGAAGGGTTCTGGTCGTCCCAAACGTCTTCTATTTAAGGATTATAGAGGCCACTGTGCTCTTAAAAACCTTACGTACAGCAGAATTCTTTTGTAAGCTTGGTCAGATCTGTGCCTTGCCACAATTATGTCTCTGAGCTCTTCAGGCAGTTCCTTTGACCCCATGATTCTCATTTGCTCTGACATGCACTGTGAGCTGTAAGGTCTTTCCTAATCATGTCCAATCAGGGTAATCAAACACAGCTAAACTCAAATGAAGGTGTAGAACTATCTTAAGGATCATCAGAAGAAATGGACAGCACCTGAGTTAAATATATGAGTGTCACAGCAAAGAGTCTGAATACTTGGGACCATGTGATATTTCAGTTTTTCTTTTTTAATAAATCTGCAAAAATGCCAACCTGTGTGTACATAAACGAGGAGAAAATGAACCTTTTTAGCAAATGGCTGCAATGAAAAAATTTAAGGGGGTCTGAATACTATCCGTACCCAATGTATTTCAAAGAGCAAATTTTGTATTCTCAGACAATTCTCCAAAAATCACTGCTGGCATTTTAGAAGTCTTTCCAATGACTGCTTCAAAAATTTACTGCAGCAGCATTTTCCCTACAAAGGAAGTGAAATAGACAAGTTTGCACATGGAAACAGTGGTGTAAAAGTTCCCAATTACTATGGTTTCAAAAGTGCAAAGCTTAGTTAAGCAACATGTCCCATGATGGTGAACAGGAGTGTTTCACAACATACTATTCCACTTACTAATGGAAGGCTTGAGCATGTTTTGTCATTTTCCTGGAATGTGACCTCTCCTGCAAAACTGAACTTTAAATTAGAAATATAAAGACTCACATCCCCTTTTGTTGTGATGTCAGACTTTGCCTTGACAAATGACTGCAGAAGAACCAAACACCTTTAACGCACAAGCATGTAAGACGACCCATAAAGGAACTGCTTTAAAGACGCAATGGAATAAATGATTACGCTGAGTGCAAACTCGGCTTGGTCACTTCCATCAGATCATGTAAAAACCAATAAGAGTCCCTTCTGCACCCAGAACAATAAATGAAAATTATTTTCTATAAATAAATTAAAAGAAAAAGTAGAAAAATAAAAGCAAATAAATAATAAAATAAGCCATTGGAAAAAGTATGCATCTTGATCTAGGCTCTTGAACAAAGGGTCTCTGTGAGAGCTTAATGATAAACAACCTAAATACCAGGACATGCAGAAAACAAATCTGGCAATTCATCCCTGCAGAGCCTCAACAACTCCACCCTTGTACTGAAGTGGTGTTTGGTTCTGAAAGACTGCAGCACATACACATACAGCCCTGAACAACGTACATTCACGCACAAATGAGACAACATTTTGAAATACCAACAGCAACCCTGTAAGATGGACAGTAGGTGTGATAAACGTGATCAGTCCAAAAGATCATGCAACAGTGAGGGTGTATCACAGAGGCCAGAAGAACATGGATTTATAAAAAGGTGACTATGTGAAAGCATTTGCTGTTTATCAGATGGGGGCAATTGTTAGGACTTAGCCCCTGGGATCAGAAGGTTGCAGGTTCAAGTCCCAGCCCGGGCACCACTGAGGAACCCTTGAGCAAGGTACCAACCTTCACTGCTCCCCGGGTGATGTTGATGCTCCATGTGTGCACATGTGATGGGTTAAATGCAGAGGACACATTGCACTGTGTGTGATGGTGTGTTCACAATGACAAATAGTCACATTATTTTGCCACATCTTCACCAAGGATCTCAATAATACCATGGTGGGTCGACCCCCACGACACATTAGTACATATTGTTCTGCTTGATTCTGGCTGCGACCAGACCGGAGCATTTTCTGGTTCGGGTTACGGAACAGGTGTGACCCTGGTGCTGCAGATCCGTTCCAGAGACCTAGAAACTGTAGGGTTTCCCCATTCAGTGCAGCCCATGAGAGCGAGAGGAGCAGATTATCACACAGCGTGACGTTAGAGCATCACCTTATGAATAAAGCTCAACCTCCTCATTCACATACACGTTGTTGTGGGGGAGGGAAGCGGGGGGGCAGGTACCTTACTGTCCTTCTGAAAAAAATGGGGCGATGGGGCTTCGACATGTCTCAATAACTCCCTCCCTCCCATTTCCACATTAAAGTTCATGAGTTTGTTCTGTGATGCTCCAACACAAGGGCTGAGGAATACTGGGTGTCCATTTAGGGAAGATCCGCGAGAGCTGTGGAAGCAGCAAGCTTCCCTGGCACTTCCGCATACAGATGATCTTCACTGGGGCTGGAGCGGACACGCTACTGCTCGACATGTGGTACATGTGGTGCTCTTACACTGTTATACTACTATAAACCAGCAGAACGTGTCTGGAAAACAGTGAAAAAGAGGGACTAGCTACACACGCGCGCATAGGTATTGCTATCTTTTCGAGTACATTCCATTGACTTCTGTAATTCTGTAATATTTCACCTAAACCTCAGTCCCAGTAAACAAAAGACAATCTTTCCACCCTTCCGGTTTTCCTGAAAAAGTTACATCTTTGGAGAAACAAGCATGGTTCCTTATTTTAAAAAAGCCCAACAAAACGTGCTCGCTGCTACAGCTTTTCCAGTATTCCTATCGTAATGAGGACATTCGGTCCTCACAAAGGGAGAAATACGAGTGTACATACGCATACCTGTAGACACGAACAGTGTGGTGGAAAACGAGAAAAAAAGGTGGAGAAGGGCCAAATCCTAGCATTAAGTTCAATAATCAAATAACAGTATTTTTTCCTTAAAAATATAATGTATGAAGAAAACTACACGGTTCCTAGTAAGGACCAGCGAAATGTGCTCGCGTTCACCGATTCCCCAGTATTTCTATCATAACGAGGACATTCGGTCCTTACCAAGAGTGAAATACAATAACACAGAGACACACACACCTGTGGACATGAAGCAGCAAGACGGGAAACGAGGGGGAAAAATACTGGAAAAACATGAACAAACCTGTTTTTGTTGTTGGTTCCTGTCAGCGAGAGAAGGGCATCGGAGAAACCGCAGATAGACGCGCGAGACCCGCCGTCCCCTTTCTCCTCCCTCAGTGCATGGAAGTACCTCAGCACTTAGAAATCCAGTCAAAAACACACAAACGCTCTCTCGCCCTCGACTGTGTGCACCAGAACTCGACCGAGGGGGCCGGTGTGCACCTCTGGACACGGTTTTGTGAGCGAAAATCTGTGTTTTTCTCCTCCGAAAAACACAAACATAAAAAAAATAAACAAACACCACAACTCCAGGAACACGGCGCGCGCGCTGTCCCCGTCCACAAGGCTCAGCGGACTCCCCCACAAACACACACACTCTCGCTCACGCACACACACGCACACATCGAGGGGAAGGCGCTGTTAGCGGAGCTAGCGACGCTGGGGTGGAGGGGGGGCGAAAAAGTTGTCTTTCACTGAGCCCGACACCAGCGACCGTTGGCCTCATAAGCGCGAGCCCGGAGTGCACGAGACCCCGCGCGCGCGACTTATATAAGGGGCGGCGCGCGCGCGAGGCCACCACGGCAGAGCTGAGCAGTAAGCGCTTAGCCGAGCTGTGCGCTCCTTTTCCTCCTTTTCTCTCTTGTTGCCGAGCAAACAGCGGTGAGAGTTACATGGAGGACACGTTCCCTTTCGCTTCTACTTTTTTCTTTTTTGTGGGTTGGCTCCCTCTTTTCTCCACCCTCACGGAAAGAAGGGAAGAGGGGAAAAAGTAGTGCAGCTTTTCTCGCCACGGGGAGGGAATAAAGAGAAAGCGACACCACGCCGCCCCTGGAAATCCAGAGAAAGAGAAGGGGGGTGACAAGCTGCGGAGATGGGGGGCTTGGGTGGGAGTACACCAGGAGGGAGGGAGATAGGGAGGGGCCTTGGGTGGACGCTGAGTTAAAAAAAAGGGACTATGGACTGACCGGAGATCAGCCACAGAGCCGCTGATAGTCATCTAGAGTTGTAGGGAAACTGATCTAGGGTCAGTACTTTTGAGCTCATTTCACTCCCCAGCACACATACACACCTCCCCACCGTGGTGGCTGTAGGTGGATCACAGGAGAAATGCGAGTTATCAGAGCAACAGGAGGGTTTGCTCATCAGCCTGATGTGCAAATGGGAGCCTAGATTCACGCTGCATTAGACAAAGTGGAATTAGAAAGATCAGGAAAGATCAGGCGCGTCCTGCTCTAGTTAATGCCGATCAGACTGCCCTCTCTCAGACAACACCGTCATGCTGATTAAAAAAATCAAACAAAAACACACTAAATCTGCGCCCGCTGATAAGTGGGCCACTCCTCAGGGCAGAGGTCTTTATCTGTCAACTGGCAAAAACTACATTTCATTCTAAATGGTTATTGAGTGTAGTATGAGTTGTGGAGTATATATGTGGGATGTAGTGTGAAGTATGTACTATATAGTGTGCAGTATGTGGGATGTAGTGTGAAGTATGTACTATATAGTGTGCAGTATGTGGGATGTAGTGTGAAGTATGTAGTATATAGTTTGCAGTATGTGGGATGTAGTGTGAAGTATGTACTATATAGTGTGAAGTATGTAGTATATAGTGTGTCACTATGTATATACATATATACATAGTGTGTTGTATGTGGAATGTAGTGTGAATTATGTACTTTATAGTGTGCAGTATTCTTATAGTCTTATATTTTTATATTCTTATAGTGCTGTTCAGTATTCTTCTGAACCAGCGCAGAGACTCACTCAGAGACAGAGTTCTGTTTTGGGACCCGTGACTTTATTTATTTATTTGTGTTTCCTCTCAGTACAGAGCACAATTTCTGTTCCCCATTCCCATTTCCAAGTTGCACTGCTAACCTGTGCTCTTTCGCTAACAGGCTACAACTCTCCGCTAAAAAAAAACTCTTTCCACCCTGTTTTTCTCCAGCACTACCCACCCGTTCTCCACTACATATACTACACAGTCCATAATGCATTGCTCCCCAAGAAACCCCTACATCCCACAACACTTACATCCACCTTCCACTGGTTAGCAGTTAGCCTAGCTGTGATGGTAGTCCTCAATGTACCAAAATACGCTGACACTCTGTGTATTGTTATATAAAAGCGGTAGTAGAGCTGATTTTGTCTAAATGCAGCATATGATTAGCTTTACTAACCTCACAATCTGGTTGTCAAATTCTGGTGAAAACGATAAATGAAATCAAAGATAATCTAGAGAAACGAAGACGAAAACCCTTTTTTGATGCTGGAAAATGGCTCTGCACTGCTCTGTCACACTGCTACTATGATGCACCTCTGCGCATGTAATGATTAAGTTCTCTCGCTTAAATGCCATGTCAATCAACTGTCTATATGTAAATTCTTCTGTATAAAATTAGCAGCACTGAAATGCAAAAATTATTAGCCTTGCCTTTCTTCAAATTGGATCTGTAAACGTCAATTGCGACATGTGCTGCTTTGCTGTCGCTAATGTTAGATGCGTTCATCTCAGATATTACAGATGGATCTTAAATTCTGCAGTGTATTTCTAGCATTGTGGCATGATATCAGTAAGTTCCAAATTTTATGAATTGAATGGTTTATGCTCAGCTATGGTATAATGTCACTACTGGTATAGAGCTACAATGGCCTCCAGGGGCATTTCAAGTTTGATGCTTTTACTTCATATTGGTAAATTCGGTAATGCTGCAGCTAATAGCATGGGGCAGGTTATCTTTTTTAGTTTTAAAACCTAAATTAGCATTTTCTGCAGCTTATAGAATGGGGCAGACTTGTGGGGCGGCCTATTGTTGGGCAAATACAGAAATCAATCAACAAAACTTCAGCTTGCTGACTGGTTCTGGGACTCGAACAAATGACCCTTCGGTCACAAACCCACCCTGCCTTGGCGAAAAAGACCTTTCAGAAGATCTACGATCAAGAATTGTTGATTTACACAAAGCTAGAAAGAGTTACAAAGTGATTTCAAAGATTTTTGAAATGCAGCAGTCTACCAGGTCTAAAAATGGAGGCACTTTGCTACTGTGGCTACTCTATCAAGAAGTGGGTGGCCAGTCAATATGACCCCAAGAGTGCAATGAATACTTATCAATGAAATTTGACTTGAAGAGAGACACACATGAGATGTTCAAAGAATATGACAGAGTTAAAGCAGTTCTGTCAGGAAGAATGGACTCAGATTCCTCCTAAACAATGTGCAAGTCTGATCAACAGCTACAGGAAGCACCTGGTTGAGGTTATTGCTGTAAACAGAGAGACAGACATACAGACAGGCAGGTAAGCAGACAAACAGACAGACAGACAGACAGACAGACAGACAAGCAGGCAGGCAGGCAGACAGACAGACAGACAGACAGGCAGGCAGGCAGGGCGGGCAGACGGGCGGACGGACGGACGGACGGACAGACAGACAGACAGTCAGACAGACAGATAGACAGATAGATAGATAGATAGATAGATAGATAGATAGATAGATAGATAGATAGATAGATAGAT
>JBBIGC010000082.1:20492857-20510644 GCA_037576955.1 Lepidarchus adonis | reverse complement strand
CAGTGATGACGGTTCTGTGAAACAGTGATGATGGTTCTGTGAAACAGTGATGACGGTTCTGTGAAACAGTGATGATGTTTTGTGAAACAGTGATGATGTTTTGTGAAACAGTGATGACGGTTCTGTGAAACAGTGATGATGTTTTGTGAAACAGTGATGATGTTTTGTGAAACAGTGATGACGGTTCTGTGAAACAGTGATGACGGTTCTGTGAAACAGTGATGATGTTTTGTGAAACAGTGATGACGGTTCTGTGAAACAGTGATGACAGTTCTATGAAACACACAGTTCTGAGTAAAGAAGCGACTCCACACAGGAGCGTCAGTGAAGACGGTTGATTTATTGCAGGTAACTGGAGTCATGACGATAAGAAAAGCAGCAGGTTGAATCATCTGTAGGAAACGGCTGAACCCAGCGCTGGCGTGGGCGTGGGCGTGGGCGTGGGCGTCCGGGATGTTTATGTTGTGCAGCCGAAGGTGGTGAGAGTCTGGGCGAGTCCAGTGATGCCCACGTATTTCTCTTTGAAACCTGCTGTTTGACCTTCTTCTCGGGTGGGCCAGTACTCGATCCACGTCTGCTCCCCCAGGATGTACTGCAGCCTGACCACAGTGATGGAACAGCAGTGAGGAGCCATCTTTCTTATCTTTAAATTCTTACATACTGGATTTATTAGCTCCTCCCATATTCTAATTAAAAACACTAGACATTTTATAAATTATTTTCTATTCTCAAACAGCATCGTTAAATGGGAGTTTTATAAATCTGTTTTTAAATATATTATTATGTCAATAATTTCTTAGCTTTTAAAACTTTTTAAAATATTATATATTTTACTGCTTTTATTAGATTTTACCAACAGTCATTGTTGTTTTTTTGTTTGTGTAAAGGAATTTGAGCTGTACTGAAATGTATGAAAGGTTCTATACACGTGTATTTATATATATATATATATATATAAATCTGGTTCTACTCCGTTCACTCAGTAGAAAAGAGCAACATTGTTCTCGGAGTGGGATCATGAAAATGGACAGGAACAAACACACAAACCGTACCTTCCCTCCGTCCTGGGCAGGTCAGCGCTCAGGCCCATGATGAGGTACGACTTGCCTTCCTCAAACTTAAAAGACTCTCTGCAGTTGGTGTGGCCCATGAAGCTTCTCACCTGTCCTTCCACACCTGTATCAGTGCCTGTTCCAAAGAAAATACACGTGAGTGACTCGAACCCTTGAAATATCCTGAAGAATAAAACTACGTGTAAAAGTGAAAACGAGAAACTATGAGGAACGGACTCTTTGTTTAATTCAGGGTTAGTTTTAGGTGCGAAGCGATGGCTGGTACAACGTCCGCATTGGAGAAGATGCAGGACACTTTATTATAAGCGCTTAGACATTTTAAAACCACACTGTGTTTCTCTGGACCTCACTGTCCGCTCAGCTGTCCATGCTTTTTACCCAGTTTGATTGCGACAAGAGCTGATGTTTAAACTGTGAACGTTTATCCATGATCCATGCTGTATGTTGTTCTCCTTCCCCTATTTTTTTTCTTTGTCTTTTCTCTCGTCGTGTTTGTCTTTGCCTGTCCACTCTGTGGCCAGATATTAATTAATAATAAAGTAAATAAACCAAAGTTCTCACTAGTTCTTGAAGAATATCTTAAACTCCCCCTGTTGTAGAGCAAAACTGCCCTGACACTACAGGCGATCAGAAGTCCCATGCTGTTTGCCAAAACTGTCAGGACAGGACAGGTTAAAAAAAGTAAAAGAAAAAAGTAATTTACAGATTTTAAAACGGTTTAAAACCTCGTACACCGTCCATGTTTATCTGGACCAATCGCTGTCGACTTTTATTTCGACATATCACCTTAAACATTCATTTGGACCAATCACCATCCATTTTCATCCAGGAAAATCACAGTCCACTTTTATTTAGGCCAATCACCTTACACTTTCATCTGTACTAATCACATTATATTTTCATTTGGACCAATCACCTTACACTTTCATTTGGTCCAATCACGGTACATTTTCATTCGGACCAATAACCTTTCACATTCATTTGGTCAAATCATTGCACACCTTCATTTGGACCAATCACGGTACACTTTCATTTGGACCAATCACGGTACACTTTCATTTGGACCAATCACGGCACACCTTCATTTGGACCAATCACGGTACACCTTCATTTGGACCAATCACGGTACATTTTCATTTGTTCCTCCTTACACTTCTGTACCTCATGGTTTCTCTGGTGGGAGAAATGTTCTAAGAACTATAATGGTTCTCAGTTCCTGCACTGTGGACAGAAAAATTGGAAACTTCCTGCTATGGTTCTAAAAACTATGAAAAAGTTCCTCTGTTCTGAAAGACTACCAGAAGGGGACCCACGATCAGACCCAACTTGGGATTTTCACAAGGCTTCATGAAATGGTACCTTCTTTCAGGACCTGCTCGATCTGCATGGTGTAGTAGTCGGTGTACGGGCTTTGTTTAACGCTCACTACTTTGGCTTTGTAAACTGTGAAACATACAGAAGAAATAATATCGTTGAGTTATTACAAACATCTGAATTATTACAACAGCTGTCAGACAGATGTTCCGTTCCTTACCGTAGTCCATGCCAGCTTCACAAGCCTTTTTCTCCCGATCTTTCTCCTCAATCTTCTCTTTCTTCTGGATGCTGCAGTTCTCTGTCAGGGAAAAAGAGAGCGTTTCATTCCTTTCTTTCTTGTGAACGTGTGGAGTTTCAGTATCAGAAGCACAACGTCTGTTAGATTGTGTCGTTTTTCCACCGTTAGTCTGGATGGTGGTAAGCACTCAGTGTACCCACCTTCAGCACACTGGCACAGGCCTTCCTGCTCACTGCACAGCCTGCTCAGAGCGCCATCTTTCTTCACAGGGTGGTAGAACTTCACACAGTAGTCGGCTGCGAGAGCAAAAGCGATAGTCAGTGTGTGTGTGTGTGTGTGTGTGTGTGTGTGTGTGCGTGTGTGTGTGTGTGTTTGCCGTTAACTCACCTGGAGAGTAGTACTCGTACACAGTGATGGCTGCAGGCTGAAGCATTGCCACTTCGTTCATCTTGTGCAACCTGAAAGAAACCCTGTCGAGCTCCCCGTGAGAAATCTGGGGGGAAGCAGCAAAGCAGGTTCACACACTTATGTAGGATAAAGAAACATGAAAATATAAAGTAGAAAATGTTAAAATGGAATATGTAAAAAAACTGATATGATGCCATCACAAGATACGATATTACTGTGATACTTTGACTTTAAAGCCGACGGAAGCCATCTTGCCTGATTTGCTTTCCAATTTAAAGAAGTATATATGTATACCAAAATAAAAGTCTATTTTTTTTTTATAAATATATATATATGAATGAATCATATAATTTGAATTAAATACTATATAAAAATACACATTAAATAAATGAACATTGACGTATCAATATATGATGAGAAAAAACATCACAATACCACCTCTAGTATGTAAAAAAACGTAAAATGTTACGTTCCAGGAAACCTTAATGAAAAAAAAAAATTACTTCGCCCAGAAATATTCACTTTCCTATACTTTTGTTTGCTAGATAACTTTAAGAGAACACGATGCTCCTAAAAATAGTCTGGGTGGTGTAGGAGGCAAAGTTGTGAAGGTGAATCCTAAATGAAAAGTGAGATTCCATAGGAACCATAGACTTTCATTAGACAGTCAGAGGACGTTGGTGTGCCCACAAGACTGACGTAGACCAGATTGTCTTCATACACACCCTGTCCATGTAGAGGATGAGGGAGCCTCGCTCTGAAAGCTGTTTATCCATCTCAAACTTCTGAATGTACTTGTCGCGTCCGGTGGTTAGCTGTTAGAAACACAAGGAAAACATTCACAATTATCTTCTAACAACCGTGCAGAACACTGAGAAGGGTCTTCTGCAGGAGACTATAGTTATCAACGCAGGGTTCAGGAGGCCAACCCATCTCAGAGCCCAGTGGGCTTTACCACGTTTAACCTGTTTAACCAAGTAAAACATAAAGCGCTTAAAACGTTCATTACTGCGTCCAAAAGACATTAAGCCGATGATAAAATTCCATCAATTTATTATTAGTCTTTCTTTGGTATTGGGGAAAATGGAAGCTGAAGGCAGTTGGGCTCGACTGTGATACTTACAACTTACCAAAGCACCAGCGCTCTATGGGCACTGACGTGCATCTCACTTTTACATGGAGCTGACTCTCAGAAGACCCTGGACACACGTTAACGTCCATGGACCATAGGTTCTGTGCCGTCAGGTACATACCCTCTATAGGTTTGAAAATCCAAAAATCTTTCCTTACGTCTACAAGATCACGTTCGTCCACCATGAATCCCGTCAGCAGGCCGATGTCCAAGATGGACATGGTGGCGTCTCTGGTTAGACTCTTATAGCTGGACAAATTGAGAAAGCACATTATTATTCACAAATCTTACATCCATTCATTTGATATCAACACTGATCAGCCATAACATTAAGCGTAATAGCGT
Organism: Lepidarchus adonis; assembly: GCA_037576955.1. Taxonomy (NCBI): domain Eukaryota; kingdom Metazoa; phylum Chordata; class Actinopteri; order Characiformes; family Lepidarchidae; genus Lepidarchus; species Lepidarchus adonis. Next base: position 20,506,131 of record JBBIGC010000082.1, on the reverse strand, counting down.
AGGTCCCCCTCATGGTGCTGAAAACAACCCCTTTCTATAACAGCCAGGTACTATAGGAGCTCCTTTTTGGGATCAGACCACATTCCCCACATGCAGCAGTGAGCCTTGGGTGCCCATGACCCAGTTCTCCTTCCTTGGATCACTGTTGGTAGGTACTAACTACTGCAGACCTGGAACACTCCATCATAATAAGCCCCTCAGGTCCTGCTTCCAGCTCATCAACTTTAAGAACAGACTGTTCACTTATGTAGTATATTCAGTACAGGTGGCACTGTAATGAAATGACTAGAGTCGATGTAGAGTCTTACTTCACCTGGCAGTGGTCTTAATGTTCTGGCTCATGTTTACTAGTCAAGTCACAGAAACATGCAATAAATATTTCATTTTACGGCGACTCACGAGGTTTCGATGGTGAGCCGGTAACTTTCCTTAGCTCCTGGATACGTCACTGAAAAGAGAGGAAACCAATGTTTAGCATCGTTATAGGTTCTAGGTCACATCTTGACGTAGAGCCAGCACATAGAGACGTGTTTGGATGGTGGTGATTCTTACCATCTCGTTGTCTGGTCATCGAAACAGAAAGGTCAAACATTTTGCAGTCTTTGTTTTGCTCAATGGGCTTGGCGTAGTATAGTGTCACCACCTATAAGAGTGATGTGATAATATGTATTTTATCATCCAACACAACTGTGAACAGTTAAGAAATAAGGTATGAACAGCCCTGGTCAAGTTAACACATTTTCCATAGCAGCCCTGCTCCTGGAAGCCCACCATCGATTTCAGGTTCTCAAAACGCCTGGTCCACCAGGTTAAGTGGGTATGTTAAAGCAGGGACAGTAATAAAATGTGCAAGGCAGTGAGCTGGACTGCTCTGCAGAAAAGAGAGGATGAGGGGATTATCATCAGCATAGCAGTGGTATGAGAAGCCATGTGAGAATATACTATTGCCAAGAGTGTGGAAGTATAAGGTAAAGAGTAGGGGGACAATCATGGAGCCCTGTGGAAGACTAGTTGTTTTCCTCGTAGGCATCGAGTATGAGCTTCCAGAGCACATTTCTGATTTATTTACAGACTTTAACATAATTGAAAACAGAAATTATTGCAACTTTTACACAGGCCATATTCTCTGTATTATTTTTTCCAATATTTAAAAAAAACATTAAATTGAACTGTGTATCTGTGTGGCCTTTATAGAAAATGTTAATTTATTTCCACTTTAATAAAATCAAATACCCACCTTGAGAGATCCCACACCAGTTCCTTTGGCTGTAACGTTGAACTGCTGTTTGAGCTGAACCTGTAAATGCACAAAAAATTTACATTTATTATATTCTCCATATATGGCACTGTGTATCTTTTTTGTTTTCTGATACTGATGTGAAGCTTGGGTGTAACCCAATTAATATTGCTTGTGCAACCTGACAATAAACAGTCTTCTGCTAATACACTCCTTGTGTGTGTGTTTACTTGAGTCCCCGAGATCTCGTTACTCAGAGAAGCTTCATAATGAAGGCTCTAAGGGTCCCAGAGGTTCTCAAGGACAAATCCTCACAACTTGGAAAACTCAGACTTTACAACAATTATATCTATAAGTATTGAGAGATATTAGCTGGGGAAAAAAATATCACATCTGGACAGATGTTTGAAATTTCAACCCGATTCGTGGTCATTTACGGTGCGCTGGGTAGTGCTTCTCATTTTTCAGCATTTAAAAGAAATATTTTATCGACGTCATCAGATATCAACATGAAAAGTATTAGATATTGGCATTGGATTACAAATTATTTTAGCATTATTCTTTAGCAACTGCATTGTTATGTTTTACTGCTGTCGCTGCAGTGTCATGGGAATAGATGATGAAATTGGTATCAATATATTTGCTGGGAATAACATATCTTCATTGGACTGATTTTTCTTTTTAAATCTTGAATAATATTGGCCTACAAATCCCACATTAGTTCTGAAGCTAATCCCAGTGTTTAGAACAAAAGGCCGTGAGCAGGTATATTGCAGGGCAAATCAAACACACATCAATTTGGGCGGAAACCCAAGAACCTGGCAGAAATACTGATTGGGAGAACAAATTCCACCTTGGCCGTCTAGTTGGGAATTCGGTAAATTAATTACATTTCCAATTTGAACACAGCCAAAGACAACAGAGGGAACATTTTGCTTCACAGTGTCTCAAAATAAAACAGAAGTTTAACCTTGTCAGAACGTGTGAGATGTGAGTTTTCCCTTCGGAAAATCCATTTGCTGGGCCTGCTCCGCCCACTCACAGACACCTCCACATCCAGGTTAGCATCCTGCAGTCTCTTCACCTGCTTGTAGTACTCAGCCACAGCTTGGAAGACCATGATAGTTGCCTGGGTGAGAAGTGATATGCAGAGATAGGGGTAAGTATTGTGCTTAACATAAGTGATTAACATCAGTGAATGATTGTTTGTTGTTGAGTCCACAATATTCTGGGTAATTTTTTAAGTTTTCTTCTAATAATTGGATGAGAATGATTGAGTTGTCATTTTTAATTTGTATTTAAAAGGATTTGATTTAAAAAAAAAATTATTTTATGTTTAGGTATTGAGATGATGCACCTGCTTAAGGTTTTCAGTTCTACTAAGGACTTGATGTTCACACAATATTTCAGCAGAAAATAGCCCACTTTTTGGTTTCTGAAATGCTTCTTTAGTAATATGATCTACCTGTGTGGTTCCACTACTTCCATAGGGACTGGTTTGTCTGTTGAGCCAGTGCACGGCTTTCCCTGCCGCCTCAAAATCCTTCACCTTTACCAGAGCCAGCAGAGCGTAGGCCGTGGCTTCCAGGGTGAAGTGGTGTCCCCTAGGAACTTGCCAGTAAGCACCATCTGTTCATGAGAAAAAGAAAAAGTTGCCATCATTTTCCATACCGTTTATCCAGTTTGAGTCATGGGGAAGCTGGAGCCCTTCCCAACTAATCACAGGGCAACACAGAGACAGACAACCATTCATTTGTATCGGGGGAAGAACCCAGGGCACCCGGAAGAAACCCACACAAACACAGGGAGACCTAGTACGGTCTACACAGAAAGACACCTGAGGTTCGAACCCAGGACCTTCTTGCTGTGAGGTGAGAAGAACAGGTAAGGTTTTCATGCACGACAACATGAGCTTCACTGACCTCCAGAGGAATGCTTCATCAGGAGATCCTTGTTGAATTTGCCATCATTGGCCATGGCATAGGAAGTCATAGCAACAGCATAAGGGTTGGTCAGGGTGGGTATTCGTTTTTCCAGATACTCAATGGCCTTCGCAATACTTCCAGGAAGGCCCTAAATCAAAGAAATGACAAGAGGCAGAGCATAGCTTGTTACGTGTGTATTTATTTTTCTTAAGCCTAAGCGAATCACGTATCACACAAAATTCACTCACGGAGGCAGATTTGGCACAAAGTTCACGTCCTTCTTGCATTGCAATCAAGACGAATGCTGTCAGAGAGGCATCCGCATCCTTTCCTCGCACATCGCCCTGGAATCACATGGAAAAGGCTTGAATGATGCACTGGATATTGGTCTGAGAAACACGGTTCCTGAGGATCCGAAAACAAAAAGCCCAACTTACCACCATCTCCCCATGAACCACAGGAGCGTCCTCTTTAAACATGCCATCTGGCATCTGTGCTTTCAGAACCAGCCACTTGAGGGCGCTGCAGAGCACATCCTCCTTTATGGAAATCAGATCACTTGCTATGGCGAAGACTTTGGCCACGTACGCCGTCAGCCTTTGCGAAAGGGGTTAAAACAAATGTAAATGAACAAATGTCTGATTTAACATGTAGATAATGATTCAGGTTAGAGGTGTGGTGTTTACCATGTGCTGCTGGGTCTGTCTATCCAAGCAGCATAGGAGCCATCATTTTTACGGTAAGTCAGCTCTCGCTCATAACCTAATAGCAGGAAATATAGAGAGGCATTTCTGTTATGTAAGCAAATTATCCACCAGAGTTTTGAAGGATAGCCATCATTTTATAATGTTTTTCAGTTCTGAACTTTTTGAGAACGTTTCCTTAACCCCATTCCTAGAGAGCTGGTGTCCACAGCTGGGTAGGTCCTCTTCTAAACTACACTCACTACATCTGAAAAGGTAAACCAGGGAAATCACCGAACTGTGCTGGACACCAGTCCACCAAGACCAGACTTGGTCCTGAGTGTTTTCATGACAAGCAAGAAAAGCCCATAAATAGCCTAGGGAGATCCTACATTTTTGTTATATTTTCCATTTCTACATCAGAGGTTCCTCCATCTTCAGCTGTACAAAACTGTTCTGACCAGTGTTGAGTCCAGTTTGGGGTCTCAGCTGTAATGTCACCTCTGGAGACAAAGCATATCCCACCACCAGTTTGGAAAAGTGACAATAGCTAACACTCTGTGTCTGTTAGAAGAGTTTTCTCACCTGTCTGAATGTGTTTGACAGCTTCAGCACGGCGTTGCATGCCAACTTGCTCCCACTGCTTGGTGGTGTCCAGGTAGTGCGTGGCAATGAGGGGCAGGGTCATGAAGATCATAGTCTGCTCTCCACAGCCATGTGGCTGCACGATCAGGCGTCCCATAAAGTCTCCACTGATGGCCTGCTCGATGGTCTGGCTTACCTCCTGACCTGCAGGAGAGCAAAGTAGAAGGTAAATGGATGACTGTGTAGATTGACGCTAAATTGTTTGACCATCCATAGTTCTTCTCCAGAGAGTGAAAAGATGTTCCCACCTCTACTACGAACATTCAAGATGGTCTTAATGTTATGAATGTTCTTTAAGAAGACGTCAGGTTAGGAAACCCATTTGCAAAGATTTTATTAGAGTGAGAAGAATTACACTTTTAATCAGAGCAATAGTAGCAAATTTAGAGTGTATGATAAAGTTTTTTGGAAGAGGAATTCTCCTGATGGGGGAACCCCAAATTGAAAATTAGGAAGAAATACAGAGCACAGAGCTTCAACTACCTTGACATATCTAACCACACATGGGCATCAGGATTTTTATACTGAAAAGTGAAAGTGAAAGTACATTTAATAAAGCGTGCAAAAAATGCAACACAGAACCTCAGATGGGTGAACACATCCTTATGGTGGACTGACAGAAGAAATGGCCCCAGGGCCAAACACAGTAGATGCTTATGTAAGGGGTTTCAACTTATGTCAAAATTCGACTTACCACACGCTGAGGAACTGAACCCCATTATAAATCGAGGACTTATATCTATTGCCACAGACATTTTGATTTCTGTATATCATGTTGGGTTGTTAATACTAATCTGTCTGGACAGACATCCTACATGACTCTTTTGCAATGTCCTTTGATTAAAAACAACTTCAGACAATCCTTCCCTCTGGTCATTACCCCTCTCCCAGATTATCAGACCACTGAGCACTCTATATTGCTTGCTTTAATACACTTTCTCTGGAGGACGTTCTCCAGCTCCTGACATCCTGCAAAACTAGCACATCCCACTTGATCTTATTCCATCACCTATGCTTTTGACTATATTCGTAGATCTCTTTACTTTCTTCATATACATAAAAAATGACTCTCAGTCAACAGGTAACATCCCTACTGCCTTCAAATCAGCAGTTGTCACACCAATCCTGAAGAAGCTCATACTCGATGCCTACGAGGAAAACGACTAGTCTTCCACAGGGCTCCATGATTGTCCCCCTACTCTTTACCTTATACATCCACACTCTTGGCAATAGTATATTCTCACATGGCTTCTCATACCACTGCTATGTTGATGATAATCCTCTCTTTTCCTACTGCTGACTCTCAACCTGGATTGCTGCCCATAATCTGAAACTAAATCCAAGCAAAACGGAACACCCGAACATCCCAGGGAATACATCCCCAGGACTAGACCTTGCAATTACTTTTGAGAATGTTATCAGCACACCACAACAGAAGCACAGAATCTAGGCTTTGGATGAGGATCTTACGGTTTCACCCCACATAAATAACCTCTAATACGTACCTTCTTTACAACATTCCTCACCACTGATGCTACTGAGATACTCATCCAGTCTCTTATCATCTTAAGACTGGACTACCACAACTCCTCCTTTTAATGGTGAGAATGCAATGATCAAACCAAAGAACACCTCACCCTATTAGAGTTTCATGTTTAGCTCATCTAGATCCCAATTCTCAAAAATCAAAGACAGACAATAAGACTTATCAGGTCTGGCATCTAAGTGGTGGAATGAACTTCCCCATACCTATAGAACTGCACAGTCTTGTGCTGTCTTCAGACGACCACTGATGACTCAACTCTTCAAATACAACATGTTCCAAAAACCTTTGTGCTTCCATGATTAGTGCCCTTATGTTGTTCCTCAGACCAGCCCTTTCCCAACCCCTGACTTTTCCCATGTTGCTCAGGGACTTTTCTTGTCATTGGCATTTCTTCTGCATTCACATTTTCCCTTGACCGTTAGATGAATAAGACATAGGAGTTGGTGCTTGATGCAATTACTTGGATATACTAGCTGATGAATGTTGGTCCACTTTCTCCTTAATATGGACTGGTGTAATGTCTCTGGATGCTGGAGTTCCCTGGAGATGCATTCATGAATGATTGTAGGATCTCCAGGTATTGGTAACTGGACTGTTTATTATATGGGCTCTGATGTGTGACCTCATCATCTAAACCTATTTTTAAAATCAGTGGTGGCCTAGTGGTTAGGACCTTGCACTATTGATAAGAGGGTCACAGGTTCAAATCCTGGCCCATATACCACTTAAACAACCTCGAGCGAGGTACTGTCCTGCTGCACTGCCATGGGTGCTGTGGATAGTTGTCCGCTGCTGCATGCGTACATGCATTAAATGCAGAGGCTTTGTTATGGTGCACTTTACTCGATGAGGTGTGTTCACAATTATAAACCTTCACCTCTCCAGTCCTAATACGAACTTGATATCTTAGACTGGTAAGCTATTGTTTAGACTATTAGTGTCACCATTGCACAGCAGGTGACGTGTCTCGTCACCCACCATACCCATTTCACAGCTAATGGTCTATTGATGGTCATATGAGCAATGTCCTATACTGGCACGTTCACCTTGTACAGTACTGGACCTGGAGGCTCTAGTGAAACATAGAGTTTGCTAATTAACAGTACTGAAGGTGTACCTTTGAGGGTTCTACCCCAATGAGGCGAGAGTTACCACCCTAGCAAGCACCCAAAAGAGAGTTCAAATCTTGATGGCTGGTCTTGTTCGTGTGTCCTTTGAGTTTGTGACAGAGTATGAATGAATGAGTAGATGTTTTATTCGAAAAGCAAATCTGCTTTTTAAATAGTTGATACCAAGACCAAATCAATGGAATGGCAGTCTTCCCTTACCAGACACGCTGATGTATGTATGAGCAGGAGTTTTTGGAATCTGTCCCTCTGGTATGTCACTCTTCACATGCACAATTTGCACTCCACCTTTACACAGCAAGTCAGAGAGACAGAGACAAACGTATTCACACGTGATAACCACACTAGAGTAAATAAGTGTAAAGGTACAAATGAGGTTACAATACCAACCAGGCACTTTAGAGGGATTGAGCTCCACATTCGTCTCCTCCACTTCAGTTAACACTCCCTCAGACTGAGCAGGAGAGAACAATGCAATATGGTTTTTTTGTCAGTTTGAGATTTTCTCATACATTATTGTTTTTAGGGTGAAATATGTACAGAGATACAGTTTCAGGCTTTAATCCGTAACAGTATACTGTAGGTTATAAATTCCTGCAGTAATTCAGCCACACTCAGCGGTTATCATCCCGTGTTGAGTGGTATTTTTGCTGAAATAAAGGGATGACACTCACCACCACCTTCAGGGCCTTCCTTACTCCATCAGTGAGTGTTGAGTCAAAAGCTGCAGCCTTCACTTCAATCCAGTGCTTCCCCAGTTCCATGGGAATAATGATGTATGAGATGGATCTGGAGGACTGGGCATCAACGGTCACAGTGGTACGGTACTTGCCTTTCTTGCTAGCTGAGCTGCAGACATGCTCTGTCTCTGTGAATTCCACCCGCACCTTAATTCGAGACGTCATGAGCAGTAAGACAGATTACCTCATAAACCTGAACTTCATGACTAAGACACATGTGAGAACATTTAGAGTGACCGTCTGTTAATTGCATGTAATTGCTTTCATATATTTTTAAAAAGCTATTTGCTTAGAATAGAGCCTGGAAAACCACCTACTTTCCACATTTTAGTGTTTTCCCAGCTCCCAACACACCTAATCAACTAACCAGTTAATGAGTTATATGTTATATGTTCCAAGGAAAAGGTGCACTTCCAAGAATGGCTTAGAGCAGTGGTCACCAACACTTTTGCTGGAGAACTACAAATGAGCTTAGTTCCAACCTGATTTATCTGCTCCAGCCAATCAAGAACTTCGGAAGAAGTTAGTTAGCCTGCCAGAAGATAGTCCTCCAGCCCCAGGGTTGGTGACTACTGCATAACTGTGTAGACGAATACGATGATTTTGGACCTAAGAAACGTACCTTGTGTTTCTTATTAGAGAAGTTGTGCAGGATTGCCTTGAGCTCTACTTGCTCATTGCAAGCTCATTGCATCTACTTGCTCATCATTTCGTAAGGATCAGCCACACAGATTCCTAGAGTGACGAAAAGGGAACAACCTCATTTTCTGCCACAAGCATCTTTCATGTGTCATCCGACCCCTGTGGTGGTCATAAAATCGGAGTATGTGTTGTTTAACACTGACCATGAGTCTTAGACAGGCTGATGGCAAGGATCTGCCAGGTAGTAATAGAGTCTTTCAGATAGTTATTGTCCATGGTGAGGGTTGTTGAAGGGCTGGAGGGAGGGGAGAAGAACCCATTTACTGATTAACCTTCACTTTCCTTGGTTTCTAGCATGTTAATTAGAAACCATACGCATATATTGTGCATTTACCAATTGGCTCCCGCGCAGTTTGGCAGAACCTTGTCTTCCCAGAGCCAGCTCTCTGGGAACTGTGTTCGTGAAGTGATTTCATCTGAGCTTACGTAAAAGTCATCATCGTCCTCACCTGTGTAAGTATGGACAAACATGACATAAGCCGTTAGAAGAAGAAGGAAGGGAACTAAAACAAGAAATTCCTAAATGAATTGACCACACAGAATCTTCACAGAACTTTAAAATGACCTTCTGAAAACGTCATATCTCAAACAAAACGTGGGTTCTTACTGCGTGCCAAGTGCATCTCCTCCTCTCCTTCCTCCTTCCTGCGTGTCTCCATCTCCTTGCAGCAGTACAAGAAGGCTTGGATACACTCTGCATCATCGATAATGTACTTAGCTCTCTTTTCACAAGTGTAGCCCAGTATGTTCGGCCTCAGGCCATCTGCGCAACACTTCTTTTGGTCGTCTTTGTATTTTCCAGCTAGAAGGAAAAGAGTAAAGAGGTCAGTGCTGGGACAACAAGGGCCAAACAGCAACTGTCCCTCTCGTTTTCTTGACACATCCGTGCTTGATGTTCAGAATCATACTCAGTGTGTGGGTGATCTGCAGAACAGTCGCAGCTCTCCGTCTTCTCTTCGTTGGAGTGGGACAGCTAGGTGCTAGACAGAAAAAAATACTACTGTCACTTTGGACATTGGAGGTCCCAAATTCAAATTGAAGAAATGAAGAATAATTTCTAGATTTATGCTCAACAAAGTGTATACAGTACTTGTTCTAGAGTCGGTGCCTCCTGCTTTGTCAGACTCAAACAGCAGACCTGCATCGTAGAAAACCCCCATACTGTCTTTACCACTGCCGGCTGTACAACCAGTGTCATACTTCTCAATGACGTCCCAGATCTGTTGTTAGAAAAACCAAAAAGTTGTTCCCTTGCCCAGTATCTGTAGAACAGATGGATCTAATGATTTCCAGTTCTGAGTTCCCAGAATTTTTACACTACCTTGTCCTGTGTGAGCCTGTTCTTGTTGAGGACAAAAACGCCCTTGTCCACAGCTACCAAACCAACCTTGGCGCCTGGATCTCCAGTAATTTTGAGGCTAAAGCGCTCCCCGGGTTCATATGCCCTCTTTTGGTCCTTTACCTCCACTTTCAACTAGGTTTAAAGAATGAAAAGGATACACATTAGTTCGAAAACAACATAACCATAAACAAACTAGATGGTAATACTATAACTCAGCCATAACATTAATACCACTGACAGGTGAAGTGAGGTGCATCAGAGAAGTATGTAAGAGTGGTACAAGACATGCATGAGGGCAGTGTGACAGTGGCTAGGTCTGCAATAGGAGTGATGGGTGTGTTCGAGGTAGAGGTGGGATAATGTCAAAGATCAGCTCTGAGCGCTTTCTTGTTTGCAGAAGTGATGGACAGGTTAACAGACTAGATTAGACAAGAGGACCCTTGGACTACGATGATTGCAGATGATATTGTGATATGTAGCAAGTGAAGGCAGCAGTTAGAAGAGACCATAGAGAGGTGGAAGTACATATGATTTAGAGAGGAGAGGAATGAAAGTGAGTAGGTCTAAGACAGAATACATGAGTGTGAATGAAAGGGAGGACAGCTGTAGAAGTGACAGAGGTGGAGGAGTCTAAATTCTTGGGTTCAACAGTCCAGAGTAATGGGGATTGTGGAAGAGAGGTGTAGAAGAGAGTGCAGGCAGGGTAGAGTGGGTTGTGAAGTGCGACAGGAGTGATTTGTGATATACAAGTTTGTTTACAGGAAGGTAGTGAGACCAGCTATGTTATACGGATTGGAGACAGCGGCACAGGACGGAAAGGCAGACTGGAGGTGGAGTTAAAGATGCTCAGATTTCCACTGGGAGCGATGAGGATGGACAGATTTGGAAACTAGTAGGTCAGAGGGACAGCTCAGCTTAGATGATTGAGAAGAAGAAGTGGGGGGCATAGTATGAATCATGGGCCCTGTATTTGTGTCAGAATGTATTGTTCTCTTCTGAACTTTGTGTCTTTCTATGTTTTGTCAAAGCTACATGTCCTTGCTGTGGTAACAGTAACCACATGTCCTTCTCCAAAGTTCCTCAGACCAACCAAGAAACCTGCCTATGCCTACATTAGCAATCGCTGAGCCTGTAAGGAGCAACTTCATCTTCTGTTCTTGCTGCATGAGACAAGTTCTGAAAAACCTCTTAGCCTGGACAGAAGTCATCTTAGCTTTACCTTGGGATACTTTGTTCTGTAATGTTCTGTTTGTTCATCTTGAAAAAACCTTGACCAGTTCTGACCAATTCTGTTCGAATTAAAAATTGTTAACAGTCGACGTATCTTGCTAGAATCTAGAATCTGTCGTACCGTTCCCATACACGTGTCCTTCACATCAACCCAGACGGAGTCGGCCACAACCTCAGCGGCTCCCACGTGGTAATACGCCACCACACGGAAAGAAGGAAGCATGTCCTTGGTGACGGGTACAGAGAGAGTCACTAGAGACTGTCCTTGCCTCTTGAACCTCTTTGCCAGGACAATCTGTCCTTTACTAAGGATCTGAGAGAAAAAGAAGCCAAATTAAAATATAGCAATGCAGTGCCAGTCCTGAACATCCTCATAGATTTAAAATACATCACTAGATGTGTACAGAATGTTGAATGGAGCTGAAGATAATTAATATCAATAAGGCTTCTTAAGTAGTGATGGCAGTTGCATTAGAGAAATTATTACAAATGGGCATTACACATTATTTCCCATTATATATCGGGACTTGAACCTGCAACCCTCTGATCACAAGCGCAAGTTCCTAATCACTAGGCCCCAACATCCCTGCTGTAGGTAATGCGTTATTTTTTAGAGAATATTCAATTTAATGAGTTTTTAATTCAATTGTATATGTTCTGGAACAATACCAACCAAGTAAGTGAAATCTTGATTCTGGACACCGGGGCTCTTGTCGAAATTCAGATTAACTTTCATACTGTCACCAACTTTCAACTCTGCAGCATCGATGCCAATGTGCAGGTAGTTGTTGGAGTTTTTGTGGGTGGTGTAGGCTTGGGCAGTCATTTGCTTCACATCCTGTCGATGTTCTGCGACGACTGGGTCATTGGTTTTTACCTGCGAGGCAACACAAACATTTAAGGGATGTAATTCACTATTCTATTATAAGAGTCCAAATTTCTGTCCACACCAAGCAGTACAAAGACTCACAGTAATCTCCAGGCGTTTGACTCCTCCCTGGGTGTTGACCGTGACCTTTGCCATACCATTGGCTCTGGTTCGGCCCTGCTCCCCTCCAGGGTTGACCACTACATCCACGTTTTCTGCAGGTGTCTGGTCTGGATTCGTCACATAAACCTTTTCAGATCACAAAACTAGATCAGATTCATTCTTCAAATGAAGCAAATATTTCAGAATAGAAACTTTGGGGTACGTCTCCATGAATACACTGTTGGTGTACACAGGTGGGCTACACCAACACAGTGGCGCTATGGGGTAGGTGTTTCTCATAAAGTGGCCAATGAGCGCAGGCATTAGGAAGGTGTTTCTAATAAAGTGGCCAATGAGCACAGGAATTATTAAGGTGTTTGTAATAAAGTGGTCAGTCACTGGATGCATGAGGTGGATGTTTCTAATAAAGTGGCCAGCCAGTGGATGCATAAGGTAGGTGTTTCTAATAAAGTGGCCAATGAGTACCGGACTTAGGAAGGTGTTTGTAGTAAAGCGGTCAGTCACTGGATGCATAATAAAGTGGCTTCTGCTTTGGCTCTCGAAGGAGGCGGTCACACTTCTCTCCTCTCCTCTCCTCTCCTCTCCTGGCTCTTTATCTCATCATGTTCTATGTTCTGTCTCAGAGAACTCTCCTTGTCCTCCATCCTAAATCATGGAATTGATCAACTAGTCTCTAAATGAAATTGGCACTTTTCTCCACAAGCACCACAGGATCGGGGGAACCTGACTGTCCTCTGGATCATTGCAGTGGGGAACATGATGGATGTATCGTGTGCCTGGCTGCTCTTTCCATGGAGGATGTATCTTTTATGGATTTTTTTTGGTGATAGCAGCTCTGGCGATTGGATTAGCCGGTTCTCTGGGAAATCACCGACTGGAAAACAGCTGTCGAAAAGCCGCCAGGTGGGTGTTTATAATAAAGTGGCCAGTCACTGGATGTATAAGGTGGGTGTTTCCAATATAGTGGCCAGTGTGTGTGTTTGTGTTATACCGTCACATCAAAAGGCATTCCGGGTTTGAAGAATTTCGGCGTTCTTTTGAAGTGAATGGTGTAAGGGGAGGTCACAATCTGAATGCCCCTCCTGTGAGCTTCTACCATTTCACTA
>JBBIGC010000082.1:20434761-20462927 GCA_037576955.1 Lepidarchus adonis | reverse complement strand
GATGGGTTGGCCCTGTACAGGGTGTGCCCAGCCTTGTGCTCATTGTCAGCTGGGATTGGCTTCAGCTTCCGTGGATGCTTTAATAATAACCTGTTATATTAGGAATGCTAATTCATAATTCATAATTTTTTGCTTTATTGGACTTCACTCTACCACTCTCACATGGCTGCTCAAAGCCACTGGAGACATCCAAGTTCATGACCCCACTTACTTCTAGGTTTAGCTTAGGTGTTCACACATGGCCTGAACATATATTCATTTGTTATTATTTTGAAGAGATAAGACAGAGTTACACTTATATAGATTGAAGGGAAATATAATATTGCCTTCCCTTTTCTGCTTAGCACTGCTGCACTACAATGCAGCTTTTAACACACAAACAGGTCTCTCAATGACAGTATTAAACCATTTAATTTTGATAATTCAAATGTGTTACCCAGTTTCACACAAATAAAACATTTTGCATCAATGTTATTCTTTCCAAAACAATACAACTGAACAGCAGCTGCTGTGCTGTAATATTGTATTAATGTTATATTTAAGTTAAGCAAATTCTTTCAAAGTTTTTCTTACTGTGTTTGTGGCAGGATGCTGAACACATGTCAGCTGTGCCTCTCCGTCTCAGTCTGCTAGGTCTCACTCACTTCTCACAGCTATTTTTCTCTTTCAGAATCCAGTCCGGATGCGAACCCATTACTTTTCATTCAAAGTACGTAACTCTACATATGTGTCTGTCCACTTCAATGACCAATGACTCCTCCCCCATGCCCTGAAAAAAGTGATGTATTGAACTGATATGATTTAATCATTTTTGTGAGAATTGTGTTGATGTAATATTGTGGCATTAATGCACCTGCATGTTTTTTGTATGTTTTTCATATTGACAAACTCATGTGGCTGCCTGCACTTTTATGCGTGAGATCTTTATTGGCAGAGATGATAACTGGTAAAAATGTATTTGTTGCTTGTCTGTGCTGGTATGGGTATAGCTGGCATTCCATTTTGATCAAATTAACCAACAGCAATAGTCTGTTTACATACACTATGCACAAAGTTGTCTATACAAGGGAGAGGAAAGGAATCTGAGGGAGAAATTGCATTTACTTTACGGGAATCTGTACGGTCATGTTTAGGAGCTTAAAGGCAAACTCCACAGTCTCATGCCTGGTATTGTTGAACTACTATCAAGGAAGTTGATTGGGTTGATGCTATATGCATGTTGTTTATTATGTTCCATATCAGTATTATGTTTAGTCACATGAGCATGTTTAGGAAAATAAAATAAAAATTAGGTTAATCGTTGTCATTAATCCCCTTTTACCTCCTGATAGAAAGGTAGTATATAACAACATCTATTTTTTTGCAACAGTTTCAACCCATTATCAAATTATCTGTAATATTGATAATGTTGTCTAATTACAGCCAAAATGCAGAAACACTAATACTGGTTTGCATGAGGATACTAACTCTCATTTTTCATGTAGCTTATATTCTCTCTTATGTTATTTCTCTCCCTTGTGTTATTTATCTCCCTCTGCCTCGCTCTCTCTCTCTCTCTGTTGCTGATTAATTTACTTGCTCAAACACTACCCCATTCACTAACTCATGAGTTTTCTTTCCTTTTTTATGTAACTTGACAAAATAAAAAATTTAGCTTTGAGTTTGCTTTAAATATCCTCTTCTTTAGCTCACACTACTTTTATATATTCTATTTACCTCAACACTTGCACTGAAAGTCTTAGATAAAATGTATAAATTACGTTAATAGCTTATGCAATGTCCTTTAAGACATATAGTAGTACTGCTTCTAAAGGATTCATTTTTTAAGAACCTCAACTATTAGGACAGATACTATAGTTTACTAAAAGGACTAACATATTTATAATATTTTAAATTACTAAATAATAAGCAAGTATGTGGCATGGTGAATGTTTTATAGACTTGAACCACATTTTATATGGAAAGAGAACATGAAGTTTACATTAGTTAACTGAAGGTTGACAATATGGTCTTTGCTGGTACTGCTTGTCAGTAGTGCTTATTCAAGTATACAACATGCACCCTCCTCTGGAGACTGATTTACTGATAATGGAGACTATAACCAGAGCAAGAAACTATATTTCCTGTCTGCATGCTCAGACTTTGCCTTACCTGGCTACCTAGCTAACAGTACTTTAGTGTTTCTTTTTCCAAGAGGCTATTAGAATACAATACCTTTATTTTCATTGCACAAATACAATGAAATTGAGTTTGCAGCCTTTGTTTATGATATGATAATGGTTCCTATGCATTCTGATGCCTGAAAGACATGTAACGTGCAAATTATCACCCACCATTACATAAATATGAGTGATAATGTTTTTTCACCCTTGTTATTAAACTGTTACAATAGCTCAATCCATGTGACATAAGACAGGGATACTATGGCTGTATCCTAATAAGATGCAATTCCTGTGATATAATGTGTTCTCTTGATAAATAACTGGCTTATTATTGATTTTGACACAGTTTGTATTGTTGTGTTTGTCAGACTCTTTTGGACTTATTTTGTACATATTACCTGTACTATATTTGGGAAATATTTGTTATAACCATTGTCCTGAGCAATTACATCAGGCTTGATAATCACTTCTTTATAGTCTAGAGTACTTTTACTTGCATATAATATTTCTGAATTGTCTAAAATCATATACTGTATCATATTTCAGCAAAAGACCCCAGTTTTTTTTGTAATTGCAGTTTACATTTATATTTTGACTTAAATCTCTAAATACTCTAAATACTCAATTCTTTGTAGATCTTAGGCCTTTATTGTTCTTCATTTGAGAGTTCCCTCATTCCTCTGTTTTCTCTGTTTAGCCAAAGGAGGCATAACTGCAGGGACAATATTAATCCTTCTTGTTGCTGCAGTATCAATAGGAGGTCTTATCTGGCATCAACGGTAAGGTTTGTGCAAAGTAGATTTTTTTCTTTTTTTGCTTTAGGTGGTATAGTACTACATAACCTGTTGCTAATTAGTAAATAGAGGTGTAGAGTGGTGCTTGTTCTATATTTTTTATATAAATGTGACCTGAAAGTACTAAAAGTAAATGAAGAAAACCTAGTTAAACAAATGAAACAAAAATTATATTTGGTCATGTATTTATCGAAAAAAATATCCAATTAAACATCTCTGTGTGGCAAAAGTAAATAAACACTTAGGGTTATCATATAATTTGAAGGTGAAATCAGAGTTTGATGTTTTTCTATTCAATAGGACTTAATAATAATGTAATAAATTATTAATGTGCAGTCCTTATTGCAAAGGTGACATTTTTAATAAGATCTTATAATACATAAACTGTTTGGACTGTGGTCTGTAGATCTCTAATGTCTCTCTCTCTCTTTCCATCTGTCTCCCAGTTCAAGGCGACAAGAGATCAGCAATGTAACAGAGATAATACTGGAGGCACCTGGGTCAGATCAGCCCCTGTTAGACCTCCCCTCCAGACCAAACTCCTGCCTACCAGGCCCTACCCCCACCCAAAGTCCAGTTTCACCTTTTTAAGTCCAGACTATTTTTTTGTTGTCTACAATGCATATGTTAAGTTGTAAAGTCATAATATATTATTTCTTATTGTATAGAAGTATAACTATATGCTGTGAATGTTGCAGTTGGTGTGGCATTATGGGTAACACCATTTTCCTTCATGCAGCACACTTTGGTTTAAAGTGTTTAGGCCAGTCCGCAATGCTCACTCCTTGGCCAGTACTCTCAAAGCTATTTTATTCTACCTCTGTAACACTGTAAAATTGTAAATAACTCTGTATAAGAGCAGCTGATAATTATGTAAGTGTTTTTGTATGTGCATGTACACACTGTTGTGCCAAAACCTGACCAAATGTCTATGTGTTGTTGAATCTGTGTGTGCCACCAAAACAGCTCCAAACATCAAGACATCTGGTGGTAACACCTGTCAACACCTTCTTTAGGTCCTAGCCATTGATCAAGTGGTTGTCTGGGAAATTTGAGGCCAAGATAAAACCTTTAACTTAAGCTCCTAGGTGGATTTTTCATGGACTGTACTATTTTGTCTAACATGTCCCACAGATCATCAACTGATCATTTTCCTCAAACCATTGCAGAATGTGTGCAGTGAAGCAGGGTACACAATACCTCTGAAAGAGGCCACTATCATTAGGAAATATCATTGGCATGAAAGCGTGTACCTGGTCTGCATCAATTTTTAAGGAGCTGGTGTGTGTCAGTTTGACATACACATTACTGAACAGCATGATAAGGCCATTATTTCGCAATGTTTACCATCAGGACTTTCTTCTAGTATCGCACTCCTCCAACAAGCTTTATTTATTTCCATGGCTCATCATGATTCCATCACTTTGCAGGTAAACTATGCAACATACCCAGCAGTACAAACCTCATTTTGGAAAATTTTGGATGCTTTGTAAAACTCAATAAAAACAAAAATCTACTATATGTCAATTCTCTTGAACTTTTGACTGACATAACCAACTTGATTAGTCTGGGATGAGGCACTGAATTGGGCCAATTCATCTTCCATTTGTGCCCGAAATGAGGTTTTACAATGTAAGGTGGTCCACAGGTTCCACTGGTCTAAGAACAAGCTAGCTCGTATTTATCCTGCTGCTGACCCAAGCCGTGATGAATGCCATTTCGACCCATTCAGCCTTGGTCATATGTTCTGATCCTTACATTGTACTGGAAATGTGTATTTGACTTTTTCTCTGCCATTACATCTGTCAACATCTCCCCCTTATCAGAGTTGCCCTGTTTGGTGTCATTCCCACTCTTTACCATTTCACTTTACTGAGCTTGTGGCCTTACTCACTCTACTGGTAAGACGGGTAATTTTTATTATACTAGAAACTGAGAATAAGAATCCCTGCATCCCTTCTTATTCCCAGTGAATAAGGGATTATGTGTTTTTTATAACATTGCACAGAATTAAATACTCTCTTTATGGGTCACAACATTTTCTCAAATTTGGAAGCCTTTTTAGTTCATGTCACCTCACTTCAGCTAGATATTGTCCCTATCCACTAAGCAACACACATCCTGCATTATCTGGCAATAGTCTTCATATTAACAACTTTTTATTATTAACTTTTGCCACACTGAGATGTGTTATTGGATATTGTTTCAACAAATACATCACCAAATATAATAATTTTTGGTTAATTTAACTAGGTTTTCTTCATCTAGTTTCAGTACATTCAGGTCACATCTAAATAAAATGTAGAACATTGTAAAGAGTTCACAAGGGGAAACATTTTTGCATTATTAACTATGTTAATACCTAATTTGACTAAATGATTTTGTGTCAATTCCATATATAAGGATGTATGTATGTTTGCATTGGAAATTTTCACAAGTTAAGAAATGTATATATATATATATTTTTTTTTTCTTCTTTAAGATTTATTTTTATTTTTGTATAGTCCACAGAGCACATCGGGTTACATTTCACTGCTGGTCAAACTTGTATAACCTAGTATGTGATGAATAAAGCATTTTTATCCAGTTAAATGTTGGAAAGTGTGGGTGTCAAAACTGGACATGAAGGGAGCATTCTCCAAAGGCTCAGTCTTCGCAAGCAAACTAGGGTCTTGGTTCAGCACTTTGTAACAATCTTCATTAGAGAATTTTCTTTTCAGTTCAAGTAGAAAAGAACATTTCTCTAAGCAACATTGCAATAAATGTAGATTTTTTTACAATACAGTACCTAATACTGCAATAAAAAAAATAGAGAATATGAAAAAAATCTCAGTCAATGTAGGGCATAGAAAAAGCTAGCAAAACTGCTAAATGTGGCATCTACTGCCATTAAGGTGACTTCTTTTCCCAGGAATTACTTAGTTATTTCGGGAAGACAATGCCAGGCTTCCTACAGCATGTGCTGCAACAGTGCCTTTGTAGACATAGAACACGTACTTGACTGGCCTGCCAGCAGTCCTGATCGGTCTCATACTGAAAATGTCCGGCAGGGCACACAGAGAATCAGACAATGGCATTCACGGATGATTGAGCAGTTTATGTCTTTTTTCAAGAAAGAATGGGCAAGAATTCAGTTTGCCAAATTGCAGCAAGTATCCTCATTTCCTAAACAATAAAAATTTTTGATTCAAAGGAAAGGTGATGTAACATATTGACAATTTCTATTTCCCAACTCTTTTTGTGTTGCTTGCATCAAATTTAGAGTTTGTTCATATTTTTACTAATTACATTTGTCACTGAAAACATTACAACCTAACTAATTCTAAATATTAGAAATCTGTACTTTTACAGTTAAAAGGTTCAAGAGGATTAACAATTTTTGTTCATTTATTTTACAAAATGTCTAAACCTTTCTGAAAATTGGGTTTGTAAAAGTAAACTGCTTGTGCAACCTTCTTTAATTGCTCTATGATCCATGCCTGATGCTTGTGTGTGGACAGGGGTCATCATTAGCACTGTGGCTATACGACCCCATACCTGGCTGTTTTTGATGTATGCTGTATGCTTTGATACATTCCTCATTTAACAATCATTGTAAATGTCATTGAATTCTGCCATAGTAGATCAATATATAAATATAAAAAATATAATATATACCATTATTCCCTATAAAATCCTTATAAATTCCCATATAAATTTAGAATAAACAATTTGTTTAAAAAAATTACTGACAAAAGCGGCCAGATTTGGTGATACCAGTGGTTTGCATTTTAAAGTCTGCTTATGCTATATGTAAAAAGGACATTCTTATTTTAAAGACCAGCAAGGGTGAACCAATGTTATAAATGCAAGATAACAAGATATTGTAGGCAGGAGGTTTTTTGTTGATGTTTACTCAGACATTGTGACACTCAGAATCTAAAAAATGGATTTGTGATTTTAACTATAGCACAACTGAAAATATAATGCACTGTGAAAAATTTGAAGCACACCACCAAGATATTTATGATGTTAGACCGTTCATCTGGGAGCGAGATGAGTGCAAATATTACATCAAGAACAAAGGTGATGTTCCTTCCATTGTTTATAGCTAGTGGGTTAGCTCCCACTCCCACTTATTTGGCTTCTGTACACAGCATAGTTACTTGAACTAGGCTCACTCCCATTCTCGCCTTCAGTATTAGTATAAAGCATGGTATTGTTTTTTAGCTTTTACAAGAACGCACAACCATGTGTCTTAAACACCTAAATTCGAGCTGCATGCAGTGTGTGTGTGTGTGTGTGTGTGTGTGTGTGAAGGAGAAAGTGTGGGATGTTAATTCTGGGCCTGCTCCGTTCATTTTGAATGGAGAAGGCACAGACTGTTATGGCGTTCTCATAGGAATTAACATTGATTTCTATGGAGAGCTCAGTCTAACTTGCTGAATACGTTTCTTTTATTATATTTTTGGCAACATTAATGCATTTATAGCTTTAACCAGGTTTACTGTCTGCAGGTTTATTTTTACCAGCCTTTAAAAACACCATTCTGTTCCAGTGTGTACCCTAGTGACTAAAATGCACACAAGCATTAACCCATGGTGGTGAATGCTCAGACCCGGCAAGCCATTTCTCTGTGTACCAATCACGCTTCTGGTAGGTCTGAGCATTTACTGCCAGCCTGCTCACACAAACACAACACATCACAATCAACATGGGTCAGTGAAGTTCTTCCACCTGAAACACAGAACAAGCATAACAGGCATAACAATGCATGTAAACCCATCTCCCATGATGCACCACTGCTCTCAGCCAATAGGAGCACCCCAGGACTATTACAATATCAAAACTCCCTAAAAAAAAGTTGTAGCTACTCAGCTGCAGGAACATATTAAAATTAACCATTTATACGAGCCATTCCAGTCAGGTCTCCGTCCATTCCACAGCACTGAGACTGCCCTTCTACAAGTCACCAACAACATTTTACTCTGATTCTGGTTCCCTCAGTTCCCACCTTCTCTTAGATCTAAGTTAGAAGCCATGGACTCAGTTTTATTGCTATGCAGATGATACCCAAATCTACTTCACCACCTCAACTTCAACAAATGTCTCATTACTAAACTTCAAATTTTCAGTTTATCTATTGACAATGCTCTTTTTACACCCTCACACATTGTCCGGAATTTAGGTGTTATATTTTATTCCACTCTATCATTTGATCCTCACATAAAAAGCATTTTTTCACCTAAGAAACATCTCTCATCTCCACTCATTACTTTCATAGAAGGAGCATACAAAAAATAATTATTAATGCTTTTATAACTTCCCGTCTTGATTACTGCAATGCTCTACTCTTTGGTCTCCCAACTAGAACATTAGGCAGGCTGCAGCTTGTGTTCTCACATTCACCAAAAAATCAGAACATATCATCGCCATTCTCCACAAACTTCACTGGATCATATTGTATTCAGTACAAGTACAGTCACTGCGCTCCTCTGTTACTGGATTATTCACCTTTTTCCTACCCCACCCAATGTTAGCTACAGTGAGGAACATAAGTACTCTATATCTTCTAATAATAGCCTGTCTCTTTTTGATGACGTTTCCATTAAAAGTCGGGTTTGAAAGAGAAAATAGATATAGATGGTCCCCAATAGTAAACGTGGTCTGTAGTCAACGGTGATCTGTAATGACCCACCATGCTTTCCGTACACTAATCCTTGTACCACCTGGGCTCCCTGAACTTACAGAATCACAGGGTGTTCAAATACTTACGTTCCTCACTATATATGCTTGCTGCTCCTTCAGGCATTTTGCAGATTGTTAATAAAGCTCAGTGCTGTTCAATAAAGACTTGTTACAGCCTTGTTACACACACATACATTACTTACACCATTCTGAGGAATGAAGCCCCGAAATAGCTTGAGGACCCCGTACACAAATTTCAACATTTACATCACAAGATATTATGCGCCTTCTAGAGGCTGAATTGCAAAGTTTGGCAAAACAGTTGTCAAGTTACTGTCCAAAAAGTGCTTTGTGTCTACTTCTTCAGGGGGATGCTAGCAGGAAGACACATACCCATCAAAAACCTCTTATTCCATATCAGCCATGTGGGGCTACAGTCACACCAAGATTGTTGAAGTTCAAGTTCAAGTTCAGATTTTATTCTTCACATACACAATCATACAAGTACAATAGGCAGTGAAATGCTTTGTTAGAGGAAAAAGTAAAACGACAACACTGGTGTAGATGGGAGATTAAAAAAGCCTCCCTTCCTCTGCCCCATTCGGGCAGGGGTGTGGGAGGAAAAAAAACACCCCTTTTTTAAAGCCCATTTAACACATTCACAATTTATCAGCAGGGGGAGGGGTAAGGGGAGTGGACAGGACAGAACCAGGATGTGACTCCCCCTGCAGGCTGCGGACGATAGCCGCGCCCGTGGAACATCACCTTTCTGCTTCTCAGGGAAGGGAGCGTTTTGAAAGAGGTGTTTGGGGGGATCAGGGTGTGTTGTGTGTGTGCGCAGCCGAATGAGAGATACAATTTGGGTCGGATAAAATGTATTTTCCATTTTTAATCCTTAATAGTCCGACAGTTGTCTCTGGCTTGAAATATCTTATTTGGGAAAAAGATTCATTGGATGAATGTTTGGGATCTGGCTAATAAACATGCTATTAAAAATTTTGTAAAATTCAATATTGTAATGATTCTCTGGGAGAGAGTGCCTATGGAGATAGTTTAGTGTCAATATTCACAAATATAATTACATGATTCACAAATAAAATTACACGATTCACAAATATAATTCATGACTTACAAATCACAAACCGTTAATTATATTTGTGAATATTGACACTAAACTCTCTCCGTAAGTACCACTTACTGACACACTTGCACACGATTAGGCTCTTTGCACCAGCCAGAGAGCAGGCCAGAATTAGTTTTGCTGTTAGGAACACAGCCTATTAAAAAAAGCTAACCTATAACAGTGCGCCCCCTAGCGTGTATGATCCGCACAGCATAAGGCCTGTGAGCAAGGCAAGATGGTGGCTGGCCAGACCGACCTAGTTATTATTTACCAAACTCGTCCCGTCTAGGGTAGTTTGGACATCCACCATCAGCCTGCTCGCGCCTAAACTCTGGTGCAACACACATTCTGCTCGCCGTTGCTACTTTTCCTGAAACACACAGAAAATGTATAACCATAGTCGAACATTTCAGTACACTCCCATGATGCCCTTCTCCCCACAGCCAATGGGAGCTGCCCAGGACCATTACAATATTTTACCCAATTTAATTAAAAAACAATCGCAAACAATTTAAATATTTATTTTGTTTGAATCGATCTAATAAGCATTAAATCCCTACAAGGACAATTCCAAAATATTGCTTAAAGAAAACAAAAAAAGTTTCCCTACTTGTCCAAATGAGCACGTGCGGTGTGCAGATCGTATTTCTGAGTTTGAAGTGGGTAAGGACGGGCATAAGTGCGCACGGCCTGTGCGTCCGTAGCCTTTGTGAATACGAGCGGCAGAACAGAAGGCGTGACGAACCAGCCGCTGCTTGTAGCCAATAGCAGAGAAGCTCCAGATTAGGACGAGGACATTGTACCTTCACAAGACTGTTAATAATTCAACTCCATGTGGTAGTTAGGTTTGAGCGACTTGTGAAACATGCTGGCCTCGAACAGGTAAGAATTATTAGTAACATGTTATGCTTTTCCCTACAGATAAATGCGCTGGGGCTATAGTGAGTGTGAGTTTCTGCGGCTCCGGTAGTGGCGAAGTCTTTACAAAAGTAGCCAGCATATGATCATAAACTTCATGTCATACAGAGCAAACTTTGATAATGTTCCTGGTATCCCCATTTCTCTCGACAGGTTAGTGAGCGCCGTGGCTAGGGTTTGGCCATTGCTCTCGGTCGAGCCTACGAGGGGGCTTGTTGACGAGAAGCTTCAAATCGTTGTGAGAAATCTGAATCCCAAACAGGAAGTGACGCTTCGCTGTGTGCATCAGTCAGATGATAAGGATGTTTGGGAGGCCTTCGGACACTATGTCAGCGACGAGCTTGGCTCAATAACGGGTGAATAGTTTAACTTAGGAATGTGCTTTTGGGTCAGTAACCCCATTTAAAGATCTTAGCAAATAACATTTGTATGACCCCCCCACTCTCTCCCTCTCCCTCAAATGTTTCATAAGCTTTCTTCAGCTGAATGCAGACTGCAAAGTTTATCTGCAATTTCGTAATTCTGTTAGTGTTTGTGTTCAGTGGCAAAAGATGCCAGCTTTGGAGGAACGTATAAAGGTGTTGAGTCCATGGGACTGATGTGGAGTCTGCGCCCAGTGCCAGGAAGCCGAACAGGACTGAGGTAACTTATACTGTGTACTTCGTGTGGTCTTCATACACTACTGGTAATGTGAAACCATTTTTCAATCTTTATTGATCATTTAAACAGTTAAGGTTTCAAAAAATGTTACAATAAAATATTTAGGTCTCAAAACTGAATTATGTAGATTTTAAAAACAACAGGCTTTTCCTTGAGCATTAAGAAACTGGTTAAGGGAAGTAAATTAAGCCGTGAAGGTTCATGCACACGCTTCCCACAGACGCGCCAGTGTCTGCTGATGACTTACAAATTACTGTGTGAAAATGGGCACAAGTAAAACACATGATTCTTACACCCTCTGATGCATTATTAGAACCATACTGTACTGCAGGAAGTAATTCTGAATATTACTGTCAGAATGCAGTGGAAAATGCTAGAAACAAAGACACACAGAGAGATTATGAGCCAGAACATTAGAAGACAAGAACTCTGCAGTAGATTCAGTTCATGGAACAGCAACATAATCTTAAAGTCCATCTAGCTGGTTTGGCATGAACTGCACAGAAGAGGTGAAAGTAAAGCAACACATGTTGGTGCCTTTTAGGAATTCTGTGCATTAATTTTAGCTTCATTTATAATGGCAGTGCTGGTTAGGGCCTTGCCCTTGTGAGTGTTGCAGGTTTACGTTCCAGTCCAGGTACCACTGAGGTACCTTTTGAGCATTGTGCTGTACCCCTACACGATTCCCCATGCTCTGTTGATTGCTACCCACTGCTTATTGTTTGCGTGTGTCATGTTAAATGCAGAGGTCACTTTGTTATGGTGCACTTTGTTGTCTTAGGTGTTTTCACAAAGTCATTTTCACATGGAACCCTACTCGTACATGGAATAACTTAAATAAAAAATAACCTCGGCCAAGCATTTTTTTAGGCAAAGATTTTGTCAAAACGTTTGTCATCAAATCAATTCCAGAATGCCTCTTGTTGATCTGTCTTTTGTTGCCAACTTCAGGCACTGATTGTTGTGACCAGATCACAGTTCATGTTACTTTTTAGTAACTTTGTGTAGATGATGCTTGTGCAGCAGCCCTGCACAAAGGGAAATGGTTCATATTTCACATTCATTAATATTTCATATTCTCTCATCTCCTTCACTGTATCACTATTTTTCTTGGTCTTCCAAAACTTGTCTTGACATCAACAATTCCATTACTTAATGACATTTCAGACATTAAAAATTATATGCAGAAACCTTTAACTTTAGTTTCTCAGCTTAAGTCAGCTTGTAAAGATGGGCAAATGACTGTGTAAGCAAAACACCCTGAGAGGTTTAAAGGGTTATATAACATATGCTCTGGAATTTTCTGCACCTGGCTTGTATTAATGCCAAATGAAGGGCTTACTGACCGTAGAAAGGCCAAGCTTTTGTTTATGCTACATTTAGTTTTATTCGATGGTAATACTGAGTGTACAGCCAGCAATTTTTAATATAAATAATATAAATCCTGTTCATATTTACAAGCATGATTGTTGTATTACATGAAAGTTAAGTTAAATTATTTCAGTGAGCTAAAAGTGTGAACATCTTAATTGAATTCATTTATTTTTACGTTTCATTTTCACTAATTACTGACACTCTCCATTTTGTTTTAAATAAACTTTGATTTAGGTTGCGAAAGAAAGATGTCCTCTTACCAATGGTCTTCCACACTTCTGTGTATGAAGGGCACATCACTCAAGGTTTTAGTCAGCTCACAGCATTAGCTAGCTGTGTCATAGAGCGCTGGTATATAGCTCCAGGTGTGCGAAGGGTCGTTGTCCGGGAAAATGGAGTTCGAGGAACTTTATTCATCCCGCCAGGTATGGTCATTATCAAAACACCTGTTTCTCCACAGCAACTTTTATTGCACACACAATTAGGGTTTTTTTTTTCATTTCCATTCTTACAGATTTCTGTTATCTCTCCACAAGACTTTGAACTACAATGGCTTATAAACCCTTATAATAAACCTTTTGGCATGACCTCATGATTGCTTTACTAGCAGTACATTCCACTGATTCCTTAGAATTTCTGTATAATTCAATAACTGAAATGAAAATAAAGTTTAACAGAAAATCTAGTATATCCAGTTGAAATAAATATTGCATTTAAACTCCTTTATGAACATTTATACAGATCCAATTGTGTAAAAAAAAAAAAAAAAAAAAGAAAAAAAAAAATGTTAACAAAAACTTGTTGCTAAGTTGCATGTACATAGCAATCTGAATTCAGATGAGTTACCGGAGGCAAATCTTCTATGGAAATAGCTTCTTACCATCCTATTATGTTAACAAAGATATTTTGCAAGGCTCTGGCAAAAAGCACTGAAATGTTCAGTACTGCACAAAAGGTTTATGCAGGTGTGGGGAAACAGCTATGAACTAACAATGCTTTCAAAATTTAAAGTGTTAATATTTTTCTCATCGATTAACAAAATGCAGTGAATGAACGCAAGAGAAATCTAAATCAAATCAATGTTGTGAACACACTTTGAATTCAAAATGGCATCATATTTGCACACAGTTTTTAAAGGAACTCTGTTTGTAGGTTGTTCCAAACAACTTGGGGGAACTAGCCACAGATCTTCTGTGATTGTAGGATTCCTCACATCCTTCTGTCTCTTCATATAATCCCAGACAGACTCTGTGATGTTTAGGACTCTGGGGTGGCCATACTATCACTTTCAGGACTCCTTATTCTTTTTTATGCTGAAGATAGTTCTTAATGACATTATTTATGTTTGGGGTTGTTGTCCTGCTGAAGATTAAATTTGCTGGCCAATCGTATGCCTCCCTGATTTTTGCATGATGGATAAGCATCTGCCTGTGTTTCTCAGCATTGAGAACACCATAAATCCAGACCAAGCCCATTTGCATAAATGTAGCCCCAAACTTGTTAGGAACTGCCACCATGCTTCACTGCTTTCAAATAGTCATTATTGTACTGCTGTCCAGGCCTTCAGCAGGCAAACAGCCTTCTGCTGCAGCCAAATATTTTCAAATTTGACTCCTCCGCCCTGAACACCTACTACCACTGAATTAACTGAGGAAAATGTACCCTTAGAAGCTAAGTTAAATACATGTGCCCCACCAACTTTTTTATAAACTAAACAAAATGCATCATTGTGGTACTTTCTACATCTGTTAAAAGGTGTATATTGGGCATTTGTTTGAATTGTTCTAAGGGTCTTATGTTCAAATTATTTAAAAAAAAAATTGACTTATCAAAGATACAAATGTTTCATTTCATTGTTCATTTTATGATTCCTAATAGAAAGCTTTTGGACTCTGACTTTTTCCCCCCACACTGCCAATAGAACTGGTTGCCACAAAATATGACTTCTGACATAGTAGCCCCAGTCACCTGACCTGAACTCCATTGAAAATCTGTATGAGCTGAAGTGGAGATTTCAAGAGAGATTATAGGATCTTGGAGAATGATGATGAATGGAATGATTCTATATTGAAAAACGAGCACAGAATTCTTTCCTCAGTATAGTTGCAATTTCTTTAAGCATTACAGGAGAAGTCTCATTGCTGTTATGTGTCAGAGGTTCTATTAAATGCAGATGTGCCACTATCTGCAATAAATCATTTTTTTAAGTTTATCTAAAGATGAAATGGTTTTCCTTATAATTTCATTAGAAAGAAAATTTAAAGTAATTAAACACAATACATGACCTTTTTACTCTTCTTTATAACGCTGTTTGTCTTTGTGTCCAGGGCCTGGGCCGTTTCCTGGTCTACTGGACCTGTGGGGAGGTGGGGGTGGTCTGGTGGAGTACAGAGCTGCCCTCCTGGCATCACATGGCTTTGTTTCCTTGGCTCTGGAGTATCTGTCCACAGATGAACCAAATTATTCCGTAATTGATGGCAGTTATTTTGAGGTAAGGGAACTCACACACAATGTGTTTTTTTTTATTTATGGTGCAAGTACAGGAGGTCCTCAACTTATGTCAGGGTTCCGTTTCTCAGCATGTGTCAACTTGAGTCTAAACCCCCTTTCATAAATTTCTATGTGTGCAATTCCTTGGGGCCATTCCACTAGAGGGTGACATTCACCCACCTGAGGCTCTGTTTAACCCTTTTCTGAGTGTTTTATGATATGTACTTTCAATTTCATACCATTTATTAAAAAACAAAGACAAAAAAAAAAAACAAGGTTTCGGGCAGAGTTGTAACCACAAATTTTGTCAAGGCCCCTCTGTACTGTCAGCTGTGAGTGTACAGAAAGCAATGCTCTGTAGTGTCCCAGACACTGCACACTATTGGATCTACATTAGAAAAACCTAGTTTTGTACGTGTTTGCTTTGTACAGTTTTTTAATTTCCTGTTACAAGTTCATTGTGATCTTAACATCTCATCCAAAACAATTGTTGTGAATGTCCTAAAACATGTTCGGAAGTTAAAATCAGTCATGTTAAACTCAGCCTGCCCAACATTTAGATTGCACAGTTGGTACGACTTAAGATGGTAAAACATGAAGCAATGCAACTAAATTTGAGCTTCACAATTTCAAATGAATTATTTCTAAGCAGCATTTTGTGGTGTATGTTTGTTTATTTATGTTCTGGTACCTTCTAAGGCTTTAGAAATGTGTCCTGGTATGAACAAGAAAAAAACAATTAACACCAATAGGAATAAACATTAAGTAAAACAAAATACAAAAGGAGAACCAATAGCAATCCTGTGACATCATATAAACAAACATGAATGAATGAGGAAATGAGTGATACATATACAGGACTTAATTATAACCAATAAATAAAGGAATAAAGCTGAATCATGAGACTGTGGAATCCAGATTAGTCAATGAAAGCAATGCTGGTTGAGAGTAAAAACTAAGTTCATGATTGCTGTGAGGATGGGATAGTATGAGAAAGTAGTGTTAGAATTTTTTATTTATTTGTTTAGCAGAGTGTTAGTTAAAATAACTAACATCTGACACCTGTGTGGTGGGCGAGAGGATTTACCTAATCCATCCATTTTCCAAACCACCTCACCCATTCTAGGTCACAGGTAAGCTGGAGCTGATCTCAGCTGACTATGGGCTAATGGGCTAGTAAGTACAACCTGGACTAGGGATGGGACAAAATATTGATTTAGGAATCTATCATTGTCCTTGCTCATGAGACGCTATAATTGATACACACCCGAACATTTCCTGTCAACTGTGGTACAATCCTGTAAAGGCATTTTGGTATTTTCTTTCTTGCCGCACTGCTTCACTGTGGTTTTCTGCACTTTAGGTCCAGCCACAACTTTTCATATTGTACTAAAGCCTGGTTTTTCTAAAATTGTTTTTTCTTTCTTTTTTCCATCTTCCACAGTTTGTGTGTGTTCTATCTGGTATGTTTAAGGTTTTCTTGTTGTGCTGATATTCACCACTAGCATTTCTCTGACTTTGTAGAATTTCCAAAATTCACTCACTCCCCACGCTATTTCCTGGACTGTAGTTACTTCCTCCTTGCATTCACTCCATACAAACAGTTCTTTTGGGGTGTGTGTGGTTTTTGGTTGTTTGTTTTTGTGGTTTATTTTATTTATTTATTTTTACAAATGGAAGAGTCATAAAAATGTACAGATCCTTAGATGTAAACATAGGGTTCTTTCAGATTTTTATACGACAACATGAATACTATGCAGTTTTTGCATAGTATTCATTAAATTGCATTTGAGTGTAACAATGTGGGGTTTGGTTTTTTTGGTAATTTTTCTTCCTCCTATTGTAGACTGCATATCAAATCCTTCAGGTTCATCCAATGGTTCAGTGGAACAGGGTGGCTCTGTTCGGTCTTTCATTTGGTACGCTGATGTCGCTGAACTTGGCAGTTTACTCCAAAATAGTTAAGGTGAGATGCAGTTTTTTGCACGCACGCACGCACGCATGCGCGTATGTATGTGTAGATAGACATACATGCATATATACAGTTTTATACAAAAGGTTGACCACCCCTTGATAAATAACAGATTTAGGTGATTTTGTAACTGAAAAGATGTTAACACAGTCTCTCTAGGACATGGAAAAATACACAATATTTTCAGCAAACATTGATGCATAGTTACTTTTATGCCATAAATTGAACAAAAATAAAAACATTATGGCACTGTGCAAAAGAGTTCCAAAGTCTCATTCTTTTAAAAAAGTTTTCAGACCTTAATCAGCTGGTTAGGTCTGATGCAAAGCATTAGTAAATGTCAGCTGGTGTCAGTTTCAAAGTTTTACAAATACTCTGACTCTTCAAACCTTGTGCACACACATGTGCATTCAACAATCTTGGGTTTTTCTAAGCAGCTGTGTAAGAAATGAAAATGAAAGTTATTGATGCCCACAATACAGGAGAAGGCTACAAGAAGATAGCAAAGTGTTGTCAACTTGCCGTTTCCACTGTGAGAAATGTAATAGAGAGATGGCAGTTCAGAGGAACTGTGAAGGTCAAGATGAGATCTGGAAGACTAAGAAAACTCTCAGAGAGACCAATCAAAATCCCTATTTGACTGCAAAACAACCTGCAGGAATATTTTGCAGACTCTGGAGTGATGGTACACCATTCCACAAGACCTTAATGGAAGAGTCGGCAGAAGAAAACATTACCCCATCAAAAAATCCAACATCAGAAGTATGCAACAGAACATCTACGGAAGTGTTTTGGAAATAAGTGCTGTGGTCTGAATAAAATAAAACTCTTTGGCCACAATCAGCAAAGGCGTCTTTGGAGAAAAAAGGAGCAGCATTTCATGAAAAGAACATCTTGCCAAACATTAAGCATGAGGGTGGCTCTATCACGCTTTGGGGTTGTGTTGCAGTCTGTGGCACAGGAAACATTGGTCAGGTGGAGGAAGAATGTATTCCACTAAATACCAGCAAATTCTGGAAGCGGACATCATACCATCTGTAAAAAAAAGCTGAAGCTGAAAAGAGGATGGCTTCTACAACAGGACAACGATCTTAAACAGCCATCAAAATCCACCATGAACTACCATAAGAGATGCAAGCTGAAGGTTTTGGAATGGCCATTACAGTCCCCTGATTTGAACATTTATTGAAATTGTATGGGTAGATTTTAAAAGAGCTGTGCATGCAATACGACCAAAGAATATTACAGAACTAGAAGCTTTTGCAAGGAAGAATGGGAGAAAATCACAAGTTCAAGAATGCTTGAAGAACTTTGCAAGCTGAATATTTGCCAGTGGAAGTATTGCTAAGTACTAATTATGTAGGATGCCCAGACTTGCACAGTGCCATAATAATGTTTTTATTTTTATCTTTGTTCAATGTATGACATAAAATGTAACTATACAAAAATGTATGATGCTGAAAATATTGTGCATTCTTCTATTTGCTATAGAGAATACATCTAATTTACATATTTTCCAAAAACAAAAAATTAGCAAAAAAACTAAACAAAATTAGCAAAATCTTATTTACCAAGGGGGTGGCCAAACTTTTGCATAAGACTGTATATCATATACACTTGCTAGAGCTACATTATAATGGCCAAAACATGGTCCTCGTCACATTTTGAGTATGTCTTTTTTTAAAATGCTAAATATAAACTGTAATAAAGAATTTTAAGTTAAAATTTGTTTTGTTTAATGTTATTTAAATTTGTAATTATGTTATTGTGTATATTGTGTGTTTCTGTTATAGCCCCGTTGCTGTGTATGCATCAGTGGCAGTCATGTTCACTTGTTCAAAGAGTCTCTGCGTAATATTTTTGAGGAGTTTATCAAGTAAGTATGCAGAAATTAACTTTTAATCACTATACATTTCATACAATTGTATGTGGAGAGTAACCTTATGGATAGCTTTTGCTGGTATATTTATCACTTCCACTTGAAGTATTATATTATGCTATTATAGAATAATATGCTATTATATTATAGAATAAGCTGTTCTGTGGTACAGTAATGTTAATTAAAGTAAAGTAAATTAAACCATTTTTAGTAGGACTGATAAAGTGCGGATGGAGGACAATCAGGTGATCTGGAGAAACATAATCCTGCCCATCCCAGAAGATCCAAAAATGAAAGTTGATGTAAGCTGGATTCAATTTATCAAAAAAATATTTTTTTTAATTACTGACACCTGTACACACCTGTTGTGTGCATGCTTGTATGGGTTGCTTTATTAAAGACTACTGCATTTAACTTTATATGTTTTATACAAACCAGTACATAATCAGGACCACATGTGTTTGTTGATGCTTGTGCCAACCCTGAGATGCTTTAACACAGGTTGGTCAGATAAAGTGCCCATTACTCCTGGTTAACGGTGATGACGATCAGAACTGGGCTACTACTGAGTCTGCTGAAGATGTGAGTATAGCAAAATCTGTAGCACATCACAAAACATTTTTTCAAATATGTACAGTATCTCACAAAGGTGAGTACACCACATTTTTGTAAATATTTTATTATATCTTTTTATGGGACAACACTGAAGATATGACACTTTGATACAGTGTAAAGTAGTCAGTGTACAGCTTGTCTAGCAGTGTAAATTTGTTGTCCCCTCAAAATAACATAAAACGCTGCCATTAATGTCTAAACCACTGGAAACAAAAGTGAGTACACAAGTGGCTTTCCCTACACTTTGGTGTTCTCACTCTCAGTCTCTCATTCTGGTCACTGGAAGTTCAACATGGCATTTCATGGCAAGGAACTCTGATCTGACAAAAGAATAGTTGCTCCACACAAAGATGGCCTAGGCTATAAGAAAATTGCCAGCACCCTGAAACTGAGCTGCAGCTCAGTGGTGAAGACCATACAGCGGTTTAACAGGACAGGTTTCCACTCAGAACATGCCTCTCCATGGTCATCCAAAGAATTTGAGTGCATGTGCTCAGCGTCATATTCAGTAGTTGTCTTTTGGAAATTGGTCTGCATAGCTGTTGTCCCCAAAGTAAGCCTCTAAAGATGATGCCCAAGAAAGGCCGCAAAAAGTTTGCTGAAGAGCTGACTAAGGACGTGGATTATTGGAACCCTGTCCTGTGGTCTGATGAGACGAAGTTAAACTTATTTGGTTCAGGTGGTGTCAAGTGTGTGTGGCAGCAACAAAGTGAGGAGTACAAAGACAGGTGTGTCTTGACTACAGTTAAGAATGGTGGTGGGAGTGTCATGTTTTGGAGTGCTGCCGGCGCTGGGGAGCTACAGTTTGTTAATAATAATAATAATAATAATACATTTTATTTCATGGTTTCTTTCAAAAACCAACAGTCACCTTACAGAGAGAAAGATTGGGCAATAAAACAATAAATTATAATACAGTAAGAAAAAGAATAAAACAAGATTAACAGCAGTTAAAATCTATATTTAAAGTGAGTATACCTTTTTGAACAAGTGTGTTTTTAGCTGAGACTTAAATGAGGGAAGGGAATCAGTGTTTCTTATGTCTGGGGGAAGTGAATTCCAGAGCCAATGAGCGAAGCGGCTGAAAGCTCGGTGCCCCACGGTAGTAAGACGGGCAGAGGGAACAATGAGATGAGTAGCGGATGATGACCTGAGAGAGCGGGAAGGAGTGGCAATATGAAGCAGATCACACAGATAGGGAGGGGCAAGGTTATGGATGCACTTAAATGTGAGGAGTAGGATTTTAAAATATATCCTGGCTTCTATAGGCAACCAGTGGAGCTGTTGGAGAACTGGAGTGATGTGATCTTGTACAGGAGTACGAGTTATAACCCGAGCGGCAGAGTTCTGCAGAAGTTGAAGTTTGTGGAGGAGCTTGTTGGGGAGATCGAATAAGAGGGAGTTACAGTAATCAATTCGGGAAGTGATGAGACTATGCACAAGAATGGTGGAAACATGGGGAGTGAGGAAGGGACAGAGTCGGTTAATGTTACCTAGGTGAAAGTATGCAGAACGAGTAATGTAGTTAATGTGGGACTGAAATAAGAGGGAACCATGAATGGCAACATTGACTGAAAGCCACAGGCAAGTATTCCAACCCCAAATACAACCACTGCTTTGCTAAAGTAACTGAGGGTAATGGTGCTGGACTGATCAAGCATGTCTCCAGACCTAAACCCTATTGGGCATCCGTGGAGCATCCTCAAATGGAAGGTGGAGGAGCGCAAGGTCTGTTTACATCCACCAGTTCTGTGATGTCTGCATGGATAAGTCGAAGAGGATACCAGTGGGAAAGCTCTAGTGAACTCCATGCTCAAGAGAAGCAGTCCTGGGAAATAATGGTGGCCACACAAAATATTGACACTTTGGGCACAATTTGGACATTTTGACTTGGGGGTGTACTATCTCTTTTGTTGCCAGCAGACATTAATAGCTGTATGTTATTTTAATGGGACAGCAAATGTACACTTATATAAGCTGTACACTGACTAAATTGTTTCAAAGTGTCATATGTTCAGTGTTGTCCCATGAAAAGATGTAATACAATATTAACAAATATGTGAGGGGTGTACTCACTTTTGTGAGAGACAGTATAACACATGGGGCATAATTATGGATGTAAAGTCATTCGTTTATCATAACTTGGATTTGTGGTGAATTTCAGGATACTCTAAATTTTAAACAGAGATTTCTATTAGTTATAGTTATTAGCAGAGAGCTGTATTATTCTCATGCTGTTATGCACAGTTTGGGTACATTTGGTATTATGAGTATTTTTTATATGTTTTAAGTAAGGGAATACAACTGCATTTGCAAGAATTCCATTTTGGACTTGATTTCAATCTTTTTCTACATACACAGAGGACCCATTACTCTCAAATATTGTTCACAAATCTAAATTCGGGTTCGTGAGCACTTCTCCTTTCCAGAGATAATCCATCCCACCTCACGTGTGGCATATCAAGGTGCTGATTAGAGTATAAATATGCCTTAGACTGCCCAAAATAAAAGGCCACTCTGAAATGTGTACAGTTTTTCTTACTGGGGGGTCAGAAAACCGGTCTGTATCTAGTGCGTCGCCATTTGCCTCATGTAGTGCAACACATCTCCATCACATAGAGTTGATCAGGTTGTTGATTGTGGCCTTGGAATGTTGGTTCACCCCTCTGCAATATCTGTGCGAAGTTGCTGAATGTTGGCAGGAACTGGAACACGCTGTTGTATACGCTGATCCCGAGCTTCCCAAACATCTCAATGAGTGACATGTCCGGTAAGTCTGCTGGCCATGCAAGAACTGGGATGTTTTCATCTTCCAGGAATTGTGTACAGATCCTTCAATATGGGGAGGTGCATCATCATGTTGCAACATGAAGTGATGGTCATGAAAGAATGGCACAACGATGGGCCTCAGGATCTCATCACGTTAACTCTGAGCATTCAAAATGCCATTAATCAAATGTACGTGTGTTCGTTGCAAATAACACACCTGACCAAACCATAACCCCACCACTACTATGGGCCACTCCATCCACAACGTTGATGTCAGCAAACCGCTTACCCACACGACGCCCCACACGCTGTCTGCCATCTGCTCTGAACAGTGAAAACCGATACTCATCCGTGAACAGGACACCTCTCCAACGTGCCAGACGCCATCGAATGTGAGCATTTCCCCACTCAAGTCAGTTACGGTGATGAGTCAGGTCCAGACCCCAATGAGGATGACGAGCATGCAGATGAGCTTCCCTGAGATGCTTTCTGACGGTTTGTGCAGAAAGTCTTTGGTTCTACAAACAGATTGTTGCTGCAGCTGTCTGGGAGGCTGGTCTCAAACGATCATTGAGGTGAACATGCTGCATGTGGCGGTCCTGGGCTGGTGTGGTCACACATGGTCTGCGGTTGTGAGGCCAGTTGGATGTACTGCCAAGTTCTCTGAAACGCCTTTGGAAACCGCTTATGTTAGAGAAATGAACATTTATGACAGGCAACAGCTCTGGTAGACATTCCTGTAGTCAGTAGCCAATTACATGCCCCTTTAAACGTTGCAACATCTGTGGCATTATACTGTGTGATCAAACTGCACATTTCAGAGTGGCCTTTTATTGTGGGCAGTCTAAGGCACATCTGTGCAATATTCATGATGTCTGATCAGCATTTGGACATTATTTTGGGAAAGCAACAACACATTTTGCTTGTATGTGGTTATAGTGTAGGCTAAGTTCAAGTATGGATTTATTTATGTCCACTTGACTTCAGATGGAGCGGATGATGGAAAAAGCTGGGAATAGACATCTGTTACAAGTTCTCACCTATCCTGGAGCAGGTCACCTGATTGAGCCACCATACACACCACACCACAGGGCCAGCAACTTCACAATACATCAATGCAAAAATAAAGGTATGCATTTACAGCAGAATTTTAAAAATATTGATACCGCAATGTTTAGCCAATATGATGACATCACAGAATCTTATGATCTTACAAATGGTGTATGTAGTACAAAAAGCTATATGTGGTATGTTGAGGGAATGGTTTTTGATTTTTTTTTTTTTTTTTTCTTTTGATCTTGAAATAAAATAAAAAAAATTACATTGTGCATTTATTCCAGCATGGCATTCAGAACCTGTTTTATGGAAGATAACATGATCAAAATGTAAAATGTAATGTCTTGTTAATTTTTCAAACCCTATACAAGTCAGGACTGATGTAGATGCATCACACAATATGCACAATAATCTGCAAAGTATATCCAAATCTTGCTTGCTAACTTACGGTTTTGTTCATGACCACAGTGCTCATGCTCTGGGGTGGACAGACCAAGCCACATGCAGATGCACAAGAGGACTCATGGGAGAAAATTCTGGCCTTTCTGCGAAAACATCTCTATGGCGCTGTTATACAAGGCAAACTGTAGTGTAGGGGTGCCTACACTTTTTTGGCTTATGAGCTACTTTTAAAATGAGTGTTTAAAAAGTGTAAATTATCTACCAACAATTAAATGCTTTAAAAAACAAACAAAAATATATATTACATACATACAGTGGCTCCATTATTATTGACACCCCTGGTTAAGATGTATTCTTTAGCTTCTAATAAATTAAGTTGTCTTCCAAGTAATAGAGGACCTCAATTTAAAAAAAAAAAAAAAAAAAAAAAGAAGGAAAATCCAACCATTAATTCAAGTGCATTTATTCGGTGGAAAAAAAATCCCACATTATGAAATTATTTTGCATCAAATCATGTGTGCCACAATTATTAGCACACCTGATGTTAATATTAATTCCTCTTTGCACAATTTCTCTAAAGCATCCAGCAAATTGGGTCCTCTCCTACTGTATGCACTCCCTTCAGCTCACTCCACAGGTTTTCAATGGGGTTGAGGTCTGGGGACTGAGATGGCCATGGGAGGAGCTTGATTCTGTGTCTGGTGAGCCATTTCTGTGTAGATTTGGCCACATGTTTAGGGTCATTATCTTGCTGAAGGACCCAGTGATGGCCCATCTTCAGCTTTCGGGCAGAGGCCACCAGATTTTGATTTAAAATGTCTTGGTATTTCAAAGCATTCATGTTGCCATATACCCTAACAAGGTTCTCAGGGCCTCTGGAAGAGAAACGGGCCCACAGCATCACCAATCCTCCCCCCATACTTCGCAGTGAGCTTTTGTGTTCTGCCAGACCCACTTAGTGTTTGTTGCCAAAAAGCTCTATCTTGGTCTCATCTGAACAAAGCACACGGTCCCAGTTGAAGCCCCAGTACCACTTGGCAAACTCCAGATGTTTGCGTTTAGGATTGTGAGTTCAAATTTATTATTTTTCCGTGCATCCCTCCCAAACATCTTGTTGGCATGTAGACAGCACCTGATGGTTGTTTTGGAGACTTTGTGACCCCAAGATGCTACAGTTTGTTGCAATTCTTTAACAGTGAGCATTGGAGAACTTTTTATTTGTCTTACCATTCTGCTCACTGTGCGTGGTTGCGTCCTCGTCCAGGCTTGTTTAAGAAGTTTAAAACAACTGAAACAGTGGTAATGATTCTTCTGACAGTAGATATGGGCAGGTGCAGGCAAGTGGCTATTTTCTTGTAGCAATTGTCTGACTTGTGAAGGTTGACACACATCTGCCTTACTTGAATGGTGTGACACAGAGGCCATATATGTTATCCACTCTTCAACATGGGAAAGACAATAGAACATCATATTTATACCCGAGGGAAACGTGAAAAAAAGTGATGAATTACTAATTAAATGTTCATAGATAATCTTATCAACTTTATAAACTACTGTAGAAATGTCGGAAGTACTTCAATTACATTTTTTTAATAGGAATTGATAATTTCTTAGTCTGGGATTTTCAACCCTTACAATTTTTTTTTTAAGGCTTTTAAAACATCTTGACTAGAGGTGCCAATAATTATGGAGGGCAATGTAAATTGTAAGCTGCTAACTGGCTGGAGTTTTGCAGTAGCTCGTGTGGTTAACAGAGCATGTGTGGTGATGCTTGTTACAAAAGACGAGGTCTCCGACTGGCTGTACTGTATGTCAATTCAACTGCCAAATGCCACAGTGGGATGGATGATAGGCTAACACCCTTTTTTATGCAATCCACCCACACTATCTGTACTGTAGTGTATTCTGTGGCTCGTGGTTTATCCTGTGCTGTCTCCTGTGAGCAGTGGAGTTTATTTTGAAAGGGCAAGGCTCTGCCATTAACTCACCATTCCTTCACAATTGATGTATTGAGCACCCCTGCAATATTGGTTTGATGGCAAAAATGGGGGTGTATGTGTGTGAAAACACTCTGATGTCTATGCATCTATGTGTCTGAGAAAATGTCTTTTTTAAAGTGTTTAAAAGGTTCATTAAATTATTTTTATACACTGCCATTTGGTTTGTTGCATCTTAAAAGGATGTACAGTGGTGTGAAAGTGTCACACTTAAATGTTTCACATTAAACAAATGTAAATATTAGTCAAAGACAACATAAGTAAACACAAAATGTGAACAAAGGGAGAAAAAAATTCAAACCTACATGGCCCTGTGTGAAAAAGTGATTGCTCCCCCTTTTAAAATATAACTGGTTTACCACACCGGAGTTCAATATCTCTAGCCACACCCAGGCCAGATTACTGTCACCCCTGTACTTAATCAAGAAATCACTTGAATAATACCTGCCTAACAAAGTGAAGTAGACTGAAAGATCCTTGAAAGGCAGAGATCCAAATGAATTCGTGAAAAATGAGAAAGAAAGTAATTGAGATCTATCAGTCTAGAAAGGTTATAAAGCGATTTCTAAAGCCTTGGGACTCCAGTGAGCCACAGTGAGAACCATTATCCACAAATGGCAAAAACATGGAACAGTGGTGAAGCTTCCCAGGAGTGGCTGGCTGACAAAATTACCCCAAGAGCTCAGCAACGATTCAAACATCTTGATGATCCCCAAGATTTTGGGGAAAATACTCTGATTGACAGGGCAAAAGTTGAACTTTTTGGAAAGTGTGTGTCCCATTACATCTGGCGTAGAATTAACTCTGCATTTCTGAAAAAGAACATCATACCAACAGTAAAATATGGTGGTGGTAGTGTGATGGTCTGGGACTGTTTTGCTCCTTCAGGACCTGGAGGCGTACTGTGATAAATGTAACCATGAATTCTGCTGTCTACCAAAAACTCCTGAAGGAGAATATCCGGCCATCTGTTCATGACCTCAAGCTGAAACGAACTTGGGTTCTGCTGTAGGACAATGATGCAGAGCACCAGCAAGTCCACTTCTGATTGGTTGAAGGAAAAACAACATGAAAACTTTAGAGTGACCTAGTCAAAGTCCTGACCTGAATACTATGGAGATGCTGTGACATGTCCTTAAAAAGGCAGTTCATGCTTGAAAACCCTCCAATGTGACTGAACTACACAACTGTGCAAAGATGCAAAAATCCGCCATAGTGCTGTAAAAGACTCATTGCAAGTTATCGCAAATGCTTAATTGCAGTTGTTGCTGCTAAGGACCAGTTATTAGGTTTAGGGGCAATCACTTTGTCATATAAGTCTATGTAGGTTTAGATTTTTTTTTCTCCATTGATAATAAAATCCTTGACGTAGAACACATTTTGTGTTTATATTTAAATCTGTTTGATGATCTGAAACATTTAAGTGTGACAAACATTGAAGGGGGGATTGGGATCAGGAAGGGGCAAACTCTTTTTCACACCAATGTACTAAAGAAAGTCATTTACACAACAGACTACTGAGAGCCTTTTCTTTGTTCCAGTTCATCTCATACATAATGCAATAAGTTATTCATTTATATCTGTATTAGTATTTTAGGAGTTTTAACATGATCTTCAGTATATTGTAGCTTTTAAGTGTTTAACATCTCAGTGGAATGATATCCTGGAATAGATGAAGAGAAATTCAGGACAATGTGGTTTTTTTCTAGTTGATATTTTTAATTTTTAAAGTTAAAGTTTTTAGAATACTTGCTTGCTGAGCTCAACTGATTAAAGAAATGGAATTACTCAAGTGTGTTCTTAATTGTTCTTGATTTTAAGTTCTGTAACAGAAGTAGTTTTTATATACATGTATATCTACACTACTCACAATAAGTTAGGGATATTGTGACTTAGTGGATGTCATACATACAGTGTCTGTTTCACTTCAGGCATTTTTGGGATAGGGAAGCAATTGTATTGGGGTGATGGACACACCTCATTTTGTGTTTTTTGTGGTCTCATTGTGTACAGGTGCCTTATATTGGGGCCAATACCAAAATTGTGGCATCAGTTTCAACATTTTGTGGGCATAAAAAGCTGGTATTGTTAGTAAGCCAATCCAAGTTCATAATTTACAGTGGCTTGCAAAAGTATTTGGCCCCCTTGAACTTTTCCACATTTTGTCACATTACAGTCACAAACATGGATCTATTTTATTGGAATTCCAAATGAAAGACCAATACAAAGTGGTGTACACTTGAGAAGTAGAACAAAAATCATACATGATTCCAAACATTTTTTACAAA
>JBBIGC010000082.1:20386287-20401106 GCA_037576955.1 Lepidarchus adonis | reverse complement strand
TATTTATTGTGTGTGATTTTTGCTGCTGTAACGTGTGAAATTTCCCACTTGTGGGACAATAAAGGATTATCTTATCTGATCTTATCTTATCTGATCTACGTTCTCCATGATGGCCTGAAGTCTGGACAATGTTCTCCGTTCAGTCACAGTTTCTAAGTTATCAAGTTCCTCACCTACCACAGTTAGTTTCCTGACTAACATAATTACTCACTAACAGCAGAAATAATACTCATCTCTGCTCGTCCCGTGTCATTTCCTGATGCTTATCCAGGAGGAGGAGAACAGCCGTTCCGTTCCATGGCCACCAGCTTCTCATTGTAGGGTTCCCGGTGCGAGGTGTTACCCTTTTCCAACCACTAGAGGGAGCACCGGGTCGGTGAGCAGAAAATCAACCAGCTGACGTCCAGCTGATTCTTATCAGGGGCAAACATCCACACTAC
This sequence comes from Lepidarchus adonis, assembly GCA_037576955.1. NCBI lineage: Eukaryota > Metazoa > Chordata > Actinopteri > Characiformes > Lepidarchidae > Lepidarchus > Lepidarchus adonis. The sequence continues at coordinate 20,400,666 of JBBIGC010000082.1, read as the reverse complement.
AAAAACCCGGACCTGTGCCTTCATCGGTGCTGTGGATTGGATTACTCTCTAGATCTCAGCCGGTTACACGTTTATATCTCTCTGTAGAAGATTTGACCCGTAGGTCTCGTTCACTAGGCGTTTTAGCTTCTAGTGTTTTCAGGCTTCAATCCTAACGTTTTCTTTTCTTTGCTTTTTCGAGGGCATTCCCTCCTAGGATTATTTTTCCCTTTTGTTCTCCAAGTTTCTCATAGGTTCTCATTTATTTTTTTTCATATTTATTTTTCCACCCCTCCGTGGCATACTGGGCGTCCTGGGTTCGAACCTCGCTGGCGGTGTTTCTTTTCACCACACCTCCCCGAACCCTTCACTCATGGGGAGATCTCCAGGCATTCACAGGCCAGCATATTCATTCATTCATTCATTCATTCATTCATTCATTCATTCATTCATTCATTCATTCATTCATCCATTCATTCATTTATCCATTTATCCATTCATTCATTCATTCATTCATCCATTCATTCATTCATTCATTCATCCATCCATTCATTCATTCATTCATTCATTCATTCATTCATTCATTCATTCATTCATTCATCCATTTATCCATTCATTCATTCATTCATTCATTCATTCATTCATTCATCCATTCATCCATTCATTCATTCATTCATTCATTCATTCATTCATTCATTCATCCATTCATTCATTCATTGCTAATCCCAGAGGGGGAATTCCTCTCTCTATATATAGCTGCACATTTTCTGCAGTTACAGAATTGAACATTAATGTGACCTGAGCAAAGATTGATTTTATAATTAAATAAATAGAAATTGTGCATTAAAATGTGTAGTCTGTTCGCTGTGATAGATGCAATAATTTTTTTTCTTCCTTAGAACATGTTGTTCTCATTTGTCCGTATTTGATGAACTATGTTGTAATTCTTGTCATTTTATTCTTATTTTGTTTTACCTTGTTTAATTCATTTTGTTTTGTACAGAGTGGCTGTTTACACACACACACACACACACACTCAGGATAACAGAATCAATGCTAAAATGTATGAATTTTTATGCCATTTCAGTCACACTGGCTCCTAAACCACACCCTCAAGCCTGCTCCACCTTAATGCTGAGAGATGTTTTGGGGACGGGTGTAGAGAAGACGCTTGGATGTATTAGTAACGTCAGCCTCATGGCTCCAGCTTTGAACTCCACCTCTGATTGGCCACATTTTGCGCTTATTTTAATTTTACACAAACTATTAGGTTTCAGAGTGTAGAACCGAATCTCTAGCCTTTATTTGACCATCGGCTTTGCAGGTGGAGAGTATATTCCTGTTCTCCTAACCATTATTTATTCAGATTTCGAGGTTTAATCTCATGGATCAATGAGAGAAGGTGAGTTTCAACAAGACAACGACCCCAAGCATAAAACCAAGACACCTGAAGACGGACTGATCAGTCGCGTACCAAGCAAAACATTTCACTTCCTACACTGCGACAGTTTGTCTTCTCAGTTCCTAACTGATTAAACAGTGAAACGAAAAGGAAAGGTGATGTAACACAACAGTAAATATGTCTCTGTCCCAATTCTCCTTTAATTATGTTGCAGGCATCAATTTATTTACAGTATATCTTCCAATAGCAGCCCCGGCGTTTATTCAAAAAATCCCACGTCCCGGTGTTTAATAGTGAGGCGTTTGTTGGAGACGGACTATTATTCTCCTCACAGACGGAATGGTGATGTATTTACTGCACAAAATGTCCTGCAGCTTCTTCTCATTTATTTTGACAGAAGATAAAACATCACGACTAAAATCATGCCTCTGTCTGTATCATATAATTAGTTTTAAGCCAGAGAATAAATTCAGTTAAAACACGGAGGTAGAAAGTGAAAGCTCTGAGATACGTGCCCGTGAAAGTTGGAGCAGGGGGAGGGGGGTCTATTTGTTGCGACATTTCTTCAAACCTGGCGTTTATTGGTAACAGGCGTCAATAAGAAACGGGCTATTATTAGAATATATACGGTATTAAATTTACTTTTTGTTTGTTTGTTTTAAGTTATTTTAATTTTTCTTTAGAACCATTGGCCTAATTTTGATGATTACCCTGCTCTCATCCCCCACCCTCCACCCCCAGTCTGTCAGACCACATCTAACCCCGGATGGTAATCCCCCGCTCTCCAGCAGAGCCGCCTCTTAAATCTCTGTAAGTAAAGTAAGTGAGTAAAAGTCACTGATCTGTTTACAGTCAGGGCTGAACTGGGATCTACTGAAGGTGGCTGCGCAGAAGGAAAAAAAGTGACCCAAAATGTGCTGAACTGTAAAGCAAATATTTTTAAATTGCAAAACATTCAAGTGTGTCCATGTACTGCAAAAAGAAAAATGTCAGAACTTGGAATTGGGAACGACATCAGACCAGAGTTGTTATAAACCCAGAACAACACTGCAAGGGTCACAAAAACATAATGGTGTTTCTAGGGTCACAAAATGGGTAAATCTGGGGTCACATAACATGTTAAGCCCTCTGAATACGTTATAACTCTGACTCACTGTAACCTGTATTTTTCAGTCTCCAAAAGCCTTGTTACTGATCTCCTGATGTACCTGCCATCAAGGACAAAACACGTCACTTAAAGGAAACATACATCATCTCCACCCATTTGTCTCAAAAACTGCTGAGTCATCCAGACTCTGCGGCACTAACACTCATTGACATAAAATCTGGTTAAAACTGGTTTTGATCCATCAATGCTCATCAAACACCCATCAAACACCCATCAAACACCCATGCTGTCCTGAATTCCATAAAGACTCCTGATGACCTTCAGTCGGGGTGCTCAGACTTCAATATCTATTGGACATCAGAGTTTCACACCTTTCAGATCTCTCTCTCTCTCTCTCTCTCTCTCTCTCTCTCTCTCTCTCTCTCTCTCTCTCTCTCTCTCTATAGATACAACAGCGTATATCCTTCCACTACTGTAATGACTCTGCGAAAAGGGACGTTTCAATAAACTGTTGAAGTAATGATATAATCCATCATTATGAAATATTTTTGACAGCCATATAGCCCAACTTTATCAAACTCGATAAACCAGACGACGTGCTTTACAGTGATAGTTGTTCCAGTTATATTAAGCAGGTGGAAAATAAAGTCTAAACTATAATAAGAACAATTCCTTCAGTTCCAGTTTAATTGATTTGATAATTCATACTTTGACCTGTTAAACATCACAGTTAAGCAATAAAAATAATTTTAAATCACAATTCTGGTGACATTTTGGAGACAAGACTGTTGAAGTAGTTGAAAATAAGTACAAACACGATCAAATGATTAATCCGTGTCCCTTTTCCACCAACAGGGATGGGGTTCCTTCCTGGTTTGCATACAAGTTTCAGTACTGGACAAATCACCTCCCATCTGGAACCAAAGTACAGGTGGGTTTATGTTCCACAGTTTGGAGAGGAAGCACTACGCCAACTGAAAGGAAAAGGAAAACTCTTCAGAATGAAAGGACCTCCAGGGGTCTGACAAGTTTATCCCTGTTGTGCATTGTGCAATGGCCTCCACTGATGACACATGCTTGATCACAATGCTTCTGCTCAAAACTGATGGAAACATGGGCTGAGAGAATCCATCCCCTGTTGGGTGAAAACGGAAACAGTGACAATAGGACCGACCGCTCAGTCTCGAGAACGCTGAGTGCATTTGTTGCGTACGTGCCCGGCTACGCAAAAAGTGCCCCCACTGTTCTTGAGAGCTGGTCATTTACGATAAACAAAACCATGTTTCCAACAATACCAGTAGGTGTTCTTTCAGCGTAGCACTACGTTTCCCTACAGCCTCGTGTTAGCAGTGTGTTTACTATAAACCCTTAACGTCTGTCCACTAATGCTAATGTCAAACAGAAGCATTTCTGGCAGAATCAACCAATCAACAGGTCTAATCCAAGACAGGCAGCCAATCCCAAACTGTGCTGTGGCTGATTGGCAAGCTTTCAGATTCTTAGTGTGGATTACAGCGGCATCTCAACCCCAGGGCCCTCCACCCCCATCGTTTTCATCCTCGTCTCCATCATAGTCCTTCTTCTTCTTCTTCTTCTCTTTGTCGTCCACTTTGTATTTGAGGCGGCGGATGGGGTCCGTCATGCTGCGCATTTTGCTCTCGTCGTACTCTTCGTTCATCATGAAGTTCCTGTCGATAAGCTCCGCCCCTTCCTGCCAGTTGCGGAAGCAGTCCGGCCCCAGTGTGCGGATTTCCGTGACGGCGTTTGCAGAGAGTACGGAACAGTCCGGTCGCAGGACCACGACTGTGGGCAGGTCCTCCACCTCAAACATCACGCCCAGCTCCCTGTGACAGAGACACCACACATGAACCAAACAGATATATGTAAATGAGCTGTCTTCTGATTGGCTGCTGTGTAACGGACCCTGTGAAAAAGCAATTTGGTCTGAAACACTCATTTTTAAAGTGAACGGTAACGTCTATACTTCTGCACAGGTGAACATATAAAACTCAGAGTCATAAGTTTGGGCGTCTCAGGTAAAATGATAGGTTTTGTTAATTTTTGTGTGTAAGTACACTTCTGTATATATTAACACGTAATTACTGTTTTTACTGACTAACAATTAGGGGGGAAATCATTCATAAAAATATGACCAGTGTAAAAGTAATTGTGTTTTTTTAATGCCATTTTTATGTTTGTCATTTTTGGTAGCTTATCGTATGGTGATCATAGGCTAATGCAATGTTTGGTGCTGTTGGTGCTTTTCTATGGATAGGCAATAATGTAGTTCAGCTTTTTAACTAGAAGGACTGTCTGGATCCTTGTAGACACTACTGAATGAAATCTTTTCTCTCTTTCCTGGAGAACCAGTCTGGAACCACAGTCTCACACGTGTAAATTTAGTTTGAGATTCACTTTCAGCAACATTAAAGGACTAATCCAAGAAGCACAGCCTGTTCCTCTTATTCCTCACACATTCTCTTGGAGAGCTACCACCCTGAGACGAGTCCCAGCCCTAATCTAAGACCTAAATCAGCTCATCAAAGCTTTCAGAAGCACCTGAGCCACGTATGGTACATTAAACCCTACAGCACAGAACATCTCCAAGAGCAAGTTGAGAAGGTCTGTACTGTCTCAACAAAACCTGCTGTCTTCAAAGAAGGAAACTATACAAGAGAAACCTTTTCCAGATTTTCTGCCCAGTTTAGTCACTTCCAATCCCAACCACTAACTAAGGTTCCCCGTGATCGCAATACCACCAACACTGGGGTGAATCAGTGGTGTAACAAGCCGTGTCCACTGTGACTGTGTTACACCAGCTAACATAGGCCTGGGCTGACTAGCATCACGCTAGTTAAGAAGGAAGAGAGAGGAAGAGAGAAGGAGGGCTGTCCTACCCACTGGTGATGTGTGGGTTGGGTCAGGTGACCAGGAAATACTGTGGGTGATTCAGGTCTAAAGCCCCAGATCATTCACACCTAACTGGTTTGTGTTTGGGTGTCCATTCTGGTGCCCACTGGTCCATTCAATAAGAACTGCTAAAGGAAGTGTACAAATGAAAACAGATGTAGTGAAAGTGTGTCATTGTGAACACAGCCCATAACATAAAGGGCAACACAACGAAAGGTGACCTTTAACCCATCCACACGTGGACCAATGGGCAGCTATCTCCAGCACAGGGAACAGTGTAGCTGGATGGTTCCTCAGTGGTGCCTGGGCTGGGAGATGAACCTGCAACCTTCTGATCACAAGGGCAATGTCCTAATAACTAGGCGTCCACTGCCCAACATGTACAACTCTGGATCCTCAAGTTAAGTTACTTGTTTTGTTTCTTAGTGTATAAATAAGTACACAACCTGCACAATGTCTTTAAACCTTAAAATAGTAAAAGAAATTTAATGTTTAGTTACCAATTTTTTTTTTAAAAATGTGGCATGTGCAAACTTATATATTATAATGTATTATATTTTATATATTCCAAAAGTTTATCTTTTCAAATAGTTTATGCTCAGCAAATGAATAGAAATAGTGCAGTAAAGTTTTCAAATTTATATATTTTTTTTCTCAAAATAATCATATTTAGTATGATTTCTGTGGAGGCTGTGATGCAACCCCACCCACACAAACACCCACCCACCCAACCCCTTTAGTTATCTACTGTATAATGACCAAACTGGTGAAACCCTTGACTGCACACTGTGGAGCACTGTGCTCGTACTTCCTGTAGGGGTCCTCATAGGGCAGGAACAGGCAGCGCTTGGGCAGCTCCTTCAGGAACTTCTCCTGCTGGTCCTCTGAGGTGTCCAGCGAGATGTAGAGCAGCACCAGCTGGGCCGAGCGCTCCACATAGAACTCATCCGTCAGCTTCTTGAAGAAGTCCTTGAGTGTGGGAGCGAAGTCCTGACACCTCTCGCAGTCGCCTGAGCCGAAGAACAGCATGAGGATCCGGTTCTGGAGACGCAGGATGATCTCACGCTCCGTGTCCAGCTCATCCTTGTCCTTATTGTTCTTCACCAGAACTTTGCCCACGAAGAGGTCTACCATTGCAAGATCTGCAGAGAGAACAGGTTCCATATTATGTTCTCAAAATGGAACAAAGCTGGCGGCTTTAAAAAAGCCTAATATACGAATATAATACATTTAATTTAATGATTGAATTCATTATGAACTATTCAGTATCCATTATGAACTACTCAATAACTACTATGATTGTCAGCATACACTATGAATTACTCAGTACTCAGTACACCATTATATATTCTGTATCCAATATGAATTATGAAGTATCCATAATTAACTACTTATTAACTATGATTTTTAACATGCACTATGAATTATTCAATATCTACACTGTATTTTTACTAACATGAATTACTTAGTTTCCACTATGAATTACTCAATAACTGCTATGTTTGTCAGCATACACTATGAATTACTCAGTACTCACTATTATATATTCTGTATCCAATATGAATTATGAAGTATCTATAATTAACTACTTAGTAACTACTATGATTTTTAACATGCACTATGAATTATTCAATATCTACACCGTATTTTTACTAATATGAATGACCTAGTATCCACTATGAATTACTTCGTGAATATTAATTTTCAACATCCACTATAAACTATTTAGTATCCATTATGAACTACTCAATAACTACTATGATTGTCAGCATCCACTATGAATTACTCAGTACTCAGTACACCATTATATATTCTGTATCCAATATGAATTTTAAAGTATCCATAATTAACTACATAGTAACTACAATGACTTTTAGCATGCACTATGAATTATTCAATATCTACACCGTATTTTTACTAACATGAATTACTTAGTATCCACTATGAATTATTTAGTATACACATTGAATTGACCAGTTTTCACTATGAACTTATACTATAAATGAACTATATATTATTTAGCAATCATTATTGATTATTTATTAACTGCTATTAACTATTCAATAAGTACTAGGAGTTATTTAACCATTATGAATTATTCAGTAAGAGCTGGTAGGAACGTGGGCGTGGTGTGTATATTACAGGCCTGTGAATGTTACTGCATGTATCTGAACTCAGGTGTAAACAAGGCCCCGACATGTTGACAGTGGCTGTGGGCTAAACAAGCTCTTATCTCTGAAGTGTAATCTGATTCACTAGCAGCCGGCAGGAGCAGGAACCGGCATGTTCCGCCTGCAGGACTCACCTGTAGAGACGACGTCCAGGCTGCCAGCAGTGGGCTGAAGACGACCGCGGGTCTCCCTGGGTCCGGAGGTTCCTCGGCCGAGCGCCTGCGAGCTCTGCGGCTGAACGTGCACTGGCGTCCTGTCCGCCTCAGCGCCCGTGTTGTGGGGGATTAGGAGGTAAATCCGAGCAGCAGACAGTGTGTAGTGTTACTCAGTGTGTAAGAAGAACCCTGGTACCTGGACGCTCTCGGGCGCGGCCACTAAACTGTCCAGATAATCCTATTTCCTGCTGGGACAGAGCCCGAGGGGGGGGGGGTTAGCTGACCACACCAACACCAGTCTCTACAAACAGGGATCAATATATTTTTGGCTCCATAAAGAACCTTCTGGTGGGTGGTTCTGTGGAGAACTAGCGATAGGCCTGAGCAGTGGAGAACCTCAGTGATGGGGTCATGTGCAAAAGTCACATTGTAAAGAAGCTCTCGTTGCACGTCTGCAAATTTCAACAGGTCGAACAAACGGAGGAATAAAACAGAAACGGGACGAGTGCAAAAGTCACACAGGTTCAATACCTGTCTGATCCATGGCTCTCTGGAGAACCTGCAGGTTCTTTAAGCCTTGTTTCCTTTATGCCGGTGGTTCTGTGGCACTTTTCTCCACTTTCACTTGTTTCGATTTTTTTGCCTGTGTCAGTAAATCTGCTCCCTCACCTTCAGGCGTCTAACCCAGGCTAAACCATGTCTCCTCCACCTTATCCAATCTCCAATCTCCGGGTGGAGTTCAGGATACACCACGAACATCTCACACTCATTTACTGAGGCCTGAACACTCGGCACAGCATCGCTCCAACCCTGACCTCCATCCACCCAACCATGAAGAAGTGTAGAAGTCCGTCATTTAGTTAGCGGTTCCATCGGTAAGTTCCTATAGTGTGGCGACGCTTCCGAAGTCTTTTCTCTGGCCTTCAGGTTGTGAATCCGACTTCCAGCGCAGCTCAGTAAATGTTCCCTTTTTTGTTGTTGATGGTTTGCTTTATTAGTTTTTTTTTGGGGGGGGGGGGGGGGGGGGCTTCTTTTTCAAAAACAAAACAACTCCTCACCACTAAAAAATAAAATAACTTAATAACTTCGTAACTTGTGGTACTTACCTGTTTGTGGTACAGAATGTCCTCATTGTCTCAATATAATAAAATTAATAATTTTTGAACTTTGATAAAAGAAGAAAAAAAGAAATGAGGTTGTGTGCAAAAGTACTGGCACCCCCAGTCTAATCACATTTAATTAAGCTCTCGCTGGAGTTCTGCACGGTCGAACAAATTCACAAAGAATAAAACAGAAAAGTGGACGTGTGCAAAAGTCATGGCACATCTTACACTTTTATTTACACTTTCATTCCTCAACAGGTTCCACTCTGCGAAGAAAACGAGCATAAGGACACACTGGGGTTTAGAGGGAAAAGCCTGCTAATCTGAAATCAAAAAAATAACAGGGTTTTGTAATATTTCTGTGATATTCATGTGCTCTCTCTCTCTCTCTCTCTCTCTCTCTCTCTCTCTCTCTCTCTCTCTCTCTCTCTGGCAGGGGGAAAGAGCAGCTCTGAGGTTTTGCTTTGTTAAAGGATTGTGCCAAGGTTTGTCAAAGATCCTGTAAGCTGCCTCAGCCGAAAATACACCCGGGCCTTAATCCAATATAGGGATAGTGAGAGTGGGCGAGTGACAGAGCCAGCTAGTGGGAAAGAGAGGGAATGGATTGTGTGTGTGTGTGGGGCAAGATGAAGAGGATTAATACTAGATGAAAATGGTGTCTTAAACACACAGACACACACTCTGTTTCAGAAAGGCATCGACAGAGCAGCTGTACCTGGGTGTAGGAGTGGGAACGTTACCCTCATGATACTCGATTCATCGCTCTGTATTATTGCGATTCTTTGACCACAGGAGTCCCTGCAGCCGTCCCTGCGACTCTGACGTCAGTGTGAGAAGAATGAGATCTTGTGCCACCTTGTGGACTTCAGAAGCAGTGTGATCAAAGGAGATGAACGCGCCACAATAAAAGTCTCTTAAATATATTTCCATTAATATAATTTTAAATATATAAACCCTGATATTTAGTGCTGAACACTGTAATGCAAAAGATTTGATTCAAAACTTTGTAAAATTGTAAATCAAATTCACTATTTTAATTATTCACTGTATATATATATACTGGGTTACACTTCACTGCTGGTCATATTGTATTATTATTATTGTATTATTATTCACCCAGTCTGTAATGAAAAAGCCTTGAATCTTGAGTGTCCTAACTTGCCTCTTTCCACTTATGGCTTCAATGGAAAAATTCACAGAATTGACACTTTTCTGCATAATTCAGATTTTCATGGCACGTGGCCATGTCTTTGTACTAGTAAAAATAAACAACATTAAAAAAGTAAGGACCAGGACTCTGCCCATGAAGAGATCTACCATGGCAGGTTCTGCAGAGAGAACAGGGTCCACACAAGTTGGTGTGAGAAGATCTGTCATCTTTAACTCCTTCAGGCCTGAAACACGCCGGCCGCTCGCTGAGGTCGGGTTAAATTTGGCTCCTAATTATCACCTGTGCTTCCGGTAATGAGACGCTGCTGATTACACTCTGTACAACACAGCAGCGAAAGTGTGGTCGCACCTAATGCATCACACATGGGCTGTGGGCAACTCCAGGGGGTCCCATCACCCAAAATGTCTGAAACGCAACCCCCTTGGTGGCGTGAGTGCAGCAGGGTGGGCCATTCCCGCACTCTTAAAGAATAAATCACGGGCCTAGCGTAGGCTCGGGGCGCCCGGCCCGTCTGGAGAAGCTCGAAGACAAAAATGACATATTGTATAAAACACTGCGTGTGATGGTGAACCTCCTCTGTAATATAGTGGCCGTACAACGGCTTCGCTAACGACTGTCAAATTATAACATAGAAAACAGGCTGGAGAACATGCCTTCTCTAATTAGTGGCCTTACACGTTAAATCATCCCTCTGTTCCATTTCTCTCCGGCCCTGATCCTGTAAAACGATCAATAAGGCTTTTTTTAAAGTCGACATCATCACAAAGCGGCGCTACAGAATCCTGGTCCGAGCCAGGAAAAACTCCAGAGTTCTCAGCAGGAGAACCCATCCTCCTCTGCTTGATGATAAACCAGAGTCGTGTCCCAACAAGCCATCAAAAGATCTCACTCCAGAGAGGAACGTTTTAAGAAAGGTTTGGCTTTATTGTCGAGCATAAAGGCACATCCTGATAAAGTGAAAACGTGGAAAAACAAAGTGACAGGCATGAAAATAAAGATCTGATCCAGAGTGGGTTTAGTGTGAACTGGGATTTCTTTACAGCGGTGGTGAACGGAACCAGACGTTGCATCTCCAATGCAGAGCCATTGCATCTCCTCTCCAAACCCCCCAGTGAAGCTCCATGTTTCTCTGGAATGGTGATGATGGTGAAATACTGAATCTGAACGTAATCACGTTGGGGGTCCCTGCATGTACCGCTCCACCATGTATAGGCAAAAGGTTCTCCAGACTTTGGTAGAACAATATCTCAGACAGCATCTCCATCATAATTTCTAAGAGAAACTTCCTGTGAAGGAGCTGGTAGAGGAACCGTACGTCTGGTTCCATTCACTGCCACTGTGAACAGTTCTGACTTTGTGAGTTTGTCTACACGTGTCTCACACCAAACCGACTCTGAACCACACGATTTATTGCTTAACTATTTAATTCTGCTGGATTTGTAAAAAATCCTCTTATTTCTCTTCTTTCTTATTTCTTTACCCCACACTTTATTACTCCTATACACTCCCGTACAATCTCACACAAGATGAAAAGAAAGAGAGATACAGAAATCGTTATTAAAAAGAAAAGAAATAGAGTCTCCCTCTGTGGCCATTCGGATGTGCAGTTCACACACTGGCCAGCAAGTGGAGAACTTCTGGCTCTAATAGGCATCGACTGTTAACCATCGGTTGCATATTTACAGTGATGCTGTTTGTCAGTCTGGCTTTAAGAAATGAGCAATAAATTAGTTGACTGCAAGCAGGTATACCCACCCCTCCCCCGCTCAGAAAACATCTGCTCATCATGACTTCACTGAAAGTCGTGAAAGACACCAAGTGACCAGCTCCCAACTCCAGTCGAGGTGCTTCTTAAGCTGGGAAAAGCTGCACTTGCGGCTTTGCCATATGTAGCAAGATATGGACGCCACCTGGCATCCTGTGAAGTCCTTCTCCCAAGAAGAACCCAGAAAGCCAAACATTCCTGAAAGACCTTACACCTATAGTGTAGATTCAAGCCTGAGCTGTGTGTCAAGTATTTCAGGCCCAATAACTGTGAGGTTATGACTGGTGGTAGAATGACGTGACCGGAACGGCAAGCGTAAAGATGCTTAAGGCATTTAGTAAATCACACAATGAATTTTTAGCACAGAGATGCATCAGTGCACTCATATTAAACAAATACATTCCAATTATACAAAGAGTAGAGGCAACGTTGGACAGCCATGCAATGGTTCTAGGCTTGAATACTTTGGTTCATTAGGAAAACAAGCAGTTCTACAACGTCATTTTGGCAAAGAATTTTGGTCCTCTCTCTTCTGCCCACCTAGTGGCCCACCAGAGCCTCCCAACGCCCCCATTCCACTGCTGTACCTTTGGTCTCTACACTCTGGAAGTGTGCACTGGCTACATGTGATCTCAAGGAAATCATTCCTCTGTGGTCCCTGACCCTGTTCGATCCCGATATTGCCCCGGTTTTTTCCTGCCTCAGGATTCCAGCTACAGTTGCTCAAGACACCCAACATCTATACTCGCTATTACGAATCTAATTTACGGTTACGGATTTGCAGTCTCGCTTAAAAACAAAAATCTCCCAGGTTAATTCATTAAGGGGGTCCGCTCATCGAACGCCGACTCAACTGCGTGACTCGTGTATAGGAACCATGACGACTACTGAAACTCACCATCCAATCAAATTGAACTGTCGACATGCAGCTGTGCGCAAAAGTCTGCAGGTCAAACGATGTGTGATGTGTAAATAAGTGCACATCGTCTTTATAAAAAACCCCATCTTTACACATTTAACACAAAATTACTTTACAATTTACACTATTTACTTACGGGGGAAATGTACAGGTGTAAACGCTTTGGGTCGTTTCAGACTCAGATCACTGTGAGGGTGTGCACTTCTAAACATCCCGAAAATTCAACAACACATCGTTTACCCCGAGCTGCTTCTGCCCAGACTGTATACAATGATCAGCCATAACATTAAGACCACCTGCCTAATATTCTGACCCCTTTCTTTCAGAGCAGTAACCACATTGCCTACACATATGTCTCAGTAAGCCTTGGGCTCCCATGACCCAGTTGTTCCTACTTTTGATTTGACCTAACTACTACCTGGAACACTCCACCTGTTCTGGAAATGCAGGTCTTCTGCTCCTGCTTACAGCACATCAGCTTCAACAACTGACTGTTCACTTGTTGCCTGATAAATCCCCATGACAGGTGACACTGCAAGGAAATAACTAGAATCGATCTTCTTCCCTTTCTCCTGACAGTGGTGTTAATGTTATGGCTGATCGTGAGTTTTTAGGATTCTTTTACTCGTTTTGAGTCATTGTAATGTATACCCTCGTCCCCCGAGCCCAACCTCAAACACAGTGTCTGGTCTCTCAGAGCTCGTCCCGGGCCGTGCTGTCCAGTGCCGACTGCAGGACGTCCGTGTTCTGGGCCTCAGAGCTGAGCTTCCCCTGCTCGAGTGTTTTACGGGAGCGCGCCCTGTCCCAGTCTGTCCGCATCGTCTCGTTATCCCACACCGTGGACGTCTCCGTGTCGCTGATGTAGCCCGGGTCGCCTGTGTAGTGGGTGGGGAAAACCAGCAGGGGCTCGGCCGAAAACGCCTGCAGGTCTCGCGGCTCAAAGTGGGACATGTAGTCCTCCCTAGACAGAGGGGGGCAGGGGAGGGGGGAGGGGGAGGTACTATTATTAATGAATCAATAATGAGGAGTAGAATCAAAAGGTGTTTCTAATAAAGTGGCTGGTGAGTGGACGCATATTTGTGATAAAGTGGCCAGTGCGTGGAAGCTCAGAGAATGTGTTTCTAATAAAGTGGCCAGTCCGTGGAAGCTCAGAGAAAGTGTTTCTAATAAAGTGGCCAGTGCATAGAAGCTCAGAGAAGGTGTTTCAAATAAAGTGGCCAGTGCGTGGAAGCTCAGAGAAGGTGTTTCTAATAAGGTGGCCAGTGCGTGGAAGGTGGTGTTGTAATAAAGTGGCCAGTGCGTGGAAGGTGGTGTTGTAATAAAGTGGCCAGTGCGTGGAAGGTGGTGTTTGTAATAAAGTGACCAGTGCATGGAAGGTGGTGTTGTAATAGTGATGGAGCTGAGGTCAGTGTGTGGAAGGTGGTGTTTGTGATAAAGTGGTGGAAGGTGGTGTTGTAATAGTGATGGAGCTGAGGTCAGTGTGTGGAAGGTGGTGTTGTAATAAAGTGATGGAGGTCAGTGTGTGGAAGGTGGTGTTTGTGATAAAGTGGTGGAAGGTGGTGTTGTAATAGTGATGGAGTAGAGGTCAGTGTGTGGAAGGTGGTGTTGTAATAGTGATAGAGGTCAGTGTGTGGAAGGTGGTGTTGTAATAGTGATGGAGGTCAGTGTGTGGAAGGTGGTGTTGTAATAGTGATGG
>JBBIGC010000082.1:20320519-20332730 GCA_037576955.1 Lepidarchus adonis | reverse complement strand
CAGGTTGGGTTCAGGTCAGTTCAAGTCGGGTTCAGGACAGGTTCAGGTTGGGTTCAGGTTGGGTTCAGGTCAGTTCAGGTTGGGTTCAGGTCAGTTCAGGTTGGTTCAGGTCAGTTCAGGTCGGTTCAGGTCGGGTTCAGGTTGGGTTCAGGTTGGGTTCAGGTTGGGTTCAGGTTGGGTTCAGGTCAGTTCAAGTCGGGTTCAGAACAGGTTCAGGTCGGGTTCAGGTTGGGTTCAGGTTGGGTTCAGGTCAGTTCAAGTCGGGTTCAGGTCAGTTCAGGACAGGTTCAGGTCGGGTTCAGGTCGGGTTTAGGTCAGGTTCAGGTCAGTTCAGGTTGGTTCAGGTTGGGTTCAGGTCAGGTTCAGGTTGGGTTCAGGTCAGTTCAAGTTGGGTTCAGGTCAGTTCAGGTCGGTTCAGGTCGGGTTCAGGTTGGGTTCAGGTCGGGTTCAGGTTGGGTTCAGGTCAGAACAAGTTGGGTTCAGGTTGGGTTCAGGTTGGGTTCAGGTCAGTTCAGGTTGGGTTCAAGTCAGTTCAGGTCAGTTCAAGTTGGGTTCAGGTCGGGTTCAAGTTGGGTTCATCTCGGGTTCAGGTCGGGTTCAGGTTGGGTTCAGGTCGGGTTCAGGTTGGGTTCAGGTCTGTTCAAGTCGGGTTCAGAACAGGTTCAGGTCGGGTTCAGTTTGGGTTCAGGTCGGGTTCAGGTCAGTTCAGGTCAGTTCAGGTCAGTTCAGGACAGGTTCAGGTCGGGTTCAGGTCAGGTTCAGGTCAGTTCAAGTCGGGTTCAGGTCGGGTTCAGGTCAGTTCAGGTCAGTTCAGGACAGGTTCAGGTCAGGTTCAGTAACTGCTCTGTCAGAGGCGGGTCAGATTTGGACAGAAAAAAGAGGCACTGAACAGCACTGTAATGGACACAATGTGGAAGAGTTGGAGTCAGGACATGTCCATTCAGAGTCATGACTATGTGCAAAGACATTTGAGTCCGAGTCAAGACAGAGTCCAAAGACGTTTAACTCAAGAACAAGACCTGAGAGGGTGTGTCCATAATCACACACAGTAACGTTCCAATTAATCTGGAACACTCCACAAGATCTGCTGTTCTGGAGATGCTCCCTCACAAAAAGGCCTAGAATCTTTATGCTCCTGCATCCAGCATATCAACTTCAAGAACTGACTGCTCACTTGCTGCCTAACAGACCCCACCCCTGTGTTGGGATGAGGTGGTGTTCTCTGGTGCTGGTGTTGATGTGTTTACCGATGATTGCAGTGTGATTGCACATGTCTCCTTAGGATAAGTTGGAGCTGAGATCAGACCCCTCACTTCTCTGAGATGCTTCTGCTTCTTCTGCTGGACAAATGGTCACTGAGGAGACGTATGAGCCTGTGGCGCTGAAGTGGTAAAGCCCAAAGCCTGCGGAGAGGGGCTCGGTGAAGACAGCATGGAAGGTGTGTATGTGTTTCAGTTTGTGCTGCTTGTGGACGCTGTAGAAGGAGAGACAGCCGCTCGGCCAGTCCAGATACACTGCCACTCTGTTAGAGGTGGGAACGGGAATTTCTGTGCTCTGCTGCTTGTGGCTGACGGAGTATCCATACTTGGAGCAGTTCAGGCTCCAAGACTTCACATTGCTCCCAAAACCACAGGAGAAGTCGTGAGCGCTCTTCTCTTTCCTTCCGATTCCTTTATAGGCCACTGCTATCTCTGCCCACTCCTCCCACTCAGCCTCCCAGTAGTGCCGTCCAGTCAGGCTCTCCCTGCACAGCACCTGGGCAGGGCCCTCAAAACGCTCTGGATGCTCCGGATATGTCTGGACGTCCATCACGCGCCTCACTTTCCTGCAGTCCTCAGACAGGGAGATGTTCCTGTGCATGGTGTTGAGGTCTAGTGTGATCTCACAGGCATCTGCACAAACAGAAGAGCTTAAATAGATGTGGACAGATAGTGGACATAATTTACACTGGGGACAATGGAGACACCTCTTATCATCCACACCAATTGGACCCCTGCGCTACTACAATGTGAAAATTTGGTTGTAAACTCATTCTGAGGTTTTGTTTCCTCAACATGTTCTGGTTTGTCGTACCCAACAGCATGATGCAGTTGAGCCAGTGAGGTCCACCAAAGTCTCAGAGGCCAACGAGGGAACAATGCATTATAGAAATTTAAATCCATCAACACTGAAACCTCATTCACTTAAACATACACTCGTGGAATCATTCCCAAACATTCATTTGTGGAATCATTCCCAAACATTCACTCGTGGAATCATTCCCAAACATTCACTCGTGGAATCATTCCCAAACATTCACTTGTGGAATCATTCCTAAACATTTACTTGTGGAATCATTCCCAAACATTTACTCGTGGAATCATTCCCACACATTCACTTGTGGAATCATTCCTGAACATTTACTCATGGAATCATTCCTAAACATTTACTCGTGGAATAATTCCTAAACATTTACTCGTGGAATCATTCCCAAACATTCACTCGTAGAATCATTCCTTAACATTCACTCGTGGAATCATTCCCAAACATTCACTCATGGAATCATTCCTAAACATTTACTTGTGGAATCATTCCTAAACATTCACTCGTGGAATCATTCCTAAACATTCACTCGTGGAATCATTCCTAAACATTTACTTGTGGAATCATTCCCAAACATTCACTCGTGGAATCATTCCTAAACATTTACTTGTGGAATCATTCCTAAACATTCACTCGTGTAATCATTCCTAAACATTTACTCGTGGAATCATTCCTAAACATTTACTCGTGGAATCATTCCTAAACATTTACTCGTGGAATCATTCCTAAACATTTACTTGTGGAATCATTCCCAAACATTCACTCGTGGAATCATTCCTAAACATTCACTCGTGTAATCATTCCCAAACATTCACTTGTGGAATCATTCCCAAACATTCACTTGTGGAATCATTCCTAAACATTCACTCGTGGAATCATTCCCAAACATTCACTTGTGGAATCATTCCCAAACATTCACTCGTGGAATCATTCCTAAACATTCACTCGTGTAATCATTCCCAAACATTCACTTGTGGAATCATTCCCAAACATTCACTCGTGCCTCAGCTCCAAACCGCCAAACCTGCCGGGGAACGAATGCGTGTTAGTAACCAAAGAGATCACCCTGAACTTCCTGAAACTGCCATGACACCTGCAAAAAGAGAAAATAAGAAGGAAAAAAGGAACTACACAGGAATCAGCTAAAAGACAGAAAACCACTCGGCTCATGGTGGGTGGGGAAATGTACACTTGCAATAATGAAATGTTTAGTTTGAGTGTTTGGAATACTGTAAACTGTAATACCAGTTTACTGTAAACTGGGTTATCAACCTAATCTGAGCTTAGTTAATCAACCTAATTAATATTTATCTACTGCTCATCTGCTAAATCTACACAGAAAACAAAACTGAAACTTCAATAAACTATGACTAAAAGAAGATTCGAGTTGTCTCTTAGTGTTCTTCAGACTAGGTTCTTTTCAAGTTTGAGCAAGAACTGAGTGAAACCTGACATAACTTGACAGTAACCCAGCTTCAGTCCTGGAGGACCTGTGTCCAGCAGAGTTCAGGAGTTCTCCTTCTCAAACACACTCACGACATTTGACAGTGAACAGGTGTGTTTGATCATGGAAATCAGCAAATGGTGCTGAACACCAGCCCTGATGATGATTCATTATTACCTACTTTTCTCTATTTTTGGAATATAACATTTCAATAGTAATAATTAGAAGAAGAAAGAGAAGATCTTGTGATCTGTGTGCCACATCTGTCTTATTTTGTTCTGCCATGTGTCCAGGTCCTCATGTCTTACTCCTCGTCATTGTCTGCACCTGTCTCTTGTTCCCTGTCTCTATCCAAAGTCAGGTGTGTGTCATGTCATGTGTATTTAACCGTTTGTACTTGGTCATGTTCCTGTTGGTTCACTGTTATAGTTCTGTGATTGTAGAATTACGTCCTGTTTCTTGGTTTGCTGTTTATTGGGATAGTTCATGTTTCAGTCTTTACACTAGTTTATTTTGTTGCTTCCTAAGGACAATCCTGGCAAATAATAAAACTTTTTTATTATTATTATTATTAACATTTGTAGAGCACTTCAGAATCAGAATGTTAAAGTAGAATTTAAAGCAGAGAAAAGCCATTAACTCAGATTTGAAATAGAAAGGGAAGAGTGATTATAAAGACTGAGGGCTATTGCACTGAAAGCAGAAGCAATGAGAGCCCGAGGTGCAGGACATCAACTCACCCACAGTTCCTGGTGTCCCATTGAAACGCTCTGGCCATGTGCTGCATCTGCATTAGGACACTGTCTGGACATTGTCTGGAATTCATGTGTGACAGCGGTTTGTATGTTGCTAAGGTTACTTACATTTTCTTGGACCTGGTGTAGTTCTGATCTTTCCTCCATGGTCCACTCTAAATGGGCAAAACAAGCAAATGGAATCAACACAAGCACACGCAACTGCCCAAACCCCATGATGCTAACGGATTTCTCCATCAGCGCCATGATTCTGATGCAGGGGAAGTTAGCGGTGTAAAGGCACAGCCGTCATGGTTCTGTTTGGACACAATGGTTCAGTATGAGTTCGGCTGGGATTCTGTTCATTGGTGTGAACGTAAAGCTCACAGTGGATCTCATGGTTGTGAAATCTGGTTCA
The DNA here is from genome assembly GCA_037576955.1 of Lepidarchus adonis. NCBI lineage: Eukaryota > Metazoa > Chordata > Actinopteri > Characiformes > Lepidarchidae > Lepidarchus > Lepidarchus adonis. The sequence continues at coordinate 20,328,052 of JBBIGC010000082.1, read as the reverse complement.
GTCTTCACACATGCACTGCACACAGCTGTAACATCTGTACAGTCTTCTCTTCTTACCTGAGCTTCTCCAGGCTGCAGTGCGGATCCTCCAGCAGAGCAGAGAGCAGCTTCTCTCCGGACTCTCCTGGGTGGTTATAGCTCAGATCCAGCTCCCTCAGCTGCCAGGGGTTCGATTTCAGAGCTGAAGCCAGAGAGCGACAGCCGTCCTCTGTGACTACACAAAGAGACAACCTGCATACACGAGTCACCCAGTCAGTGAGTAACACACAGTACTGTCACCATCTAATCTTCAGGCAGGTCATTGCTACTGCTGTGTGTTCAACAGTGGAAACAACGTCTATAATCCAACCAAACCGGGACAATAACCTCAGTGTCTCCAGCGTACAGTGTGGTTTCTCCAGTGCAGCAGAGAGCAGCTTTACTCCTGCGTCCTCCACTTCATTACAACTCAGGTCCACGTCCTTCAAGGCTGAAGAATCTGAGCTGAGAGCAGATGCTAATGCTTCACAGCACTTTTCAGTGAGACTGCAGCAACGCAGACTTTGAAAAAAAAAATTAGAGATATGCATGAATGTTATTATTATTATTACAGTGTCAGTCTAGCAAATTCCACCCCACAATTCAGGTGGAATAATACTACTACTACTACTACTACTACTACTACTACTACTAATAATAATAATAATAATAAACTGTGCTTGAATTGAACAATGGGACCATAAGAACACCAGTTGTACTACGCAGACACTAACCTGAGCACCTCCACTTTACAGCAGGCATGCTTGAGTCCGACAGACAGTAACTCCACTCCTAAATCCTGCAGGTTGTTGTTACTGAGGTCCAGCGCTCTCAGTGGCGAGAAATCACAGCTCATAACCGTGGCCAGAACTCTGCATTTCTCAGAGCTGAGGTTACAGTGATCCAACCTTGTTACAAATACACACATCAGAAGTGCCTGAGGTGTTTGAGTGTTGCAGGACATGCAGAGTACATGGTGGTGGGGCTTCACTAAACTGCCGAAGTGGCAGGTGATTCAGCACCTAAATCCCGGGTGTGATGGATGGGTTGGATGCAGGGGACACATTCACGAATCTCCTGCTGTGTTATTTTAACTTCTGTGCTGTAACCTGTTGTTTGTATGGTCAGAAATCTGGGGTCAAATTGCCCATTTTATTTGATAATGTTACCAATTATAAAGCTGATTCATTGTAAGTTGCTTTTTTCATTCTCCAAAAGCCTCATTATCTTAAAAAGGACAAGAACACACATCATTTAAACTAATTTTGTCTGATCTACACTCCAAAACTGCTGAGACACGTCGACACTAAATCTGGTTTGGACTGCGTTGATGGGTAACAATGTCTAAAAACGACAATGAAAATGCCTATTGATGCCCATCAGGTCCTGAATTTCATAAAACTCATGACCGTCAGTTATTTGTGCTCAGACTTAGAATTCCATTTGATGTTTCTTTTTTTCCAGACTCTCTCTCTCTCTCTGTTAGGGATCCCACCAACAGCAAAATTCACCTTTCCAAAAAACTTTAAACTTCAGCAGCACCCAGGGAGCAGTGTAGCTCAATGGTTCCTCACTGGAACCTGCGCTGGGACCTGAACCTGTGACCTTCTGCTCACAAGGACAAGGTCCTAACCACTACCCACTATAGAGATGCCCACTATAATTACTATGGAATGCTAATTACTAGCACTACAATATTTGCCTTAAAGTTCTGACTCCAAACTGAAAACATGTGTCTTAGCACATCTGCAATCCGGGAAAACTTACCGAGCTTGTCGAGTGTGTTCCACCACAGCCAGCAGCTTCATCAGTCCTTCATCTGATCCACTGTACTTCTTCAGCTCAAACATCTCTTGAGTTTCCTCTGACATCAGCAAAACAAAGGCCAGAGCTGACCACTGCGCAGATGAAAGTGCCTTTGTGGAAAAGTCTTCAGACCTCAGGTAGTTCTGGACTGTTGTCGTTAGGGAATCATCCTTGAGTTCACTCAGGCAGTGAAAGAGATTGGTGCACTGTTTTGAAGATTTCGACTCACTGATTTTCCTCTTGATGTAGTCTGCTGTGTCTGTCAGAACTTCCTCTCTGATCTGCCTTTCTGGTTGTAGACTCTTCAGGAGCCTCTGATTTGACTGAAGTGAAAGGCCCAGAAGAAATCGGAGGAATAGGTCCAGGTGTCCGTTCTCACTTTGTAAAGCCTTGTTCACCGCTGTCCTGTGGAGACCGTGCCTTACCCTCCACTTAAATTTCTCCCAAAAGGTCTGAAGGAATGGGTTCCAAACAGCACTAAATGTAAGGAACACATACAAGGCGGCAAGAAACTCCTGGAAGCTCAAATGTACAAAACTGAAGACTGTCTCGTCTTTCCTGAAAATCTGTGTACAAACGCCAGAGTACACCAACGCTTGATCAACGTCAATGTCGCAGTCCTTCAGGTCACTCTTATAGAATATGAGCTGTCCCTTTTCTAGCTGAAAAAACGCTAACTTTGCAAGCTTCAGGATGTCCAGGGGCTCCTCTCTGATTCTCTCGAAAGTGCAAGGTTTACTGACCCTTCCCCCGTCTGTCAATGCTTTGTATTTCTCGGTCATCTGTGATGTCTGGAAGAGCAGGAAACGTGTGTACATTTCCGTCAGGGTTGTGGGAGCATGCTCCATCTCTGTACCATCCCTCAGCATCTGCAGAAGTACAGACACTGCAATCCAGCAGAAGACTGGTATGTGGCATAGAATATGGAGGCTCCTCGATGACCTGACGTGTGAGTAGATTCTGCTGGCTTTGTCCTGATCGCCGATCCTCTTCCTGAAGTACTCCTCTTTCTGCTGATTCGTGAAACCACGTATTTCTGTGATGTGGTCAAAGTGCCTACGATGGATCTGGCTGGCTGCTGCTGGTCGAGAAGTTATCCAGATAAGAGCAGAAGGAAGCAGCTCTCCCTTGATGAGATTTGTTATCAACTTATCAACAGTTGTCTTCTCTGTTAGATTGGACATTTTTTTCTCATTAAAGTTGAGCAGAATTCTGCTTTCATCCAGACCATCAAATATGAAAGCAACCCTGTGCTTATCGCTGAACATCTCCACACCCTTGAGCTCAGGAAGTTCACGATGGAAGTAAAGGACGAGTTCTCGCAGAGTGTAACGCTCATCTTTGATCAGGTTCAGCTCCCGAAAGGGGAGGAATAAAATGAAGTCTATATCCTGGTTGGATTTATCCTCAGCCCAGTCGAGGATGAACTTGTGCAAGGACACCGTCTTCCCAACTCCAGCGATTCCAACCGTCAGAACTCTTCTGCCATTTATGACTTTACCAGAGTCGTCTCTGAAAATTTCATGGAAGTGGATTGGAGTTTCATCCGTTGTGGAGTTGAAGGCCTCCACTTGCCTGACTTCATGCTCGTTGTACACGCCTCCAGTCCAGCCTTCAATCACATACAGTTCTGTGAAGATTTCATTCAAGAACACGTGATCTCCTTCCAGCGCTGTCCCTTCATACAGCCTTGCAAATTTCACCTTGAAACTGTTCTTCAGCATCTCTCTCATGTAGTGATGCGCTTCATCTGCTGTGAGGTAAAACTGAGTAAGGGTCTTATCAGAAAAGCCATAACCTATGTCCTGTGCAGATTATGATCATGAGCTTGAAAAGACACTTTTTCCAACCCCAGCAGTAGTAGAGCTGAAAAAGCCAGATTAAGTCTAGGCCAGGGCTTGAGTCTCGACTCGTTTTTTCTATGATCTCAGACTTGACTTGAACTCAGGTCCTAGTGTCACGGTTCCTCGGTTACACCATGTTTTTGTCATGCCCTGATCTTGCCCTCACTTCCTACCTGTTCCTCGTTGTCACGTCTACACCTTCGCTCAGTATTTTTTTCCTAGTCTGTGCATTGTATCTAGTGTTTCTCCCTTGATCCTCTCTGTTGTTCCTGTTGTATCTATTGTTCTATCTATTGCTGCCGCTCTGTAGTTATGTTATGTTATCGTTCCTTGTTAAGTTCCTTTTTGTAGGTTTTGTTTATTGTATCTGTGCTTGTGAACCTGTTAGACCTCACTTCCTGTCTAGCACAAACTTCCTGCCAACCATAACCTGGCACCTAGTTGCAACCTTTAAAAGACATGTTTTACTTTCCAGTAGGAGGCACTGGTTTATTTATTTTAAAATGTATCTAAAATGGGCAATGCCACTGGCCGTCTGGTACCAGTCATATCCCCACTAAAACTAAATCTCTGCATGCTCCAAAATGTTTCCATTAGCTTCACTTCATTCTGGCTGCCGATGTGGATGAGATCAGGCACCATAATGTTTTAATTTACAGTTTATCCACAGGCAGTGAAGAGAAATTAAAGGAGGAAGGAAAACTATTTAGCCAGGGACTAGCATTTAGCTACTTAGCTAGCTAGCCAAGTTAAGAAATTTTTCAAGATCTACGCCGTTTTTAAGAACTATTTTAGTGTTTGTTTACTAACTGTATTTAAAATAAAGTTCTTGAAATTTCTGATAGATGATTATCAAGCAAAGACCAAAGTATATATTCTGTTGTTAACAGATGGAATTGTTTATTCCACCTTAAATGGTACACAAATCTGGCTCTGTGCACAGTTTAAGGTGGAATAGAAAGATCTCAATTTTGAACTAAACCTAAAATAAAAGCTCTGGAGTTATTTCAGAACATGAAATAATTTAATAATAAAACAGAGTTAACAATGGTGCTTCTGTTTTCTCCATCATGTTTGAATGTGACACATTCTCACATCCATAACTTTTCAGTGACTGGTCGATAATAGAACAGGGAGAACATGATCAATATGATGGTGGCGCTATAGGTCAGGAATATAGACATGACATTTGTTACCTCTGGTTAGAGCATCTGCAGAGCCTCCAGCAGAATGTAGAGCTGCATCACGGCTGAAGCTGGGAGAGGATTTGGCTGAAATTGTAGAGGAAAGATGATGAGATCGTTCTCATTTCTGCATTACTAATAAAGTGAGATGCTGCCTCCTAGTATCCATTTTTAGCACTGCACAGTTTAGCACTACTAACTACTGCTTTTAACTGCTAACTACAGGTAACTACTGCTAATAACTGTTAACTACTGCTAACTACTGCTAATAACTGTTAGGTACTCCTAACTACTGCTAATAACTATTAACTACTTCTAATAACTGCTAATAACTGTTAACTACTGCTAATAACCGTTAACTACTGCTAACTACTGCTAATAACCGTTAACTACTGCTAATAACTTAACTACTGCTAACTACTGCTAATAACCGTTAACTACTGCTAACTACTGCTAATAACCGTTAACTGCTGCTAACTACTGCTAATAACTGTTAACTGCTGCTAACTACTGCTAATAACTGTTAAGTACGGCTAACTACTGCTAATAACTGTTTAGCACTACTATCTACTGCTAATAACTGCTAACTACAGGTAACTACTGCTAATAACTGTTAACTACTGCTAATAACTGTTAACTACTCCTAACTACTGCTAATAACTATTAACTACTTCTAAAAACTGCTAATAACCGTTAACTACTGCTAACTACTGCTAATAACTGTTAATTGCTGCTAACTACTGCTAATAACGGTTAACTACTGCTAATAACTGTTAACTGCTGCTAACTACTACTAATAACTGTTAACTATTGCTAACTACTGCTAATAACCGTTAACTACTGCTAACTACTGCTAATAACCGTTAACTACTGCTAATAACTGTTTACTGCTGCTAACTACTGCTAATAACTGTTAACTACTGCTAACTACTGCTAATAACTGTTAACTACTGCTAACTACTGCTAATAACTGTTAACTACTGCTAATAACTGTTAACTGCTGCTAACTACTGCTAATAACCGTTAGCTACTGCTAATAACTGTTAACTGCTGCTAACTACTGCTAATAACCGTTAACTACTGCTAATAACTGTTAACTACTGCTAACTACTGCCAATAACCGTTAACTGCTGCTAACTACTGCTAGTAACTGTTAACTACTGCTAATAACTGTTAACTGCTGCTAACTACTGCTAATAACCGTTAGCTACTGCTAATAACTGTTAACTGCTGCTAATAACCGTTAACTACTGCTAATAACTGTTAACTACTGCTAACTACTGCCAATAACCGTTAACTGCTGCTAACTACTGCTAATAACTGTTAACTACTGCTAATAACCGTTAACTGCTGCTAACTACGGCTAATAACTGTTAACTACTGCTAATAACTGTTAACTACTGCTAATAACCGTTAACTGCTGCTAACTACGGCTAATAACTGTTAACTACTGCTAATAACTGTTAACTACTGCTAATAACTGTTAATTACTGCTAATAACCGTTAACTGCTGCTAACTACGGCTAATAACTGCTAATTGCCACTATTATGAAATAACTAGTCAATGTTCTTCTCCTGTCAGTGGTCTTAATGTTCTGGCTGCATATGTGTCGTACCATCTGCCAGCCTGGACCTCAGTTCTGCAGCGAGCTGGTTCTGCTTTATCTTCTCCAGGATTCCCAGCGTGATCTCCACAGCTCCACAGGGATGATTCTCACACAGCTTGACCACAGTCTCAGTTCTACTGGCCTTCTCCAGCTCACTCCTCGGGATGTGTGGACCATCTTTCAGTGAACTCCTGGTGGTCAGGAACATCTGAAACCTGCGCAGGTCCTCCTCAGTCAGATCATCCAGCACTTCCAGCAGGAGCTCTGGATCAGCTGCCATGTCTTTCCACTAAAGAGGAGCAGTAGCTGAGGGAGCTAGAGATGATGTCACCAGCAGGAACAGGTTAGGTGAACCCTGTACACACCTGGCAGATCTGTGGGGGCGGAGTGTTGGCCGTTCGCCCTGTTCCTCAGCTCCTCGGCTCCTCAGCTCCTCAGCTCCTCGGCTCTTCGGCTACAGGAGAAATCTGCCTACGAGTCTGACAGTCCGATCTCACAGTTTCAATAAGAACCTAACGCTGCCTCACACCACAACAGAGGGGAGCATGCTAGAAACCCCTTTACCTGCTGGACAGGTAGGTCAGGCCACAGCCCAGGTCTACCTCTGCTGTAGTCTGCACACTGCTGCACTGGGTGGAGGTTTTTATCCTCCACCCTTCACCAGCAGCAATTATTCAGATAATAAAATAATCTCAGCTCAAAGGTCGCCATGGAGATACGACAGACACACGGAGAAACAGAAGCAGATGTTCTACTGACACATTCTGATCTGGAAGTCTGGAATCCATCCTCACCATCTTCCATCTTCCATCTTCCATCTTCCATCCTCACCATCTTCCATCTTCCATCTTCCATTCTCACCATCTTCCATCTTCCATCTTCCATCCTCACCATCTTCCATCTTCCATCTTCCATCCTCACCATCTTCCATCTTCCATCCTCACCATCTTCCATCTTCCATCCTCACCATCTTCCATCCTCACGATCTTCCATCCTCACCATCTTCCATCTTCCATCCTCACCATCTTCCATCTTCCATCCTCACCATCTTCCATCTTCCATCCTCACCATCATC
>JBBIGC010000082.1:20269531-20288568 GCA_037576955.1 Lepidarchus adonis | reverse complement strand
AAAATGAAATCAGCATCTCCATAAAGCTTGTCAGCAGAAGGAAGCATGAAGTGCTCTAAGATTTCCTGGTAGATGGCCGTGTTGACTGTGGACTTCAGAAAACACAGTGACCAACACCAGCAGATGATCATGACTAACTGTTGAAACTTCACACTGGACTTCAAGCAACATGGATTCTGTCCTGCTCCACTCTTTCTCCAGACTCTGGCACCTTGATTTCCAAAATTTACATTCATCTTAGATAAGATGCTTCTGGCTCAGGATGCGCTGACTCCAACCTCAGTGCACTCCTTGTGAAGTTTATATTTTTGAATGGATTTTGTTTGGCAATCCTCTCAAGGCTGCGGTTGTCCCTGTTGCTGGTGCATCTTTTCTTACCACACTTTTTCCATACACTCAAATTTCTTTGAATATGCTAGAACACTCTGTGGACATCTAGCTTCTTTAGCAATTACCTTTTGTGGTTTACCCTCCTTGTGGAGGGTGTCAATGACTGCCTTTTGGACATCTGTCCAGTCATCAATCCCCATGATTGTGTAGCCTCCTGACCCAGGCTGAGACTGTTTAAAGGCTCCGGAGACCTTTGCAGGTGTTTGAGTTAATTAGCTGATTAGGGTGTGACACCATTACTTTCCAAGATCTAACTTTTTCACAATATTCTAATTTTCTGAGACAGTGAATTTTGTGTTTTATTAACTGTAAGCCATAATTATCAACATTCCAAGAACTAAAGGATTACTATTTTTTTGCTCTATGTGTAATGAATTTATATAATTATATGGATTTCACTTTCTGAAAGGAATGTCAAGAAATATTGAACTTTTTCACAATATTTTAATTTCATGACCAGTACTTGTTCACTGTCAGGAAACAAATTACCTTTCAGGGAACAATAATTGTCACTGGAGTATTAACTTTTAGTCTAAATTAGGGAACACAATTGTACCATATCCCACTGTAAGTTATTATTAATATTAGCAACTCTATACGGTCTGCCTCAACTACTAAAGTATTTTTTACTTTAAATGTTGTACCTTTGAAGGTAGATTTATGTCATTAAACATATCCCATAACAGTACTTTCTAATGTATTGTAAATGTTAAATATTTAACCAGAATTAAACATGTGTGAACATTGATGCTTTATTTACTTACTAATGTCTAACTAATGACTTTTCATTCTTAACCTCTTATCCGTGCCACCAAGATTTGTAGCTCACATGTAGGTTCATTTTAATTCTTCTGTTACACACACTCTCACACACTGAGGTTCAGTGAACTGTGAAATAACTATTCGTCACTATCAAATGGTGAATGAAGCTGATTCACTCATTTGAGCAAGGTTAATGACTTCACCTTTGTATATGTATGGTAAGCTGCAGATTATGAATGATGCTACTATACTGTGCTACAATATGTCATGTAGGTATTTTACAAATATGAGAGAGAGAACCTTAATGTATCCTCTTCTCCCTTCCGGCTCTTTTCATCAATCCCAACATACACACACACACACACACACACACACACACACATACAGAAATCCACGTACACACCGACACTCTCTCCCCAAGGCACAGACTTGCCATTGTGACTGTAGGAGGAGAGATGGGGAGTGAGTGATTGATTTCTAGACTGAATAGGCTGTGCTTTTTTCACACTGCATTGAAATTCAGTCATTGAATCTGCCTTCTCTCAAGCAGGGACCTTTAAAAAGCGGAAGTTCTCCTGTTCTCTCTGTTATTTTGTCCAACATGATTCTGTCCCATTAGCTTCTTATTTTCTGCCTCCTTTGTATTTAAAACTGAACCTGGCTGACTTATTTTGAGTGTATAAAAGTCTCACAAAAAGTAAACTTGTAACTGGGGTACTGATACTGTGCACTACACAACTCTGAATGCACTGCACAACATTAGTTTTTCTTTCAAACTGAAACAAGCAAGCAATTCAATAACAAAACATGTGGTACTGGTGGCTCAATCTCTCTGATTTTCTCTCTGAGCAGTCTAAAAATACTATGGATTTTGGTCAGTAAACAGCAAACTATGAAAAATCAAGATTTAGTTACAAGGAAGCTATTTAAGCAACATTTAGCTTACTCTTATGGACAGAAAATGTGAAACAACATATTCAAATGATTAGGAAGTTTAATTGAACATTTTTGGCCAGTTTTGATAGTTTTGTTGTCTGTTAGTATTTTTCTGCAATTAACAATCCCATTTTTAAAAAAATTGCATCTACTTTATTTAATTTATAAACATAATTAGTTTAATTTATTTTCACAGCCAGCCAGTAATGCAATTACAATAATGCATTACTTTCTGACATGTTATTTCCAACACAACTTATTTGTTCTGTTTAGTAAGATCACTGTTTTTCATAACAACATTCTGCTTTGCTGATCTTTTCTTGTAAGATTTTAGTATGAAAACCATTAAAGTTTATTTTTCTGAAGCAAAGCAGAATTCCAAACTTTATAGAATCATTTTAACACATTAAATATAAAAACATGGATTGAGTTTACATAAAAATGCTCTCATTTTTATAATATACAGAAGCCTAATGCCTAGACTACTGAACATTACTGGCCTGTAATTCTTGAAAATATTTATTGTACTGATTACACCAGTGCAATAAGTTACTATTTTGACTGTAAATGCCATTTTTCAGTGATTGGGCGTTCAGGTTAAAATTAAATATTTGTTTAATTGAATATGATGTACTTTTGCTCTGTGGTCAAGCATTTGGCTCAAGCTTTCCTCATATGGACAAATATGCAAACATATTTTTTTCTGTGACTATTTACATTCCTGACAGTTCACTGAAGTGGAGCTCTGACCCACACACAGACGTCATCTTCTACCCACAGTCTTGACCAGCACTGCACTAAGACCTCTGCTGTAGTTCCATGGGCAGGTAGAGTGCAGAGTTATTTTGCAGCCAAATAAGTTTCTAATTCCTAAAAAGTAAGCCAAAGTCAAATGACATATTTATCTTTGCTGTCATAACCAGAGTTTTTGTTTCCATCTTTGCTTGTTTGTTTTAACATAATTTCAAAATATGGACAGAATAAATTTTTTGTTTTATAAAGGGACTTTGGGAAATATAGTACTATTTTCAAGATAGAAACAATACTCTGCAGCATGTTGTCCATTTTATACTTCAAGCAAGTGTGAACATTTACACATTTGTTAAAATATTGATAGCAGGCATCTTGAGCAAGGACACTTCAACCATGAGTGTTTGCTGGTTCAGGTAATCGAACCCTCAAACTAACCTTTACACCATGGGTGTTTTCCAAATTCCATGTTGCCAACTATAATATTACTTATATTGCAGTTTTGACTATGCAATGAAGGACTAAACTGACCATTAGTGCCTATTTTTCAGACATACTCTGAATAGCCATAATATTAACACCACCTGTCTAATGGTGTATATGTCCCTGTCATGCACCCAAAGCAATTCTTACTATGATGTCTTAACATTGTGTGCAACAGGAACAGTACTAAACATTAATACTATTTATTGCTCCATTTTGCACAGGACATTACTGCTGTCAGATGAAAACGTTGTATCGGCAAAATGACAACTTCATTTAAAAAAGCATCAAACTATTTGAGCATATAATGCAGGTTAATGTGAAGTTTGCTTTGTATAAGTGATTTAGGACCATTTCTGCTGGTTCTTTCATCATGAAATTTTCACACAACATTAATGTCAGCTGGTGTTTTCAAAATCTGTAAAAATGTAAAACATGAAGAAACTAAGATATACGGTTTTGTTCTGACAGCAGCTATATGCATTTTTTCATATGTAGCTGGTGTTTCTTGTGGATTATATTATAACATTTGTGGTGTTGGCATTTTTATGAGTGACAGTGTCATGTTTATGTCTGTTTCTAAGGAAGAGCATGTGATTTCACCTACTTATTTTATGTTGCATTTTTGTATGTTTAGTTGCTTAATGTCAGATACAACCCTTTATGACAGTGTAGTAATGAAAAGCACTTGTTTTTCAAGGCCAAACACTCATCTAATTTTAGACAGGTTATCCCAGTGTGGATGTACTGAATAAGCCTCTTTTCGCATCAGTCATGTGACATGAATTAGCACTAAAACTAGACATTCTTTCAGATTCAGTTTACTACAGAACACTTACTGTTGCTCTCTCTCTGTCCACATAACATTAAAGCACACATGCACAAACACATGCCAATGTCTGACTCACTGTTTGTGTAAAAGCTTGCTCAGGAAGTGTTGGAGTTGATAAGGTGGAGATACAGTGAGGCATGTGATTTAGTTAAGCATTTCAGTATAAGGTCTGTCAACCATTCAACACCATTCCGTCCAAAATCATCATTCAAAATTGTGGTTATTAACTTAACTTGTGAAATGTTCACATTGTAGAAATGTAACTCTCCATTGTAGTTGATGTCTATGCTCCACAAATGCATTTTTTAATGCACAATGCAAGTGTTTTTTTTTATTGTTTAATGGAGCTAAGCATGGTCTCCATCATTTTCATTTTGACATTAGCGAGGTGACATTAGGGGTTTTGTATTTTGACAAATTCTTTTCATTTGGTTCACATTAGGATCTTTGAGTAGCAATGTGTTGAGTTTGTCCACCTTGTCCAATGCTCTTGTGCAGGGGTGTCAATAGATATGTGTAAACAGGGCATTAAAAGACATAACCTATTTGGCATGTGAGTCAATAAAATGTTGATGTGCTGCACTATAATATAAAAGTCATTGCAATGCTTCAGCATCTTTTCAGAATGCTTTCAGTTTCCAATGGGTTGTATGGCTGTATGTAAGGAATTGACTTTCATAACTGATTAGCAGTATGTTCTGGAGAGAACTCCCCAAACTAAGACTGGTATCAGATAAGCGATTTCACTCCTTTCACCACAGCTTTGTTGTACTGCAACACTTTTTAATATTTTGTTTGTTGTAAGTGAAGAATGCCTGCAAATCCTACATGCGTTTTGTGTTTGCAAGGAAAAATGGAAGCAGGGTAAGCAGGGTATGGCGTTTGAGCTGTGATTGAATGTAATTGGTTTGACATTTCCACTCCAGTTAATGAAGTTTGCAAAATTCAGTCAAACATTAACAAATGGAGTCATTATGTCATCACCTTCATTAGGGTGTGTGTTTGAGTCCGTTTGAAATGTTGGCACTGATGTAAGCTTTGTGGAGGGGTGTGGTGCAGCATAGTGCCTGTTCCATCTGGTGCACTTGGCATCCGTTTGGCTCTCAGATCAGTGCCCAGTGCAGCTCTGCCCACCTTCTTATCAGCTATCACAGAGCTCTGGCACCTCGATCAACACATTCAACGTTGCAAAGTAATAGTAATTATTACATTAGGATAAAAGAAAACTGAGATATTCATCTTTGATCTGTACTTATACTGTTTCATATACTGTGCAGTTGAACAGGGAACAGCTATACATGTTAAATATATAAACAAACACAAGGAATATTTATGCTTGTTTTCTTCAAGTAAGGCATAAATAGCTTACGGTATCAAATTTCCCTAATAAAACACCATCTGTTTTGGGAAAAATGTGAACACATTGCATTTGTTTTGAAGGAGTCAACACATTGTAAGGCTGCATTGTGCAGCTGGGTCATCAAGCATTATTACTTTGCAAAACCCTGGGCAGGTGCAGAATCAGTGACCATGCTGTACCAATCCCATTAATACGATGGACCCCAATTGGCTGTGATCAAGAAGATTTAACCTTTTGTAACGTACAGTACTGCAAGTTTTACTGTCAAATGATTTACACTTTCACAGCCTTTAAAACTTTTCAAAATAAAGGCATCAGAAAAGGTTGTTTGGTGCAATGCCATTTAAAAACTTATTTTTCCTCTCAAAATAGATGGTTATTTGATTAATCAGATTAATCAATTTTGTCAATGAGGATATATGTGTGAAGAACATCAATAAAATTTGTGTAGCATTTAATAGCTTTAAGATTTTTCCTTTACAACCATGTGTCCAAGCCAAAAGGTTTCCTATGTTTTATCAACCAATTTTGAATTTGAAATCTATGACACATTGAACAGTTGAGAGGGAGCAAAATAAGAGTGAAATTTTTTATTTAAATAATTTATTACTGGAGTTTAAAAGAAGCACCACAGGCTCAGCCTCTGCAAGCAAAGATGAGTCATGGCTCACCACTTTGTACCAAAGTGAGAGAATTGTTAGTTTGTCCAAAAAGAACATTTCGCAAGATAATGTTACAAATAATGAAAGTCTTTATCATCTATAGTGCATAATAATAATTCAAATCACAGAATTGCAATGTTTAGTCTCCCTAGTTCCCAAATGATTAAACAGTTCAAACTTTGATTTTTTTGTGTTACAGATTTCAAATTCTAAATGTCTTTATATAAATCTTTTCTTTGAACTTTTATCGATTGCATTCAAAAGATTTAGCAAATCACACATTCTTGTCTTCATTGTAATTTCTACTGGGCATTCTAATATTGCCTCTCTTTTATAATATTAACTATACTCTGTATGCTTCACTATGAACAGCATATTCACTTCATAAACAGCATGTCACACTATTAATATCTAGTGGTTCTCTGTATTTGTTTGGTTGGAAACTAAAATAATACTGAAGTGATAAGATTGTTATCATTCTTCAGGACTAGCTCGTCCTTTATATTCTGTATTGCTGAGCAACATTCATGAACCAGAGTTTCTTGTTTTAGTACTTAAGTAATGAACTGAAATACTAATGAAATACTAATCTGGTGATAAAACCAGTGTATTTCAATGTAAACCACACTGAAATAGTGTCTTCTGAACCAGACTGTATGGTTCTGATCTTATTGTGTTAGCAATATGTAACAATTTTGTAAAAATATGTTTACAAGTGGTATTGACCACTATTTATTTAAAACTGGTGCAATCATTAAGTAACCTTTTATCTGCACTGTTGTAATACCTTCTCCTAAATGGACCTATATATTTTTCTCATTAATCATGAATGGAAAGGAACCGTAAATAGCATACATGTGCTGTAGTCAATAAATAAGTTACCAGTAATGTTCTTTATAACAATCGCCAATTCTTGGAAAAGCTACAAAATAAAGTGAGAGAAGGATGATTTACTTGCCTTTTCTGTTTTCATGCTTGGTGCATACAGCCGATCAGGATGGATTTCATTTTGGCAGTGAAATTGTATCAAACCCAGAACTCATTATGGCTGTGACTATTCCTTGTTATTAGTTTATTTCCTATGGGACATGAAATATTAAAAGGGCTTCCTCTGAGACTTCTGCTGTTTAGTTTTGTACCTTTTGTCTGTTCCTAAATGTAAAATTCAGTTCCCTGAATGCTTTAATGGACTGTTTGCTGATCATACCTTCCACTTTTACTTTCTTTGTGCATTGCCATACCTGTAAAATAACATGTAATTTTTTTTGCAGTTTATCATTACTATGAGCAATTCAGTCTCTGTAAGTTTTTTCTCTAGAATGGAGTATTTTACATGGTACCACTCTAAATCTGGATTATAAAGAAAATAAAAAAATATTGGAAATCTGATTTGAGAAGATGACCACCTTTGTATTTTTAAATGCAATGAGAAAAGATATGCACCAGTTAAACATCTATGGATTAAGAATGTTGCTTTTTTAAAGATCCAAAATCTACAGCTAAATCTTGAAGTTACCTCAAGAAAAAAATATGTATCAGGGTTGCAGTCTTCTCATATTTACAGTGCATATGCTACCCAAATGCTTCAATCACTTTATTCAAAGCAGGAAGTCTGCTGGAAAAGAAAGCAACTAAATTATAAAGCAGTGTGTAGACTTCAGCTTCATATAATTTCTTAGCTGTAGATTCTGTTATTCTGGAAGTGAAGGTGATAGCAGATGGTTCATCAGCATCACTTTTTACAGTTTCCTCACATGATGTGAAATCACACCCTTAAAAAGCAGCTATTCATCTCCCTGGTGCAGAGCTGCTAGACTGTTTACCATGCTTTCAGTCTAAATGGGGATTTATGTCACAGTACCTACAAGAGTGACAACACCAGCCGTCTTGCAGTACCTCACCATTTTATAAGACTGTTGTGCATTTTTAAGGAAGACCTGAATATACATTGAACAAAAATTTAAATGCCACACTTTCATTTTTGCTCCTATTTTGCATGAGCTGAACTCAAAGTTCCGAAACATCAAACACCCGAAAGACCCATTACTCTCAAATATTGTTCACAAATCTAAATCTGTGTTAGTGAGCCGAGAAAATCCATCCCACGTCACATGTGGCAAATCAAGGTGCTGATTAGAGCATGATTATTGCAGATGTGCCTTAGACTGCCCACATTAAAAGGCCACTCTTGATCACAGCACAATGCCACAGATGTCGCAACATTTGAGGGGGTGTGCAATTGGCAACTGACTGCAGGAATGTCTACTAGAGCTGTTCCCTGTGAAAATAATGTTCATTTCTTTACCATAAGGTTAGGTTGAAGCTCATAGTGCAGAGCAAATAGCAGTCATGTTCAGCAGTGTGCCATCTAATGTTTGGACTACTGTAGCTTCAGTTGCACATACCAGTTCACCAGGAGTAGGAGTAAGAAACAACAAAACAATGACAGAAAATTTTCATAAAAACAGTGTCATTTGTCGTATATATGAGTATATAAGCCTCACTGACAGCTTTACTTTAAATATTAGAATCTGAAAAGCAATTGTAGTGTGCTCTTCAAATGTTGACTGACCAGCATGAGGACATAATTGAGGTAAATCCAAGATGGTTCACTTCTGAGTGCAATGAACACTGATAAAGGTAAATACTTTCTTCTGCATTCAAATGTAACATATTTGACTGGGCCTTCCAGACTTTGCTTGGAGCCTCAGATTCCTAAAGTGTGCCCCAGCACATAAAGAGAAAATCTATCTCATACGTGTAATGTGAATAATTCATTAAAGAACCTAATTTCAGCATTCTTTGTAATATTTAAAATCTTAACATCACTCAGACAAGCTCACATAGCAATGGGTTATTTTGCCCATTAAATCTTTCAGATATAAAGTGATTTCACAGAAGTGGCGTTATGAATTCAGAGACCACTATATCACATGGAATTTAAGGCTACTACCCACCTAACAGAGTAGAAACACATCAAGTCTATCGCTTCTTCCAGTAGTACTAGAACATTGCTTGCCCAGTGAGCTATAACACTTTTAGTGGTCGTTTGATTTTGGCATGTTTACTGAGTCCTTAGTGGTTTCAGACTGCAGCAGTGTGCTCCACTGGGAGAGCCCTTATGTAGGACAGTAACTAAAAACACAGGGCCTACTAAGGCACTACAGATAGGTGTTCTGTGTGTGTGTGTGTGTGTGTGTGTGTGTGTGTGTGTGTATGTGTGTGTGTGTGTGTTGACACAGATCCACTTCCTCTTGAGGTGCAGTACTGAATACAAACCAGGCCATGTCCTTCTGAGCATAACCATGATCAAAGTGTTGTAGTGGCGAGTGTCATCAGACAGGCAGTAGCCTCAGTCCTTTTTATGACCTGTCATGTCATTTTATCCCTGATACTCTGTTGCTGCCATATTCAACTATAAACGTCACCTACTACCAGCTCATGAATATTGATTGTGCTGCGCATAGGCTGATGGGGACAGGAGTGAGTGTAGATGATGCTGTGCATGCACATTGCACACCCAGCTCAGCCCTCCTACGCTTTTACTGCACGGTCACATACATTATGGTTAAGTCAGCAAAAACTGAGCTGTGAGTGACATGACATACATTAGAGCAGTCACAGATGGCCATATTCTTTATACTTTGAGTCTATATGGTATTATCACACCATATTAAGCTTGAAAGTTTATTGTTGTTCAACCACTATATTTTAGTTATGATCAGCAGTTTGTTGAAAACATAAATATATGTACAAACCCGATTCCAAAAAGTTAGGACACTGTACAAATTGTGAATAAAAACAGAATGCAATGAAGTGGAAGTTTCAAATTTCAATATTATAATCAGAATAGAATATAAATAACATATCAAATGTTGAAAGAGAGACATTTTGAAATGTCATGCCAAATATTGGCTCATTTTGGAGTTCATGAAAGCTACACATTCCAAAAAAGTTGAGACAGGTTGCAATAAGAGGCCGGAAATGTTAAATGCACATATAAGAATCAGCTGGAGGATCAATTTGCAACTTATTAGGTAAATTGGCAACATGACAAAGAGCCTCTCAGAGTGGCAGTGTAACTCAGAAGTCAAGACGGGCATCTTGAGGATCACCGACTCCCCCAGTGCTGCGGCGAAAAATATTGGTGCAAAATCAGAAAAATTGATGGAGTTTGAATTTACCATCATCTACAGTGCATATCATCCAAAGATTCAGAGAATCTGGAACAATCTCTGTGCATAAGGGTCAAGGCCAGAAAACCATACTGGATGCCCATGATCTTCTGGCTCTTAGACGGCACTGCATCACACACAGGAATGCAAATGTAATGGAAATCACAACATGGGCTGAGGGATGCTTCCAGAAGACATTGTCGGTGAACACATTCCACCGTGCCATTCACCGTTGCCGTCTAAAACTCTATAGGTCAAAAAAGAAGCCATATCTAAACATGATCCAAAAGCTTAGGCGTATTGTCTGGGCCAGGGCTCATTTAAAATGGACTATGGCAAAGTGGAAAACTGTTCTGTGGTCATACAAATCAAAATTTGAGGTTCTTTTTGGAAAACTGGGACGCCATGTCATCCGGATTAAAGAGGACAAGGACAACCCAAGTTGTTATCAGCACTCAGTTCAGAAGCTTGCATCTCTGATGGTGTGGGGTTGCACGAGTGCGTGTGGCATGGGCAGCTTACACATTTGGGATGGCACCATCAATGCTGAAAGGTATGTCCATGTTTTAGAACAACATATGCTCCCATCCAGACATCGTCTCTTTCAGGGAAGACCTTGCATTTTCCAGCATGACAATCCAGACCACATACTGCATCAATCACAACATCATGGCTGTGTAGTAGAAGGATCCGGATACTGAAATGACCACCCTGCAGTCCAGATCTTTCACTCATAGAAAACATTTGCCGCATCATAAAGAGGAACATGCGACAAAGACCTAAGACAGTTGAACAACTAGAAGCCTGTATTAGAAACGAATGGGACAACATTCCTATTCCTAAACTTGAGCAACTTGTCTCCTCAGTCCCCAGACATTTGCAGACTGTTATAAAAAGAAGAGGGGATTCCACACAGTGGTGAACAGGGCCATGTCCCAACTTTTTTGAGATGTGTTGATGCAATGAAATTTAAAATCAACTAATGTTTCCCTTAAAATGATACATTTACTCACTTTAAACTTTTGATATGTCATCTATCTTGTATTCTGAATAAAATATTGAAATTTGAAACTTCCACTTCATTGCAATGTGGTTTTATTCACAATTTGTACAGTGTCCCACCTTTTTTGGAATTGGGCTTGTAGTTACAGTGGTGTGAAAGTGTTTGCCTCTTTCCTGATTTCTTTTTTTTCCATGTTTGTCACACTTAAATGTTTCAGATCATCAAACAAATTTAAATATTAGTCAAAGACAACACAAGTAAACACAAAATGTGTTTTTAAGTGAAGGATTTTATTATTAAGGGAGAAACAAAATCCAAACCTACATGGCCCTGCGTGCCACCCTTGGCAGCAACAACTGCAATCAAGAGATAACTTGCAAAGAGTCTTTTACAGCAATTTGGAGGAATTTGGGTCAATTCTCTTTGCAGAATTTTTGTAGTTCAACCACATTGGAGGGTTTTCGAGCATGAAGCACCTTTTTGAGGTCATTTCAAAATGATTCATTTGCGGACTTTGACTAGGCCCTTGCAAAGTCTTAATTTTTTTTTTTTCAGCCAATCAGAGGTGGATTTGCTGGTGTGTTTCCAATCATTGTCTTGCTGCACACCTTAAGTTAGTTTCAACTTGAGGTCACGAACAGATGGCTGGACATTCTCCTTCAGGAGTTTTTGGTAGACAGCTGAATTTATGGTTCCATTTATCACAGCAAGTCTTGCAGGTCCTGAAGCAGCAAAACAGCCCCAGACCATCACACTACCACCACCATATTTTACTGTTGGCATGATGTTCTTTTTCTGAAATGAGGTAATGGGACACACACTTTCCAATAAGATAAACTTTTGTCTTATCAGTCCACAGAAAATTTTCCCAAAAGTCTTAAGGTTCCTTAACGTGTTTTCTGGAAAATTGAGATTTATTGTTCTTTTTGTTTAGCAGTGGTATTCGTCTTGGAACTCTGCCATGTAGGCCATTTTGTCTCTTTCTTATGGTGGAGCCATGAACACTGACCTTAACTGAGGCAAGTGAGGTTCTTTGGATGTTGTTGTGGGGTATTTTGTGACCTTTTGGATGAGTCGTCACTGCGCTCCTAGGGTAATTTTGCCCAGCCACTGTTCCATGTTTTCACCATTTGTGGATAATGGCTCAAACTGTGGTTCTCTGGAGTCCTGAAGCTCTAGAAATTTTTTTAGAATCTATTTCAGACAGAAGTATTACTTTTTTCTCATTTTGAAATTCTTTGGATCTCGGCATGATGTCTAGCTTTTGAGGATCTTTTAGTCTACTTCACTTTGTCAGGCAGGTCTTATTTAAGTGAGTTCTTGATTGAGAACAGGTGTGGCAGTAATCAGGCCAGACCTGTGTGTGGCTAAAGATATTGAACAGCCACTGTGGATTTAGCCATGGCCCATAGTGGACAAACTGTTATAATAATAATAATACAATTTATGTATTACTTCTTCTTTGTGTAACAGAATTACAGGTTGCATTTCTTGATACAGCAGACTGTTTTGAGTGACAACGAGCTTCCAAAGAACATCCATGTGGCTTTATTTATCACAGTAGCATGGCAATTTGTCATGAAAAGACTTCTGAGGGCTCAAAGGTTATACACATTCAAAAGTGGTTTCTAGCCTTGCCCAACGTGGACTAAGATTTCTCTAGATTCCCTGAATTCTTTGTAGTCTTGTGTTGAAAAATCTTAGAAGTCATAATCAATTTCTCAAAAAGTTTTCCACGAAACGGTGGGTCATAACTCAACATTGGTTGCAGAGACTGAGTCATGTTTGGACAATGGTTCAAAATAATGTAACATGAACATAATGTATTTCCCTTGCACATTTACTGGGTCTTGCAGAGTACAGCTCTTAAAGGGTGGGCAATTATTTTTTTCACCACTGCTTTTTGGTCGCCCCAAACAATATGTGATGACTGCAGTGTTTTATTTTTATTGCATTTTACAAAATGTTCCAACTTTTCTAGAAATGGGGTTTGTAAAAATCAGTCAATAGGATAACAGTGCAAGCATTAACTTTCAAGAAAGCTGATTAAAGGATAACTTTACTAATACTACAAATCAATAGTCACCTAATTCTTTATGCACAACAAGGCCAGACCACATACACCTCTTCAATAAGATGGAGTTTACCTGTGGATGTGGTTTAGGGCACAATATCACTTACTGTGAGCTATAAAAAGGAACAAATTTGTCATTATAAGATGCCATTTCAAACAAACACTTTTGTTCAAAAATCTGATCTTGGAAAAAAATCCTTTGTATTTATGGTAAATGCCGTTCATGAGGCGATTTGTGAAAACGGAGCTTCCTGCACCATATGATGTACATTTTTATTGAATGTACATTTTAGCTCCTTGTTGTCACTGCTTTAAGTCTTTAAAATGCAAACTAATCAAACCAGATCAAATCTTCGTACAGCAGTTTGGGTTTCTTTAAGTCAAAACATACCTTTTCAGGACTGATGAAAGTGATACAAGAAGAACAGCAACAATAAGCTGAAAACTAAGAGCAAAGCTTTGTCAAGCTAGGAATAATAACTGCCTGATTCTTACCCTGGCTTTCTGAAATGGCCAATGGCACAAGCTGGCTCTAACACACAACCGTGCACACCCCCTCGAACAAATATTGAATTTCAAACTCTTCACATTCAAATTGCAAAACAGGCACAAATGACACACCTCATTCATTCTTCCCTCAGGCCACTTAAACCAAAATGTCCTTTCTTGTTTGGAAGATGCACTTGCCTGTAGCCTTGTCTCATCATTTGTTTGCAGTGAATACATGGTTGCAAATCCCAGTGGGTGGGGCATGGAAAAGTTTGAAACCACCAGTATTCAAAAGAGATGATGGTGAATTCAAAATATAAAACTCTGTATAAGGGCAACTAATCCATGCTCATCTTCATGTGGTTTCTCACAGCGGAACCTGGTGTGAGCGATAGCCATCATGCTAAATGAATAGTCGAGCAACAAAAGATGATTATTTCTAATAAATATTAAGCAATTATATATTGTTATCAAATAATTTTGGAATTTCCCAGACTATGCCACTGTAACTGTCTAACTCTGAATTCCATTGTATTAAGGCTCAACTTAATACCAATGTATACATGAACATATTACTTCCTGGATCATAGACTATGCCTAATTAATCAACCCCCCCCCCCTTACTGAATAAACTTAAATCTTATTCAAACAGTGACCATTTATTCAAACCTACCTTACTGAATCAAATAACCATAACTGAATCAATGCCTAATTATAATTAATCAAACTTACTTCACTTAACAACTAGAACTTATTATGTATGCCAAGGCCCAGTTCATCAAACCTACCTTAGTGAATTGTATAATTAGTCAAACCTACCTAACTAAACTAAATCAACCTTATTGAACCAATGCCTAATTAAAATTAATCAACCCTATCTTACTGAGTTATGTAATTATTTAAACATGCGTTACTGAATTATATGATCATTCAAACCTACCCTATGGAATTACAAATCTTTTAAAATCTTATTAAACCAATCTCTCATTCAAATCCACTTTACCAAACAAAATTACTTTGAACTAATGCTGAACTTTTTAAACTGGCCACACTGAAAAAAGGAATCGTATTGAACCAATGACTAATTAAAATGATTTAAACTTAATGCTACCTTATTGAATAAAATAACAAAGCTTAATTAAAATTCAACCCTACTTGAACCTATGTACAATAATTCAAATCTACCTTACTGAAGATAATTCTTAATAACCCAATGCCTGATTTAAATAATCTTTAATAACCTTCCTGAATTTTATGATTATGTAAACCATCCTACAAAAAAAATCTACATTTTAAACCAATGTCTAATTGTTCAAACCACCTTACTGAACAAAATTAACCTTACTGAACAAATGTCCAGTTATTCAAACCTACCTTACTGAACAAAAATAACCTTATTTAACAAATCTCCAATTATTCAAACCTACCTTACTGAACAAAATTAACCTTACTGAAAAAATTTACAGTTATTCAAACCTACCTTACTGAACAAAATTAACCTTACTGAACAAATGTCCAGTTATTCAAATCTACCTTACTGAACAAAATTAACCTTACTGAACTAATGTCCAGTTATTCAAACCTACCTTACTGAACAAAATTAACCTTACTGAACTAATGTCCAGTTATTCAAACCTACCTCACTGAACAAAATTAACCTTATTTAACAAATGTCCAATTATTCAAACCTACCTTACTGAACAAAATTAACCTTATTTAACAAATGTCCAGTTATTCAAACCTACCTCACTGAACAAAATTATTGAAATATTTAAATCAAAGCTTTATTATTCAAACCTACCATATTGATTCAAACTTACTTGAATTAATGCCTAATAACAGCTATTCAAACTTACCTTATTGAACAAAATGAACCTTAATTAACCAAATCCTATGCTAAACGTATTAAACAAAATAACTGTATTGATCAATTCAATTTAAATAATCTATCTGAGGCAATAACCATTTATTAAAATTTAATTCACTGACCACAATGAACCTTTCTGAAATTATAAGCCTTGCATAAAACAATGATGCCCTTTTCAAAACGTAACACTGCTGAACCCTGCTGAACCCAACAAACTTAACTAGCCCGTATAAAAAATTTCTGGTAAGGAACACCTCCAAAACCAGTATTGTGAGTTTGTATGAAATTGGAAATGAGATTGCAGGCGAAAGGCAACAGAGACACAATGGACACAATGAGGGGGTTTTTACCGGTTACCAGGGTGGGGGTGGTAGTTATGCCTCAGGACTATTACATGATATGTTGTATGTTAACAGAATGTTTTCAGCAGGAAAATAAATGCAGGTGTCACAAGTTACCACAATGGAAAACTACAAACTACAAAAAATACTTTTTTATTTTTATTTTAAGATTAACTGACCTGACTCAATTTTATACATATAAGAATAACTAATTTAGAAAGCTATCTTAAGGATGTTCTTTATACTTCTTAAACTGAAATAAGATGATATTAGGAGAGGTTTTGAAAATGATCTGATGTAATTATATCATAACATAATTATAATATTTTTGGAATGTCTAATCGTTGACCCTTTGTTCCTTTTATAAGGAAAATAGGAGTACTATCTGTAGTATATGTGGCTGGAAGTATGGGAATGTACAGCTGCACTTTTACTCTTTAACATTTTCAAAATATAGGAGTTATAAAGTTGAATCACACATAGTGATTTGAGCAAATTCTAAAGTCTAATTAGTCTTAAGTATATGCAGCTCTAAACCGATAATGACATTATACTGTAGCTTAGTATAAACAATTAAATTGATCAAATATTGAATTTACCGATATAATGCAAGAACTATGCTGCAGAATTTAAGCTCCAATTATCATCTGTATTATCTGATATAAATACCTCCAATATCAGCAACAGATCCAATTTGAAGAAGGGTAAGCCTAATCATTTTTGCATTTCAGTGTTGCTAATTTTATAGATTGGTGATTGACTTTGCTGCGTGACAGAGCAGTGCAGAGCCGTTTTCAAGGAGCAAAGAAAGATTTTTTTTCTTCTTCTTACCAAAATATGACAACTAGATTGTGAGGTTATTCTTAGTAAAGCTAAATGGGGCTGAGGCCTAGGTGGGGGTGTGGCCACCTATTCATGCTGCCCTCAGGCTGTTTATGTGTTTTTGGGTTTAAAATTGTTCTTTGAGTGTTTGAGTGTTGTGCGCAGGGAATGTTTAGGGTTTGTTTTTGGGTTATGAGCAGAATCCACTGTCACCGTATTCGTGTGGGGTTTTGGTGACCTGGGTTGTGAGTTTTAACAGGCTAACGCTTTATGTGTGCTAACAGTTGCTTGATGAACTTGTGCATTTCGCTGTCCTGAAAAATAAAAGCTTGGGGTTCGAGTTCAGCTCTCGTGTTAGCCTCCATTTTGACAATAAACAAGCAAAAATTGTCACAATATGCTGAATTTGAAGGGATCAACTCTACAACCGCAGAAAGTCTGTGTATTTTGGTCCATCAACCACAGGTAACTGCTAACCAATGTTAATTCCGGCAAGTTGTTTGTTTTCTGGTTGGCAGTGGTATGATGTAAGGTGAGCAATGCATTATGGGCTGTGTAGTGTGTGGAGCAAAGAACAGGTGGGTAGAGCGGAAAAGGGTTTGAAAGAGTGTTGTTTTTAGTGGCGAGTTAGCAAGAGAGCAGACGCTAGCAGCGCACGTTAGAGCAGCTTGCAAATGGGAATGCTCTGTGCTTAGAGAAAATAGAAATAAATAAAGTCACGGGTCCCAAAACGGAACTCTGCCTTCGAGTGAGTCTCTGCGCTGGCTGGTTTAGAAGTTACCCTGAGTGACGCTGCCACTCAGCCACTCGGCCAAGCTAGTGGGACTCCGAGCATAATTGTGGGGCAAGCACAGGAAAGGTAAACATAAGCAATGGCTTTACATGTTTCTCGTTTTATACTGACCTGTCACCTAATATATCTTGGCTTTGCATTGCATTTCAAACTGTTCATTGCTGCAGTAAACAGTACATTTAACTTCATCTAATCATTTGTGGATGTAGTCTTTTTGTACTGAATTATACTTTTAGTGAAAGTGTTTTCATGTTTTTAGATAGGTTGCCCCATTTATACAAGCCGCACACAATACCAGGTTTGCAAAATCAACGTGTAAGTCTCTGCCCATCGTTGGGGAAATAAGGTCAAGAAAGATGTGAGCAAAACAAAGTAAAGGAAGTCACGCAAATTCATAGGCCTGTGCTAGATCTGCATACCTGAGGAGAGTTATCACTGCAGGAAACATGGAAATGTGCTCTAACAGCCAAAAACAACAACAACCAAGTCATGTGGAAAGCTGAGGAGTAAGAAAAACACACTAAGAAAGCTATGTCAGACAGCAGCCCTACTTAAAATCTGGTCAACAGTTGGCCAAACACAATCAGAATGTTGGTCAACAAACAACCTGGGCATTAAAATGCTTTACAGACTGGCTGAACAATTGTATTATTGTATTATTTTGTGTATATATTTTAATAATCCACCCAATTTATAAAGTATGAACTGTAAGGAATTAAGTGTCTTTGTTTTATTACTCCTGATTATGCTTCAAAACTAAATTTCTACTCATAAACATTTAATATTTAACTTTATTACGAAACTGAAGATTAAAAACATATTTATTTATTTCCTTGCATTACCCTAAAAGTCCACTAAGGGAACCCTGGCACCCTGCGTTCTGTTGCATATGCATAAAACAAAGGCCGAGTGTAAGAGCTGAAGAGCTGGATCAGGTGTGGATTGGAGAAACTGCTACGAGGAACAATCTGATGGCGTATGAAATCTTATAGATGCAGTCAAGCTAAATGTACTATTATACATCTTCCAGCCCCACACTACTAACCTGTACACTCATATCAGCTATGAGGTAAGGGTTTCAAATAAAGGGGTCAGTGAGTGGACGTACATACTTGGTGTTTCTAATAAACCAGGGAGCAGACAAGCAAACCAGAGGTTGCTAATTAAGTGGCCACTGAGTAGATGTGGAAGTTAAGTGTTTCTACTAAAGTGGCCACTGAGTAGAAGTGGAAGTTAAATGTTTCTACTAAAGTGGCCACTGAGTAGAAGTGGAAGTTAAGTGTTTCTAATAAAGTGGC
>JBBIGC010000082.1:20214602-20228669 GCA_037576955.1 Lepidarchus adonis | reverse complement strand
TGAATTGAATTGAATTGATGCTTATGATGGGCTACCTCATACAGTAGTGGTACATTCAGACTGTGAGGTGGTCTGGTGTTGAAAGGATGACCTATTTAGGTTTATGATGATGGCTATAATGATTGTGCTGGTGACAATGTGGTGATGCTGGTGAATGTGATAGTGGTACTAATGATGAGGGGGGGGGTGATTATGGAGATGAGGACTGGTGATGGAGGGGTGATGGTAGTGGAAATGGTGATGATCATGATGGTGATGGCAATAGGAGTGGTAGTGATGAAGGTGGTTGATGGTGGAAGTGGACATGATGATGCTGTTGACAACAGTGATAATTTTGATGTTAGTGGTGACAGGAATGGTGGTGATGATTGTGTTGATGGTAGTGATGGGGAGGATGGCGCTGGTGATGATACTGGTATTGATGTTGGTGGCAGGAGTGATTATGATAGTGATAGTGATGGTGGTGTTAATGTTGATGGTGGGGGTGATGGTGACGAGAGTCGTGATGATAGTATTGATGGTGGTGATGATGGTGATGCTGGTAGTTTTGATGGTGGTGTTGGGGACAGGAGTGACTGGAGTTGTTATAATGATGATGGTGACGATGATGATGGTGATGCTGACGATGATGATGGTGATGTTGGTAGTTTTGATTATGCTGGTAGTGAAGGGAGTCGTTGTGATGGTAGTGGTGATGGTGGTGGTGATGTGAGGATGATGATGTTATGCTGGTAGTTTTGATGGTGCTGGTAGTGATGGGAGTCGTTGTGATGGTGAGGGTGATGGTAGTGGTGATGGGGATGGTGACGATGATAATGTTAATGGTGGGGGTGATGGTGATGCTGACAATGATGGTGATAATATTGATGGGTGGTGGTGACGGTAGTCGTTGTGATGATAGTGATGGTAATAGTGTTGTGATGGTGGGGATTTATATTTACATTTATTCATTTGGCTGACTTCCAGGTACAGAAACAATCAAGGGGATGATGATGGTGGCGAGAATGTTGATGGTGGGTGATTTTACAAGCAAGACTGTGGTTAACATGCAGTTAGGGCGACCCTGACTCGGCGTCCAACAGTTGCATAATATCAATTACTGACCCGTAATCTGGTTTGCTGTTCATGAACCGAATATAAGCAAGCTTGAGGATTTGGATAGGTGGGTCTTCAGAAACATGGAGGTAAACTCGCATGCTAACTAGCCAGGCGGCTAAGTCAGCTGTAAACACATGAGGCACATGTGGGCGGCGGAGAGGAGTTACCAGAAGACAGCGAGCTTAAAACCGAGTCCAGTTCGTAAATACCGAGGGACTAAAACACAAAATTAATTTGCACTTACCACGTCTCCTGGTTGCTGAATTTCTTTGTAATCACTTTCCCCAGCTCGAGCCCGAGGCGGTCCGCCACTTTCTGGGACAGGTCGTGGTGAGAGCTCCCGCTGAAGAGCACGATGTTGGGCATGGCTGCAGCTTGGCGATGCGCCTACGGGGTGTGCACAAGCGATAAAGGAGAAAGTCCGCTGTGTGTACGTAAAAAAAACTTCTCCGGTGCAAGGAGGTAGGTAGATTAAAGTGAAGGAAAACAGCCGCCCTGCATCGTACAACAGCTCGGAGTGAGGGAACCAGGCAAAGAGGAAATGACGAGGGTAAAAAAAATAGAAAGAGAACAGCGGAAACTTCCTTTACTGTCCTCGTGCCCGTAATTTTGCCTGATCTGTAACGTACATGGATCCACACACTGCTCAGCTCTGCCTATGTGTGTAGGGAGGGTGGATCTATAGATCTAGCGAAAAGCATGGGAGGACGCCGGATTCAGCCTGTAAGTGCATGTGCTAAGACAGACCTGCTCATTGTTGATATGCAAAACCACATTATTTCAAGCACATTATAGTCTGTATTTAGTTTACTAATGGGCTCGAAACAACGTTTTACTGACAGTGAGAGTCTGATACTACTATCACCACTTACCATGATCATCGTCGACAGGAGCGTCGTTAGTTGTATTTGTTTACTTTTAAACAAAACCAAACATTTGTTTATGTTTTATTATGTATGGAGGCAAATGCACATTTATATGAACACATGACTAAATATTTATATTTATTTATATGTCAGTGTATTAATTTGATTTGTATTGATAAATAATCATAATATAATACAGTGAACAGTACATGGTTTTTAATGTGCTCAGCTACCATTTCCAGAGTTCTCCTCGTGGAAGCCAGGAGTAACCATCCAATCTGTAGTAACCATCACATCCCTGGTTTGGGTTCAATCAGTGGTTAAATCAAGTACTGCTGCTGAGAGTTTTGTTTTACACATCCATGCAATCACCAAACCTAAGCATGCATCTAAGCAACTCCCAACACATATAAACTATTTTTTACACACAAAACTCATTTAGATTTTTCTTTCCTTTTTTAAATCACTTTTTTGTTTGTTGTAACTTGTGTTTTTGCTGCATAAAGACACTCGCTGCTGAGATAAATTGGAACAAAACATTTGCATGGTTGCCCAACACTTTTGCACAAGATATTTTTTCCATGTTCCCTCCACATAACCAGGAATGGTGTATAAAAATCTACAGAAGTGCGTGACCTATAAAAAATGTTCTTGGGCCATTCTGGCAGTGCATATAGTCTAAACCATGCTCTTCCATGATACTTATCATGGAACATTTAATAACAGGCATTAGAATTAATTCTAATAGAATTAGATCATCATCTGGTTCACTCCTCTATGCTGCTGTATGAGAAACCATCATATTTTTGTTCTTCAGTGAAATGATGCCATATGTCAAGTAATGATTTCCCTCAAATCAGGTTCATTACCAATAAAAGATGGGGACAATTGTGTCTAGTGTCGTGGTACATACGTACAACGTACAAATTTTTCATGGTGCATGAAGTCAGCTGACACCTCAAATAACATTTCCTTGCCCAAACTGAAGGGCCTTTGTAAATCAATGTCCCACTACAGTCCGCTCTCATTAGTTAATGACAATCACACAAGAGCTGTCATTTGCTTCTGTTTCTCTAAAACAGAACCTTACTGTGCTGTTTGTTAAAGCACTATATAAATATTTAATTCAGGTATTTTAAGTGATTACCTGTTATTCTTAATGACAGTTTTAGGTAAACTTGCCTTACGGCTCTTATAGTATGGGTTAAAATACTTCTAGTGAAAGAGGACAGCCTGTGATTTATCACCCTGCAAATACAAAGCAAATAGTGTCAAATCAACAAAAAGCATCATAGTGCAAAAGTTTTTTTATCATGCTGAATGGGCAAGTAAATCTGTCAAACATTTACTGATAAGAATGCGGAGCAGTGTCCACTCAGTTCTTATTCAAGCAGGGAATCAATAAGACACATTTTTTGCAACTCTTCGAATGTTTTATTGGATTTCAGACATTCTAGAAGAAGCTTAAGAATGACTGTAATTTATTGTCAAGTTTTAAGTTCGTATTGCAATCTGCAAAACTTTTTTTAACAAACATGACCAAGTAATGTCAAAAATACAAAGAAAATAGAACCCAAATTATGATTCATGATGATTATGATGATGATTATTATTAATATTCATTATTGTTATTAAAAAAAACAAAAAACAAAGGGTTATTTCTTTGGATACTATTAAATAAATATTGTATTTCTCAGTGTGATATTGATCTCTTAATGCACATAATCAATAGAAACACTAAAGAAATTGCTATAAGAAGCCATTTTATATGCTGAGTATTACAACTCCTTAATAAAGTCATTTAGTCCGCCCCCCCAAACTGCAACAGTGACAGTACAGCATTTTATCATATTTAGATTAGATTAATACTCTTTTCAAGCTCCTTTAAAAGTTCTATAGCTTTGTGTAGATTTAAAATGTATATGTATATACATTATTACATATAAAATAATTATGCACACCACAGGATTATTCATTACAGTTAATTATTTTGGGTTATTCGCTCAACCCAGGTGTCCATGTATGGCTTTGCAAGTAACTGATTAATTCAGGGACACCAGACGAGGCCTACTTGCTGAGCAGTGTTTTAAGGGAACGGGTGAGGGTGTTGGCGATAGCTGACATGGTGCTGGAGTGGCGAGCAAGTGCTTTAACACTGTGGTCCCCGGGCGAGCTACCTGAGGCCGCCTCTGCTGCACGGAGCAGGCAAATATAGTTCATGACAACCTCATCAACCTTGGCAACAACCTCACGCTGCTGCTGGGCCGCTGACGCTCCCAGGCCTCGCACCAAGCACATGCAGACCTCGGATAAGCAGCAAAGCACTTGGAAGCTGCAGGTGACTGCCAGCAACATCTCTTCTGGGCTCCCGTGTGCTTGGGCCAGCCTCCGGCAAGCCCGTCCTAGTTCTTTAGACTCTATTGCCAGCAGCTGCTTGTACTGGGTCAGCTCTTGTAACTGCATAGGTGGGGTACCTCTGTCGCCTCTGCCCACACTGGAGCGCACCAGAGCAATCAGCTCGCTTGCATCCCTCCGAACATCAGAGAAACCAGCAGGGAAGACGTACATGTGGTCTTTCAGCGCGTTTATACGGCCCAGTCTGTCGCCAAAGCTCATGTTGTTTAAAACTTCACCATATAGTTGCTCTCCTGTGCTGTCCAGGACAGGGTTGGGATTATACTGGGATGGGCCTGCTTCGTCTGTGTCACCACGATACCGTCTTAAACCTTCTATATCTCCATCGTCATCCTCGGTCTGGTTTTTCCTTTTAAAGAAGCAGTAACTGAACGGACCGTTGCATCTCCAGGGACTGGAATCCAGCTTCTGTGTGTTTTTCATGTGCTTGCTGTCCTTCTGTACTGGAAACATGACAGAGGCTCTCCTGGTGTCCCTGCTGCCCGAAGACCAACAAGTCGTTTGGGAAGCCATGGAACCTTGGGAGTAGCTTTTTGATAGCTTCTTCTTGGTAGGTCTTCTCTGCAGTTGTGGCTCTGATGATTGGAAATTGCCTTGCTGGATTCTCCCCACTGACGGTGCCCTTGTTTTTTCGAAGAGTGCCTCGATACTTCCAGAGCCAGTAGTTATACTACTGGAGCTTCTTCTTAGTTCCCTGCCCCGCCTCAAACTATTGGAGTTGGTGTCACACTGATGGAACCCTTGAGGAGTCATATGGACATGGTTCTGTCTAAGAGGAACGACTGGCTCTTGCTTTGACACACTGTAGCTGGTGTTCAGTGAGAGACTTGACTGAGGCAGAGGAGGTGGTGGCGGTGGCGGTGGTGGCGGTGGTGGCGCTGGTGGTGGGGGTGGAGGGCTGGCACAGGTTCTGACGTGCCTTGGCAAAATAGCAGGTGGCTCTCCTCCTCCTCCCAACTGCATTCCGGGGTGTTCTGTGCGAGCTACACTAGGGGTGTTAGAGAGACAAAGAGAATCATTAGGCGTCTGTTGGATAGCAAGTGGCATCCTGCAGTCAGACTTGTGCCAGTCCTCAGTGCTGGCGTGGGGTATGCCACCGCTGCGATTCCTGTTCAGAGAAAGGAACCGATCGGCGTTAAAACTTTGCTCTAACTCACACTCGAGGCCGGAAAAAGAACTTCTCCTTTCGGTAACACTGGGCCTTATTTCAAGGCTGCTTGCGGGTCTCTGAGCATGCAAGTCAGGACTCCTCTTCAATTTAGCGGGTAAGGTGGCTGAGTGGTACATTTGGGGACCTTTGTTCACTCTTAGAGAAGCTGCATTGGAGTGCACTAGCTTTGGGCTGAGAATAGGTGAGGGCGTGGGTGGCATGCAGGGACATCTGCCAGTAATGTTCCCTTTACCTCTAACAAGGTCTAAAAGGAGAGGATTGTTTGTGATAAGCCTTCTGTTGTCCTTCTTGCCTCCCCCCAACCCTGCTCTATGCAGCTTGCCTCCCTGATGCATTTGGCTGACTGTCAGATAGTTTATCAACTGCCTATAAGCCTCACTCCCCTCCTTTGTGTTAAGACTTCTTACACTGCCATGTTTTGCATGCAGATCACTTAGAAGGTTACTCCTTCGAGCTGTACCTGTTGTTTCTTTGATTTTTGCTGGCCGGGCATTGAGGGATGGATCGGATCCAGGAGGGTGTACATTTGGCAGCATCTTCCTCAGGAGAGCAGGGTCTGCATGAGGGTGAAGATCCCTTGAGGTTAGTAGGAGGGAGGATGAGGATTCAGAGAGAGGGTGCTTACAGTCAGGAGCACAGAGTGGCGAGTCCATTGGGGTTGCACAAGCACTACTTCCTGTGCTGCAACCAGCATCCAGAGAGGAGCATTGGGAACTCTGCAGGGAATTCTGAGCTTCACTTTGCAGAGAAGAGATTCGCTTGGCCAGGTGGTACTCGCATAACCGTGCCACACCTTGTCGCAGTGGTGGATGGGCCTGTTGGTCTTCTTTGTGGAATTCAGTCGGTCCAGGATCTTGAGGTTTCTTCACTGGGGATAGAGGGACTGCATTAGACTGGTGCTCCATCTGGGCCATCAGAACGGGATTGCTACTGCCAGTTAGATTCTCTCCTGAGCCAATAGGTTCTTCATGCTGATCCTCCATAGGCTCGTTTTCTAGCAAAGGCTGTCGCCCCTGAATCCTTTCACAGAAGGAAGTCCGTTCAATATCAAATTGACTTCTTCTACTATTTTCTCTTCCACTGAAGGTATTATACTTTCCTATGGCTTCCGTTACTTTCTTGTGTCGTTTCCCTCCACTTGTTGTCGCTTTAGATCTCTTGCCGGTATTCAAAAGCGTGCTAGAGTGTGCTTTGACCATGTAGTTACTTAATGACTTATTCTCCATCGTCTCAGGCTCCATCTCTAAATTATCAGAAGAAGGTAGATTATGCTTTGAAGGCACTGTCGCAGACTGAGTGTGCACCTCTTTGTGGCGAGACGGACTGCGTGGGGGCTTTGGAATGGGCCCTCTAGCACAAGGGGAGGCAGGAAATTCTGTCTTCTCCTCCAGAAGGGGCTGGTAACCCTCCGTAGTGGCCACCAAAAGACGCATGGAATTCTCAGAAAGCCTGTGGGCTGCAGCCTGTTCTGAGCTCTCGGTCATCTCTGAGGAGTTTGTTTCATTTCCTGAATCCGACGAGGACTCTGGGCTAAAAGCTCTTGATATGCCATTACCTGTAGGCAACAGAGAACAACAAACCATATTAACACGCTTTGTCAAATCCTTGGATAGTGTATTGTCTATGTAAACAACATTAATTACTTCTGAAAATACAGCAGGTTGTAAGAAAGGGACAGTATAATAAACAAACTATTCGATTAAACACTTTTTAGTTCTTTGTGCTTTTCTTTTAAGTATTTACTTTTCATATCAGTAGAGCTGGCCCAAATCATTAAAACATTGAAGTGTTTTTCATTATGTTGGTTCTGTACAAATCTTAGCCTAAAATACATATCAGAAGCTGAAAACACATGCTAGGAATATAAACAACAATAAACAGCCATTTGGATCAAAGCTAAATAATCAGAGATGTCTGAGAAATGGCATGTGGAGACACTAAAAATTATACAATGATTAAAAAAATCATCAATAAATGAGACAGTAAGAGGCTGGTACAACACATGTCTGATCATACATCACTCAACTCTGTAACTCCTTTATTTCTAATTAAATGTTTAATGATCTTTTTTCAGACTTTACAGAACAAGGAGTATATCTGCTTAATGTGACAAAATGAAAATCCAAAATTTTTATTAGAAATCAGATATAACCGCATTAAATAAGAGGAGCTGCCTCATTGTTCATTACTACCACATTATTTTAAGGGCAGGTTGGAACACTAAGGAAAGTTGGCCTGTGGTTTGACTGGATGTCATTGGAGGGAATGAATGAGACACTTTATGCAAGCTTGGTTGTCAATGCAGAGAACCAGTGGAATGTCTAACATCGAAGCATATTTGTAGATGGAGATGGCGGAGTACAAACAGTGTTATTGTTTTTGCGTGATTTTGATGACTTTCAAGTATTCTAATGCTTATCTGGAAACATCAAGCCATGTACAGTTCTGTCTGAGTGAGCCATAATTCAAAGCGTGTTTAGACTAAACCAAAGTGCAGGAAAACTAAGAATCCTTCAAAATCTTTTTAGATATCAAACAAAAGTTCAACAAAATCTCAGATTAAAAAGAGTTCTATTAAAT
The DNA here is from genome assembly GCA_037576955.1 of Lepidarchus adonis. Taxonomy (NCBI): domain Eukaryota; kingdom Metazoa; phylum Chordata; class Actinopteri; order Characiformes; family Lepidarchidae; genus Lepidarchus; species Lepidarchus adonis. The sequence goes on along the minus strand of JBBIGC010000082.1, from coordinate 20,220,539 downwards.
ATACATATAGAATTATATATAAAGTAATAATGTAAACACCTGCACTGTCGTTAGACTGAGTGTGAGTGGTGTCCTCAGATACGGCAAGTTCTTCTAGTGCTTGCAGTGTGTCCACCACAGCGTGATCCAAGTTCCTGACACTACTGCCCTCCTCAAGTGTTGGGACGGCATCAATCAAGGACACGGGGATACTGTCAAGATCACAGGAACTTTGTGCTTGGCCTTTGCCCTCTGTGGCCTCCTCGTCTGAACTGTCCCTGAATCCGGGAGGGGGAGCAGCAATGGCCATGTTGAGGGAGTGAAGGAGCGCATCGTTGTCGTCCTCGTCGTCATCTCCTTCTGGCGGTGGAAGGGAAGTCAAGTCTATGATATCATCACTGGAGCCAGAGAGGGTGAGGAATGTTGCTTTACTTGCTGGCAGCCCTGGCTCACCCTCACCAGGTGTTGCAGCTGTGTCCTCTTCGCCGCTAGCCTCATCCTCATCTTCTGCATCATCAGTGGTCTCAGCATAACACAAATCACGCAAGAGCGGCTCCTCGATACCTTCAGTGTTGTCAAATATTTTCCCCTCACCGATGTTGCTATAGACTACATTGGGCCTGATCTGAAAAGGTGCTCCATCTAGTGTCCTGAAGCCCACATCATTGTTATGCATGAAGGCAGGCCGCTCAGGTACCTCAGGACTCTCGTCCATTAGGCGCTGGTAGCCAAGGTTCTGAGGGTTTACACTGTGCAAAGGCGGATCTCCAAATATAAAGGACACCTTAGCACTTCTGGGAGAGTCTTGGGGTCGATGCCTTGCTGGTGGAAGAGGTGGGGGTTGGGGACTTCTACTCCTAACTGGGGATCTCTCTCCACTTTGAAGTGGATACTGCGAAAGCTGGGGCTCTGGGCTGTAAGGAGAAGACATGCTGTTCTCTCCTGCTCGGTCCTGTGGATAATCAGATTCCGGATGATAAGATAAATTCATGCTTGCTTGAAAGCTGGGATCCTCACAGGTGCCCAAAGAGGTGCTGTATGGCCACTCGAGTTCTCTGGGATCCTGACCTAAGTGGGTAGAAGCAGCATGTCAATCTCATTTCGAATGTATCAAATGAAGTAAGGAAAGTCAATAAACGCTACATACCACTTTCCATTTCTACTGTGCTGTTGCTGTGGGACATGTTGAAGATGGAGCGACGCGAGTCCACTAGAAGCCGATAGTATCCGGCTGTTAGGCAAGCCAGGTTCATGGCATCACTGGACTCCATTATTAATGTGATAGGCTGGAATTCACAATGATAATGACATTATTGTCAAAATAAGTGGCATAATGATGCATTTTTGACATATTTAACCTGGCTTTTGTCAATCTTTCAGCACCTACCTTGACATCCAAGACGTGTAATTCAACACGCACATTGACCTCATCCTCTGTGAGTATCTCAATGCGATTAACGTGGCTAAAGTCTGCAAGGAGGGCCACTAGATTGGTCTTGGCATTGATGACATGACTGATCCCATACCTGGGTCCTACAAGTAATGTAACATCTGTTTGCTTTTCCCCTTGCTTTATGTGAAAAGCAAGAAATAAAAAGACAGAGTTATGATAATGACCTTTAAATAACACTGTTAAATAATCAGATATGGTCAAATAACACTGTTAGATAATTAAAAAGACTCGTATTCCAAAAACAATACAGACTTTCTCTTACCAGTAAGATCGATTTGAATACTCTTCCTCCATATAACCTTAATTCACTGAGATATTTTAAATAGTGAACCTTTGCTTGCAAAATGGTTAACTGTAAAAGAAAAAGAGATAAGAATGTTATTAACTGTTCATATTGTTCAAAACATCACTGGATTTCACATTAAAGCTGTTTGGGTACCTGGTATTCTATTTTATTAACATGGTTTAGATGAAGGGTTCAATATGATACGCTTACATTATTTAATACATCTGAAATGTTAAGGAGATCTTAATGCATGATTCATACATTCCATGTGTATAATTATGAGCATCATACATTTTTCATAATCCTTCAAATAAGCAAAGAGACCTTTGCCAGCTGTAAAGAAATAAGGTAACGCGATCTTGCTGTGTTCTGCCATTAAACCAGTAGATGTCACCCTTCTGACACTTTTTTAGACTCATCACAGCCTATGCCAAGTTCACGGAGAGCAAGAAACACAGCTAAATCTTTCATGGGAAATCCACTGAAAATTATGCATAAATAATTCAGATGTAAATAAAGATTTTGAGCCAAATTTGGTGTGAAATAGTCTTTTCCAGAGAACTGTTCTAAACCATGGGTGCCCATATCTAATCCCGGAGTTTGGTAGATTCCCTATTCAAACTGCCCTGGTTTAACTCCTGCTAATTATCAGGTTTTGTGACTAGAGCAAGTGTCCTCAACTTTGGCTCTGGAGGTCTGGTATCCAGCATAGTCTGCTGATTTCCTTCCTCAAACACACTCACTAAACCTGACAGGCAACGAGCAAGTTGAACCAGGCATGTCTGAGTGGGAAATCACCAAACTGTGCTGGACAGGACCAGATTGTAAGGCCTGTTGCAATGGGTGGTGACAGAAACCGGGCATCCAAAGCATTTAATGCCTTTCGGAGACAGTGAATTTTGGCTTTTATTATCTGTAAGCCATAATCATCGAAATTCCAAGAAATAAAGGCTTGACATATTTTATGCTATGTGTAATGAATCTATATAATATATGGATTTCACTTTCTGATTAAGAACTTTTTCACAATATTTAATTTTTTTTAGATGTACCTGTATATATGAAGACTTTGGGTACCTAATGTATCTTACATCCTTTTTCAGCACGTCCTAGGTAATATAACGGATTATTATTAGTATTTAGTTTTTTTATTATTATTATTGAGATAATAAAATATTTATTTTAAAACAAGTAAAATGGAAGCTCAAAAATAAAACTCAAAACTATCCCATCTCTGACAAATGTTTATTATTGAATTGCTTGGGACTGCAAATTCTTTAAAATAAATCTAAAAGTAAAAAGTAAAAGTCTAAAACTAATCCAAATCTAAATAATAATGCACTATCACTCTCGCTATGGGTTAGCTATGCTGGTATTCCCGCCCACCTTCAAACTAGAAATTGTGTCCATTGATAAGTATTTATTGGTTCAAACATCACATTAAAAAATAAATGAGGATATGTGTGAGTTTCAAAATTTATAACGGCCTTCATAGCGCTAACATTTATGCTTTTTAAAATAATAACTTGGTTATGTGTGATGTAGGAACATGAAACAAAGCTCAGCATGACGCCTTACATCTGGACCAGTAACCTGCAGGAGAAAATTCCATATAAGGAATTGTTTTGATAGGATAGCAATTTGCCAAGGCAACTAACACAGATCCATGCAGTTGCAGTTCTAAAGGTTGGATGTCAACATTAACATTATCCATAAAATAACAGAAACATTACTAATAAAACAGATAAGACATGAAAATTCTTTGGTCACTTTGGACAGTATATAAAATATTTATACTTGTGCTGACAACCCCTGGTTCCTATAACCAGTACTGGACAAAAAATCTGAAGCATTTCCCATCAGACTACTCTGAATAAATTTAATTGTAGAGATTAAACTATGCAAAAGTTTTGCCTGAAATTGGCTACCTTTATAACAGCAGGATTTTAGTTTAATTCCTAATAGTAGGGCTGTAACCCATTTAACTGGTCCCAGATCAGAACAACTGGTCAGCTGAAGGAAGACCTACCTTCTTTCCAGGAGGCACTAAATTCTGATTGGTTTTCAGAATGTGAGTCAGGGCTTTCTTGATGTTCTTCTCCTTCATGCTGGAGAGCACTGAAGGGGGTAAAAAAAGTGCCAAACCCCACTGTTTCCTGCAAGACAGCAAAAGCTCACTGTGAAGATGCTTTGAAAATGGAAATAGCAAGCCAGTTTTGCATGTTCCGATTTTGTTGTTTTGTGTGCCATTTGAAAATGATAGCTCCCTTCATCATTGTGTGAATATTTACTTACAAGTGGTCTAATAATGATTTCTTGTTCCAGCAACATATTTTAAAGTTAAAGAAATGTTTTTTTCTTCTCCTGCAGTTAGCAGGTTTTTTGACAACAACCGTAAACATTAAGATTAGATTATTGTCAGGGCCGATTTATCGGGGGAAAACATTACACATTTTGCCAGTTATCAGTATCTGTGTTTCACTTTGACCATCACTGACTATTGCAACTCTCTGTTCATCGGTCTCCCTTACAAATCCCTACAAAAGCTACAGTATATTCAAAACTCTGCTGCCAGAGTTCTTGCTTACTCAAAGCACACTGCTCATTAGGGGTGGGCCACAATATCGATATTGTGATATATCGTCATCCTTGCTCACGTGATACGATAATCGATATGCCGGCAGCAATATTGATATTTAAATTTGCCGCCATGTTGACTCACCGGCGTTGCTACCTCTCCTCTCCTCTGGGTGGTGCTGCTCCACCGAGTGCAGGAGATTTGGAGAGCAGAAGAAGATGCTTGTTTTGCTATTAACTTTGAAACTGCAACAGCTCGACTGAGACGCCCCAGTCTGAGTTTGGCTTTTAGAACATTGATGGAACAGAGTGGATTATTTTGTGACGGCTGCGTCTCTGTACGTCTCTCACAACAAGTGAGACATTAGTGTTGTCATGTCTGAATTTATGCTTGATTGTTCCTGTACCTGGAAGATGCTTTGGACAAAACATCAGAAGCATGAATAAATGTAAATGTTGTTAGCACGATGCTAGCGCAGCTTGCTAAGTGACAAAGGGGAGCAGAAGTGAAGACTCTGAAGCTGAAGTAGCCATTGCTCTGAGCTTCCGATCGTGGTCGCAAAGCAAATATAGGAAATGTGAAAATAGCTTTGCTGTTATTTAAGTAAATTAATAACGCATCCCTGTGTTTTGTGTTATATCGCTATGTGATTGTCGTGCTATATATCGATTATCGTTATATTATTGTTATCGTGGGCCACATATCGCATATCATATCATATCGTGACATACCCTGCGATTCCCACCCCTACTGCTCATATCACCCCATTCTCTCTGAGTTATATTGGCTGCCTATTAAAGCACACATTAAGTTCAAAGTTCTACTTCTCATCTTTAAAGCCCTCCACAACCTTGCTCCTCTCTACCTTACTGAGCTACTAACTGTTTATACTTGCGCACGCTCTCTCAGATCTTCAGGTAGTAATCTTCTTCTGGTTTCTTGTACAAGACTTTACACTCTAGGGGTCAGGTTGTTCAGTGCCTTGGCTCCCAAACCCTGGAACTCGCTTTCACAATCTCTCTGTGACTGTTGCTGTCTTTCTTCCTTTAAATGTGGTCTAAAGACCTTTCTGTTTAATGGATGACATTTTCCTTTGTTTATTTATTCTTTTTTTTTGTTGTTCTTTTTTTCTCTATGTGTGTGTTTTCTTTGTAAATCGACCTTGGGAATGTGAAATGCGATATATACTGTAAATATAACTTATTATTATTTATTATTATCACCAATATACAGTAATTACACAGTGCATTACTGTGGCTCCACTGCCGTCTTTTGTCTCTGTGCTGTTTGTTTCAACTTGCTGCCTCATTTAATGTCCTGCTCACAATAGTCTCTGATTGAATATGCCACACGAGTAGACAATCAATGCTGAAACCTTGTTGTCAATCATACCACACTCGCACACCATGCTCACACATGAGATCCTAAGCAGGAGTAATGCATTTGCTATGAAATCCAAGCTGAAAAGTGAATGCAAACTTCTGTATGAGCCAACAATGTTAACTGTAGCAACAGTGTTAATAGCATTATGGAACAGTGATAGCTAATGTTGCAACAGGAACTTAATAGTAATTGTAACAGGAAGTATAACTCAATAACTATAATGGTACTAAAATATTTATTTAATATTATATAAAGTTA
>JBBIGC010000082.1:20203905-20214502 GCA_037576955.1 Lepidarchus adonis | reverse complement strand
ACACACACACACACACACACACACACACACACATATATATATATATATATATATATATATATATATATATATAAAAACCAAATGGACAAATGACATTGAATGAAAGTGTAAGTGCACTTTCTGTACACAATCACTGTTTATTTTGCAAGAATTTAACATATCAACATAAAATTCATAGTAACTCTGCATTAAGCAGGGAGTGTTCACTAGAACATTATACGTGTACACTCTTACCCTTTTTAGGGAATTTAATAAAACATGACCTGACTGGGGTGCCGCATAAGCAAATATTTTATAGTGAAATTTGTGTAGTTGTGTGAGTCATGTTTGATATTTAATGTAAAATGTATTCAAAATGCTACTGCCACTGCTGCCAAATCTTTGATTTATGAAAGTCAAGCTGAAGAAATGTCAAGCATTGATCATAAAAAGCCATATATCACTTAGCCTCTCAGTCACAGCTCATGTTATAAACAGTCCATGCTCATTATATTTCAGTAGTTTGGTGGTGTGAGGGATACAAATAAGATTTAAATGAAATTAAATGAAACTAAGCTAAGTGAAACTAAGCTAAGTGAGTCTACTCCAGTTCTTCTGCAGATATGCAAACTAAAGCAGATACCAGCAAAGGCTGACAGACTCACTGGATGTACTTCAGTGAAACCTTCTGCGTCGGCCGTGTGGTGAGGGTGAGGATGTACATCTGCAGAGCAGCGAGACGAAGAGCAGCATCATACTTCAGCTCAGAGCCAAAGCGTTCCAGAACCACATCATTACAGCTCTGAGGAGAGACGGTGATAAAATTATGTATACTGGTCCAATAGCATTTCTGAATGTAGAACGTAATGTAGAATGAATTTGCAAAAAAGAGCTACTGAAATAATGGGAAGTGGCATCAGGTTTTCTGGTAACATTAGTTTTCTCTCACCATCAGCAGTATAAACACTATTATTATCAAAATCAAACATTCAGTTCTACATTTCACCACAAAGTTGTTTCTGAGTGCATTGTTAAACTTAAAGAAGAACCACTTTTAGTTGTCTAAAAATACTTTAGGTTCTTTATGGAATTTAACTAAGACTATTCCACTAACATTCAACACTGACACTTAACAACCAAGTTCATGAGGTCCACACAATGTCCCAGCTTCAGTCACACATAACCAAGCCATTAAGACACCTAAAAAGAGCATAGGGTGTGGCATTGTTCATTATCTTGTTGACAGAGACCACTGCCATCAGGGGATATCTCTGCCATGAAGTGGTGTATTTGGTCTGCAGCAATGTTTAGGTAGGAGGTATCTGTCAAAGTAACAGCCACATTAATGGCAGGACCCTGCATGCTGCAACCTTTTCCCAAAGTAAGTGACACACAAACACATGTCCCACTGTCAGTGGTTTTAATGTTATGGCTGATTGGTGTTTATATGCAAAGGTTTTTACACCCCTGGTGTTTCACTGATCATTGAAAGTGAAAACAAAATTCTTTATTCATCGACTTGAACATATAAATACATAAAGTAGAAAAACACATAATTTAGGGTGACCAAATCTTTGCAGTGCTTTGGAGAACCCAAAGTGGTTTTCTTGTGACATAATTCTGAAGAACGTTTTCTGGCACTTTTATTTTTTACAATTTACACCTATGAACTGCTGTAACAAATACCACAACAGATTGAGCTTAAACAGATCTGGTGGAATATGATCTGTGGAATATTGTTTTTACTCACCTGGACATAGAGGTATTCAAAAGCTACCACATCTCTTCTAAGAAGGTCCACTGGGTCCTTTGGAACGAAGCTGATTCTGAAAAAGCATTTCATCTTGTGTGAATCTGGTCTCTGCGTAACCTGCAGAGAAAGAGAAACAAATGGAAATGGAAAAGTTAACTTAAGGTTAGTGTAAGGGCAAACTTAAAATGTGAAATTTACTCACGTCAAAAATCAAAATGAAACATTTTAACATTGCCGCATTTACTGTAAACATGCCTACTTGCATCCTACAGCAATAGCTTTAAAGCAGTCTCAAAGCTAGGGGGTAAAAGGCTTAGAATATTGTGTGGCAGATGCACTGTTGGTTTTTCACCCAGCAGTTTTCCTAACATTATTTTCATTTATTTTCCATGAATAAATGCTATCTCACCCAGGCCTCTCTGTAGTTCTTTATGCCCTCATCATTGTGATCTGGCACCAGGCCTACTCTGTAGTAAGACTGTCCAGACTTGGAGCAGTAAAACATTTTTTAATTTCCTAGTGAATTGAGAAGAAAGCTGAAAAGCTAATGATATTGCTAGGAAGTTGAAAATCTTATTACAGCATTAGTAGTAATTGTCTTCAAATCATTATTAGAAAGAAAGGATGATTTAAAATACAGAACTGAATCATCAGATGAGGACAAGCTATGGCTAATCAATGGCTAGATTAGCAGTCAGGGTTGGTTGATGCCACAAGGAATTCCAGTGGTATTTGCACAATTGCATGCTGGGATTTTTTTTACATTGAAAACACTGATGAATAAAAACATGAAAATGATATAAACTAAGAAAAATCATGAGGCTCAGGAATTTGATGCTGAGATACAATACCAATACACAACCACATTAAGCTCTAGTTTTAGGTTAAAATGCCTAAAAAGAGAGCTCACTACACTACTTCTTGTTATAATGATGTGCTCCTCCCAATGAGCTTTTCTTTGTGCTTTGGTCATTCTAGTTGATGTTCTTTTGGTGGAGACTTTTTTTGTAAAAAGTCTCCTCCTGGTCTTCTACATTGTGATCACCTCATTTCCATTTCTGCTTGCGCAGTGACTTTTACGTCACATGGTGTCTGTGCTCTGTGCATATAAATCAATCCATTTGGTGATCCTTCAGGCCCTCATTAAAATGCCGAAGGCCTCTTCTGTGGTTTGGCCAGGCTTGATAAATAGCACGAAGAGATGATGGCACCTTGTGAATACTAATCAGATGCCTGTCAATCTCCTTTAATCTCTCTTGTATCTGGTTCCTGCAAGTCCCAGCTGATAATCAACCAAGTCTTGTGGCTTTGTGACTGAAATGATGTCTGAGCATCATACTGTTGATATGAGAGTCAGGTTTTATGAATAATCAGATAATTATCAAATTACAAGAGGAAAATTCTGAGACAGCAGTCGATGCTTGGGTCTCTACTGTTCAAAGCTGCCACCTTGATTCTTTCAGGTTTTTTAGGTCTTTCAAGGCCAATAAAAGCAAAATCTTATCTGCAAAAGGCCAATATGGCTGCAGGTTTTCATTACAAACAAGCTGCACACCTTTAAAAGTTTTCAGACATTGTCTTATGTGTGTAATAAGCTTCAATAATTTGTGTTTATTCAAGGCAGATTTATCAGAATCAGAATCAGAAAACTTTATTAATCCCAGGGGAAATTGTTTCGTCGAATATGTCACCAATTATCCAAATAAGTATATTTTGAAAGGTGCTATTGACATGAAATTCTCACCAGATGTCGGTAACAACCCATCCAATCTACACATGGCAAAGAAATATAACCATAGATGTATGACACAGGTAAAAAATATTAAAGATGCTTACTGAATTATATTTAACACTTTTTTGGTGATAGCAGCTTCAAGATGCCTCTTGTATGGAGAAACTAAATCCTGAAAGGTTCTGTGGGCCTCTTCAATGAACTCTGAGCTTTAGTTCTTTCCATAGATTTTCTATAGGATTCAGGTCACGTGATTGGCTGGGCCATTCTAATAGCTTTATTTTCTTTCTCTGAAGCCAATTTGGAGTTTCCAAATGTCCACCCTCATTTCAACTTATCATCCTGTAGATGGCAGCAGATTTTTATCAATAATGTCTGCATTTTTCCATTCATCCTTCCTTCAATTATATGAAGCGTGCCAGTGCTGTATACTGAAAATCAGCTCCACATCATGATATTCCCACCTTCAAACTTCATTGTTGGTATGGTGTTTTTAAGGTGATAGGCAGTGCCTTTTGACTTCCAAATATGGTGTGTATTATAGCATCCAAAAGAAGCAAAACCTTTGTTGTGCAGTGAACCAATGCCATCAGTATGTTTTGCAACAATATGGTTGTGAAGGTCTTGAGAGACCTGAGTTTGAGATCTTCTTGTGAGACACCTTGGTAATAAGTCACCTTTTTATAGGCCATCATTTGGGACTAAGCCTGCTGATATTAATTTGAGTGACCGGAATGCTTTCTAATTAATGATAGAGTTCAGCTAGTGTCATGACTTTTCATGTCTTTTTGCACCATCCTTCATGTGTTCAATGCCTTTTCCCTGTGTTGTTCCATTTTGTTACACATAACTTGATGTATGGACATCTATGGTTTGATTTATTTGCATGTGAGAATTTCATGTCAATAGCACCTTTGGAAATAAATTTACTTAGAAAATTGGTGGCATGTTCAATACTTGTTTTCCCATTGTATTTAACTGTGATTCCTTGACATTTACAGTTGTACTGTGGTTCCAACATGCAGTGCTGTGCCATAGTCAGACAACACCCTTTTATAATTTAACTTCCATTCAAAACAGCCAGTAAGTCATATGGAGGCACTCAAGAAAATTTCTTCAAGAACTGCTTTTAGATTTTCATTATTTGAAGTGATGGGATGTGTCCTTGCTATGGGCATAAAATATTTTTTTTAAAAGAATCATAGATCAATGATTAATGCCAATCCTTTCACACTTATTTACAGATAAGCCCAATATTTTAAAATAGGCCTAATTTTTAAAATGTAATTCTTACAGACAAGGTCTTTTGGCTACACACTTAGCATATTCTATGACCTGAATAGTATGCTTCCTACTTGTGCCACCTGAGAGTGCTTTGTCATCCATTTTTGACAGACATTAGGCTTTTAGCTGTGGCACATGGCTAAAACAGACTATACTACATCAAAATATACAATTGTATCCCACTGCTGTTTTTTCTACAGCTTTAGATATACCTTCTACAATTAAATATCTCCCTTTCACCCTTACTTTATATTTCAAAGATTTTTTTTTTTAAATCATCATTGTCCAAGTGTAATAGCTGTAATTAGCTTAGAACAAGATGACTCCTGTCTTTGATTATATAGCACGTCTTCCTTTCCCTTACTGTAACTGATCCAACCATTTGGCCATGTTCTCAAAAAAAAACCAACCAAAAAATACATTACATCAACCTAGTGACATCCAATTTAGTACAACAGTTGATAATAAATATTTTCCACATATAGATGTTGGTGTTTAAAGGTAAATATCAAGTGTAGAATCTAACACAGAGCTACTTTCTCTTCCTTCTCACCTGAGTTAACATTTCCTGCTCATGCAGGAGTAGCAGCCTGCTACCTGACCCTTCTGTCCTCTGTTCCAGCATGAGCGAGAAATGTTCAATGCATTTGATGGACAGCTTCTCTTGCAGAGTCATGATGACATCCTATATCACACAATGAGAAAACAGTGTTTACCCTTCACTTTTCACTTTATCCAGTGTTGGTTAAAGCCTTTGAAATGGGAGAGCATATATAGAAAATGTTATGAAAGAAGCAAACAGTGTCTGGGTTCAAGATCTGCCTTTATGAGCAATGTTGCAATATGGCAGCACCAGGCATGAGATCAAATCACCTTGATGGAGGTGTTGCTATCGAAGCGAAATGACTTGGTCTGCCCATTCTCCAGATACACCTTCAGAACGTTTGGCATGAAGAGGAGAGAGTTGTCCTTCACAGTGTCCTTCAAAAGAAATGCATTATAATACATTTTTAAATAGGTTAGAGGTTTCCAACTCTGGTTCTGGAGTGCTACCTGGTCTGCACATTTTGAATTACAATATTAATTATACTACGTTTACATTGTTGTGTTTTCCCCTGTGGTTTACTCATCATGTTTGTGTGGTTGTATTTCATTTGTAAATAACCCATTTTAAACTTGTAAGTAAGACTAGACATACTGTTTTTAATAAAGTGCCTTCATGTAGATGTTTTCAGCTCTGTTTGAGCTTCATTCAAAAAGCAGGTCAGACTGAAACACTCCTTATAACTTCAGTTCCAGAGAACATGGCTAATCTGCTGGAGAGTGTACTGTATATAGAAGAATATATGAGTATATAACAATTGTTTCTCTTTTTTATACTTGACCATGTTTTCTTTGTGGCGTTATTCTTTTCTTAAATTTGTTTTGAATTTCAATAAAGTTAATAAGGATGTTAACTTTGTAATTCCACTAGAAGTATGCCTGGAACAATAATGTAATAACTATTGATATAGTCACTGTTACACACAGATTTTAGTAGTACAACCTATGTATTTACACAAAGTTATCAACTTAAGTTTATACTCCTGTAGTCATTACAGAGAATACACAAGTAAAAAAAAAGCACATAAAAGTGTAATAACACAAGCTGTACTACTTAAGTAGTCATACTCTTACTCTTACCATTTATTTTACCAAAATGTAAAGCATTTTGAGCTGTGCGTAAATGTCTGAACTGTGCTCTATAAAGTTTATCATTCTTATTATTAATCTTGACTACATTAACAGTAATTACATTGTTGATTGTATTTTATATATGTAATTACATAGTTGTTATTAACACTTAACATAAAGTTGGACAAGATGTGCTAGCAGTAATATGGATTTTAATAGAAGACAAAAGGCTGAGGATGAGGTTTAGGGATGCATAAGTAAAGGTTGATGATGAAAGTCATGAAGTGCATGACTTAAATCCCATATGCTACACTAGATTTAGGCATAAAACTGCGCAGAAACATAACTGGAAGCATTGAAGTCAGATTACATGCCGACAATGATTTATTTAGGAAGGAAAGAATTTTTGAACATAATTACATTATAATGGAAATAAACTGAAATGAAAGCTTGAAAGGATAATGAAAATGGTGCAAACTGAAACTGAAATCTTTGACTACCACTTTCTGCATGACAATAGAGGAGAAAGATGGGAAAAAACTTTTGTGCTAGTTCAAATTGTTCGTGTTTTGTAACTTACCGGAACCTGTCCGTTGATGATGACCTCCTCTGCAAAGCGCACTTTGACTGGGTTTGACTTCAACTTGGCTTTTTTGGCTGCACTGATAAAGGCTGATTTGGGGGACTAAGTAGAAAATGGAAAATAAAGTGTTTACAACTTACTTTGCATTCAGCAGAGTACAAATATGCTGTACAAATGACATAATGACTCATTGTGAACTGGTTGTTCAACCAGATGCTAATCTGCCACAACAGTAAAGTCACCAGATTAATATTGTGTAGGTTCCCCTCATCCCACCAGAGCAGCTCTCTCTTCAGCATAAATGTTTTGTGCTACCATTGCTCTTCTGTGGAAACCCTGTACCTAGGTCAGCAGTTGTCCATCCTTGGGAGATACTAACCTCTGCAAACCTGGAACCATCTATAAGACTCGTCTAGCCATCACAATAACCATCTTGTCAAAATGGCTTCAGTTCCTGTCTGCCCATCTTTCCTGCATTCAGCACTTGCCCTTCAAGAAATGACTGTTCATTTACTATATAATATAGCTCACCCCTTGGCACATTACTAATTTCAATGGTTTTAATGTTGTGGCTGATCAGTGTAATTCACAGCATGACTGATTCACCCAACTATGATTGGTTCATGATCTCATCTACACTTATATCACTTTGCTGTTACAGATTAGCTGTGATTATAAGCACTATAGTCATCTACTACTTTTTGCAACTTACATTATTTGTCCTCTGTAAAAATTCCATGTACAATATTCCATGTACACATAGACATTTCTGCTGCTAACATATAGCAATTAACCCATACCTCATATATATCATGGTGATATTATGCAGTTTAGGGTTTATATATATTGTAGTTGGTATTTATAATGCTGTTGCTCTATATGTGGATAGTGTAATTACCTTTTTAGGCTGCAAAAAAGCAATTTATTAAAAATAATTTTTCAGAAATCCACAGTAATGAGCCCATTGCCCTAAAATCCAGTATTTTTGAGTGTGAAAGTGGAGACAATTCATATTCAGAATATTCCATATATGAAATGTGGAAAATTATATCTTGAGGGACACAAGCAGAAACATAATTATAAATACATGACTTCAAGGGACCCAGTGTCCCCAGATTTAAATTTTAAATATTAAAGCATCTAAAAATACATTTTTGTGTATCTTCTAGTTTAAAATATTCAAACGTAATATAGAACTAGTTATCACACATAAAATGTGTGTTTGTGTGTGTGTGTGTGTGTGTGTGTGTACAAAACTGCTGAATTAATCTTCTGAACAGTGAGAATTCTCTTGGTTAACTATCTTTAGTTGCACTGCAGTTCATTCAGCCTCTGAGATGTATTGATTGAACAAGCACATAGAAGATTGATAAGGTAGGACCTTCCCAACACACTGACAACTCTGACATCGTGTGTCCCTCGAGTCTCATGTGACAAATGGGGAGCACCCTGCCTCAGTATTAATTTGCTGACACAGTCACAAAGGCTTATTAATTGGCCTTGTTTTGGAGCAGGTCACATAGCAAGGCTGTCAACCCTCTTTGAGTAAAGCACAATTATTTGACGTCAACTGCCAGAAGGTACTTGTTAAGTGTCTCTCAAATAAAAGGCAGCAACAATTTCATAGCTGCCGCTCAGAGGTCTTAAAAAGTCGCTACTTAATTAAAATGCATGGGCTGTCTGTGTTCTGTTTTGTTCTTTCGGTTAATCAGCAGAATATATAAATTTATTTCTCAAGGTTATAAACAGCACTAGCCAAGTAACATTGGAATGCAGAAGCTGTTTGCTTATTGTGATAGAAAACTATGGCAAATGAGAGTGTGGCAAGATTAAAGTAATAGGTAATACGTTGAACTTTTTTTTTTACATGAAATGAAAAGATTTTTGCCAGAACATGTTAGCAAATATTACCAAATTTCATGCCACATAGAATTTGTAGAATAGAATCACATAGAATCTGAGCTAGCAACTCATTACCCTCAGTCCTAGCTGGGGGTAGTAGGATTAGGAGGTGAATTATACCTAATACAGTCCTGATCAAAAGTTTAAGACCACTTGACAAATGGCAAAAATCATAAGTTGCATGGTTGGATCTTAACAAGTAGAACTTCAACATGCTACAAGAAGAAATGGAAGTGAGACAAAACATTTTTGAGTGAGCAATTTATTAACAACAACACTTAAACTGAAACGGTTTCACAGCTGATCAAAATCTAAGGACCACATGCTTTTAAAAGGCCAAATGTGGAAAAATTTGGATTCATTGCCATTTTCTGTCTGGTTCACACTGTTATGAAGTTCTGATGGCAAAGGCAAAAAATCGTTCCCTTTTTGAAGGTGGTCGGGTTGTTGAACTGCATAAGCAGGTCTCTCACAGCTCCATCACTGCTGAGGTGGGATGCAGTAAGACACTATGATCCTGAGGGTTATGGAACAAAAAAGTCAAGTGGAAGATCCCAAAAAATTCCACCAGCACTGAGCTGGATGATCAAAATGGCTGTCAAGACACTGGACAATCCTCCACCCAAATTAAGGCCGTTACTGGTATTGCAGCACCATAACCATCAGATAGCATCTGAGACTGAAAAACTTAAAAAAATGTGTTCAAAGGCCTTGAAGGCCACAGAACTGACCATTTTGACTTTGCAAGAGAGCAGCAGACATGGGACATTAAAAGGTGGAAGAAAGTTTTATTTTCTGATGAGGAAAAAAATTTAACCTTGATGGTCCTGAAGGTTTCCAACTTTACTGGCATGACAAGCAGATCCCACCTGAGATGTTTTCTATGCTCCACAGTAGAGGGGGTGCCATGATGGTCTGGGTGCTTTTTCCTTCAGTGAAACAATGGAGCTTCAGGAGGTTCAGGGGCATCAAACAGCCGCTTGCTATGTCCAGATGTTGCAGAGAGCATCCCTCATGACTGAGGGATGACAACAGTACACAATGCTTGCAGGACAAGGGACTTCTTCCAGGAGAATAACATCACTCTTTAGGACCAACCTGCATGTTCCCCTGATCTAAATCCAATTGAGAACCTTTGGGGATGGATGGCAAGGGAAGTTTACAAAAATGGACAACAGTTCCAGACAGTAGATGACCTTCATGCGGCATCTTCACCACTTGTATAAATGTTCCTACTCACCTCATTACTGAGTTCATGTTTGGAACATTCATTTCTGTCTTGGGGAGTTTATGGGTTTTTTGGAGGTTTCTTCTTGTAGATGTTGAAGATCTACTTGGAACCTTGTTAAGATCCAACAATAAACCACAATAAACAGCACCAAAGCTGCTTGAGTGCAACTGGGGCTTACTTTGGGAATACCTTTGGTTTGCTAAATTTGTTTCATAAAAAAACGATGCAGTAATTTGTTAATACCAAGTCATTTATTATAACACTTTCTCTTATTATGAAATATATAAAGTACATTAGCTTACTGGGTATGGTTGGACAACAGTCAACAGGATGGACTCTTTACAGTTTCTGTTGAGAGACACAGGAAACACAAGTATATGGGTTATTTTACACACACACACACACACACACACACACACACACACACACACACACACACACACACACACACACACACAC
>JBBIGC010000082.1:20173561-20186301 GCA_037576955.1 Lepidarchus adonis | reverse complement strand
AGAGAGAGAGAGAGAGAGAGAGAGAGAGAGAGAGAGAGAGAGAGAGAGAGAGAGAGAGAGAGAGAGAGAGAGGTAGACTTATTGCTAAAACAGTGCTGCCAGAAAGACAATACCCCGGTGATAAGACAGCAACTGATCTCCTCACTCCAGCTCAAAAAATCCATACTGCTCTTTTCTGGAAGAAAACTAACACTCTTTTCCAAGTAAATTTTACAACTTCTGATGTGATCTGATGCCTTATTTAACGTTTAGAACTGTTCTGGTCAGAACATGAAGGTATGTTTGGGTAATTTTCCAAAAGCATCAGAAACAAGTATTGACCCAAATGAGAGAAAATACAGTCCTAGTCTTAGTACACTGGGCTTCCCCTTCTCTTCCCTATCTTCCAAGTTTCTTCTTAAATCTTGACAAATATCCTTTTAAAAATCAAATCTGTTATTTTGCACAATCACTTCAGTACTCAAATATATGTAAATGTGCTCTCAAGTGTGCATAGATACTTTTCTTACCAACAAATCCTAAAATAAAAAATCAGAAATTATGTTTCAGAATCTTTGTG
Source organism: Lepidarchus adonis (assembly GCA_037576955.1). NCBI lineage: Eukaryota > Metazoa > Chordata > Actinopteri > Characiformes > Lepidarchidae > Lepidarchus > Lepidarchus adonis. Next base: position 20,185,742 of record JBBIGC010000082.1, on the reverse strand, counting down.
AAAACTGTGGGAATAAGTTTTAAGAATGGCTGATGAAAGAGACCCATTCACGACCCTCATGAGACAACTGGAACCACCTTCACATCAGGCTACAGGACAATTGCTTTAGAGAGCTGTGAATGGTAAACCAACAAATTAGCCATGTTAACTTGCTTACTATAGCCTGACCTGACTGAAATAGTGAATTTAGTTGTCCTCACACACTTACACAAATGTACACAGTTGCACACAACCATGTGCAGAATAAGCAAAGCTTATACTTTTTATACTGAAAATATTAGCAAAAACAACTTTTTCTTTTAAAGTTAGTTAATTGCTAGCATATTGTAGCAAACTCTTTACTGTAAGGTTTGGGGTTAGCGGTAAGGGCAAGGTTTATTAAACAAGAAAAAAAAACTGATATTAGATGAGTGTTTTAACCATTTGTTCATTGAAATAGATAAATACTGCATGTGTAGAATGTGAACATATCACCAAGGAGATATATTATAATATTAAAAATAAAAGACAAATAAATGTTTGGAATGTATGCAGCTAACATACAAGTGGTCCCTAACTGAATAAATATATCATCTATAAATATACAATGTAATTTTATGTTATTAAAACAATATTTCACTATTCATCTTACATTTACATCAGATTTACAGCTTGACATCCAACAAACATTTTTTGTCTTATTGCACTTAAAAACTACAAACACTGTATTCAGAAAAATGAGATCTTTTCCAAATTACAGTAAAAACAAAAATATTTGATTTTGTTAAATTATGGTTCTTAATTAACAGACAAAAGCACAGAAAAAGATTTTTAGTCATTTTACTGACCATTTTAATTGTATTTTGTAAATACAGCACAGCATATTGAAGTAGTAATAGAAAATGTAGAAAATGTAACCTGAGAAATGTATATGTAAAAGTAGGTAAGAGTAGGTTCTCCTTGTGGAAGCCTGGAATTATTTATAGTAATCATCAAATACTTGATTTGGGCTCGTCAGTGAGAAGCGCTGCTGCTAAGGCAAGGAAAGGCAAGTTTATTTACATAGCACATTATCATACACAATGTCATTCAATGTGCTTTACAAGGTAAATGAAAAATATAAAAGCATAAAAACAGGCAAAAAGGATAAAAAAAATAAGTGTAAGATAAAAGCAATAGATAAAAATTAATAAATATGCAAAAAAGAAACGCTATTTAAATTAGATCAAATAAAGAGATAAAATAGAGAGAGCTAAAATAGTATAATAAAAAGACATTGTAATTTTAAGTGAAACTGAAGTGAAACTGAAGTGAAACTTAAGAGAGTTTCACACATCCATGCAATGACTGGAGGCACTGAGGGGGAACCACCAAACCTGCACTGTTCTAACAGCTCCCAACACATATCAACTACTTTTTACACACAAAACAAATTTAGATTTTCTTTTAACTGTTTTTATGTTTGTTTGCATTTATATTCTAATGATAACTTGTATTTTTGCCGCAGAAAGACACAGTTTTGGAAGACTCCACATTAAGCAGGCTAATTGGTAGCAGGTGAGGTATGATGACTGGGTATATAAGTCTCAGTGATGGGTCATGGCTCGCTCTCTTTGCCAAAATGCATGAGAGATTTTTTAGTCAGTTCTAAAAGAAAAATGTTCAGTGTACGTTTTGTGAAAATTGAAGTCTTTAAAGTCCTACAGTATGTAATATTGTGAATAGAAACATCTTGGTGCACAAAGAGCAAAGTTGGAAACCACTGTTTCTATTGAGAAAACTTCTGAACACGATTGTATGAGTCAACATTTCAGCTTGCTTTTGGAACAGGCATGCCAAGGATGAAAATTCAGTTTGTTAGCTATACAGTACAAGTTAGCATGTGGCATGATATGGCCGTGCCCACAGCATGGGTGAATTGCATGTGAAAGTATGTGAAGGTACCATTTACTCTGAGCCATATAGTAAAATGTGAGAAAGACATATGTTGCCATGAAGGCAATGTCTCTTCCTTGCACATCCATGCTCATTTCAGCAGGACATAAACCAACACTGTGGCTTCATAGACACAGACTGACTGTGCTTGATTGGCCTGCTGCCAGTCCACATTTATCTCCTATTGAAAATGTATAGCATTTCATGAAACAGCAGCCACAGACTGTTAAAGAATCTTATATAGAGTCTTATATAAAGTTTTCTATCAAGCAAGAATTCACAAAATATCCACTACTACAATTAACATTAAAATGTTTATTAAAAGGTTAGGTAATGTAGTACAATGGTAAGCATCTAATTCTAAATTTTTGCATATAAACTAAATCCAATTAAGCTGAAAATTTATTTTATTTCTTTGTACTTTTGTCAGTTAAGTAAATGTTAAGAGAAATTACCATATTACATATTTTTATACGCATATTGAAAAATATTTCCAAAGTTCTGGAAATTCTGTTTGTAAACAAGACAAATGCTTGTGTAATATACCTAGTGTTATTTTCTGATCACAGCACCCAACCCCTAGCTCTTGCTCTGAATTAAGGAATTCACTAATGTTTTTTTGTCTGAGCACTTAGCACTTACAATTTTAGTCTCCAATTTCCACACTGAAAATGACATAAACATATATTTCATATTGAATGTCCAGATTCATCTTATATCTCATATCATACTACTTATATACCTTTTAGTGCTTTAGCCTGTTAAAGCGCATCTTTATCCCAACACTGCAATAGCATTGAATGGCCAAATGTCCAACATAATAGCTAAAAGGATTCATTAACAAAACCAGAAAGGTCATAAAAATAATCAGTCGGCCAAAACGATCCAAATATCCACCAATCCTGCAATTTTCAAAAACATTTTCTTCAGACATGTTATTAACATAGGAGTGTTCGACCGCATAAGTCCATTTTGTAAGACCAGTGTCACAAATGGGCTTTCAATGAACCTGAATTAGTCAATAACAGTGATGGACAATTTCTGAATGTGCATGTCAAATCTCAAGTGTGAGACATGCCAATTCTAAGCTGAATCTCAAATGTCCCATTTTACTGTGATCTTCTTATTAGCTGCAGACACTGGGTTGCACAGCAGCAAACCTGTTAGCTTCTATAATAGACGTATACTAATGACTTTACATAACAAGCTTTTCATTACACAAAAATTAATCTGTAGTTTGTATAGCAGGAATGCTAGACAAGATTAAACGGAACCAGCTGAAGAAGTTTTAGGATATTTATTAAACCTGTATTGAAAGGCTACATCTTGGCTGCTTTATTATACCTGATGCTGCAAGAGTTTGCTAAAGCAAAACTGATACACATTCACTCACATAAGGATGAAACCAAAATGTTTTATTGCTTTACTGCATTCATACTCAAGTTTTAGTCAACATGTTATGTTTAATCAGATCTGAATGTTTTGGTGTCAGGGACTCTGTCAACAGGAAGCTTACTGAAATGAAATTTCACCCCAGTAGATTATAGCGAGAGCAAAGGGAAAAATATCAGCTCCCAAGGACTAATAAATGTCATTTTAAATACAGCAGATAATGAAAAGCCTAACAGGGAAACTGTGTACAATTAATGGACTATAGAAACTGATCTAACTAATACGTATAAAAGAAAGCTAATTATTAAAAGAAACCTAGTATGTGATTTGTCGTGAATGGTGATAGTAAACACAATTGGTTATAAATCAATTTATTTGTACACTAAGAGTGCAAAATGAGTGCATAATAGGTACTAAAATGGTTTTGGATGAAACAGAAATCTGTAGTAGAGAGCCATTATTCTGTTAGAGTTCTGTTCTGTTAGAACTGGGTGTGTAAAAGCCGAACTGCCATGAAAACCCAGGGTATTAGATATCACAACTGCAATGTTGGACTGGAGTCTATTGATTGTGAAGTTCTTAAACAGACTAAAATAAAATTAAAGCTTTTAAATGTAAAATTAATAACAAAGCTCAAAAGAAATTTGAGGCTGATTAATTCAGGCAGTACAAATGTCAGCGATATCCTGCTGTGTGTTTGTCAAGTTAATGATGTGATAGATGCAAATGTTTTTTTGCTCGCCAGTCAGAGAATTTTGGGTCAAACAGCCTTGTTTGTCCTGCACTGTGTGTTCTGACACCTTTCTATCATAACCATGACCCTGTTGCGATTAACCATTTCGTTTTTGGAATCACTTTAGTAGGTACTGACTACTGCTACTGGGAACACCCAATAAGACCTGTTGTTCTGAAGATGCTCTGAATCGGTTTGTGTTGCAATCACAAAAAAGACCCTTGTCAAATTACTACAGATTCTTACATTCACCCATCTTCCAGCACATCAGCTTCAAGAACTGACTGTTCACTTGCTGCCTGAAATATGTTACACTTTGACAGGTGCCATTGTTACAAGATAATCACTGTTCACTTGACCTGTCAGTGGAGAATAAGAAATCATACTGACTACTGTACATCTCACCTCTCTTAAAATTGTTGTTAGGAGATCTTATGAGTAATTTATGTATCCTTTTAAAGAGCTTCGGGGGAATGTGAAAGAGAGATGTTGAAGCCACTATAATGCAGACATGTTGACACACTGTTGCACTGAGGAGTGAAAAGTAATAGTGAAAAGGTGCAGAGTGCCATAGTTAGCATAATCATTAGCATTACACTGGCTGCTCCATAGTTAACTTGCAAGTATTTGCTGTCACTTATTGCTTGCTCTGTATTGAGGTTATCTGTAATACAGATGGACTATAGAAACTGATCAAAGGACATTTATTAATTACATTCAATATTCAATACACTTCAGGATCTAAAGAAACATCTGCATTTACTTGTATGTATTTCCTTACAACACGCTAAAGCGCAACATAAATGTATATTACTTAAAAATTTATAAATGTAAAATTATATGATTAAATCAAAATGATACTTTCACACTTTTCTGGTTCACTAGTTCCTTACAGCCATATTAATTAAAAGTGTATTTTAAAATGTATGAATGCATGAAATATAATTTTAGAAGCATTTCCCCTTAAACAAATCCATAAAACAAAGTGGACTTGTAGTATTCTTTATTATACTTTCAACATACAATTATAATACTAATAGCTAGATATACTTCCTCCCCCCACCACCACTTAACCTCTAAGGGTTACAAATGAAATGAGAACTGGTCTCACATCAGCATGGCATGCCTGTTTTGCCTGTGCTCATGTACATGCATGCGACGCAATCTGCCCTGACCTTTATTTGCTAGCCTGAAGCATGCTTTAAGCCATCGCTGTTTATACCAGTGATAATATCTAGAGCAGAAGAGATCCCTTATTTGCCCTTATTAACTAAGAAAAGAAGAATGAGGACATATCTTAAAAGCAGGCTGAATGCATTCATTCTTCTTTAATTTCATTTAGGAACCTACCAAAGCATACACTCTGCTTTGTTAGCTTTCAGTTAGTCGACTGGCATTCACAGATGGCTTTAAAACAAACACATTCAGTTGTGAAATGTGATTACACTTCAATCAGGTTATGATTGAGAGATTCTCTGGCCTACCGTTCCTGCTGTATCCAAAGTTTGACCTTATCCTTGATTTCAGGGTTAAGGTTGGAGCTTGAGACAGATGGCCGAGACAAAATGTCTCTCTTAATAAGTTCAGATAAAGTGCTTAGCAAATAGTCCATTTGGCATGTGTGCAAAGGCCACTGAAACACAGTCGCCAAGTCATTGAACAAATATGAGCACGATGACAAACAGCAGAAACAATTGCTTGTACCTCAGAAGCTAACAAGCTAATATGTAGCAGAAGACTAGCATCAGGCAAATGGAAACTTTTTAAATGAATTAACGTGGTGTTGGACACACGTTGGACTGTTTCTATGTACAGAAAGTAATGAAAAAATTTGGTAGGCTTCAGAACGGTTGAGGTTTAGACACTAGATGACATACCTTTATAAGTAGCATATACTTATAAAGGTATGTCATCTAGTGTCTAAACCTCATAAACAAGTCTTCTTTGGATGACTTCATGAAGAGCACCTATCACAAAAACCTAAATTTACTCACCTCTCTGAAATTTTATGTATTATTTAAGCACTATTATAAAACTTAAAGAGCTTAAGTGGTAAGTGAAAAAGAGTTATGCCCTCATTTCTGTCTTTGTAAGTCAATTTAAAGCAGACATGTTGACGTACAGTGCACTGAAGTGTGGCAGCGAAAGCTTAAACATTGACTTTTCTAATGGTGAAAAAGTGCACAGGCCCACAGTATTGATACTGTATATAGACATTTCATTAGAGATCAGGATGTAGGTGAGGTATGTTTAATCTAGTCATTAACTTTTAGAGATTGATTAATCTGTTATTAATTAATTAATGTGGTGGGAAAATAGCTGTACTCAAGTATTATTTTAGATGATGAGTATGTCATTGTACACCAACAGTGACTAAACCATTGCTCATTGCTCAGATGCTTAGAATTTCAAACTGTACTGTTCACTCCCCACTCCATACAGTACACAACTAAACTGTTAAAGCAGCCCATTTATAATTCAATGTATTTATACTCTCACAAAAACAGCTCTTTAACCTATGCAGTCTACTGCAGTCTGGCCCCAGCTATTCACGGTGAAGTTACACTGAGTATTTCAGTCTATGTGCCATTTTGAACAGGACACAACATGGGACAGCCAATTAGAATAAAGGCCATTTACATGTATCATGTGACTTAAAACCACAGTAAAAAGAGCTTGTTTAATTCTAAGGGATAAAAAGTGATGAAAGAATGACTGTTTGGTACACAAAGGCATAAATGGACCAGCGGGCATGGGTTAACAACAAAGAATAAATGTGTTAACATGGTTTGATGCTATTGTGTAATGATGTAGGCATGCAATTGTGCATTGATTATCCTCATCTTATAATTAGCTATACATTAGCTATGGCACACATAAAAGGTATACAAAAAAAGGGAACTCAAAAAAGAAAGAAGGAGTTTATTCCCTCTGTTGCAGATATGTTGCAGTGAAACTTGAAGAAACAATAGCACTGCTTTTGAGAAGAAAAAAATATATATATATACAGATTCAGAGTTGAACCTGATCTGAGTGTCATTTTTAAATCTGGCCATGGTCCATTACAATTCTGCCTGAAATGGTACATTATAGGCAGATAAAACCTGATATTTCTAATGGTAGTGTCAGGTTGATTAAATTAACATTTAAATTAAAGCTTTATACAGGGAAATAATATTTGTGACAGCTTTAGAGTGATATCGCCAATATCATCTTATGTTTTTTCTTTAATTTGTTTTTAGGAAAGATCCTAAGTCTGTGAGGTTCATAAACAGTTATTGTGCATGTCAAACTTAAAAGTATGTAAGACTGCTCTGGAGTGTGCATATAATCTTTTTTTTTTTAAGAACAAACCCCATATATGGAAAACTTGATGAATGTCAGATTCTTTGTCAAATGTGTTTGCAAGATTTTTTTCAATGGTGCCACAGTCTGGTTGGAACTTTCAAGGTTTCTTTATGAAGTGCATTCCTTAAGAAAATAGCAGCACTCTCTGTGAGCCTGAAGATTTTGCAGTCTACAGGTAGTAGGTCAGTCTCCTGTGGTGTTCAACCAAGTGTAAAATGAATGTGGACTCAATCTGATTAGGCCAGCACTGAAGTCTGGTAGGCTGCCTAAGTCAAGGCATGCTCATCTTTCTCTCAGTTTGCCTTTAAGGAAACACATCTATCAAATAAATATAATGTTGGTTCCAATATGCTAAAGTAAACATCCACTGGCTGGTAGTCTGCTATTGGAGACTAAAAGTTTCCAAACTCCATTACAGGCTGAAACAGAACACTCAGTAGCTCCCTAATCAACACGTAACAGCAATAGGATAAGTAGTTTTTTTTTTTAAGTATTTGGCATCTCAATATCTCATATTACTGATAATACAGAAAACAGTAAGGATTCATGCTTAGCATACCTAGAATACAATATTAAAGCATGATGCCAGAGTTGAACGAGATATTAAACAATAGATATCACAGTTAACATCTTGTATAAAATCATGTGCATATGTGCAAATTAGTTGCTATCTACTTAAAATATGCATTTTATTTGCAAATATAAAAAAACAACAACAAAAGTCTGGCCTTTGGATGATGTTAGAATTAAAATGTTAATTTCATTGTGAAGACACACTCCAGAGAAAGGATTTTACAGAACAGATTATTGAAATCTCATTGTTTTCTTTTTTAATCTAGGAAAGATTGTGCACTGTTATTATAAAAAATGTCATATTAGTACAAAACATCATGCATATAAAACAACGAGCAAACTGTTACGGTAGTAAATACATTCTCATCCAGAATATGTTTGGGAATTAACATGCAAAAATATATTTAATAGAATATTTAATTTAATAGAAACACAGGTATTTTGGATTACGAATGCTGTAAAAAACAACAAAACAAACAAATAAAAACACAAAATAATTACTTTATAGTTTTATGCTGAGGTCTTAAAACTGCTTTGTCCAACTCAAAGAGCATGTAGCATTTGAGAGTTATCATTAGTGCAAAAAAAAATAAAGCCTATATGGATACTGTAGCCAGATTCTAAACAAAGCAAATGACACATGATGTGTATATGCCATGAGGGAGCCAAATGTGGGCAGAACTTGTCCTTCATTGAAAAGACCAGATTTTGGATAATAGGATAGGTATGAATCTAAACTGCTGAAATAGTCAAGTCAAGTCAAGTCAAGTCAAGTCAAGTCAATTTTATTTGAGTTCTGCCATTATTTTCATTACAGTTGGAAAAAAGACACAATTTATCCATAACTAAAAAATGTTTTGGGAGACCAAAATCATAATTCTGGCCTGTAATGTCTCACTTTAATCTGATGTGTAGGAATGTGAGCAAAGAAATTACACAATAAAGAAAAGCCATATTTCTAACAAGTCACCACTTTCTTTACACTTCACTCTAGGGCTGTTTGAAAAGACTTCATCACAAATGGAGACCAACAGAAGGACAAACAGGGGTACAAATCATTTCTAAATCTGAGTAGTGCTGGGTGATACCATTACTGTCACAGTCTCTGTCTTGTCTTTGCCCCTTCTCATTTTTAGCCATGTGCTTTTGTTTTTGTCTTCCCTAGTCCTGCCTTCATGTTAGTCTTGTCCTAGCAATATGGCGCAAAGAGAAGGATATATTAAAATCCATAAAAATGAAACAAAAAGAAGTCTGTCTTGTCAAAGTCAGAAAAATATATTTAATAAAAAGGTCCCCTTGGAGTAATTTTAAGAAAAAAAATAAAAATAAAATAACAACATCAAATTGATGTACGTATGTATGTATGTATGTATGTATGTATGTATATATGTATGTAAATGTTCACTAATTCAGTAATAAATTAAGGTTAAATGCAATTAAATAAAATCAAATAATACTCTTTTACACTACATTTACACTTCTTATTAGGTTATCGCTGTAAGACTCATGATGTATTAGAGCAAATGCATCTCTGATTTGTTATTTGTTATTTTTGCAATGTTGGTAACACTGGGAGGATGACATATTAACACCAATTCAATCTCAGCAATGGTCCTCATTCAGTCATTTATTCAATCACCAAGACAATGATTTCTGTAGGCTGCTCCAGTGGGCAGTGCAGCAATCATGACAGCTAATATTCACATATCTACAAGCATCATCATTATTACATAAAACCCCTTTCTTCCTTTCTGCCTGTGGCTTACAAAAGATCATACAGTAAGATCATAGTCACCACAATAAGAAGATCATTCTCTGGATTTAAGCAGGTGTACCAGTCTACTTTTTCACAAAACAAGGGTGGATAGTATCTTAGTTACAGTCTAACCCCAGGAATCTGGTCATGGAAGGAGAACGCATGTTAATAAATCCTAGCGGCCTTCTGTCAGTCTACAACATGACCGGTTGAAATGGAATTAAAACTGCTGACTTTGCAAATCAAACTGCACTGCTTCCCATAACTACTGTGTGAACTATAGAATTCGACTGGAAACTCACATGGTAAATCCAAATCTCTGCATATATACATGCCTTCAGTCAGGTAAGAAAGCTGGAGGAAGAAATGTCTGAATATCCTGATACTTTAAAGCTCTCTATATAAAGCCATAGTTTCCTATCCCTCTTATAGATCAACGTCTAACCCCCCACCCCCCACCTCCACACATTCTCTTGAGCTCCACGCGTGAGCATTTCAAAATCCCTCAATCTTTTTTCTTTTAATATCAGGCCTTATTTCATGTGTTATTGTGGATTTTTTTCTCTCCTTTTCTCCTTTTCCTACCGCCTCCCCTTCCCCCTCTTGTTGATAGACATGCGGAGAACATGCCGCTCTCTCATCTGGCGAACGAGGCAAGCCATGGGTGCAGCGGTGATCACAGAGCCAAATCCCTTAGGAGGATTATCTGGCCTCAAATCAAGAAAATCGTGCAACTTTAAGGGTCGTGTGGAGCTGCAGGGCTGTCATTTGGGTGAAATGATTTTATACATTCCTATATTTGCGTACCACTGCTAGGTAAAGAGTCAGACGGGGAAGTGAATAATCTTTGCTGTCCTGCTGCTTGACTAGAACTTAAATAATTGTTCAACTATTCAATAAAATGCTTCAAGTACAAAAATTGGGAAGGTGGTTTTCTCACTACTATTTTATTTATTCGCGTCTACAAAAAGCCTGGGATTTTGGGGGGGAATTGTTTCTAATCAGTATTATTTTTTTTACATAGCATATCATCAACTTAACAAACCATTATTGTCTTTTGTCTTTTTTGTCTACACTCTTGTCTTTATTTTGATCAAACCTTGGGAAAACATTGATTGCCCTAGACCTTGTATGAAGATTTCATGTCAAATAGACAAACAGACATGTCCAAAATATCCAAAAAGACTATAAAAACATTTTAAATATTTTTGCTTTCTGCAATAATGTCACACAAAACCGATTTCCATCAACAAACAGTATTTATAATGCAGTTTTTGCTAAGTCATTTACCAATAAACTGTCTTTTCATCTTTTCGCTCCACCCCCACCCCCTCATCACATCATCTGTCAAACTCCTGGTCACGCTCCCCTCAAGCTTCCGTAGCCAAAATGCCCCAAAGCATGCGTGGTTCACCCATGCCACCTCTCAACTTTTTTGGTTCACTCCCACCAGCTCAGCCTTAGTCATGAATCGCTGGTTGTGCTACCCTAATCCCTCGAGAAATCTCAAACATCCTGCACATCTGACCCCATAGCGGACATGTGCTTAGTAAGCTTAAATCTGCCGTCCATCTCTTGACCAATGGGTAGAATAACATTTCCCCGGAGGGGGGGTGGGGTGGGAAAGAGAAGGTTCTTACACTTACCCTGACAGTTTAGCCATCTTTGAGAATCCAAACACATCCATACAGTCGTCTGGACTTCAAAGTCGTCCGAGAATGGCAAAGCCCTCAATAGATCCAGGTGAGGTCCTAACTTCTTACTGCTGGCTTGATTCCAGATCCCAAAATTTGGACCTAACTCTCCATTGCCGCACTTGACTGGTGGCTCCGGGAGAGAGAGAATTCAGATCGAATGGGTATAGACCAAAAATCAACCAGAAATCATGGACGGTCCCAGCAGCTGTTGTCCAAAGCTGGACTTTTCTGCAGCCGGCACGTTAATACCTAGCATCCATCCTCCTTCCATCGCTGTGAGGGGAAGATGAGCTGGAGCGGAGCAGCGCTTGACAACAGCTTTGAATGAATAGCGCAAGCGAGGGAGAGTGAGTGAGTCGGGAGGCAGGGGGAGGGGAGGGGTCCAGGAGAGGAGTGCAAGAAAAAGGAGGAGAGAAGAGGAGGAGGAGGTGAAGGATGGTGGAGGGGAGGCGAATCAGTGCCGATAGATGCTGCCACTATTTGAGCCCAAATGAATGCTGACTCCTTCTCTCCAGTGAGCCCTTCACCCTTGACTCTCCGGGGGATAGGTGGGCAGCGAGGTTGGGTTGGGGAAGGAGGGGGAGAGAGAGAGAGAGAGAGAGAGATAGAGATAGATACAGAGAGAGAGCTGACTCTGCAGTAGAATGCTGGACCGCTGCTGGCAGGGGAGCAAGACCCTGTTGGCCACAGGACACACGCGCACACACACACACACACACACACACACACACACACACACACACACACACACACACACACACACACACA
>JBBIGC010000082.1:20136212-20149933 GCA_037576955.1 Lepidarchus adonis | reverse complement strand
AGAGAGAGAGAGAGAGAGAGAGAGAGAGAGAGAGAGAGAGAGAGAGAGAGAGAGAGAGAGAGAGAGAGAAGAACAAAGAGGGCCAAAAGAAATGAACAAACATTTGGAGCAGAACAGCCCAGTAAAATACTCTACAGACGTTTCCAACCTCTAAGTCCAGAGCAAATGTATTGATTTTCGATCCATTTCTTCCTCAGTTCTACTCCTTTTTTACATTAAGAGCTAATGGCTGTGTTTGGCTACATCAGAGAGCCCAAGGTCTTCTTTAATGGCCAAGGTGCTCTACGAATGCACACATCTGGCCCATGCTTGAGGAGCCAGGCACCTTCCCCTGATCCCACAATCAATCCTCATTCTAAGTGGGGGTACAAAGAGTGCTCTCAAACACTGATTCAGTATGGAAATCTTTTTATCTTTAGACAATCAGAAAAAGACATATTGGGGGAATCAGCACAACTATTCTAGAAGTTGAAAGAAGCCTGCTTATGTGAAAAACAAAGCATGAACTAGCAATGGCATTTTATTTATTTGAATGTCTCTATTTGTTCAGGAGAAATATCTGAATTATCAAATGGAACATTGTATCATGTTATAAAAATAACAGTAAAAAATAAATAAGGTTTAACATAAGACACAATCAGTATCTAATGGATGATCTAGTGATTTTTGTTTTGATATATGTCGTTTCAAATAAGCACTTACATCTCAGACAGGACATATTTCAACAGATGGTTTGATGGAAGAACTGATGCACTGAAGGGCTTAATTGTCAATTTAAACAGGCCATGAGGAATATGCTCTGTAAATTCTGGTTCTGGAGTATTGCCCTGCATAATTCACTCAGTTCAGCTCTCAAAGACCTGTTCTATTAGCTAATGAGTTGATTCTAGTATGTTTGATTAGGGAAAACAACAAATGTTCAGAGAAGTAATGGTATTACAGTAGCCGGACTGAGAACCATTTAACTAGTTAATTCACATACATGCTTAGCAGAAAAGCTCTAAAAAGAACAAAAACTTTTGTTGACTTGTACTAAGAGTAGATCCTTTTTTGGTACTAAATAAACTTTTGTGTCAAAAGTGTACATATCCAGCCCAGAAAGGCCACAGCTTTGCATGGCTTTATATTCTTCTTGCTCTAACACACCACAGCTGGTACATGATCTGTATGGAGCATTGGTCCCAACTGTGGTCCTTGAGTACATCTGATCTAGTACACCCACTACAACTCTGATCACAGCCTGAACAACCACTTAGTTGGAGAAGGGAAGACATAGGCTAGAGTACTCTAGGACCAAGGATAAGAACAATTGGGTTAGAGTAGAAGACATGAAAAGGCATGTGTCACCCTCTAAAGTGAGTATTGGACAGTCTTCCAATAAGATACTGTTAAAGAAATTTAGTGACATATACTTGTCACCATAACAAAAATTACTCAAAGTAAGTGAAGTACCACAGATTGCCTCAACTGACAGTAATTTCAAATGTTTTCCTGCTGGAAACATGATACAAAGCCAGGAATAGGACTACAAAGCCTTTAATACTGCACATGAACTATAGCCAGTAATGATTCTTTGGTGGGAAAAGACCCCAATCATGCTCTAGGCTATGTTCTGTGGTACTGTCCACCCTGAGGCATTAGGCTTTTAGGAAATGACTGGTTCTTTAAAGAAACACAATTGTTGCGTGGAGAATCTGAAATATTGAAGTCAAATACACAAAAGTCAACAATTCAGTGACACCATGGTCACTGGCAGAACATCTGTTGAAGATTTTATTGTAATAAACAAAAGATCTTTCTATAACCACAGAATATGTGATTTCTTATTACACCCCTTTCATTTCCCAGTTCTGACTTCCACATGGACTCACCCGATTCAGTTCAAGAAAGATTGGTGATTAGCTAATGACCTAACAAGGACGTGCAGAGCAAAATGGAACTAAACACGGGAAATGCAGGTAGACTAGTAGACTGAATTCATGAAATGGTTCTTTTAATTAAAAGGCAACTGGTAAAACTCACTTTTGCATCTCTACAGGTTCTTCCAGCCATCCAACATCTGCTGCAGTTAGGGATGTCTCAGCAATAGCCCTTGAGTCCATGGTTGTTGAACAGAAATCCAAGGCGGTTAAGGTGTAGTAGAGAACACACTGAAAAAGGAACATGAGTGAGAAGCCCTGAATAACAGACCAAAAGAAGGGCTGTAGATGCATTTGCAGTTGAAGGTACTTGCTCATTTCAAATTGAATCAAGAGAAACAGATATGAAGAAGGTAGGCAGGACAAATCAGTTTATCAGAGCTCCAGACGTGCAGCTGGTCTGAAATTTCTCCGCTATCTGATACCATGAGGTGAAACTGGACAGCTCCAATTTCTTTTCTAAGTGCCTCATTATGCTCTGCTATAGCATTACGATTGAATTAGCACCTAGCACTCTGTCCATTTGGCTCATTATCACAGAGAGGCTCAGTCTTACTGCAGCAAAATGGCAGCATGCCATCCAGGTGCAGACTTATGGAAAATGGTAACTTTGCAAAAGTGTTGTAAATACTAACTACCCCTAGACCAGAGATGTTCAGTTTAATCCATAAAGGGGCAGCAGGAAACTTAGCAGCAGGTTTCCAATTCAAACAAAAAAAGCAGAGCTGCCTAGCTGCTCACAGTCTTTAAATAAAAGTCACTCTTTGTTACCGCCTTCTGCTTCATAGAAATTAAACCCTGTAAACCCATGGATCGGACGGGGCAGTCCTGCATTAGACCCAAGATTCATTACTTGGCATGAAAAATGCTTTTTATCTGTATTGGCTTAATGGATCTGTCAGTGTTGCTATTATCATGTGCTTTTCCACCTAAGTTAGCCATTACCAATTCCCACTCATTGACTTGGTCTCCCCTAACTGCAACCTCTGCCCCACTGCATCTTTGCACACTGCCACTAATACATAGTCATTGGAGAGCTCAACATGCTTTGAGGAGAACCCTAATGCCCTGTTCTTTATATGAGCCAAAAGACATCTGCACACTCTCTTGTATAGAAAAAACACTGGAGAGTAATTTGTAGAGATTGGACATCAATGATGAGTCCACAAATCTAATTTAGTGGCTCAGCAACCTAAATTTACAATGCTATATTGAAGTTGAAGGAAGCATTTCAACAAGCATATTTTGGGAATTATACCACCTCCATTGCTAAGGTGCCTTGTGGTCACAACTTCCACTGAGATAGGGATGTGAAAATGTCTTGAATACAGACAGTACATCTGTTTCTTCCTATGTGATAAATTTGCTCACTTAGCTTTCTGCACATAAGATTTACAGAGTTTATAGAATCCGGGTCCAAGCCCCCAATGAGCCAAAGGCGACAGTGGCAAGGAAAAACTAATTATATCCCTAATTATAGGAAGAAACCTTGAGAGGAACCAAGGCTCAGAAGAGGAACCCATCCTCCTATGATCGACACCTTAGTCAGTGGTCATTCTGCAAGGATGGATTAAGTCAGTAGTTAAACAAATATGGTGATTATGTATTGTTATTACACCAATGTTTTTCCCCCTAGAATCACATCTATATCAATAAATGTAAAAAAACTTAACTTTTGCTCTAATACACCACTTTAACAGAGGAAAGGCATGTAGCTGAGTTAGATGTATTAGCTCAGGGAAAGCTTCAGAATGTGCATGGCAGGGCCATTGTAGGACCAGGATTGAGAAACACTGCATTAAGGTATAATCATAGGTATTAGGGTATAATAACTTAAGATCTGGAGTACGCTAGCATCCCTTCTGTAACATAACATCCATCTCCATCTGCAGACCTTATGCACTTTGCATCTGGTACATTTCGAAGAAAAAAAAGGCTTACATAATGTCACGTGGAGGTGTAAAATTAACAGAAAAGCAACACATAGTTGTTATTGTCTAGGAAGTTCATGGTATTGCACAATACAAGTAAGGGAGAACCACACTCAGAAGTCATTTTCTGCAGCGAATCACATCTGGTATTTCTGTTTAGTGCAAGACTAAGCCTAATCCATGTGCTGTAAACTAGCTGAAGTGAAAGGCAGTATTGCTCACTATATTGCTATTTTAAAGGAAGACAAGAGTAGGAAATAATAACACATTTTCTTTAAAATTGTTTTAAAATTCCATGAAATAATTTGTCAAAAAATGTATGTGGTAGTGTGAGGTGAAACATAGACCAATTAACCACATCATTAAAACTACTGGCAGGTGAAGTTAACATTGATTATGTTGTTACAATGACACCTGTCAATGGGTGAGGTATATTAGAAAGTCAGATGTTGATGCATTATGTTTAATATTAAAAAGTATGTGAACCTTTTGGAATTTCATGGTTTTCTGCATTCATTTGTCTATATAAGTCAAGGGTATTGATAAATGCGTGGAATTAATAACTTGTTGACCCCCCCTTGGCAGCAATAACCTCAACCAGTCACTTTCTGTAGCTATGGATCAGACCTGCATATCGTTCTTAAGGAACCTTAGCCCATTCTTCCTGGCAGAACTGCTTTAGCTTGGTAATATTCTTTGGACGTCTCATGTATATGGCTCTCTACAAGTCATTCCATAGCTTCTCTATTGGGTTGGATTCTCCCCCTCAATGATTGCAAGCTGGCCACATCATGATTCTTTCCCAACTATACTTTACGGGTAACATGAGCATCTCTTTTTGGTTGACCAGTCCAAAAGGCAGATTTTGTTTTTCTGAAGCCATTCTGCATTGACTTTGTGTTTTGGGTCATTGTCCTGTTGCATCACCCAACATCTACAGAGTTTCAGCTGATGTACAGACATTCTTATACTATTCTGAAGATTTTTTTGATTCACTTGGAAATTCATCTTCCCGTTAATGATTGCAACTTGGCCAGGCTGTGATGCAGCAAAGCAGGCCCAATCATGATGTTTTTATCACCATACTTTACACATGATGTTTTAAGGATGATATGCAGCTCTTTTTGCGGCAGATGTAGTGTTGGGTGCTCTTCCCAAACAGTTCAACCTTAAATGAAGTGTCTTCATTTGTAGATTTGAAAGACTGGTGAAAGTCTTTGAAATCACTTTGTAACCCTTTTCAGCTTTATGCAAATAAACAATTCTTTATTATAGAGCCTCTGAATGCTATTTTTGGCCAGGGCACAGCTCCCATAAACAAATTGTTCTTGTGTAGAGCAAATTCAAAATGTTTGACTGTTTTTTGTTAGTCAGTCTGGTCCACACCTCCAAACTCATTTTCTTAACAAGCCTAAAGCTATGCCAATACCCGACTTCTATTAGCATTTCTGAGGTCATTAACAAGATTCAAGAGTTCACATACTTTTTCCACTAGCAATAAGGGTTGTTTATGGTTGTTCTGAATAAAGACATAAAAATATCATAATCATAGGCACATTATTTGCCCACACTTAAATGATCGATTCACATTTAATCACAAATTAATGCAGAAAACATTACATTCTAAAAGGTTCACATACTTTCACTTGACATACAGTATCTCACAAGTGAGTACACACCTGACATTTTTATTAATATTTTATATACTGTATTTTCATAAATACTAAAGATATGACACTTTGATACAATGTAGTCAGTGCACAGCTTGTATAACAGTGTATATTTAGAATAGACCTTTATTATCCCACAAATGAGAAATGTAAATGTTACAAAGGAATATATGAGAAGAATATATGAAGTTGCTGTCCCTTCAAAATAACAACCCACAGCCATTCATGTGTAAACTGCTGGCAACAAAAGTAAGTACACCCCAAAAGTGCAAATTTCCAAATTGTGCCCAATTAGCCATTTTCCCTCCCCAGTGTCATGAGACTTGTTAGTGTTACAAGGTCTCAGGTGTGAATGAGGAGCAGGTGTGTTAAAAAAAAAAAAACCTCTCACACTGGTACCTCGTGGCAAAGAACTCTCTGAGGATTTGTAAAATGAATTCTTGCTCTACATAAAGATGCCTAGGCTATAAGAACATTTTTTAAACAAATTTAAACAGTGGTTTAACAGGAGAGGTTCCACTCAGTTCTCCAAATAAGACCTGGTTGATCGAAGAAATTGAGTGCACATGCTCATATCCAGAGATTGTCTTTTGATAATGAGTATAAATATGAAATATATAAAATTTGCTGCAGAGGTTGAAGGGGAGGGGGGGGGGGGGGTTCAGCCTGTCAGTGCTCAGACCATACGCTGCACATTGCATCAAATTGATTTGCATGGCTGTCATCCAATAAGGAAGCCTCTTATAAAGATGATGCACAAGAAAGCCTGCAAAGTTTGCTGATGACAAGCAGACTAAGAACAATGATTACTGGAACCCTGTCCTGTGGTCTGATGAGACAAAGATACACTTCTTTGGTTCAGATGGTGTCAAGCGTCTGTGACCGCAACCAGGTGAGTACAAAGACAAATGTGTGTTGCCTACAATCAATCATGATGGTGGGAGTGTCATGGTTTGGGTTCTGCATGAGTGCTGCTGGCACTGGGGAAAGCAGGCAGACTTTTCATTATGAAAATAGCTGACAGTAGTTTTGTGGTGTTCAGTGTGTAGGACTGTAATGTCTTAATTTGGGGAAACATGGCTTTTCCTTCCATGCTCAGCTGAAATTGTCCTCTCTCTCATCTTCTACTCCATGTTCAATGTTGCAATTGTATGTGGTACGAGTGACCAGGTTTCAGCCTTGTGTGACATATAGCCAATCAAAGATCATTGTGAATGGGACTTTAAATGAAACCATGAATGTGGAACAAGCAGCACAGAAGAGACAGCAGTGGAGGCAATGTAGAGCACTTTGTAATTATTTAGTGTCAGTGATCCTCAGAAATAAGCCCCAATACCAAATCAGTAAAAATTCTTAATAGCAGACCCCAACAATCAGTCAAACCTTGATAGAAAATATGTGAACTGTGAGTTGGTGCCCAGAAACAAACAAAAGGAAAACATGAATGTTGCCTCTTATGCAATGACCAGTAAGTTATGACAAAAATCAAAATATTAAAAGTCATTTTTATTTTAGGTTGACACTTTTAAAAAATCCTTTTCAGTAATTTCCAAAATAGCATTTGTTAAATACAATTTACAGCACTGTGAAAAGGTATTTTAAGTTGGAAAGGGGCTTTTTGTGTAGCAGAACTTAGTCCTCCTATAAATGTTAAGTAAAAAACGTGTTGTCATATTATTTGTCATATATTGAATTCTGCAAAAAATACGCAAATACCTAGTCATGGCCCCAATTGTGGCTGTAAATTAATAGCTCTACAAATTTAAGATTTGTTACTAGATCACAAGATGTCTGGCCAAAGGATACAGGCCCCATAGCATCCAAGAATGATAGAGGGACCATACATGTAACAGTTATGGGCTATACTTCATATGTTTCTTAAACCAGCATAAAATAACTTCAGGAGCACATTTTCATAGTAGTTGATTTGTTTAAGTCTGTTGTACGCAGAGAAGAAACAGTGGACTGAGAGATACCAAATATGTACATACTAGAACATGTTTAGGTGGGACAATCTAGAACACGCTCAGTTCCACTATGTAGAATTGGTAATTTTAACTTCTATATTTAAAATTCAACTGGCAAAAGGCTTTTGCTTCTAAAAATACACAAGTGAAAGTCTCACACTGATTATTCTGGTTCGTACTTAATCTTAAGTATATGAATAGAACAGGAGGATGCCAAATCTAGAAGTGTTCTTACTAGTACAGAGTTGAATATTGTTTTGGGCTACAATTAAACATTGCAAAATGTATAGTTTGCTAATAGTTATTATAATATTAGCCTTTAAAATATCACGGTATGCAAATCCCTCATTATAATCACATCTTTTACTGTTCGCTGTGAGCCTCTTGTCCAATTAGTTTCAAATGAACCACATTTTTAAACTGTGTCTCATTAACAACTTAAACTACAACTGAAATGTTTTAATACGTTGCAAGACATACTGCAGTACCAAAAATATAGAATATAACTGCAACAGAGAAAGACTGTTGACTTAATTTTAGTTTTGTCCATCCTAATAAATTATAAGAAAACAGGACCTGCTCACACACCAGTCCTTTTACTATATTCACTCAAGGATGACAGAATAATCTCTCCTTCAAAATGGCACAGAGGACAAACAAACTGCCTCGATAAGAGGAAAACCAAAAAAGATTCAACAATTCCAGCATGCAGGAGAAAGTAGACAATGTACACAAATTAGTAGTTCACACATAAGAACCTCCAAAGTCTTTATCACTGTTTTTGTTGCTTGCCTTAGCAAAAAGGAGTAGGAGGAGCCAGAGCTACAGTGCTGGGGAGAAAGTACAGTTGCTGAGCATTGCAGAACAGAGCGAAAGGAGAAACTGCCAAACAAAGATAGCGGCCACCTTCTGGCCTCCAAAACGAAGCCAAAAAATAAGAAGGGGGATGTCCGTTCTTAAGCCACGATGTCCACAAAGCTTCAAGCAAAAAAGGAAACAAAGCAAACAGATGTCATTGTCCTGCCAGCAAGAGAAATTGGACAGTGCAAACTGGCCAGACCCCAGGAGGCTTGAGAAGCTTAAAAAAAATAAAGAGGCATTCAAAGTCAAGCAGGACCAAGAACACACTATGATGGGAAAAAGCAAAATGGTCCTTCACAAGACTGGTCTTAGCAAACTGGCCGTGGCTGCTTCATGCAGTAATGGGCTTCAGTGGCCGAAACATATGCCGCTTCAGAAAAGAAGTCTTCGTGAAACTCGGCCAAAAACCTGCCAAAGAGACAAGAGTGCGAGTAAACAATGTTAAATATCTAGTAGTAAAAGGCAAAAAAAAATACATGAATGAGTTAAGACATGTTTTATGTCCAGAGGCAGTTGGCACAATGCTAAAATAATGGGGTTTATGGTTTTTACCTTTAACTAGATGAGCTTCAGTGTCAAGAAAAAATGTCTGGACTGATCAAGTACATTTGGTAAAGGTAAAAATATAAAATTTGTTTTTTTTGGGTCAAACTATTGCTTAAAAAGACAATAAATTTATGAATAACTCCCAAGTTTTAAAAAAGAAAAAGACAAGAGTGACAATTTCTGACGATACTTTTGATTTGGCAGCTATACAACAAAAAGTGTCTTTTTGAAAAGAAAAGAAAAAGAAAAACCACAAACATTACTAATTAAAAATAAACAACATTTTCCACAGCCACAAGAGTCTCTGTTCAACCAGAACATTGGCTAATTAATCATTTCATCAGTGCTAAATAGATCATAGACATGCCTACTCTTGTCTTGCCATAAGGGTTCAGAAAGTGAACAGAGCATGTCTAGCAAATTCCCCACAGTGGCAGGGTCAACTGAAAACCTCAAAGAATGACAAATTTATAAACCAGTACAGAAGACAAAATTTCTTGAATAATAAGAATCATTAAACAAAACAAACACATTAATGATAAACAACTTTTTTTACGTTTAGCTGGGTAATAGTTATAATGCATACAGATTACAGCAGTATGGTCTAAATCATCTAATCAGGAGTATGATATGTTGCAGTACAATTATTGTAATTTATTGGAATGTGTGTCCTGTTGGAAATTTCAGAAGGATTTCTCATAAAACAATTGTTTTCTCAAAAGATGAGAACTGTAACAATAAAGCTAAAAAAAAAGAAAAGGATTTTGTCAAGTCAATTTTCTTTACACAGCGCTTTTTACAACTGATGTCACAAAGCAGCTTTAGAGTTTATAGAATCCGGGTCAGAGCTTTCAATGGGCCAAAGGCGACAGTGGCAAGAAAAGCTCCCTAATTATAGGAAAAAACCTTGAAAGGAACCAAGGCTCAGAAGGGGAACCCATCCTCCTCTGGTGTCCCCATCTTTTTAAAATGTTTCTTTTTTAATCATTTTGACTGAAATTCACAAACCGAGACTTGAACAATATGAGTATTGTGTATCAGACCAAGATCCCAAAAATTGTGCCTAAATTCAGAGTAAGAGTGCAGTCTGTGTAAATCACTGAAAAAGTGCTATAACATGGGTACAGTCTATGTCAGCCAGGCTTTGGGATTTTTGCAGGCATGTTGCGTGCCACTTTTTTCCCCCCTCTTAAGACGGCCTTCTAAAATGCTGTTACCAAGTTTTACTTCCCATGTTGCTTAGTAAGTGAGGGTGGATGAGCTTTAAGGAAGAGAAGCTCTGTTTTGATGCAGAGCCACATCGTAGTCAGACAGACAACGGGTAGAGGATAAAAACGAACAGGGTCATCCTCATCTTGGATACACAGCCTGTCAGAAGTTCAGAGACACCAACATGTTTTTTTTTGTAAATTAATATTGTTTTTGTTTTGCAGCAACATATTAAACAGCAACCATGAAGGGGAAATTCAAATTTAATATTTCTCATTATATTTTTGCAGTAATTCTATAAACCACCATAGGAAAATTAAGACATTCAGCAATATATTTTTGTCAAAATCTTAATTGAGAACAGTTCAACAATTTCTGACCATCAAAAACCAAATCAAAAAGTATTTTGGATATTTGTACCAAAATATATACCACAGTATTTGTACATTTTTTACTTTTTTAAATGTTATATGTTGATAAATAAAAAATAAACACTTCCATGTATTTCCCACACTTAACAGGTCCAGGCATGACAGCTTCTGATTGCCAGAACATTTCAAGGCAAAAATTATATTCCATATTTTAGTTATCATCATAAATATAGCCAAAAAAGGGAAAATTGAGCTTTATGCTGTCTCACTTCAGAAAATAAAATTTCAAAGTCAAATTTTCATGTATTCTGCTCATAGTTTTAAGAAATAAGCAACTGATTTGAATACATAAATGGCCACACTAACGGAGGGCAATCAAGTTTCCAGTGCCAGCTTTGAGAAAGGTATGTACTCTGCATCTGAAAAATTACTAGTCATTTATGTAGAGTCCGTAACCATTTTAAAGTTATTCTTTATTTCATCAACTTATGAAATAAACAAATAATTTATGATGTTTCAAATATATAGTAGAAGTATTATAACATTTTATATTTACTTTTTGTCCTTGGTCAAGTTAATAAACAATCTATGCATTGAGACTTTTTCTGAAATTTGTATATATAGCATGCATCTAAGCGGTCTTATACAATAACAATCACCTGTTCCACTTATTTCCTAATTTGAACTATAAAATACAATATACATTCAAATTGACACATTTAGGTTCTGTGGAACCTATAATTAAAAGATTTTATAGCATCTTGCTGTACTGTTCAAAAGGTTACTGACATTACAAGTGAGACACTAATTAATATAAATACTGTGTTTTTGCCAATAATGAACTGTTGTAACCAACTGGCCACCTAAAGCCATATCTACTGGTGATTACAAAATTCAGGAAAAGATTCATGGTCCAGATCTGAACATATTTACAGTAAAGTATACATGTTAAGAGACTATAGAAAAATTTCAAAATGTAAAAATCTAATTATAAATTAAATAAATGAATTATAAAATAAAATAGTTTACTGGAAATTTACTTAATTTTACCTGATTACAAATGCAATGTGTAATCAAACATTTGAAACTATTAGCTATAAAAGATTTTTCAAATACAAACTTCTCATGTATTTGGCAGGACACACTGTATGACCAGTTCTTTAGGCTTTTGCATGCCTGATAACAATTATCCAGAAACACTGATAAACTTGTCACAACACGACCTGCTGAATGACAAGCCCTGGAGCTTGTTAATTTGTGTCTTGAAGTGTCATTCCTTTCAACCAAAAGACTACATATCCGTCAGAGCTTAACCAGATTGAACACAAAAATCAAAAGCCGTCACAGATCCTTGGGCCTCTTGCAAAGAGAAAAGCTGTTGACACAGCCCCCCCTCCTAAGGTGGGATGGCAACTTGCCTTAAATAACCCAATTCGGCAAAGTTTGCAGGCGAAAAGCTCCCCATCTAATCAGTAAAATAATCCGTAATGTCCTTAGTATCTTCAGTTCGGCCAAATCCGCTAAATCTTGCCATCTCATCTTAGCTTCCCCCACTGCACGGGCTCCTAATCTTACTGCAAACAAATTATCCTCATCAGTGGGGGAAAATGAAGAACTCTTTAACCAACGTTAACATGACAGAAAAGCTACAGTCTGCAATTTACTGCAAGCAACTGTCCCAACTTTTATGTCCCAACACATTAATGATATTAAAATGTGGTATTAATTACTTGAGGGGAGCATTTGAGATTGTGTTGGTTACAGGCATAACATTTTTCAACTGTTTTGCGATGAAAACTTTCATAGTCTCAATTTCTCCCTCACAAAACACTTTCAGCCAGAGAGCGAGTAAGAGAGAGCGAGAGCGAGAGAGAGCGACACACGATAGGATTAACCTCAATCATTCTTGCTGGGATCTATTTGCTTCTAACTCATCATGCACCGCTTCTGACAGTTACAGACCACTTCATATAAAAAAAAACCCTTCTTTTCATCTGTGAACCCCCCCCCCCAAACAATGTATAAGAACATAAAGCACAGATTGATGTAGCGCTTAAAACTGGAAGTTCACAACAGTGATTTTAAAGGAATGATATATCAAATTTGGATGGTCGAGGGGCTGTTGTTGTTAGTTTAGAGCTGCAGCTACAAGGGTAATGTTTAGCACTACAAGTCTACAAGAATTTTTTCAAATGAAAACGTTCTAAAAATCTCGTCTCTCCAACCACATCTAGCGCTTCACTAGGGTGGTGCGGCCTTGACTGTGCTGAAGAACAAATAATGAAATCTAAAACAAAACAAAAAAAATCTCCCCTGCAGGCATCCACAAACATAAGAGCTGGAGAGGTGGTCATATTTCTGATGAACGTTACTAAACAAATCTTGCAGTATTTGGCACCGTTCACTTTCATGGCTCAATCATATTGAGCCCTGAACAACATGGACAAGACCTTAAAGCAAAGACTGAAGTGATTTGATTGATTG
The DNA here is from genome assembly GCA_037576955.1 of Lepidarchus adonis. NCBI lineage: Eukaryota > Metazoa > Chordata > Actinopteri > Characiformes > Lepidarchidae > Lepidarchus > Lepidarchus adonis. The sequence continues at coordinate 20,136,975 of JBBIGC010000082.1, read as the reverse complement.
GAAAAGTGTCAATTGATTTTGTCAAATATAATTCCGACTCCAAATAGGTCTTTACTTTATAGTCTATACCAGGTAAGTTTTTCACCAATAAATCCAGAAACAAGCTAATAATTCTGAAACAAACAAATACAGCTTGAATTCCTGCTAAAAAAAAACCCTCCTGTTTCACCTCATCTGTTATTTTCCAGTTTTAATACATGTGCTTGAACTGGGAACAAAACTAAGCTGAACTTAAATGAGAGAAGCACCTCTTGTTTGCTCAGAGCATAAATGCTCGAGAGAATCTGTGCTTCACAGCGCTCAGAGCTGGTAGGAGGTGGTACTGCAGCCGTTTGATTAGAGAGGAGAATAATAAATCCCTAGGATTTGGGGCCAGCTGAAGATCGCTGGGCAGGATTTAAAGATTAGTTTGGAGGCTTGTGTAACGCCCACTGATCTCGCTTACTTTTAAAGTAAACACACACACACACACAGGAAATCGGTGCAAGCAACAAATAACACCTCAATCCATCTGATCTTTTCATCCTAACAATACAAAGCAGCTATTGTACTTGCTGTCCTATGCTACTTCCCAATCTTCACAGCGGTTTGAGTGATCAAATGGTCTCCACATGGAGAAGCAACTGAGTATTTTCTCTCATCACATCACTAACTGCTCTTTGGTTCTGACAGAAGGCTGTAGCATGAAACAGGTGCCTTTTTTACTCCATTCAGATTTCCAAGTGGTCAGGAAGGGGGGGGGGGGGGGGGGGGGGTTGTTTTT
>JBBIGC010000082.1:20120757-20131558 GCA_037576955.1 Lepidarchus adonis | reverse complement strand
TCCAACTTCATATTGAGATCTGATGTATCTAATGTGTTTCTTTAAAGTGTTCCTTTAATTTTTGTGAGCAGTGTATAAACAGCGCCATCAAGTGGACACAAGGTGTAGCCTCTATTATTTTCTAGAAAAGACAACATGCACATACAACCCTAAAAGGTCAATGGTGCATGGCAGTTTAGTCCTTCCTCCACGCTCTCCTCAATTTAACAGAGTATCAAAGAGGCGAATGCAGAAGGACTGCGCTCCTTTTTTTTGCAAAACATTGTTACAACCTATAGACATCTAACAAAAAATGTTATCTAACATATTACTGTTGGGATTTGTAACAAATCAACCATCAATTTTGTCAAGCTTGCTATCTGATCTTTTAAAATGCATGACTGACACAGGAAACATAGCTAACTAGATAGTTATGTGTACATTTTAGTGCAAGTCACTGTAAGCTATTATTTAATTTAAGTGACATCATGGCACCCATTTCTGCTGGGGAGGTAATTATCTGACTTTGTTTTTCAAAAGTCAAGTAGATTTTACAGAACCACAAGTACAATAGTGCTCCACAGCAATCAGGCAGTGTGCATTTGTGTGTATTGGAGGATTAGCTTTGGAAGTATGGAGGTTAAATTTTACTGCTGGCAACAAAGTCTTTCAGACAGACCACAGTGCACTACAGGAAGTCCAATATGGCTTCTGTTTATTCCTTGCACCAGAAAAGAAGAAATCAGTTCAAAAAGGCCAAAGTAGAATGACCTGAGTATCAATTAAAATTGCTTGAGTGAATAAAGTAGAACATACTCTTTTCCAGGTTGAGGAAGAATTTGGGCAGTGGTGTTGGTGCTTCAGACAGTCTGCGTTTGGGTTGCGGTGAAGCGCTGCTGCTGCTGCCTCCACACCCACCTCCTCCACCAACCCCTTCAGAGGAACGGTCCCCTCCAGAGGTGTTACGGGTGGAACGTCTTAGAGACTGTGTGGCGTCCGAGTCGGGATAAGTGCAGCGTCTGCGCTTGGGTGTGGTCGCTGCAGTAACCGGGGTTGTAGAGCTTTCACACAGAGGAGGTTGGCTGTCTATGGATTGAGGAGTAGAGGGGTTCAAACCTGGACTAGGGGAGCGCTCCCGAAGGGACCTAGAAAAGAAAAAATAGAAACCACATGCTTGTTAATTAAATTTTTAATAAACTGCCCTGCACAGTCATTGAAAAGAAAAGTTACCATTGAAAAGACAGTTACCTATGATTTTGATCAACAAACAAAACTTCATTTTTACAGCAGCATATCACACATCACATACATACAACAAAAAGCAAGTCTGTATGAGACCAGCTTATGTTTTTACAGAGGACAAAACAATTTTGAAAACAGATTTTGTGGCCCATCCTTTCAGACCAGGGCTTATTTCTAGAATTTGTTCACCGTCAGTCGTTACCTAGTAGAGCATCCTGCACCATCGTTAATGGGTTGGAAGAATTTGGACGAGCTGACCTTCTTGAACTGAGCTTGCTCATTAGGATACAGGAGAATTATAGGTAAAGTGAAGTCAAAAGTGATCCTCAAACCATCCACCATCTCCTTACAGAGTTCCTCACTGTGAGAAGAGAATGAGAGACACATTTGAACATTCAAGTTTCCTATTTAAAATTCCAGTATATTACTGGAGGAAAGAAACTAAAAGAAAAAACCCATGGGTGAAGATGAGTACATGTCTAACTGGACAAATGACTGGATATATAACTGGAACTTCTCTCAGGAAAGGTCAAACTAAAATTGAAAAATACAAGAAACTGCATTTCTCTGGCAGAAACTTACTTCTTCTCTGGCGGTACATAATGTGGGTTCATATTGGACTGTGTTGAGCTCTGAGGATGCCGATAGCGCTCATTGGCAGAGAAGGCTGCGTTTATAGTAAATTGTTTCACATAGGACTCCAAGATGTTCACTATGTTCATCTGGCATGGGAGCTTCACTAGCTGGAGACGATAAGAGTCAGTCAAATCAGTCAATGTCAAAAAGAACCAGGCCAGAATACTGCATAAAAGCAACAACTGACAGATCAGACAAAAGATGAACAATTCATTGTTAATTGTTGTTGCAAAGTTGGCCTTTACAAAACTGATGGCAAATGGCAAAGAGTTTTCTAACCACTCAAAATATGTTTTTACTGTATATTGTGACCAACAACAGCCAACATAAGTTAATGATTTACTTAATATAATTTAGACCAGTCATTAAATTGTTTACATTACCCAAGTAATGTGTTTTCAATAAAATATTTAAAATATATGTGTCATTAACATCTTGTCAATGCAGATTCAGTTTAAACATTCTACAAAAAAGGTTTAAGTGTACACTGAAAAACTGAGATCAGAGTTACCAATGACATTAAAGCATGGCTGTCTAACTGCTGTGTACCAATTTAGATGCCAATCCAGAAAAAGCAAAGACAGGAGAAAATGAAAAAGCACTACCAAGTAAATGTATTTTAGCCGACACCATTTTTATGCGTGAAAGCTTTACAGAATGAGCAGAATTCTTATCCAATTAACCAGGCTTACATAGCTAGTTAATCAAAAGTGACTGGGTGAGCTCATGAATGCTCAATCTTTTTTTAAGGCAGCATCAAAATGAACAGAACTGATACAGCCGACAATATTCCAGGGACTGGTTTCAATGGTAACTGGTGAGCTTCAGCCTCAGCTCAGTCTGATTTACAACGGGAACTTCACGTCCTTATGTATCATTTCAGCACTGCTCACAAAACAGTGCATTTAAGCTTGTTAGTATAAAAAGTGTGCGTTTAAGTATTCCGGAACTACCTTCTTTCTCTTGTTGACATAATAACAATCTTCCTCCAGCTTCTTCTTGAGAATTTCAGGGATGTCAATATTTATAGCAATGATCTTATCCTCACTTTCCCTCTTTGGGTGTGTTTCTTGCTCTTCTCTCTGTGATGAACAAAAATGCAAGATATTGCTGATTCAAACATTAGAACTAGAATTTTAAAGGTCCACAAACTACAGTATACATTTAAACTGTATGAACAATTCATATTTTAGATGGTATAGCGGCTGTCCAAAAATACTTAAGGTAAACTAATATCCATTTAAAGAAAATAACTGTTCATTGTCTTTTTTTTGTTTAGACAGTGACGATATGTACCGTAATTTCCGGACTATAAGCCGCTACTTTTTGCACAAGTTTTGAATCCTGCGCTTTATAATCCGGTTCGGCTTTTCTGTGGAACTTTCATGATTTTTGTGATATCATAAGAGGATTTGTTTCTGTATAACCTATTTCTGGATGTACAGAAAGACACATGCACAAGGTAAACATGCTAATTTTGATGCTAGCAATCGATTCTGTGGACTGTCTGCTCAGCTCCTTCACACTGCTGGAAATGAAGCCGTGTTACTGCATCTTTTTGTGAACAAAACAGGATTTTCCCCTAATTTGAGCTTGAGCGGCTAATATTCAGGTGTGCCTTGTAGTCCGGAAAATACGGTATATGGTGCAAACAGCTCAACAAAGACATAGCTATTTACCATTGCGTCCAAATCCTCAGATGATTCACTCTCACTTTTTAAAGACTCCGGGTCCGAATCGTCCTCTTCACTGTCCTCAGATGATGAGATCAAAGCTGGAAGGCAGTAAACCAAATGAAACAATGAGTTTAAGAAAATCACCAACAAAAAAAAAGCCTGGACAAGAATTTAATGCGGAAAATTCTGCATTACAAGGAAAAAACACACGAGCTTACAAGCATCATCGCTCTCCGCCTTCTCTTCTTCAGGTAAGCCCTTAAGCACAGAGTTAACACCTGGCAAACGACAACGTCGCTTCCTCCATCCCTTCCTCCTCCTGGCAGAAAAAATACTTCTGTTACAAAAAGAGTTTCTCTTTCTCCAATTCTCGATGCAATCTAAAGTCCACAGTCAACGCAGCATCTACCAGGAAATCTTAGAGTACTTCATGCTTCCTTCTGCTGACATGCTTTATGGAGATGCTGATTCCATTTTCCAGCAGGACTTTTCACCTGCCCACACTACCAAAGGTACCAAAAGCTGGTTCAATGACCAGGGTGTAAGCCATAATCATCAAATATTTAAGAAATAAAGGCTTGAAAATATTTCCCTCTGTTTAATTAATCTTTAAAAAACGTAAAATATTTCTTGACAATTTGTTTAAGATGTACCCCTGTGTGTGTGTGTGTATATATTTTTATTTATTTTATTATTTTTTATTTATTTTTTGAAAATACAATAACCTCAACTTCTAATTAGGGTTTAAACTGTCAAGAAATGTAAATATACATTGAATTCATCCCATAAACTTGCACATAAAATGTTTTGTTCATGCAGCCCTTATTATTTAATGAATGGTGTTAACTCTAGCTGTGGGTTGTGTCCCAAATGTCACCCTACTGCAGCCACAATGCTCTACATAGGCAAGCACGTTAAATAACGGTTTGTACTTCTCAAACAGTACACTGAATTTCCAAAATGCAGTCAAAAACGAATGTTTTTCACCAACAAGTGAAAGCAATTAACTGGAGTGAGGGGCTTTCGGAAGATTAAAGTTTACACTTACATGCGAGCCAAAGCTTTGCGTGCCAGTTTACGTTGTAATTTCCGATTTTCTTCCGAATCTCTGAGTACATGATCCTCTGCAGCCCAGCGATCCCAACTGGGGAAAGAGCGAAACCAAGACAAACCCGTTCCAAACAACGGAAACAAATAACATGGCTAACGACAGCTGAACTACCTGGTGGTCTCTGTTCAATAAGCCATGTAACATTAATAGTCAAAGTAAAGGATCTTAATCCCTAAAGGTGTAGTCTACTCAATAAACAGCAAGATCGCCTCGTGTGGTATGTGTCCTGGGAGGACAGTCTGCTAGCTAAGAGCGATCTGCTGTTAAGCGATGGTGGCTGCTTCTTACCTTCGGTTCCAACCATTGAAGTGAATCAGATACTTTGGGACCCGCTTGCCCTTCTCATCTTTACCGAGTATAATGTCGACGACCTAGGAAAGGTAGAATGCAGTATTAAAACATGTTATCGTGTGCCGGAGGGCGCTGTAGCTGCGTGTGCTACTACTAGGACTGCACTGATTTCTCAAACACATTCCGTCTATCAAAAAAGTCGCAATTAAAGGCCACTGGGTTTTTTTTTTAATAACACTTCACAGTATTTAAGTAATACTGCTATTACATATTGCAGTAACTGAGAAAAATAAAACGGTGTTATATATTATTTGAGTTAACGTTAATTTAATGGTTAACGTTGTAAAACATTGTACCGGGATAAAAATTGACATCTATATAAAGCGTGTGCTACTACTAGGAAATAAGATAGGAATAGTCATCAGTACATTTAATACCGGCCGCAAGTGATTCTGCAGACGCTACTTACTATGTCAAACACAAAGGGGTGTCGCAGTGCTGTAACGAAGCGACCTCTCTGTAATCAGCGCCCCCTAACGGTTGGGAGGAGAAATACTCTCCACTGATGCGGTAGATGACTTACAACGAGGCTCAACATGTAAAAACACTTAAATACCGAGGCGGTCATAGCCGACTTAAGTACAACATAATATTGTGTGCAAAATGAGCCAAGTGCCCGGTGAACGCACATAGTCTGTTGTTATAAACAAAGTTTGTTTACCTGTTTACTCCTAGCGACCATGACAACCAATAGTAACGGCAAAGTTACCAAGCTAACTTCAGTAAAACTAGGTTTGCAAACAACTGTTACAATTTAGATGTGCCCGAATATCATGTGCGTTGTACTCCACAAATTAAGCAATTATAGAGTCAAGTGTGTGTTTAATTGTTATTTATTTACACAGCTCCAACATTAACCAATGTTTAATGGTAAAATGTGGGTGCGCGCGGAGCTCAGGAACACACACGGACAGGCCCAGTGTTAGATATGGCGAACTAAATGCTAGCTAACTAAGTCAGCCGCATAATCACAAACAAAACAATATTCTACAGGCCAAAATAATAACAAGAGTTATCACCGTTTGTTTAACAGTCCAAGCTGCGACTAACATCACAACTTTTACAACTACAATAGTGTGAAACTCTTGAGTAACACGTCGGAGTATTCAGGCCCTAGGTACAACAAGCTACGCTAAAACGAAGTTTGCACCTACGACGATATGCAAATATAAGTGTAATGATGAGCAATAAATATATCCGCCGATGCAGTAGAGCCCAACTGCACTGCAACGAACCACGAACGCACCCACATCTAAATATACAGCGGCATGTATTTGCACAATGGCCATAAGTTACCTTTGCATCGTACAGGACTTTGGCCTTTGACGGGTCAGGCTCGAAGCAGAGGACTTTTTCTCCTTTGCGGAATTTAAATTTCATTCCCCGTGAGTTCATTTGTTCATCATGGCGATGTGGAGAGGAGGAATCGTGGACCCCCGCTCCTTAACCCATTCCCCGCCGGCCTGTTATCCCGCTGAAAACAAGGATGGAAGTACGCAAGCCTTCCCAAACGAAAACGCGAGAAACACGCTTGCCTTGTCCCTCGGGGCTCCCGTAGGCAATAGTGACGTCACGGAGATGAGCGGGAAGATGGTGCAAGAATGTAAACAAGAACGGATTGCGTAAATAAATAAACAAATAGAAGCAGTCGAGTAAAAGTACTCGTGACGCATGTCACACAAAATATCTTTTCAGCAAATATATTATTCACTGTGGTGCATTCACACCACATACGAAAATAATAACACTGACTAACGTCACCTTAAGTAAATAAGGATTTTTAAAAATACGTTTTTTTCATATTTTGTTCCTCATTAAGTACTCATTATTTATTTAATGAATACTTATGTTAGTTATTAAAAAAACATATAAAAAATACCGGATAGCTGGTTTATATAAAGACACACAAATACACATAGCACTCCCCCCAACTTTACCAGAAAAAACATCGTGATAACAAAAGCAGTATTATATATTACATTACATATTTTTTTACAAATTTGAAAGAAAAAAACATTTTGAATGAAACTAGGTAGTGGTATTATATTTCAATTTCATTTCAATACACACATATATATATATCCTTTATGCATGCAAAATGGGCGGGGCTGTATACAGTGTGTACTGTGTATACTGTTGAATCTTAAAAACAGAAAAGAAAAAAGAAAAGATGAAGAAAAGGCTTTATGACAACACCTAATTAACATTTTTCGTTTGCTGTAGTGTTCTTCAGAAATTTATTATAATTATAACTTTATTAAACAAAATTAAGTCTTAAATATTAGCATTTATGATGGTAAACAACGAACCATCGTACACATACAATTGAGATATTTACGTTCCTGTGGGGAAAACAGCCGTAAAGCACTATATAGTTTCATGCAGAAGAGGGCGTACTAGCCTCAATCTTAACTATCTAAAGTTGCCGCACTATTTGAACTTTATTCTATTAGCACCATTGATGGAGATACGAATCAATTGTAGAGACATGTTTTGAGAACGTGACGCAAACCTTTTGATCTCTAATAACACAAAATATTTTGTATATGAGAGGAATCTGGGGCAACCCCTCTTTGCAAAGCCATTCTGCATTTCTGCAGTGGATGACTTCTCTGCATTTAATATTTGGAACATTTCAGGGATGTTTACATGTTTGTTTAATGTGCTCCGAATTGCCTCAAAAATAAGCAGGTTTGAAAAAATAAATTAATTGGGAAAGAAATATCATTACACAAATATTTTACTTATGTAAAACTGCTGGTATTTTAGAGTAACATTCCAAATGTGTTAGATAGTTTATATTTTAGATCTTTGCAAACATATTTTACAGAAGAAAAAACTGCAAAACTGCATGTTTTCAAAATATACACTTTAACTTAAAGAACCGATGAGTTGTATTGCTTTAAAAATCACATCTCCTTTTTCAACTATTACAATCAAAGGGGTATGAAAAACCTAATGACGCATTTAACATATTGACATATTTAACTAACTTATTAGAATGAAGCAGGCTGCCTCTGATGTCGTTTCCCTGTTTGCCATAGTCACTCACAGGTCTACTGAATTCTGTGTGTGGGAAGAAGTAAAGCCTGCACTGGGGTTTCAGTTCAGTGACAGTATGTAAGGATTCATTGTGCATCTTAACATTCAAGTATTGTCCTTTCAGTTTCCATTTGTTACCTTCTGAGAGCATACATAGATTACACAGACAAAGACAAACATGTTGCTCATGCATAAGAGCATTTGACTAATAGTTCTCCTATCAAGACGCACTCCATCAGATGCCAGAACACTTCATCTGTTTTACATCTCAAGCTCCAAAAATGGGTAGTTCAATGTGTTTCACGTTAAATATGTTTAGTCAGCTTTAAAGAGACACGTTCCTTTCTAAATTTAGAAACCCTTGGCATGACTTCAGTTTGTCCCAGTCATAGACCCAGAGGAATGGAGAGAGCAAGAGAGAGAATACCCTCTGCCCCACATTGTCTCATTTTAACACAGTCAGTTCAGAAGTTCACACTTACTCTAAATACCCTGTCTGTTTCTGACATGGCATAATGATATGGAGAGAATACAAGCATTCTAACTATATTGCAATTGCGATATGCTCTGCCATATTCAAAAAAATGCAAGAATGAATGCAAACTGTCAAAACACCCTCAGTATCACCTGGAACAGTGATTGGTCAGAATTCACTCAGCACACAGTAAAAATACAAACTAATTCCATACTGTGGCCTGGCTTGTCACTTAATGTGTGTAGCCTTGCTCATCTTAAAATGACTAATTGCAGCAACTCTTTATACCTTTACATGTTTACCTGTTTTTGCTTTACATTTAGGCTGTTTTTGTTGCAATGCTGTTTATAATTTGTTTTCTGATTGGCCAACCTGTATTATGTCTCATTCACAAAGCAGCCTGCACTGAAACACTCCTTATATTGTAAGCATGAATGGGTGGAGCTAGATCTCTGCTGGCCAATGTATGTGGATGCATTGATTTTGATAGCAGTGCACTTTGAAAAGACAACAGTGTTGACACACAACCAATATTTAGCTCTTAATTTTCATTTATGCATTTGTTTTTCCATGATATGGGCCATTTATTGGCCAACTTTTTTTGGTTTTGGTTTTGGCTTTCTTGGTATTCCTAGATATGTTCAGTTCTCAACACTCAGAAGTACTGTTGTTATTTTTGTTACATTCCATTCAGTTCTGTATGGAATGAATCCCACCTGATTCAGTGAGTGAGAATTAATTGTAACATAAAACCAAAAATAATGTTTCCCAAAGTATTGTAATGGTCCTGAGCAGCTCCCATTGGTTGTTTGGGGAAGGGCATTATGGGAGTTTGACAGAATGCAGAACAGTTATGCAGGTTTTATGGCTGTTCTGTGTGTTTGCAGGGAGCTGAAGAGATTTTGTGGGGTGATTATGTGTTACTGTGTTTGTAGGAGCGAGTTGGTGATGGACGGCCTGACTCACCATGGATGTGACGAATATGGTAAATGGTAACCCGGTGGGTCCGGCCTCAATCGCCATCCTCACTCACAGTAGGGGATGCACAGGGTACAGGTTGTTCTTTTTAAAGACTGGTTGAGCAAGCAAATAAAACCTGGCCAACTTCCTGGTTGGTTCAAAAGGGCTTGTGTGCGAGTGATCATTTAGTGGTTCTCCCTCTTGAGAACCATTGGTGTCAGAGTCGTGGGATGGACCTGTCGCTGCTTGAAAAGGTGGAGCGGATGGTAGCTGAGCTGGAGCTGGAGCTTCCTCGGGGAGCCGGAAGGGAACAATGCCCCCAGCGGTTGGCGGGCAAAGCAGAACAGGCGGAAAGAGCCGGCACCCAAGAACCAGCACCTGGCAACAGCGTCGAAAATGCCGCAGACAGAGAACGCCGGCCCAGGCGGCAAGGGATGGCGTCACGAAACAGCAACGAGGGTGCGGACAAGAGCAGTGAGCAAGAAACTGCAACACAAAATGGCGCCGATGAAGGCGTGAACGAGACCAGGGAACAAAGAACTGCGTAACAAAATGGCGGCGGCGGACCCACCGTGTGGGCGAACGTGACGACGTTGCGGTGTACCAGCACGAGAATACCTACCACCGTACAGAGGTCAAGGGCCGCCGGATGCGTTCCTTCAACAGCTCGCAGGAAGCAGCAGTCCGAGTCACCCTCGGCCTGGAGGGGGAGGCTCTGTGCATGCAGGGGGACTTAGGCGGAGAGGAGGCCGACTGGACTGAGATTGAAACCGCACTCACTCGCGGTTTCGGCCGGCCGGGCTGGCTCGAGGATGCGAGGGCGGAACTACTCACGGAACTACAGTCCGGTGAACTGCTCGGGGCCTTCGTGAGTGACTTAAGGCAGTTAGCCAGGAAGGGGTTTCCTGACTTTCCCATGTCAGCCCAGGAGGAGCTGACAATGCAGGTGTTCCTTCGGGGGCTGTGGCCAGAGCGTGTTCGCGAGCACACGCAACTGGCGGGACCACGTACGTGGAAGGAGGCGCTCGGGGTGGCGGAGAGAGCGGAACATGTGTTCGGGACCCAGACCATGCAGCGCAGTACACCAGTGCAGGTTTTATGGCTGTTTTGTGAGTTTGCAGGAAGCTGGAGACATTGTTTGGGGTGATTATGTGTTACTGTGTTTGTAGGAGCGAGCTGCTGATGGACGGCCAGACTCATGAATGTGACGAATATGGTAAATGATAACTCGGTAAGTCTGGCCTCCATCGCCATCCTCGTTCACAGGTTCATGCCTGTGCGCACTCTAGCCAGTAGGGGCGCACAGGGTACAGGTTGGTCTTTTTAAAG
>JBBIGC010000082.1:20092473-20113552 GCA_037576955.1 Lepidarchus adonis | reverse complement strand
CACACACACACACACACACACACACGCACACACACACACACACACACACACACACACACACACACACACACACACACGACCTGAAGAGCTTCTCCTAAGAAAACATTCAGTAGGGAAAAAAAGCTTATTCTTAACGGTATAGCTTCACATGCAGATGCTGCTGACTTTTACATTATGAGTGAGAGTCATAGTGTGTGGCCTACTTGAGCAAGAGTTGTCATGGCTGGATATAGCTTGGATTATGATAATAGGAATTAATGTGCACCCACACCCACACACAAGCTTGTACTTCTATCTTTGAGGGGTATTCATATTTACCTCTGTACTTGTAAAAAGGTTCTATGTACAACTGAAAAGGTTGGATAACTTAGGAGTAACAATAGTGGAACCTTGTTTTGAAAGAACCACATACAAGTTTTCCATGTATGTAAGGAACTATTATGCATACTATTATTCCTGATAGAAACAAGTCTGAATGAACAGTGCAACACAGTCAGAACTGTTCTGCCAGCATGTGAGTTACATCAGAACGTTTACATCCTTTAATGATTAAATGGCTATTTGCTATAATGAAGAGTCCCTTGCATATAGTTTTTTTATAACTTTTTTAATGGCTCTATTACTCCACAAGAGTACATCAAACATATACTAAATACAAACTGTGTGTATATATATATATGCAGTTCCTTTCTTTGGAAAAAAGGTTTATATATATATATATATTTTTTTTTTTTTTTTTTCCAAAGAAAGGAACTGCAAGCTAGCCTTTAGGCTCTGCATTTCAAAATTAAAGCAACATTGAAAGTACAGTAAAAGCTCTCATGAACAAAGAAGTTCCTCATACAAAAATATCAATATTATGTGTTTTTTTCTTTACTTTGCAAGCCAAATACATGCCTTTCTATAAAACCTTTGGTGCTAAAAAAGAGCAGAAAAATTGTAGCACATAGGAATGACTTACTTTCACTGTATTTTTCTGGTTCTCATACATACACACAGTGACATGAGATGGAGTGAATGCTCTGAAATGACAGGTCAAACAGAGTGCTCTACTGAAGTGTGTTTCATGTGGTGCTTTTATTTCGCGGTAATGTGAAGTCCACTAATCATTATCGAAAAATAAATCCTGACAGGCCAACTATATATTATCCTAATTATCCTACAGATATTATTGCTATTTTTTGGCTTCCGCTGAAAAAATATTCTTCTAAATAAAACTTTAAAATTGCTGGTGTCGTGCAGCAGTGTGAACACAGCACTACAATGTCCACAATGCTCTGACTGGTGCTGAGCTCGAATGGTCTTGGCTGAGGCCCTAAAGGTGCTTACACGTGACTTGCATCAACAATCTAGTCAGTGCAAGTGAGGTTATTTGTGCTGCAAAAGATGCAAAGGCAAGACAGCAGCACTTGTTTGGGGCTTTGTCACACGCAGAGCTGGCTTTCCTCTTACCCCATGCGTGTTTTCCTTTTTCTCGTCTGAAAATGGTGCCAATACAACAGTACTTGCACTATCTATCAAAGCAGACATTAACATTTTGTGCAATAGGAGTTCATGTTTTTCCCACATGCATCAATGGGTGCCCCGATCCTGTTGCTGATTCACCAGTTGTTCACCCTTGGCTCACTGTTGGTAGGTACGTACTAACTACTGCAGAACTGGAACACTCCACAATAACACCCTTGTGAAAGTGGAGCGGATTCTTAGACTTGAGCATTTTTCCTGCTTCCAGCACATCACCTTCACTTGCTTCTTAATATATGACAGAAGCAATTGCAATGAAATAGCTAGATAGTAAATGTTATTCACTACATGTCAGCCATGTTAATGCCATGATCAGTGAAAAGAAAACTAAATTTCAGCGTTGATACTGATATCGGGGTACTAGCCTTGCATATAAATATGTTAATAGCCCATTTCTATTTACCCCATACAGCATGTAGGAACTGGGGTTAGTTAGGGGTTTCTTTTTTGAACATGTCTTGCTATGAACATAAAAGGTACTGTCCCCACAAAGAGGTAAATACACTCACAATCAAACACACACACACACACATACCCCACACACACACAGAAAGCGTCGGCATGGCGGTTTTGTTTTTGTGTAGTTCTTGCCACGGAGCGCACAAGGCAGACACTGTGGAAGAAGGGGGGAGGCGTTTGGAGTTTCCCAACTATCTTTTTTTTCTGCTCCAGTCTCTCCTCCTCCTTCACCCACCTCTTTAACACCCCGGCCCCTTCCCCGTTCTCCTCAGTCTTCAGCGGCAGAGCGATGTAGCCTAGCGCCCAACTTTACCAATGGAGAAACCGTAGCACACGCTTTTTTCTCACAGAGAACGTTTTTTTCTTTCTTGTTTCTTTCTTTCTTTTTCTTTTTAACCATGTCGTCTTCACACGGACTACTGACCACCGTTTTCTCTTCCTGCTCCTCTCCTACGTCCAAGGGCATCTCTAAACGGCGGCTGCGGGCCACTAGGAGCTTGGACCCGGCTATAATCAGACACTACGGCACGGACGACAATCCGACCACAGATCCAGAGGCCTTCAAAGCCTCCAGTCGTGAGGACGTGGCCAAGACAACCAGAGGCAGGAGTTCCATCATTCACGCGCCACCTTCACCCTCAAGCCCGTCCACTCCCGTGGAGACCTCCCACTTCCAGTTTGAGGAGGACTGGAGGGGTGTGAGGAGGAGTGCGGGGTGGGAAGGGCCACTGGTACCCCGGAGCCCCAGCATCAGCTCCACGGGGAACTTCTTCTCGCCAAGGAAGTGGCTGCAGAAGAAGGTGCAACATGCCACCTGCCACGCTTACATCGTGTGGAAGTCTGAGGTAAGGCAGCTGGAAATGAACCTTAATGAAGAGGGTATGATGGAAATGTTTGGTGTGAAGCTGGTCATGTATGAGGAACTTCTCTGGAGAAGAAAAGTATCTAAAAGTTAAGTAAACTTAAGTTCCCATGCTGAATGATGCTGGATGTACTAAGGAGTGCCACTGCAGTCCTATTGCTCTTTGTCCTGATACTTTATAATGGTAACAAATCTTTTTTCATTCATTAAGGTCTCTAAGGTCTCTGTGGTTAGAGGAGAGATTTTGAAATATTCACAAATGCAAGACATGATAAGAGTGTAAGCAGTGATCCATACTAATACCATACCATACCTGTTTGGTACAGATTCATTTTGTAAAGATTCATACAATGTAAAATTTAATTTCGCTTTCCTTTTTAATAAAATAAGTTAATGTTGAACTCAAACACTGTTAATTTTTCAAATAATGCCATTTACTCAGCAAGTCTATATGGCCCATATACTAAATTATCTGTGTTTAAATGAACTGTTTTTGTGATGTCGCACAATACAGGGCAGCCAATCAGAATAGAAATTGTTTAAATGTATCTGTGTTAAAGAAATATCCCAGTAGCACAGTCAAATTCACTAAAAATAATTTGGATTCAAAATGAATAATATTTTTGTTTGTTTTTGTTTGTTATGTAATCATATAATTGTTAGAATTTTAACAAAGCAACTCTAACATAGCAACTGAGAGTTTTTGCCATGGCATAAATCGTCACCTTTTTGGCCTATGACTCATTATACATGTGTTACACAGACTAAAATGCAAGGCCAGTCTTTCAGACATGGATTATCTCTGATCCAAGACTAAAAAGGGTTTTCAACAGAGAATCCATGTTGACAGTGTCAGTTAGTCCAGGCCTGTGTCTGGATAACTGCCCTTTAGGTTGCTAGACATGGACTTTGCATAGTCATACAGTAAATGACACAGGTAATATGGGTTTTCTGTAATGAAAATCCTTTTTAGTCCAGGATTATACGAAATAGGTGTGTGGAAACCTGGGCCTCATTGTCAGCATATAATACCAAATATGCCAAAAATGCAATGTCTTAGTGTATATTTGAGCAGTATTGTTCTCTGTGGTTTTAACGTGTCCAGTGCAAGGGCAGACATATGGAGCGTGAATGAATAAAGTTGCCGCAGCAGTGGTGCAGATAATGAAATCCTTACAAAAACATACTTCAGGATTATTTTTAGCCAAAGCTTTAATGACTAAATATTTGGCCGCTATCCACACACACAGGCTGTGGTTGGGATATATCAGGCAGTTCTCCTCTTGTTTAAACACTAACTAAACTACATGTGTTGTGTATAGTTGTAGGAATCGAAAAGCTTCAGCTGGTCATTTTACAGCCAAAACTGGGTTCAGTATATTCCAGGCAAAAGATTAGAAACAAAGTATTCAAAGTTTAGGAACTGATTTCAAGAGACAGCCCAAATTCAGTAAGAATAGCGATTGAAAAAATACATGCTGTTTGTAAGTGTTAAGCTGATGATGTCCACATTATGCATTATATAGAAAAGCACATTTTATTAGGTTAACAATAAATGCCAAATTGCCTATGCACATGCCAGCTGGTGGTAACATTGTCATTGATATGTTGGTTCTGAGTATATTATGTTCATATTTTATTATGGTTTTATTTATATCCAGCTTTCTTCCCAGTTGTAGCCATGGTCATTTCTGAGTCTGTGTTTATAATGTGATGATACCAAGGAAAGTGAAGGAAAGCATGTGATAAAATGTCATGTCGAGGTATTGGTCCGATAAGTGATAGGGAAGATTTCGATTATTTTCAGGTCCCGAATGAAACAATAATGTAGTTTTCTTACTACATGTTTGATTTTTAGATTCTATATAAAAATTTAGAAGACAAAATGCCACCCAGGTGAGTTATTAAGATATACTGGAGTGTGTAATGGAAAGGAAGCTTATGCTGTTGTAACTACAGTTGTCAGATCGAAATTATGTGACAGAACTGTCAAAAAAAGACCCTGCATCCTACTTCTCATGAATCGATTCTTTTTGTTTTTTGTGGTAATATGTCACATCAACTGAAATGTACAAGTTTAAATTGAAAGTGAAGGCGAAGTAGAAAAGCATCTGGGGATAAAACAATGTACGCTAAGGACACTCTCCAGCTTCCTCTTCTATATTTTGGCCTGGGAAAAGTATTAGAATCACAATATTTCTATTATTCATTAATTTAATGATCTATAGCTGGACAAAAGAGTATATTTGCAAAGGTCTTTTGGAGTTGAACAGTCTTCAATTCTGTTTATTACAGACATTTCTTGCTAAAATAGGAAGAATTAACAAATATTAAATTCAACCATTGACACAGTACATTGATATGCAGTGAAGCTGCATATAATTATATGTACAGTGTGCTGCATGCTAGAGACAATAGCATGGTCAAAGAAAGAATAGGAATTAGGGGACGATAACTAAATGTGTGGTGCACTTGAATAACAGGCCCTGTCTATAGCAAATGAGTTGAGGCATAGGATCAACGCATGAATTTTTTACATTTTAACATTGAATTGACAATTTACATGTAGTTTAACTTCATGAACTTCAGTTTGAACTTCACTTCAATTTCAAACTCAGTAAACCTGAAATGGTCAGATCTGCACACAGACATTAGCAATGATCCAGTGTGCACTCATTATCACAAAAAAGTACAAGAAAAACATGTAGCCAAGCCAAAAGTCTAGAATGTTTCTCAGGGTTGTTTTTGAACCCCTGGTTTTGTGTCATGTTCATGTTCCTTCAGAAGGGTGAGTAGCAATGACTTATGCATTAGTGGGGACAGTAAGAGCTTTTGGGCCTGAATGTGAGGTCACCCATTGGTCATCTCTACTGAGAAACAGGACAACTCCACCAATCTTCAGTGACCAATAAGGACAATACTAACATTTATTTAGCATTCATCTACCATATGCATATGAAAGCAGCCAAGACATGTTTGTTGTCTATATTTATTTAGTTTACCATGCCTTAATCAGCAAATACTCACTAATAATATTGGTGGTTTCTGACAATGCATGTATTACCCATAAGAACAAAAGAACAAAAGAAATCTTCATACATCAAGTTTAAGTCTTTGTTTAATTCCACTCATTTCTACATAATTAGAGTAATTCAGAGTGGTTTGGTATGATATGCTCAGTTTCAGAGAAACTTATTAAGACAGAATGGTTCACACATATAGTTTATTGCCTCTTAAACCTAGACAAGGCAAGGCAAGTTTATTTATATAGCACATTATCATACACACGTTTATTCAATGTGCTTTAAAGGGTAAATGAAAAATATAAAAAAATATGAAAAATAATAAAATAGACATAAAACAATGGAGATCAAATGTTTGCATAAAAAACATAAAAAGCAATACAAGCATAAAACAAGCATAGAGAATAAATAGCATTAAAATTATTATTAAAACAAAACATAAAAGATACTGATAAAAGAAAGTTAAAAAGAAAGAATGTAAGCATAGTAAACCTTTTGCAGAAACTTATTACAACCTGTAACAAACACATTGCACAATATCTTGGAAATTGTTTTACAATAGTTTTGAGTTTTTTTTATTATCTATTAATGGTGCAGTGTTGCATTAGGGGTGTTACATGGTGAAAATAATCCCCTTTTAGATTTAGCACTGTTTTACCAGCATCAATAATTAAATAATTAATTGGATAGTAATAAAATGGCAACATATTTGCAATGATTTTTTAAACCATTTATTTAAGTATTAATGACAGAAATGTTTGAAAAGTTGGTGGAATAATAGGCTATCTCTGTTAGGTGTCAGTCTGTCATATTGTATGTCATATGGGTTCACAACAGTAGAGAAAAGTTTGATAATTTTTTTAATAATTTTTACTATATTAAATATTTCAAGCTGGCTTTCACATATCTCCACTTTAGCCTCCCTGGACTGGTACTGGTAGTTTTCCATATTCTCTCACTGGCTCTGATCAACTATCATGACTGCGTATGTGTGTTGGCGAGAGAAACAAAACACAATGGATTTATGAAAAACATCTGGATTCTAATTCTCCGTTCATTAATCCTACACTAAGGATGTTGCTGGTGATAAAAAGCATGTATACAGTCTTACGCAAAAGTTTGGACACCCCTTGATAAATAAAACCCCTTGATTTTGATGATTTTGTAATTGAAACATGGATTGTATTAAACATTGATGCATAGTTACTTTTTATGTCATAAATTGAAAAAAAAATAATTATATATATATATATTATTATAGCACTGTAAAACGTTCGGGCACCCTACATAATCAGTACTTAGTTTCACCTCCTACACAGATATCACACCTTGCAATTGCTCTTTAAAGCAGCTAAAAGTCTTTCAATTCTTGTACTTGTGATTTTCTCCCATTCTTCCTTGCAAAAAGTTCTAGTTCTGTAACATTCTTTGGTCGTCTTGCATTCGCAGCTCTTTTAAGATCTACTGACAAATTTTCAGTGATGTTTAAATCAGGCGACTGTGATGGCCTTTCCAAAACCTTCAGCTTGTGTCTCTTGAGGGTCGTCCATGGTGGATTTCGAATTATGTTTAGGACCATTGTCCTGTTGTAGAAGACATCCTCTTTTCAGCTTCAGCCTTTTTACAGATGGTGTGATGTTTGCTTCCAGAATTTGCTGGTATTTAGTGGAATCCATTCTTCCCTCCACCCGTGAAATGTTTCCTGTGCCACTGGGTGCAACACAACCCCAAAGCATGATAGATCCACCCCCATGCTTGATTATTGGCAAGGTGTTCTTTTCATGAAATGCTCCTTTTTTTCTCCAAACATGCCTTTGCTGATTGTGGCCAAAGAATCTATTTTAACTTCATCAGTCCACAGTACTTGTTTTCAAAACGCATCAGGCTTTTGTAGATGTTCTGTTCTATACTTCTGCCATTGGATTTTATGATGCGAACGCAGGTAAGATTTTCTTCTGCTGACTATTCCATGAAGGACAGTGGAACAGTGCACCACCACTTCTGAGTCTGCTAAATCTTCCTGCAGGTTTTTTTTAGAGTCAAATGAGGATTCTGATTTGTGTTTCTGACCAGCATATGAGCAAATTTCTTCGATAGTCCACTGAACTGCCATCTCTTAATTACATTTCTCACTGTGGAAACTGCAAGCGGACAACGCTTTGCTATCTCTCTCTATGTTCTAGAGAGACTATGTTAACATCTTTTCAATTACAAAATTGATATTTATCAAGGGGTGCCCAAACCTTTGCATACGTTTGTAGTTCCATATCCATTTCAGTAATTGTTTTAATGATGATTTTTCTTTAGATTTTTTTTCTGATGTGTACTACTGGAATTTAAATGGATATTGAATAGAACTCTATTTGATAACACACAATGTAATCAAACATATAATTAAGTAGTTAATTTTTAATTGTAATGTATAGCAAAACAGAAACAATAACTACATTTAGAAGTTCTAAGATGCAATTAATTTTATACATATACAAAATTCAAGGCTAATGTTTTATCTTGGTTTTCCCACAGATTTTACCAGGATGCTTTCATAATTTCTATTGTAATGCTAATTCAGATGTTGATCCACATAATGGGAATATATTCACCACACACAAAGGTATTCAGATATTATCCTTATGATGGAGTATGTGATCATGGCAATGCATTAACATTAAAAGACTAAATCTGGCTCATTAAATGGCCACTAAGTGATTGAATACACAGATGTGGCCTTTGTGTACAGAGATCAATCGTCGTGCAACTCCTTCACCCCTTTCTCTTCTCTCCAGCTGACTCATTAATGGACTAAGCAGATAGAGGATTTACAGGCGATGCGTAATCTGCCTGTGTCTCACATGCGTAAAAACTTCACCCTCATGCCCTCTTTTCTTAAGCATGTCTGCCTCCATTAGTTTTGCTTTCTCCCATCCGGCTCAGACACCACTTCGAAGTTCAGGATTTTCACTAGTAAAACAAGTTTGTACTTAGAAAACCAATACAGTTACTAATCTCCAGAATATTTTCATTTAGTATTGTTCATATTTTTGTTATAACTGCTATAAAATATGTGCTATAAAGTAATGAGAGTGAGAAATGAAAGAAACTAAAAACACAAAAACACTATGAAGCAACATATGGGAGTGACCATCTAAGGGTGTTTCTCCAAAGCCCAAGTACTGGAATTTTTGGCACTAAAAAATTTAAAAGGTGCTTTTTAACTGGCAATCTGTCTAGTTATGAAGGCTCCAGTTTTATAGTGTTTTGGTTCCTGTTTTCTTTAGTACTTGCAGCTAAAGCTGATGTATATTTAGCAAAATCTTGACTCTTTCCATGGAATTTACTATTTTTTATATGAAGTTCTGAAGGACTTAAAATAAAACTGAAAATGAGTTTTGGGAATGTAGGAGTATTTCATAGAAAATTTAAAGGGGGAACCAATGCTCTGGGAATGCAGGACCTTCTGAATAGAGTTTGGTTGTAAAAGTACAACAAGGGAAGATAAGATCCTGGAAGCATTGGGCTATATCCAAGAACTTTCAGTTAAAAAATAAAAGGCCCAGGAAAGTTCGAGATGCTAATGGAATTAGTATTTATGCTAACCGGCACTGAATAAGTGTTCATATGTTCACATTTGATAGAGAAAGATACAAACTTAATTTTTCCAGGATTCAGTTTATTTTTAAATGCTTCTGTGAATGTAAATCAATACTGATGACTGATAAATCAATATTGAGGAGTGTTAAATCGTTTAATAGAAAATAAGTAAATAATACAATCTAATCATGCAGAGCTTGTGAATTGGTGCTCTGGCACATTACATATAGCATTCAAATCTAAAAAACGTACCTAATTTTTTTGCTGAAAATGGGTCTGGGTGAGAAAAAGATCAACTGAAAGAAAAAAAAAAGCATATAAATTTGCATACGCAATAAAAAAATACAATTAAGTATTTTCCCTGAATCATTCTGCCATACTAGTAAAAAACTAATTAGGGCTCTAAAGAGTATAGTAGTGGAGTTTTAACTACATTTTATGTCATGCAAACACCCAAATAATTACTACTGGTTCACAGAGAAGGTTTTTTTTAAACAGTTATGGATATTAATTTATTAACTGTGACGGTAGTAAGAAAGCCCACAACTGTTGCTGAATGAAGGCTGAATGAAAGGTTGATCTTGAGCGCTGTCCAGAGAGTTGAGAAACATTTCTCATGTCTTGGATATTAAGAGAGTTTTCCGGAGGTTAAGAGCTTACTGGACAGAAAGAAACACAGAGAGAGAGAGAAACCTGAGTGTAGTAGTTTATGTTATAAAGCCGACTCCCACATACACACTGGAGGTCAGTTTATACTGTAAGACATTAAGAGTTGGGGTGGTGCTCATTGTTAACCTCTTAGCTCTTTCCAGTAAATGTTTGCCATATGGCTTTATTCAAGTTTGGCTTTACGGACATCAGAGGAAATCACTCCAGGATCATTGCTGGCTTGTTTGACTTTGCCAATCACTAATGATATTACTGTGGAGCGGAAAAAAAGAGAAAAGATTTGGTGTATGTTACTCAAATTTCAACATTAATATACTGTGGATCGAACCAAAATGACAGCAAAAGCTAAGCTTTTACAGTACAGATTATATTACATAAATTGGATTATATTACATTACCCTATATTACTTGACAGTCCTAAATGACATTATGCATTAATTTTTTTCTATTCAATTTCTCTATTCCTTCATCAAATGTCAAATTTCTGACCACAGGACCACTCTGTGCACAAATCACATATATATAGCCCATGCATTTATCAGAAATAGGGTTCTGGATCAGTTTTTCAGTAAGTACTATTTCTGTACAAATCTGTCAGGCACTTCTTTCTGGTGCCTTTAAAAAATTTTTTTTTACATTTTGGTGTATTATAAACACACAAGTGCCTAATTTATAAACCCAATGGCCCCAAGGGTTTGGTGACCACAGGAGACATTTAGTCACCTCCTGATACTGTACTTAAAAGTCACAAAAGTGGCCAGGACCTCAAGTCATTGAAAACAAAGTTGCAGTTGACTGAGAGCTACTGAAACCAAATCTGAACGACAAACACATACACAAGTATTTGTACCACAATAAACAGATGAGTACATACGTATAGGCAGGGAGAGAGGACATGAGGAACAAATGTGAAAAAGGTGAACATACTTTAGGGGAAGTGGAGCACTGAGTATTTGGGGATAAAGACTGACTTAGTTTTTCATTTATTGTTTTTCTTTTTATTAATAAACAATACAGTGGCAGCGCATTAATTTGACATAAAATAAGATCTGATCTTCATGTAAGTCAAGGGTATTGATATAATGTGCCTAAAATAATAACACAAAAGAAATTTAGATTTTTTATGTTTTTATTGAGAACAACCATAAACAACTCATATTGCTAGTGAAAAAAGTATGTGAACCCATGGAATTAATTACTGGTTGACCACCCCTCGGCAGAAATAACCTCAGGCACTTTCTGTAGCTGTGGATCAGAACTGCAACATTCAGGATGAATTGTAGACCATTCCCCTTGGCAGAACTGGTTTAGCTCTGTCATATTCTTTGGAAGTCTATGCATCTTTAAGTCATTAAGTATAACTATTGTGCTCTGACTTGGCCACCAACAAAAGGTGAATCTTGTTTTTCTGAAGCCTTTTTGTTGGACTTGCTCTGGTGTTTCGGTCATTGTTTGGTTCATTGGCTCCACCGCTGTGGAGTATCATCATGCTCTTTCTCAAATTTCAGGCATGCAGTCCTTTTCAGTAAGCAGCATCTGTTCTGCCATAGACACGCTGCTTGTTTGATGTTTTTTATTTTGTAGACTCATGAACACAGAGGTTAGCCAGTTTCAATGATGCCTCTTGATTATAGATCCTCTAAAAGCTCTTTTTGTCTGAGGCATTGCTCACATAAGCATATTCTTGTGTGGAGCAAACTCAAACATTTGATTGTTTTTTATCAGTCAAAGTAGTTCTGGTCCACACCTCCAAACTCATTTTCTTAACAAGCCTTCAGGTATGCTAACACCTGATTCCAAATAGCTTTATTGAGGTCATTAACTGAAGGGATCACATTCTTTTTCCACTAGAAATATGAGTTATTTATGGTTGTTCTCAATAAAGCCATAAAAAGGTCAGAATGTCTTTGTTATTATTTTAGGCACAATTATATTTGCCACTCTTGACTTAGATGAAGATCAGATCACAAAGAAATGCAAAAAAAATGAAAGTACAAAAGATTCACATACTTTTTCTTGCTACTGTATGTAATGATCAAATATCTACCAATCTAAATCTTGTGAAAATGGTCTAATTTCAGTAGGTTGATATGAAAATTTTCTAATTTCTAATTTGATTTTCTATGATTTGTGTTCTTTTTGTTATATGACTGAGGACTTTGGTAGCACAGTTGTGCCACTGAAACATAAAGCAAACCTTTAAGGAAGTTCTAACAAGAACATTCTTCAAAATTTGAATTTCATTTCTTATAATAGTCATGTTGCTAGTATCTTATAATATCTCATAATTATCGGATACAATCTCAGATTCTCAGATTCAGATTTATGGTCTAATATTGCTTAATAAAGAATTGGTTTCTCACATATAGGGCTCCAGATAAAGAAATTAGCTAAGAAAATGTTAACTTAAGAATAAATTATGATTTATGAATGATATTTTTGGTACATAACCTCACATGTTAAAAATGAAACAAGAAAATACAATCTGGGCCCTTTAAAACACATTGGTGGATCAGTATTTTTTTTAAAATCACTAATCTCATGTCTCCTTAACATTTCATTATGGATGCCTTTCACCAAACCTGAGGCATGTCCACCTCCTGTACACTCCTCTTTGTCTGGTTTAGAGCCCATCTGTATGGCTTTCTCAGGTTCGGTCATTAGAGTCATTAGATTTAATTCAGTTATACAGGCCTATGTCACTGACCATCAGAACGTCAAACAAACAAAGTGCCCTCTGTGCTGACCCTTACTGAATTGCACACTTTGGAACAAATTTGTTCTCAATCAGCTTCTGAACCTGGCAGAACATGCAGATTTCAACAAAAATATAAATATCCTGTGCAATAGGGCTACACAGTAACACTTCAACACATGGCTTACCTGTAAAGCAATCTTTAATAAGAATTTTGAGCTGACACTACTCATAGCCCAATGGTTAGAGAAGTGGGTTTGTGACCGAAGGGTCTCAGGTTTGGAACTGGGCAGCAGGCTGAAGTGCCCTTGAGCAAAGCACCTAACCCCCAATGGTTCACCATGTATGTCGCTCTGCATAAGAGCATCTGCCAAATGCTGTAAATGTAAAATGTCATTATCAGCAAGATGACACTTTAGCACAGTGTTATTTCATCTTCTCCTAAGGTGGTTACTTCACCTGGCTTTGAATCTTGACAGATAAAAGAGACGCCATGACACCTCCTATATTTAAACTGGCTGTTACATTTTTCAGTAAGCTAGCTGCTTTTCCTCAACTTTCCTCATTCCTCAATGGTCTGTCCTTCATCCTCTTTACTGTCACAAAGCAGCTGTCAGTAGCTGCCACAGCCCGAGGCAGAGTCAGAGAATTTGACTGAAGCGTAACAATTAACTTTGGAATTTCACTAGCCAGGTCATGGAGAAAGTGACAAAGTCCAACAACTATAAAGCTCTCAGTTTGCTGTATCCTGGGCTCTTCCTCAAAATTTAGCAGGTTTGGAATTTAAAGCAAGATATTACATAAGAGTTTGCATATGCTGTATACTAGGCCTGTCCTGTAGTGCGATCTGAGGGAGGAAAACAGAAAATACAGTAACTGGTTGGTCTTACTGCAGAACTTAAAAACAGCCATTTATCTTCAGTTCCTGTTTGTTTTTGCTGCTAAAATGGCATGTTTTGGTATAATGAGTAAATTTTTGACGTGAGTAATATTTAATGTTCTCGTCTTTGTGCCAAACAATAAAAGGAGGACACAATCTCCTGTTTAATTTTGTAAGAGTTCACCCATTTCACCTGTGGCACTCATGATAACCCCCTGCCCCCCATCTTCCCTAAAGGCACTGATTTCGTTTCTGCACAAGTTAGGATTTGTTTGGGCAGTGTCTCTATACAAGGTGTGCTCAGTATTCCCTGGACAAGGCAATGTCCATGCTCAGCCAATCCAGTGACCAATTTACTGGTACAACTCCTGAATTGTGTCTAGTAAGCAATAATATTGTCCTTACTCAACACATTTGAATCACATTCAATGTCTGCAGAAATATCATTAGACTTCTGGGCTTTCTCATTTTCTGTCTAATGGATTCGACAAATGTCATGATGATAAATCTGACACTTTCTTATAAAAGATTTTCATGAATATTATCATTATCATTTATTATAATTTTTAAGTTTTAACTGAGGGAGTATCTCATTTTCAATGTAGCTGAGCTTTACAACAACAGCTTGATAAAAGACTTATCTAAAAATCAGAACAGAACAGGATAATGGCAGAAAAATGTAAATTAAAGTTAATAATATGAAATGTATGAATTAGTAAACAATAATAACTTAAGCACTGCAAAATAGGATAGAATAAGACAATTACATGAATTACATCCAATGTTCAGGGACAGTGATCACTGAAATCAAGATCATAATTACATGATGCAACAATTTTATCACTTCAGATCAGATGTCAATTAGGCTGATTTAATAGGATCTCTCGAACTGTCTCTATTTGGATCTGTTGAGAGCAACACATTTTTCTTTCAAGTGATTGTCACCTGGAGTCTCTTAAGGTGATAAAAAAGGTTTAGTAGCTAATTTGGTGAACGCACATACTATTATTTAGGTTGTGTATTCTTTATCTACTGTTTTTCTGCATGTATCATGCAATGCATGTTCTCCAGTTTATTTAAAGGATTCATCTTACAAAGAAATCAGTTTTCCTGGCTGTAGCTTTGCCTGTTATTGAACAGAAGTCGTGTTTGTTTTATATATAACATATCAGGTTCTAGTATTAAGTATTTTTTTAAAAGTCAAAACTGATCAACTGAAAAGATAGTATTTCTTGATATGGATCTAAAGGTGGCTCTAGCATGTTTGTACTGAGCTACTTCATTTCATCTTTTCTATCAGTAAAAGAGATGGGTTGGAGAATCTGGATGAGCTGCAAGGACACATGGAGCTAAGTTCAGAGCAATCACACTCAGACCTTAGGACCAAATCTTTTTTCTGTCTGTGTAACACTAAGTTGCCTTCTTTAACAGTAGTCTATAATTTACATCAAACACATCTATTCAAAATGAAGTCCTTGAATCAACCAAGGCAAAGTCCAGCCAAGACGTTTCATGCGTATCTTTACAAGGATGGTTTATTGGGACCCACCTGTACAAAGAAATGGACAAAATAGGTTTAACAGTTTTAAAGAATGTGACAAGAGATCTTTAGGTACATTATATAGGGTTGTTATAGTAATCGAATTACTGTCTATTTTCTGTGGTCTGCTTACCCAAAAGAACCTGTTCTTGCATATAATCAGACGTTTTATTCTGCAACACCTGACATCTGTTTGTACACAATATAACCCTGAAATACTAATACTATAGACTTCCTGATATTGATGTAATGAAGCAATGCTGCCAATTGGAAACCATCAAATGCTTTCAATGGAAGATCCCAGGCACAGTATGGTAATAATACACCCCAAGCAGAAATAGCATGATATCATGTAGGGTAATATTAACAAGACAGTTTACCTTGTATACTATAAGCATGTAATCTAAACCTTTAAGAGAATTCTTTCAACAAGCATCCATTCTTTCTGAGTTTTTCCCTTTATCTTATCATAGCTGGATGCCCCAGTCCTTCAACTTCTTTTTGAAGATGCGTCAAGGGTGTTGGCACTGAATGCAGACATGTTTGGAATGTAACAAAGAGTAGATTACAGTGTCTAAAATAATTGAACTCCATAAACCCTGCACTCTGCAGTAGGAGGATTGCTCACATATACATTTTCATTTGACCCTTGTTTATATAATATCGCCTGAAGTTACTCAAATAACAGTGAATTATTGAAATGTATTGAACTCCATTTGCTTCTAATGATCATGCACTAACAATAATTCTGTCCTACATTGTTGATTGATGTTGGTTAATGCCACTGTATGTGTGTGTACTCTATTAAACCCTTTTGTTTTGCTCTCATCTTGTTTCATGCGTTTAACACTGACCCACACCTCCCATTACATTTAGGATCAATTGGATCCATGCAAATTCATGCATTGCTTTGCATTTAAAAAAGGGCCAAGCTAATAATTGGCTCCTCTATTCAGTTCAGCTAGTATAGGAAAAGATCATGTTTCAATTCAATTCAATTAAATTCATCATTCAACATTAAATAAAATGCATTGTACTTTTTTACAGTAACAGCTAGTATATCTAGAACCATTTCCATTTGGCCAAAGTTTTTTTTTGCAACAGAAAAAGTGTCAAAACATGTAAGCTAGTTTTAAAAATGTCCAACCAGAGCACATAATTTCACTCACTGGTGTGTGTCTGGTGTGGAGTGTCATGTCATGGATTGGTGTACAAAATGTACAAAAATTAAAAAAAAAAAAGATAAATTCCACTTATCAGTTTCTGATAAGTAATAGTCAATTAATCAATTAATAACAACAAACTACAATTGTTAAGCAACATCATGTCTGCAACACAACATTCCTGGGGCAATTAAAACTTTGCTAACTAGTTTACATCAGTAGTTACTGAAATTGCCATGTTAAATAATAGTCAGGGTTCATAATAGGAAGGGTTGGAGTCTGACAAGGATATTTCTGAACAAGAACTACTGAATTGTGACTCAAAATACTTTGCAGTCTGTAGCTGTTAATAAATAGTTGTTTAGTAGCCTAAATGACCCCTAACAGCAAAGGGATGGGGAACCCAGGGGAACGGGAAATGATGACAATGCTGTAGATGCTCAAGGGCACCATGGAAGTGGTCAGAGGAAAGGCAAGGTTCACTTCTGTGTTTTTCATAGTGTGTTTTTTAAAAGGTTATCTGCTGATTGTTCTTTTTCATTTATTGATTAGACTTGAGAAAGTATACAAGGAATTGTATTTAGAGGTGTTGTCATTGGCCATGGGTTTTGTGCTTCTAATTCACATCTTTTATATAATCCCTCCAATTGTAACAGACATTTGTTGTAATGTGCGACACAGGAGAGACATTGTCTAATAAAACAATCAGCAACATGGAAGATTTTACCATCACTTTCAATATTAATGGAGAGTATTGGGCATTTTATTGCTTAGAGTAAGCTGAGGGAAAGAGAAAGAGACACAAATACTTTAAACATGGATCAAGTAAAAAAAAAAAATTGAAAAAAATACCTTTTACATTTTACATTTACATTTCTTTATTCGGCTGATTTTGTCCAATGTACAGGAACAATCAAGCATTTTGTTGGTGCAACACATTTTCTCTTAGTCAGTAAACACAGATGGCAAGTGCTACAACAATGAAACATATCTGAAACTATCTGGGAACCATTATCCAGGCAGTCACAGGTTGAACTGATGCAAACATGTCTGATAGGTGTAGTTGCTGAGGTGAGCACAGAATACAGTGAAAGACAAATATTAGGACAGAAAGGAGCACTGCATGAGCTATTTTTCAAGGACTGGTTTATGAAGAGGGGAATGTTTATAAAAATAGACAATTATTGTATAGAGAATTTACATTTTATTTTTTTGCATCCATAATTGCTATAGTCAGAGTTATTATATTGCCAGCTACAATGCCCTCTGAGCACAACCATTGCTACACTAAACATCACATTCTGAAGGTTCCAGTGCTTAAGACCAGCATCAGTGTTTTAAAGTTTGCTTTGCAGAAGCGGCAACAATGACAGCTAACATTGTCCTCAGATCTCTCCAGCTGATATGAAGTGCAACAACTGAAACTTCACAGCTTTATCAGATTTGTGTTTATTATTTTGTCCTCTAATGTCTATTTGCTTGGACTAAATGGCAATACAATTTTTACTATGAAATAGTAATGTTTTTGTAAATATTTTATTATATCTTTTCCTGGCACAAACACTGAATCTATGACACTTTGATACAATGTAAAGAAATCAGTGTACAGCTCGTATAACAGTGTAAATTTGTTGTCTCCTCAAAATAACTCAACACACAGCCATTAATGTCTAAACCACTAGTAACAAAAGTGAGTACATGTCCAAAGTGTGCCCAATTAGCCATTTTCTGTCCATGGTCTCATGTGATTTGTTAGTGTTACAAGGTCTCAGATGTGATTAGACAGGTGTGTTAAATTGGGTGTTATTGCTTTCACACTCTCTCATACTGGTCACTGGAAGTTCAGCATGGCACTTCATGGCACAGAACTCTCTGAGGATATGAAAAAAAATGTTGCTCTACATAAAGATGGCCAAGGCTATAAGAAGATTACCAACACTCTGAAACTGACCTTCAACACATTGGCCATGACCATACAGCAGTTTAACAGGAGAGGTTCCACTTGTAACAGGCCTGGCCATGGTTGAGCAAAGAAGCTGAGTGCACATGCTCAGAGGTTGTCTTTTGAAAATAGACATATGAGTGCTGCCAGCATTGATTCGGCCTGTCAGTGCTCAGACCGTACACCGTACACTGCATCAAATAAGTCTGCATAACTGCCGTCCCAGAAGGAAGTCTCTTCCAAAGATGATGTGCAAGAAAGGCCACAAACAGTTTGCTGAAGACAAGCAGACTAAGGACATGGATTACTGGAACCATGTCCTGTGGTCTGATGAGACCAAGATAAACTTATTTGGTTCAGATGCTGTCAAGTGTGTTTGTCGACAACCAGGTGAGGAGTATAATGACATGTGTGTCTTGCCTACAGTCAAGCATGGTGGTGGGAGTGTCATGGTTTGGAGCTGCACGAGTGCTTCTTTCATGGGGGAGCTAGAGTTCATTGAGGGAACCGTAAATGCCGACATGTACTGTGACATACTGAAGCAGGGCAGGACTCCTTCATACTTCATTTTATAGATGTTGTTATACATGAATAAGTCATCAGTTTTTCAAAGTAGAGAAAGAATGAAGCATCAAAAGCCCTGGACATGGCTCAGGGCCCATATTTTTTTAATTATACTTTCTTCTCTGAGGTCCACTTATGATGTTTGCTTTGTCTTTTGCAGCAGAGCCATCACAATTAATTTTCATATAACCATTTTCTAAACTCTCTGTATCACTTAGAGTCAAACTACATCTTTTTGCAAATCTGCCTTTGGACTGATATATGTACGGTGATGCTTGAATATTTGTGAAATTTTCTATAAAACATAATCTGTTTTTCAAAGTCTATATAACATAGTTAAACAAATGACAAAAAATAACAAGACAACAATTTTTATTTTGTAATAATTGAAGATGGCAACAGATATTTTGAGGGCAATGTGATATAAATGTTTGATATCACATATCTTTCTTCAGCTGAATTCTGAAAAAAACAAAAGCTGCTAGAAACAAACTGAGAAACCTAATGTTAAAACTTGCCAATACTTAAATTGCTCCTGTTTCAAAAACTTGGGTGTCACTCTAGACTCTACATCTATCTTTTGACTCTTTTGAAATGCGCCAGGAGTTGTGAAATTTTTTTTATAATCTCAAGACTAGACTATTGTAATACCCTGCTATAAGGGTGCTCCACAACAACCCTAAACAGGTTACAATGTCCAAAGTGCAGCAGCTAGGGTCCTTACCAAGACCATAAAGATCATATCAGTCTGGAACTCTCAAAACTGTACTGGCTTAGATTTGATTTCAAAATGTACTACTTCCCAGAATCCTAAGAAGTACAGAAGGCGGCAGGCAGAAGAGTTTTTTCTTACGTAGCCTCCTAGTTCTGGAATAATCTTCAATTTAGTGTCAGGAACACAGTCTCTGTTTTCAAGTCTAGGCTGAAAATCTTGTTTAGCCATGTGTTTGGTAATTAAATGTCACTGAAAGATTGCATGGACATATCAATGACAGTGGAGTGACTGGGCGCTAATGTCTCAGGGTAATCTCATGTCTGTGCATAGCCAGGCTGTTTTCACCAGGGCCCATCTGCACACTAGGATACTGCCATGCTTGGACTGCCGACTAGACAATCCACTACAACATTAAAACTAGAAAATGCTCCATTCCTTTAAAACATCATTCACTCAGCAGATTGTCCATTGGTGGGACTAGTTTAACTAGCACTGATCACCTCCACTTGCACCTCTTGCTGCCCATCTCTTAGCCATTAAAGTTAAGACCTTAACTAATGCCACTTTTATAATTTATAATTTTTTTTTTTTTAATGTATTACTATCCGCAATAATTTAATAATCCAGAGGAGGATGGGTCCCCATTGTGAGTCTTGGTTCCTCCCAAGGCTAGGTCCTCCAGCTGAAGGGGTTTTCAAGCTTTGGCTTGATCATTAGAGACTCGGACCTGGATTTTGTAATGCTGCTTTGTGATAACATCAATTGTAAAAAGCACATGTATTACTATCCGCAATAATTTAATAATCCAGAGGAGGATGGGTCCCCATTGTGAGTCTTGGTTCCTCCCAAGGCTAGGTCCTCCAGCTGAAGGGGTTTTCAAGCTTTGGCTTGATCATTAGAGACTCGGACCTGGATTTTGTAATGCTGCTTTGTGATAACATCAATTGTAAAAAGCACCATATAAATATAATTGAATTGTAAATTGGATTGAACACTGCACATGTATATACAATGTACAAGCACATGAATCAAAGTTTTCA
The DNA here is from genome assembly GCA_037576955.1 of Lepidarchus adonis. NCBI lineage: Eukaryota > Metazoa > Chordata > Actinopteri > Characiformes > Lepidarchidae > Lepidarchus > Lepidarchus adonis. The sequence continues at coordinate 20,092,885 of JBBIGC010000082.1, read as the reverse complement.
ATATCTTCAGTGTGATATCAAAGAAGCATATATTTCTGGTACTGTATGAATCAAACAGCTTCTGAACTTATTCCTTGTTTGCAGGAAACTTATAGCTACCCAGAAAGTTTTCACAGAGTCCCTTGAATGCATTAAAAGGTAGCTGGGCTTAGGCTAATTATACCAAATATCATATAATATATATCATTAGTTTAATCAAAAAACTATGTACTCTAGAGACAAACAAAACACACATTTGACATTACCATGAAAAACACTACAAAACACACATAAAACATCAGTGATGAAAATGGTCTGTTGCCTTATATATTTTGGTGAAATCAGAGTGTTCCAGAACAAAAGATGTTCCAGATGGGTATCAGAGATACTAACACATGTGTAACATGTAAAAGTGACACCCCAGACAACTACC
>JBBIGC010000082.1:19950441-19969585 GCA_037576955.1 Lepidarchus adonis | reverse complement strand
CCGTCCCGCCCTAGCAGGCCAGCTTTGCCCTCAAAAGTCCTCCAATTATCTATAAAGCCCACGTTATTTTCTGAGCACCACCTAGACATTCTGGTGTCTTTTGACAGCTCTTTGGTCTTGTCCGTAGTGGAGTTTGGAGGGTGACTGTTTGAGGTTTTAGTCAGGTGTCTATTATACTGATAATGAGTTCAAACAGGTGCCATTAATACAGGTGGTGAGTGGAGGGTAGTTACAGGTTACAGGTCTGTGAGAGCCAGAAATCTTGCTTGTTTGTAGGTGACCAAATACTTAATTTCCACCATAATTTGCAAATAAATAATTTAAAAATCAGACAATGTTATTTTCAGGATTTTTTTTTTCATTTTGTCTCTCATAGTTGAGGTAAAGCTATGATGAAAATTACAGGCCTCTCTCATCTTTTTAAGTGGGGGAACTTGCACAATTGGACACTGACTAAATACGTTTTTGCCCACTTGTATATATGAGAGAGCACAAGATCTAATAATATTTTGTAACATTAATTTCTCCTGTAAATTTACTTAGGAGTTGTTGGTCTGGGAGTGCCAATATGCTGTTTAGCATTTGAATACAAATAATTTCTCTAGTACCCTTTGTTTTTGCACTTTTTTTGCATTTTTGTAAATTGCTAGATATCCTACCATTTTCTTTTCTTATCACTACCCTCATCATCTATAGACCTTATTTCTGTGTACACAATGTCCATTTCCTGATTATGCAAAGAGGGTGGAGAAATGCAGAACAGGTTGATTTATTATAGAGTTGGTCTTTATATTTCTCAAAATATGTAGTGACCTTCATTCTCAAAGCATAAATACATTTTAGCATTAATTTTAAATCTAAATTCTAAATGCAGTTATAAGCCCTACAGCCTGCAACAGCTTTAAATGGCGTCATGACAAACACTTAAAGAACTTTTTTAAAGTTACTTTTAAATATGTAATTATAGATGGATAGGCCATACTGAGTAAAATTCACATAATTGTTAATTAGCAAGCAAGCTAGTTTTCACAAGCATGCCTGTTCACATGAAATGTTAGAATATAACGTTACAAGCAGATATTCGGTTTGCTGTTTTTAATGCATTGGTGCAGATTTAACTCTAAAATGCATGCCTGTTTGAGAGACTGTTACAGAAGTGGTTTAAAATGACCTTTGCAGATTTATTTACGAGGGCAAATGTATTAGCTTAACAAAGGGAAAGTAGTTTACAATAGGCGTGTGCCAAAATATTGATATGGCAATATATCGTAATCCTTGCTCACACAATATGATAATCGATATGGCAGTATTGATATTTTAATTAACACACATTTGCTGCCAATTTGATTTACCAGCGTTGCAACTTCATGTCTCTTTTGGGTGGTGCTGCAGGACACTGGGAAACTCATTAACAGAGAGACACATTGAAAGCTGGGCTGAAAGACGCCCAATCACATTTAAATCTAAACTCTTGTTCACTTTGCTTCGCTTTAAGTAGATTGATAGAATTGACCGTGGATTACTTTGACGGTCGTATCTCTGTGCGTCTCTTTCCCGCATGTAACCTTCAATGTGATAAACATGCATCAGTAAGAAAAACACATCACTGGAGAGCTTCAAAGAGGGAAAAGATCCAATAATGCAACTGTGCAGAAATGCTAGCTGGTTTCTATAGAGTGCATTCATGTTGAAGTTAGCAAGTCACTGCACTCACTCTGAAGCTGAATTAGTGGTTCCCCCGGGCTTCCGACCATGATAGCAAAGACACTACAGGAAATGTAAGGATAGCATTACTGTTACTTATTAAAATTAATTAATAACATTTATCTGACCATGAACTGTTCGCTGAGTCAAACACGATGCCAAACACCATTAAGTTGCTTCTTTTCTCTTCAGAAAACGAGCCGTTTAATGGGATGCATCCAGCAAAACAAACCTCAAGTTTGGAAACTCACTGTCCAAACTCGCAGTGTAAGATACATTTGGGAGCATATGGAACACTATTGTTGTGCATGTATAGACTCACATTTTATTCGCTTTGTCGTTATTTTGACATGAGTTCGAAGTAGTTTTCAGGTTTTTTGTAGTCTGCAAATCCTATAAATTGTTTTTATATTCTCAGGAGAAAATGGAAAACACAACAATTGTTAAAAGTGAGCCACATTACTATGGCATTAACCTGTTTCAAGAAAACTGACAGGGCAGTAAGTAAATTGACAGTACATAAAATTTTCAAAAGTTTCAGGAAATCTGGAAAATTCTGTGTGGTGAAATATCAATATTGGATTCCAGGGATCCTCTGGATCTCTGGTGACACTGCAGCAAAAACAGCAATGATTTTATCATGGCTATCACTGCCTGAACTGGAATACTTGGAATACTTCCATAAATCATTAAACACATTTTGCTGTGCCATGCAGGTTAAAGCTCTGTCATACAAAGAAGCCATATCTGAACATGATCATTTCTCTTGTTTGAAGCTACTTTTAAATGGAAAATCTGCACACCGTGTTCTTTGGACTAAGAAGAAGAAGAGACCAGTATAGGTTTTATAGGTCTTACAGGTTTTAGAGCAACATATGCTCATGTCCAGGCAACATCTTTTTTATGGAATGCCTTGCATGTTTTCACAAAAAATATGACAAAAACGACAGGATTGTTGAGCAGATAAGAGTTTGCATCAGAAAAGAATGGTACAACATTCTTTTCTCAGAAGTTCAGCAGCTGGTCTCCTCCATATCTTTTAACAACATTTCTGGATTGTTGTTAAAAGATACACTGTGGTAAACGTGGTCCTGTCCCAGTTTTTTTTTCTTCCTAGATTTCAAATGAGCAAATGATTTCAACATGTTAAAACTGAGTAATTTTTTTTATTTGTTCTATTGTTTATAAAAAATTGGTTAATGAGTTTTGCAAATGTTCTGCGATCATAGGCATAAGGCCAAATGATAATTAAACTAGAGCTTCATTATTGATATTTATTATTTATAATTTTTACTTTATTATTATAAAGATTTTGAAACAATTGTGATTCAAGCTAATAACAATTCATCAAGAAAAATAGTCCCCATTTATATGCTAGCGCTGCTGCTAAATGAAGTATGCAGCATCTCTGTTCTGAGTTATCAGCCAATAGACTGATTTCTTGAACTATCTTACATGGTTCATATAGCTTTTTTTTCCGCCAACCTACAGCTAAATTCCTTGTAATTTTATTTTAAAAATAGTTTAATTTAGGGATGCTCCAAAATGAATATTTGGCCGAAAACAGGAAAACATTTGGGCGAAAATCTAAACAAATTGGTAGAAAGAAATTCTATATAAAATCATTTGACTGTCACAAATACAGTAAGTCAGAACACAGTAGCCTACCTATTGTAATTCTCTTTGGGAGGACCTCCTAGAACAGTGGTTCTTAACCTTGTTGGAGGAACCGAACCCCAACAGTTTCATATGCGCATTCACCGAACCCCTCTTAAGTGAAAAATAACATATGATTTTTTTCAAATTCAAGACATATTTTTACTGGTGCACAAGAAGAGCCGTGTATGAACATCACCTTGTTTAAAGAACAAAATTCTTTCATAAATTCACCATTCTATTTTTTATTATTTCTTGGTAGATGGGGCAACCCCTGGATATGCTCTGCTATTTGGCCACGCCCATTACTGCGACGCCACATTTTTTTAAAAAATGTGTCAATTTTGCAAACTTCGAAACGATCCTCCTCCCAGACGTGTTGCCCGATCTTGGTAGAAGTCATCTGCCCTACTCTCCGAACAATTTCCATATTTAAAAAAGGTGCTAGTTCGTAAGAGTTTTTTTAAAAACACATTAATGCTAATATTGACTCCGAACAATGTCCAAACATCACTAAACTTAGGTGTCATGCCCACATGACGATGTACACACCCACAGAAGATTTTGTTGTTTGTCCTATAGGGGGCACTATAAAAGAAACATGTATATTTCTGTACTTGCCTACTACGAAACAAATCTCCTCCCAGGCCCGATCGTCACCAATCTTGGTAGAAGTCATCTGCACTACTCTCCGACCAGTTTCCACATTTCGGTTAAGTGCTAGTTCGTAAGAGTTTTTATTTATTTATTTTTTTTTACTTTTTAAAAAACTTTTTAAACTTTTGGCTATTTTTGACTCATTAATGCTAATATTGACTCTGAACAATGTCCAAACATCACCAAACTTGGTAGGTGTTCTGCCCAAGTGACGTTGTACATTCCCACTAAATAATTTGTTGTTTGGCTTATAGGGGGCATTATAACTGAAACAAATGAATATCTGTAAAACCGGTACGAGGTCATCTAAAACTCAAACTGCAGCCTAAACCATACAAGTTACAGACAAGAATATGTCAGGCTTTTGTGCAAGATGATCGGATGACCTCCGAAAACTCCAAAAATGGCACATGTATCCCACTAGGTGGCTCTACACCAAGCACCCAAAAATTACTTAATGTTGCTCATATCTCGGGAACCATATGTGATAAATACACACATACTCACATACATATAGACATACATACATACACACACATACTCACATACATATAGACAGACACACACATACATTCACAGACATACACATACTCACATACATATAGACATACACACAGACATACACATACTCACATACATATAGACATAAACACACATACAGTGGTTAGGAAAATTGCCCCTGGAATCAGAAGGTTGCAGGTTCAAGTCCCACTAAGGTATCCCTCACTTCCCTGCTCTCCAGGGCGCCTCTGTTGATGGCAACCCTCTGCTCCGCATGAATACATTTCCCACTTGTGGGACTATAAGTGATAATAAATTAAAAAAACATACATACATGTAGACATACATACACAGACATACACATACTCACATATATATGTAGACATACACAAACATAAATACATACACACACACACACAAACAAATCAATAAATCTGGATCAGGTGAATTATTAAATGTAAGTAATAAATACTTGAAATGAAAGAGAATCTCAGTGCGCCTCTTGGCTGTGAACACTAGAGTTCTTAGGTAATTTCACCATGACTGCCCATGCCATCACGCTGCCTCCACCATGTTCTACAGAAGATGTGGTGTGCTTTGGATCATGAGCTGTTCCAATTTTTCTCTAAACTTTCTTCGTCTCATCATTCTGGTCCAAGTTGATCTTGTAAGTGTGTGTGAGGGAGGGAAAGAGTGAGTGAGAGACATTTTGCTCTCAAGACATTTCTCTACCGCGTGGATTATAGGAGCAAAGAGTTTACTCCCGGGACGGGTCGCTACCAGGGGGTGGACCGCAACCGCCGCTTGGACTCCGTTGATAACGATGTGCCGTTCTAGTTATTGTTGTTGTTTTAGTAATAGTAGTAGTATGAAAAGGAGTCTTGGAATCCGTATTGGCAATTGAGCATGGCTTCCCGACCCGTGCTTGAACCTGGGTTTGGACAGATATTTCTGGTCAGGTTTTTTGTTTTTTCTGGTTCAGGTCGTGTTCGGTCATGTCAACACTAACAAATCTCTCTTACACAAAGCTAAGAGTCCTAGCTGCGGTATTCTTGCCTTTCCAGCAGCAGTAGCAGCGAACGCAACTTCAGGTGCAGGAAGAACCACTGATCATAGGAAGACAGCGCTGAAGCCTCCAGTGTTGATGCCGTCTTCTTTTTACACAATTCTAGTTAAATATCAATGTTTGGATTATTTTAATAGCCTAGTTTATATAGTTGTCAGAGCTCATTTAAAATGTTCACAAAAATAGACATTTTAATGGTGCTAAATCCTGAATTTAATTTTCAATAAGCCATGACATGGCACCTCTTGTTCCATGCGCCTTTGTGACCTGTGACTGTGCATCATGGAGATTCTTTTCTTTTAGCAGTTGTTTAATAAAGGCAGGATACACAAGCGTGTGGTTTTTTTCTAAGAGAGTATCATTATAATCGATCAGCAGCGACTGTTTCGGCCAAACATTAAACTTCCAATCGGGTTCGGGTTGGGTTCGGACAGAAACATATAAATGCATGTCGGGTTCGGGTTGGGTTTGGTTACTGCTCTGCCATAGGTGGGTCGGGTTCGGACAGAAATAAGAGGTCTAAACTGTACTCTAATCGGCTGCCATCCAAACTCATGTTTTAGAAAATATGTAATGTGTTTTGCTACTTGGCAAACTCCCCACCCTAGTAACGTGTAATTATACACTCTTTACAAGAAATACAAGAAAAGAGCAAAAAACACAATCTATATATTCTCATTGGTGCTGTCATTTTAGAATAAGAGTCTTAATGAACTGTGTAAAATGCATAGCCATTTTTGTTGAGTAACAGTAGAATTTCTTGCTTCTGTTTAATTAGACTCCATTGTAAATGGCAAGTGGGTGGTCATAGTATGAGAGCACACATGCTTGGTTAATGTTATGCTACCAGACCTGCCCTGCTAGATTCATGAGGGGAGAGCTGTCCCTTCCACTCAGGACCTTGTGCCATGGCAACGGTGGAAAGGAGTGCATTCCATGGGTGTCTGCATAGGGTAGTGTAACAAGGGCTCTGTTTAAACATGAGAACGAAAGGGGAGGGAGCTATAACTCTGGCTTCTTAGGGAGACTCCTGGCACACAGTTGACACCCCCCTCCCTAACCAATGTCTCTCTCTCTCTCTCACACTCTAGCTCACTCACTCACTCACCCTCCCCCCCTCCCCTCATCACTGGACTGGAGCCCTCACAAAGCCCTATTTGTTCCCAGGTCCACTGGGCTCCCCTGGATCACCTGGATTTAGAAAATACATTGGCATGGCACGTTGCTCACCACTAACCTGCCAGCGTCAGACATGGCCTGCAGGCACATGCTATGCATTCTAATATCCTTTATGCATTCACCTGAATGCATTATTATCGCAGGCATTGTCAACTACACCCTCTGCTCTAGATTTTCACAGTGCAATTTTCTTTTTCCAACCCTGCATTGCATTTAGCATCTGCAATACCTGATAATGGAGCACACAATTAAACCAGATTCTTTACTTTTCTGAAGATATTGACTATGATTTTATTTTAAGTAGAAATACCATATAAAATGCACATGGTAAATTGAGTGATTGTAGTGTCGAGTTAATCTTAATCTTAATTCCAGTAATGTCTTTCATAACAATTTAGGCTCTATAATCTAGCTTTCTTATGCAACACTTGCACCAAACCACGATTCATGTCCACTTTGTTTAAAACTAATTAAAACTGAGTGGCTAAATACAGTTGTTTACATAATAAAATATTCTTTCTTAATATTAAGTCTAGCATCTAAAGATCTATCAATCCATGTACAAGCCTCATTGGTGAATCGCAAAGAAATACCTTAACCCCCAATTAAATAAAACGCCATCCTTTTTAATAAACATTCTGTTGGGTTGAGAGTACCTAGTTGGATGGAATCGTCTCTCAATGAATAAATCTCACTGTTCGACCCAGTGCTCCATGTGGCTCTTTTGAAGTTTTTTGTTTTTTTTCTTGTCTGAATACTCCATTTTTGTTATTGGGAAAGTTCTGATACATAAGAACTTGCACCCACAAGCAGTCAGTCTTCAGACTATCTACCGTATTTCCCCAACGATAAGCCGCCCAACATTATAGGCCGTCCCATTCTAATAATCTAAGATAAGCTGCCGCATTTTATTAGCTGCATCACTACTGAATTTACTGATCTGAAGTAGAAGCATTTAACTTAACCCCTGGAGGCCTTTGCAATTCTATACCAATAGTGAAATTATTCCGTAGTACTGAAATGCCACAACGCAAGAGCTACATTGCAGAATTTAAGCTCCACACAATGACTGCAATATCTGAGATGAATGCGTGTCTGACATCAGCTACAGCAAAGCAACATAGGTCGCTGTCGATGACATTTGAAAAAGTTTGATAATGCAGAGGTGCGTCTAAGCAATAGCGTGTAGAAGCAGTGCAGAGTCGTTTTCCAGCATCAAGAAATTGTTTTCTTCTTCTCTCTTGTTTGTCTTCAAATTCATTCCTCGTATTTGCCAGAATATGATGAAATCAACTCTACAAATACTTATTTTGCAATAAACAGATTCTGCATTCTTTGGTGCATCGAGGACTACAATGACGGCTAGGCTAACTGCAAACCGATGGCAGTTCCGGGAAACAACTTATTTGTTTCTGGGTTCCGGTGGAACGTGGAGATAAGCAATGGTGCTTTCCATGTTTCGCATTTTATACTGATCAGTCACTGATTTATTTTTGCTTTGTGTTGTATTTCGAACTGTTCATTGCTGCAGTAAACAGTACATTTGCATTGAATTATACTTTTAGTGAATGTTTGTTCATGTGTTTTTATTGGTTTTAGATTTTTCCATTTAAGCAAGTCACACCTAATACCAGGTTTGCAAAATCAATGTATAAGCTACGGCCAGTCGTTGGGGAAATATGGTATTTAACCTACCCCTCTTCTGTCAGGGTTGCAGGGTGGCAAATATGGCAAAAACGGATCAAAGTACTTCTCACTAGTATTGGCTGATAATTTTTCTTAGTTTGTAATGTACTTTAACTGTCCCACAGTAAGAAAATCATGGCTAGCAACAGAGCACACTATTTGTTGTGCTTTCTTTCAGACTGAATGGGTTGCAAGTTAGGATCAAGTTAATTTTCTTTAATCTCTGCAATATCCAATCCAGCATGTTCTCATGATACTGACCAGATAACAGACACCTGGTATCAAATCAGGGCAATCTGTAAGTCTAACTAAGAGTGCATAACTTACATGATTCAGCAAGTCCACTTCTACAGTAAATCTTTAGTCTTTATTTGTCAGTATTATTAAAGGGGATAAAAAATGTCAGAAAGTCAGGAAAAGAGTATAAAACTCAGAGAGGCATTGATTATATATATTTAACCAAAATATTCTCATTAAAACTTATTTAATCTCTTAGGCTGAGTGCCCAGGTACTTTCAAAGACCATGGATATAGAGAGCAATCTCACTTCGGCAAACAGCTTCCAAGTGCTAGACTTTGGGGCCGGTCCAGGTTTTGAGGGCAGTGAACAGTAAATGATGTGTTGTCGTGTGTGTGTGCTGTGTAATTAGACCTTGATCTAACTCTGTGACTTGCTGGCACTCAGGAACTTGGAGATGGATGGAAGCACCACCCTCTTATAGCAAAAGTTTTTTTTGTTTGTTTGTTTTTTTGTTTTTTAAACAAAGCACCTCAGGCCATGTTTTCACTCTCACTTGAACATGGCCTCAAATGAAATGTCAACATGGCAGTCTGTGTTGGCAAATAATAGGATTTTTACTCTGAAAAGCAGAAAGCCTAAGGCCTCTCTCCAGTAGGAGCTGAATTAGAATGTCAAAACTTGGAATTTTGCTCTTAATATTGTTAATGCCAAAATACCTTTTGCTTTGGGTTGTAGGGTACAATTTCTCATTTGAGCATATTTATATACGAGTGTGTTTTGAAAGAGTTATCTGAGACATTTGTCGAAATTGGAATAAACAAATCAACTCTGCCGTCTTGTTCTCTCTACATTTAAGGCTTTTACTCCATGCTCTTATCTTTATAGAAAACTTGACAAACTTGCCCTTTTGCAACTTACTTAACCCCTCTGGGGTGGAAAAAACAGCTCACAGATCCTCTGCTCCCCACTATCACAGAGAGAGGTGGCTGACCTTGTTTGCCATGCCCGACAGGAAGGCAGAATGACATGGAACCAATTACCTTCTGCCTTATTGGATAGGATGGATGGGAATGGAATGGAAAGGGGAAGGATCTGAAACACTGCTCTGCTGCAGCAACCTCGGCGAGTCATTTTCCCCTCACAAACATAAGCAACAGCATCCCTTTTTAATTTCCACGCCTGTCACCCTCTGCTGGTTTATTTATTTCTTTTAACAAGACACTTCATAATCCAGTCGTTGCACCATTTCAGTCTCTCTCGTGCTCTCTCTCTCAATTGCTTTCTCACTCTCCACTCACCCTCTCTCTATCACCCCCACCCTTGCCTTTTGGTATTTTGGGGCTTGTGAATTTAAGGAGCTCAAATGAGGATATGTGACATGCCAGGGATGGCCACCCGCTCGCTTAATGGCTGTGACTGTGACAGGCAGGGAGTTTTTTTAGGTGGCATGGCAGGGTTTTTCTGCCACCCCTTAGGGTCCTAATGGTACTGTCAGGAAGCTTTGCGGATGCCCGTCAGAAATCTCAGCAGTCGTTCCGTGCCTGTCAACTCCCCTTACACCCGGTCTCAGCAGATGTAGGGGGGAGATTAATGTTGTATAGCCCAGAGAAAGAGAGAACAAGAAGGGGTTTTAAATAAAAGCCCCACAAGTTATCATGTGCTGCGAGTAACTGCTCTGCACAAAACTGAATACAAGAGGTGCTGCTCCACCTTTGCACTTCTCTTTTTTATTCCCTCCATCACACTTGCATGTCTGCTTCTAGTTTCTAGCTCCAGCCTTTCCCACATTCACACAGACTGTCATTTTGTCCAAGATTTACTTTACAGCACAGTTGCCTCCTCTTAAATCTGTATTTAAGGCACGTTGATGCGCTAGTTGTGTCAGTAGCACTAACTTCAGCATGGTACGATTTATATTTAGTCCTTGATGATGATGCCATTCTGTCAGGCTGCCTGTGTTGATCAAGCCTTATTGACCGCAAAGTTGCTCAGAATGAAATGAGCACGTTGGTGTTTGTGCTGGGGGAGTTTGAGTGATCTGTTATTGTTTTTGGGGGTTTTTTTTCCTTCTATGTCAGAACCATTTCTTGTGATCACATTGCCCCCCCCCCCTTTTTTTTGGACCCCTGTGCAACCCCACTCCCCAGGATGAATTCCCAAATGTCAGTATCACAGCCCGTGCTAACCTTAATGAAAGAGACTTTTTTTTTATCATTACATTTTGCAGAAATGTCTAAAAATTGCATTGACACCAGGACACTGGGCAGTTTTCCTTTTTATATGCTACCCCCACCTTGCCCCGTTTCAAGCTGAGATTTGGGGGGCTGAGGTGGTGTTCTACTCCTCCTGTGTACTGTGTGGCCTGCTGCCTCTGTGGCATGTGGCCCTGTCAGAATAGTTCATTGTCTCTTTCTCCAACCTTTCTCCCCCTCCAACCCTTCTACCCACCCCTTTCCTTCAGGTCGAGATTAAGATGAAGAAGACTGAAGCCATCCGGTGGGAGAAGCTAGAAGGAGAAGGCACCCTTCCCTCCGTGAAGCACTTTGCTCCCTCCCTGAGTTCGTATCATATGTACATATTTGCTCTTTGCAAACAAAGTCAGCTGGCAATTTTCCATGTATCATTACAGCAACCTGTCTATATGAGGCTTATCCCCAGTTTCCCTCCCTTCTCTTTCCAGACCAATACCCATCATCCTCCCACTACACACGCAACTGGGACAAGTTGGTGGGTGACATTAAGGAGGAAGAAAAGAACGAGAAGCTAGAGGGAGATGCAGCACTGAACAATCTGTTCCAGCAGATCTACTGCGACGGCTCTGATGAAGTCAAGCGGGCCATGAACAAATCTTTTGTAAGTTCTTAGTTGGAATAATAGTGCCATGTGTATGCTCAAAGTGTATGTTCAAATAATAATTATTACTATATGTTAGGATTATTCGTCAACAACATTAACACATTTTCTGTAAATTGGACTTTTATTTAGGCGTATGATCTTGTATATGCCTGCATATTAATCAGCTAAAATGTAGTCATATCTTCTGCCTGCATTTTTAATAGAACGTACATGTGTGAGATATGGAATGACAGGCTGAGACATTACCCCCCAGACCAAATTATTATGAATTAATGAACATTAAGTAGAATATGATGAGCATATTTGTGATCTCAGTGGAAGCATTGCTGAACTCCTTCTGGGGAAAATTAAAATTAATTTATGTACTGGTCCAATTCTATCATTCTCTCTTGCTTTAATAATGTAAACTACATGTGCTTTCATTCCAAAGAGTACACCGTGCATCCAGAGTTATGGTCTTAGCACTTCTATCAATTATGGCAAATTAAGGTTGGGTTTCTGCTCTAAACCAGCCTTTGCAAAAAAGTTTTCAGAAAAAAGTTAAATCCCTATTTCCAGAAAATGTTTTAAAAGGCTATAAAAACAAGAATGTGTGATTTTGTTAACTCTCTTGAACATTTATTTAACTGCTTAGATTAAAAGGAAAGATTTCACATGTTTACACTGACTTAAATGTATTTTGTAAATATAATCAATTTAAATAAAGCTTTCTGCAACACGCTAAAAAAAGTGGTGGCAAAGGTATACTGTTACATCATTAACATAGCTTTACATTACACTGTTTAATCATTTGGGTACTGAGCAAAATAACTGCTGCAGTTTTAAGGGGAATTTTTGCCCATTCTTGCTTGTTACAAGACTTTAGCTGTCTGCGGTGGCTGTTTCATAGCTCCATACATCCACACTGTAGTGCATGCAGAATGATGCCTGACATTGTCTTGCTGAAATAATAGCAAACTTCTCAGGAAAAAGCATGGCAGAATATGTCTCTCAAAGTAATTTTTCACAAAAACATGCTTGTACTGACCACAACACATGATCTTTCCATCAATTAGGGATGAGCTCCAGTCCAGAGAACTTGGCAGAGTTTCTCTATAGAGTTGTCTGGTTAAATCATGTTGATTTTCCAAATTCTGCCCGAGCTAAAGCTATATTAATCACAATAGCATGACCAGGGTTTCTGCTGAGTATTAAAAAGTTTTTTTAAATTTTAATTTAAATATCCTAAAAATATCCTAAAAACATTAAGATTTTTATTTATGTTTTAACACTAGTCTTTTTTGGTAGCTCAAATTTCTCTAATGGCTTTGGTCTATATTGGTTCCTTGTTGTAGTTCTTTCTTTCAATGGTCCATGTGTGGCACACTGCAATAAGACTGAAAATGAGATCATAGCAAGACTGATGGTAATATGTACTGCAATTCTCTCTGAAGTTTTATTCATAGTTTGAAATGTAATGTAGTGTTTCATAATGTCAGTTTATTTTACTTACATCAATCTTTATGGGTGTGTGCAAGTTTAACTTGTTGGCTTGAGAATAATACTTTTAGTGTTTGGCTAAAACCAATTAAAAGCAAAGTGAGGACCACTGTACATTCTGCAAGAAGACACCAAAGTTGTGTGAGCCCTGTGTAAAGGCACTAAAGTTCCATGAGAAATCAGAAAAACACAAACTACCCTTGCACATTATTGTAAAGTTTTCCCAGGACTTGGTCTAAATGCGACTGTCTCTTCACTCTTTAGTGCAGAAGTGAGGAGATAAATGTGCATAATTTATTTTGTACATAATCGAACATAGTATGTTCTATTATGTACAAAATAGTACATAAATAGAACTCAGATTTTTTTTCTGTCCTTTCTAAATTTTGGTATGGATGTGAAATTGGTCTTACATTTCATTCATAATGGTCTATAAAAAGTAGTATATTTAACTTGTGGAAATCTACAGAAACCCTGATGTTGGCTCAAAGCTTTCTGGCATGGTCCTACTTGGACTTTGATTTCTTTGGATTCTCTGCATCTTTTCACAGTATTATATACTTAAATTTTATGACATCTGAATTCTTTGTAATCTTATATTAAATTGCTTCTTTTTTTAACTGATTGACTATTGTGTCATGAAGTTTAGCACAAAATGTTGAGACATGACCCATCTTTTCTCAAAGAGAGCTTTTGGTTGTCACTACATTTATACCCAGTCATGGTTCCCTGAAGTGTTACCAGCTCACCTGCTTATTGTTGAATGTTCAAAATGTCAGTAATTTGATTATTCTATAAACCTTATAGTCTCATTTTGCTCCATCCCAACTATCATTCCAGTGTTACAAGCATCACATTTTAAATTTTTTGATGTATATGAAACACATTTAATTGACCTGTGAAAACATTGGAAATCTTTTCTTCAACAAGAAGAGTTTCGAAAATCATTTGTTTTTGCTTTTGTTGGATTTAATTTTTAATACATTTTTTTTTTGGAAATGGTTTGTAGTATACTTACTTTTGTGACCGATTTTTCTTGCTGAATTTTTTATATTTTCTCTTCAATCTTTACACAGATGGAATCTGGAGGCACCGTTCTCAGTACTAACTGGTTGGATGTTGGCAAACGGAAAGTAGATGTGAATCCCCCAGATGATATGGAATGGAAGCAATATTAAAGGAAAGATTATTGATTTTGATAATGACAGCTACCACCTGACCCTGTCCGACAAATGACTTTTCCATCCACAGTTGGAGTCTCAATGAAAATAGCCTAATGAGCATATGAATTTTGAATGGAAATTTCTAGTCTGGAACTACGCTTCTTATCTGTTTGAGAACCTACTCCTAGATGTAGAACCACACTTGCAAATATTTACACCTTTTTCTGTGTTCTATTTAATTTTTTCTTATTCTGCATGTTTTGTCTGGATTGAGACTGGGTTAATTCATTTTGAACATCTTGTACACAACCTTTGAGTATGTTTTTTTTTATTATTTTTTTTATAAATTGTCAGAGGAAAGGCATTAAGCCGAAACTTTGCAAAATAATCACCATGATCAATACTCATATTTCAGTTAACTGATCTGGCATATAGAGCAAGATACATTTTAGCCAATGTATGATGTTTGTGAGGGGTCAAGCTTTCCTAAGTATGATTAGACACATTGTAAATAAATTTTTTTCTTGTCTCAAAATGTCTGTTCTCCATTTCTTTGTATATTTATGATTTGGTTATTATGCTTAAAACCACTTCAGGCACCTGCTTTTAAAAAACTTGGAATATGTAATACAGTTCTTCTGCTGAGTACATGGGCAGTATTTGGTTCATGGAGTATTTACTCCCAGACCCAACCCTCAAAACCACATTCTCCTAATTGGTGCATGGCATTTTTGTACTTGAATCCTGTGTGCTGTTTGTAGGACCAAAACGTGTCTTTACACTTTTCTGGCTATATTCTGCTGCTTGTGGGTGTTTTGGTTCTTTTGTAATTGTTTTCTACAGTATTACACCAACGTTTATAATGAGGATTAGCTACTTCAATTAAGTAGATGGTTAAGGAAAATTCCAACCATCTTTCTGAATTTTTCCATAGTGGGGATGGTGTAAAGAAAGTAATTTAGCCCGGGTTTTGATGTAAAATGTGTTGTTCTAGAGCACACTTTTTTAGCTTGTGAGCTACTTTTAAAATGGCAGTCAAAATGATCTACCACCAATAAAAATCCTTATATATAGTGGTGTGAAAGTGTTTGCCATGTTTGTCACACTTAAATGTTTCAGATCACAAATTTAAATTGGTCAAAGACAACACAAGTAAACGCAATGCGTTTTTTAAGGGAAGGATTTTATTAAGGGAGAAAAACATAACACATCTTAGTTTAATATCTCTAGACCCACCCAGGCCTGATTACTGCCACTAATGTTCTCAATCAAGAAATTAAGAATAAGACTTGCCTGACAGTGAAGTAGACCAAAAAAACTCAAAACCTAGACATCTGAGATCCAAAGAAATTCAGTAACAAATAAAGACTAATTGAGATCTATCAGTTTGGAAAAGGTTATAAAGCCATTTCTAAATTTTGGGACTCCAGCAAACCACAGTGAGAGCCATTATCCACAAATGGAAAAAAACATGTAACAATGGTGAACCATCCCAGGATTGGCTGGTCAACCACAATTACCCTAAGAGCGCAACAACATCCACAGAACTTCAGGCCTCACTTTCCTCAGTTAAGGTCAGTGTCATGACTCCACCATAAGAAAGATACTGAGCAAAAATTGCCTGCATGGCAGAGTGCCAAGACACAAACCACTGGTGAGCAACAAGACCATTAAGGCTCATCTCAATTTTGCCAGAAAACATCTTAATGATCCCCAAGACTACTAAAATACTCTGTGGACTGACAAGACAAAGGTTGGAATGCTGTGATAAATGGAACCATGAATTCTGCTGTCTACCAAAAACTCCTCAAGGAGAATGTCCGGCCATCTGTTCAGGCTGACCTTACCTTACTCTGATGATGTCTAAAACTGAACAGAATCAGTCAGAGTTGCATAGTCCAAACATAGTACCTCATGCTTCTCTAACTTTTTAACAAACACCCCGATTTTGGTTACTTACTTGGTACAGCACCCCCACTAATTTTTTGATCATTTTAAGGAGAACTAAATCAGAAGTAGGTGACTTGTTGCCTGGAGTTTTGCAGTAGCTCGTGCGGTTCACCGAGCATGCACTCAGCTCAGGCTGACTGTACTTTGTCAATCAACTGCCAAATGTCACAGTGAGTTGGATGTTAGGCTAACACCCTTTTGTTAATGACATTGTTTACTACCCACACTATCTGTACTGTAGTGTCTTCGATGGCTCATGGTGCAATCGTTTTTACGTTGCGCGGTCTCACATGTACGGTAGAGTTTATTTTAAAAGGCAGGGCTCCACGGTTGACTGCCTTTGTGACTGACCGGTATATTGTGATCGATGTATTGGGCACCCCTGCTCTAGACAATCTTGTCAGAAATGGCCACATTGGTAGTGATGGGAACCATGTTTTATGATAAATGTTATTCATACAATATTTATTTTTATTTAAACGCCAAGCTGAGACCAAATTGTAGGTTTTGACATTCAAGAGGTCAAAATAAACAGACATGTACTATTTTATCATTGTAGCACTGAAGTAACTGGGCAATTTGCAATATTTGGTATAGAACCCTGGATCCTGTCACTTGCACCATGAAGACTTTAGAGTGGACAAGTTTTTCTATAATGGCCCATTTTACACCAACCTCTTTTTTTATTATTATTGCAGTTTACTGAATTTTGCAGAAATGTGGAAAAAGCCAAAGTTTTTAAGAAGAGGATTGGCAGGAGAGGTACGCCATATGTAAACTGTAAACAGTTGAAATGACTTTGCAATGGAAAAAACAACTGGGGAGGTGAAAAAACCTTCTTTGATAACGGGTTAAATGATAAATTCATGGCACACATTTCATCTCTGAATCTGATCAAACAGGGATGTTTTTTATGGCTCCAGTAATAGTCATTCCCTCCCTCACTTAAAGCTCTACTCAACATCAAAAGGAGCTCAGGCATTTGCATTATAGCTAAGATCTCAGACCATGAAAGCAGTAAAAAAAAAAAGGCATTTGTTAACCCCTGGTGATATTCCACCTTCTTAAATTGTTTGGCATTTACCAGTGAAAACATCACAAAATATTACAAATGTGTGATGACTGTGCTATAGAAAAAGTTTTTTATTACACTTTGTTTTTATGTAATGCACTTGAAAAGAAGCAATACAAGACTAAAAGCCAACGTCAAAAGAGGGCAGATATCTTTTGAATGTCATGAAAAGCAATATCCAGGGAAAATGGAATGGTTTCAAAGCTACCAAGCTAATCTTAAATGTCTCATGCTGGCGTTTATACTTTGTGCTGTTCAAAGCCTCTGCCCTCTAAAGGCTAGCAAATTATCACATGTATTTACATCAAAAGAAAGAGGAAAAATAATACATTTCTTCACATTTTTTATACATTTACTTTTTTAGTCACTGGAATACAGTCATAATTGTGTCAGAACAGTCCTGAGTGTGTGAAATCAACTAGGACGTACCACGCCATCACCACTCCATGGCGTTGACTTTTCTATGATGTTGACTATCAAACAGGTTTATAGGAATCTGTCCTGACATGTAGACTTTCCAGTCCCTGTTGGAAACGGCTTTTATTTGCAGTTAGTCTCACTGCAACGATCTTAGACAATTCCCAAGATGCGAGCCACCCACCATCGGCATGGCATGATCACACGGCAAGCCACCCTGCAGCCGTGGTAGTGGTATGGCCATGGGTGGTAGCCGCCCAGAGGCTCACAGATGCGCTGGCACTGAGTGTAGCTCCGGCGGCATTCTGTACAGCAGACGCCTGTGTGGTCCAACATGGGGTCGAAGATCATAGTGCCCTCATCACCCTCAAAGCGCTGATGGTAAACCGATGCATGCGGGGGAGAGAAAAACATTGAGCTTACAAACAATCACATATATAAGTCATTTCAGATGTCCTATATCTTCAGAAGTATAATTCGGCACAAAACGAAGTCTATGGCTTTATTCACAATGCAGAGCAAATTTAAAATTAGAATGCCTGATTTTTAGGAGTGAGTGTTCAGATTGTAGAAGTTATCAGGTTTGATTGTATGGTCAGATTGTTGTCACTGTTTGCTGTCAGGGAGGTGGGAAATTTATAGGGCAGCAAGTGAACTGTCATTTCTTGAAGTTGATGTGCTGGAAGCAGGAAACATGGGTGAGTGAAAGGATCTGAGCCTCTTTACTAAGGGCCTTAGTGTTTAGAGGTTGTTAGAAGACAGAGTCTGATCATCTCTAAAACGACAGGTCTTGTGGAGTGTTCCATTTACAGTGCCTTCTGTTTGGGACAGATGTAAGATACATTGTACTTTGACTTATCCCTCTGCTCCTCTGTATCATTTTTAATCAAACAAGTCAAACGTGATTAAAGTTATTTGCCTACATTTCAGATGAACCTTTTATACCAGTCTCCCTCATTTCAGGGCACTGAATGTTTGGGCCAAAATATTGCTAGGTATAGTAAGGCAGTCATGTTTAGTACTTTGTTGAATATCCATTGCGTGCCATGATTGCTTGAAGTCTGTGGTTCATATACATCACCAGTATCTCCTGTGGTGATGCTCTGTCAAGCCTCAACTGCAGCCACATTCAATTTCTGCTTGTCCCTTTAAGTTTCTTCTTCATCACATGGAAAGCATGCCCAATTGGAAGTAAATCAGGTGTGAGCTTGACTAATGAGGTCATTTTGAAATATCAACTGTGTTTCCCAAATAACAGACTGAAAGTAAATTTTTAATAAAAATTCTAACCATTCTGTTAGAATGATGCATGCTAGCCACATTTCTACAGTCTTATGCAAAAGTTTGGGCACCCCTTCATAAGTAACAGATTGGTGATTTTTTTTAATTGAAAAGATGTAAACACAGTCTCTCTGGGACATGGAAAAAAATACACAATACTTTCAGCAAACATTGATGCATAGTTACTTTTTATGCCATAAATTGAACAAAAATAAAAACATTATTATGGCACTGTG
>JBBIGC010000082.1:19930280-19940280 GCA_037576955.1 Lepidarchus adonis | reverse complement strand
ACATGTGCAATTAAAAGAAACAGCTTAGTGAAAATCTTTATCATAGTTTCAATGTGTTGTTCTGTGGCAAGAGTGCCCAAAATCTGGAGTCTTGTAGGTCCATTTTTATATTCATATATATTTTTTTTTTTCTGGTGGTGGGGGGAGCAAAAGAAACCTTCCTCCAGTACTAAACACCAAATCTTGCCCATGTACACAGTGGAAAAAGGCTTACAATCTGGAAGTCGTGGACCTCAATGGCTTTGTCATTTCCACTGCCAGTTGTGAATCTCTCCAAGTTGTTCAGTGTGTCGATCTCCATAGAGCCCTCCTCTACTTTGCCATTGATGCTCATGCTGTAGTGGACATTGTACACCTGAACAGGAGACATGAAGAATGAAGACAGCAATACGAGCACTAAACAACTTGAAACATTGTAAGTTAAGAAGGGTGCTTAGCGAGATGGACAGTTTTAGTGATGCAACAGATCTTTTTTGTGTTTCGGTTTAAATGTACTGTATGTACGTCTAATCCTAAAGAAACATACAGGGCCCTCCACAATTATTGATGCCCCTGGTTAAGATGTGTTCTTAGGCTTCTAATAAAGGATAGGCTCACAACACAAAAAAGAAAAAAATCCAACTAAATTTAAGAACATTTATTCATTGTGGGAGAAAATCCCACATTAAATTTCTTTTTGCATGAAATCATGTGTACCACAATTATTGGCACCCCTACCAATTATAATCAAATAAATGTAATGGAAGCATTTATGTAATTTCTACTTTAGTTTTTAAAGTTGATCAAAGTAAATATGACCTTTTAATTAGTAAATAATGACTTCCAGTTTCCCTGGGGTATAAATGTGACATGACACAGAGTCCTTTTGCTCTTAGCCACTCTTCAAATGGGAAAGACAAGAGAACATGCCGTTTAAGTAAGGCAGATGTGTGTTCACCTTCCTAAGTCAGGGGACTGGCCACAAGAAAATAGCTATTCACCTAAAACTGCCTCCATCTACAGTCAAAGGAATAATAAAGAAGTTTAAAACAACTAGAACAGTGTCAAATAAGGCTGGAGGACCCAAGTTTGTCTTGTCACCATGCACAGTTAGGAGGATTGTAAGAGAAGTAAAAAAATCTCCAAAGCTCACTATTAGAGAACTGCACCTAAGATTGGTATCTTGGGGCCACACATACCACTTTTCTACTGTACTGGTGCCTGTTCCAGTTCTCAGTTGGTTCCAAAATTGGGAACCAACGCGACTTTTCCACTGCACTGATCAGAGCCTGGTGATTATGTCATAAACCACGTCCACTTCACCTCACTTTACATGCCAACAATGGTGAAACACGTCTTGTGTTCACAGGCGATTCTTCAGCACTGAGATCATATCTTCATTTTCAAAATCAAATGTCTATGCCAATAAGCTGTTTGGTAGACATGCTAGGAAAAAACCTTTTCTCACCTACAATCACATGTTAACATCTGGAGTTTGTTAGGTTGTTCTGGGACTTCGACTGGGACAGTGTGCTTTGGTCAGATGAGACTAAAACTAAGTGGGTCTGGCATAAATCCAAAGATGAGTATGAGGAAAAGCACCTCATGCCCAGTCTAAAGTGGAAGATCTGTGATGTTGTTCTTTTCCAAAATTCCTGGGAACCTTGTTAGGTTGCATGTCCTCATGAACTTTTTAAATCAAAATCTCTTTGCTTCTGCCAAAAAGCTGAAGACTGGTCACCACTGGGTCTTCCAGCATGGCCCTAAAATATGGCAAAATCTACGTAAAATGGCTCAGAAGACACAAAATTAAACTCCTCCCATTGCCAACTCAGTCCCCAGACCTCATCCATTGAAAACCTGTGGGATGAGTTAAAGTGGAGAGTGCAGAGGAGAGGAACCAGGACTCTGAAAATGTCTAATCTAGAAAGATGAGGAGGAATGAAAAAAAACCTTTTTCTGTATTTTCCAACCATGTGAAATGTTATAAAAGAAGATTAAGTAAAAATTCTCAATTTTCAATTTCTCTTTTGTAAAAAAAATTGTTTATTAGAAGCCTTATCATAACCAGGGGTGCCAATAATTGTACTGGGCACTGTAAATGAGAGACTGAATAAACTACTTGACCAAACTGGCTGCAGATGTAGCCCAGGTTAATCTGTGATTCAAATGGCTCTTCTTTCATTGGCCCTATTGAGGAAAGTCCAGCCCACATTCCCTCGCCATGGAAAGGTGACCTGTTTGTTATTACAGAAGTATTGACATGAAGGGGTCCATTCACAGAAGTCAGCAACTGTAGCCTATTTTATTTAGGAAGAAAGCAGAAATACACGTTTGCTTCCAATATATTCCATTCCAGTGAAACTGTTACTCATCTTCTGAACCCAACATGCTAAAACAGCATGGAATAACTGTGGTAAACTTTTTTGGCCTCTTCTATAGCTGCTCGGTTTGCAAAACTAGACCAAATGGTAGGTCCACAGATTCTCCTATAAAGACAGTTTGGAACGATGCTGTCCATGCCCAACAAACAGGCTTACCGCACAATCTGAATGTTGGTACAGCTCATGCTCCGTGTTGTATATAACATTTTAAAGAGGGTGAACATCCTAACTGAGACAACTCCACACCTCTCGAACCTTGGGCTTCAGATAGGCCACCAGAGCTGCGAGGGCGAGAACGGCGGTTCTTTATGGAAGCTCAGAAGGAACGCAGAGGAGACAAAAGCACACACACAACGTAAGGGCGGTATCTTACGTGCTTATCGGCCACATTCCAGAAGTAAAAAGCTCCGATGGCTCCGAACAGCAGCAGCGCGGCTCCGACGGTGAGAGCAGCTGCGCCAATTTTCAGCAGACGCGCGGAGCTCGATGGCTTCACCGTCACGGCCGTGTAAGCCTGCACACAGTCAGTCAAAATGTTCAACAAGTGTCAGTCAAATACCGCCAGGACCGTGTCATTATAGTGGCAGCAGCAGATTATTATTATTCTTATAATAAAGCACCTCACGACCCCCCCAAAAAACTACACCTCTGCTGCGTCCCTCAAGCTGTACAACCATCTCTACTTACAGGGGGCATGAGCTGCTGTAGGTCCTCGGGTCCCGCCAGGGCAATTGGGATCTTCTCAGAAGTCGCCTCCATAGCTGGTGGATGGTGGACTTCTGTCTCGCTCTTTTTTGGGACAGGGGAGGGAGAAGGTTGAACGTGGGTCTGGGTAAGGACGCGCGGTGGCGTGTGGGAGGACCGGTAAGGGTGTTATGTAACCAATAGGTGAGCGGGCAAAACGCGCGCTTGGGGGTTGGAGAAGCCGAGGCCAAGGAACAGACAAACACAGGAGGCTCTGCCCCTGTGTCCTGTGGAGTTTACCCAGCCACGCTCCACGTGCGTTTACACGCGTGAGAGAGAGAGAGAGAGAGAGAGAGAGAGAGAGAGAGATGAAAGTGGGAGAAAGAAAGTGGGAGTGTGTGAGGGAGAGACAGTGAGTGGGAGTTGTGTGTGTGTGTGTGTGTGTGTGTGTGTGTGTGTGTTACATCAGTGGCCCTTTCTTGGTCACAGCGTGGGCTAGGTGTTGGCGCTATACGGGCACAGCAGCACATTGCAGGTGCGCGTAATTACATGGCACACGCGGAAGAGCTGCTGGCGCAGATAAATAAATTAATAAATAAATAAATAAAGTCTGCGTGTGTGACTTCAGAGAAGTCAAAAGTAAGTTTTGGCTGCAGATGACAGGTGGTCTCAATGGGAGCTCGCTTTTCTAGGCTATATTTCAGACGTGCTGGTCTTCGCGGCGGTGGTGGTGAAAAATAAAAGCACGCGCTGTCTTTTGCCGGAGCCTAGTTGCTACGGCCTCCTCGCGCACTACATCAGCAAGGCGCGTAACCAAAAATCTTGCAGACAGCGCCACCCTCCGTCCGTGCCCAACCCTGTCATCAATGAACATGAGTGCAGTGAGCCTCGTGCGCCACAAAAATCTATTGTAAATGTTTATTTGCAGAACATGGTAAAAGAAGTCGGTCAGAAAGGTACATTTTGCATTCAGAAAGCCTAAACACACACATATTAACTAATATTTAAGGTTGAGACCTTAAAATATTTTTTTTAAATAACGAACATGCATTTAAAATAAAGTATCATCTCCAATATCTGTTATTTTACTTAGGAATAATAATATAAAAATAGACTCTGTATTTACAAAAAACTTGCATAATATACATAACATTTTCCAGAAGGTCCCATGATTGCTTAAAGCCATCTTAAAGAGCAATACTGACAGAAAGATGAGTTTTTTCTTTCTTTAAATACATAAACATTATTGATAGCTGTACATTTTAACATTTGCCATAGAGTGTATTGTTATTAACAGTTTTCTTACTTAGGGCAAGGGTGCCACTGGAAATTTTGGAACCCTTGGACGGGGCTCCGTTATTATGTAACACTCATTTATAGATCAAGTTTTAAAAGGACCAACTGCCACTTGGAATTGTTCTACCAGTCCACAGACACCACCCCTGTCTGAGGACTTGGGCTGGCTTCTCACACTTCATTTGTGGAACATTGTGATGTTGAGGGTGAATACACTGGGATGGTGATGTCATTGATCTCTCGTACTCTGATCGGCTGAGGTGGGGGGACTAACACATAGTCATATTCCCTGTGCAGAACCTTTTCGTAGACGCTCTGGAGGCCCACTGTTTTTGGTATGTGGGCCTGGTAGTAGTTCTCCCTCCTAAGAGAGTCTCTGGGAAGTGAGCCGGTCTTCACAGAACTGTTGCTTGCCCTGGTGGCGGTCGGGCTCCAGCAGCGGTCGGAGTGGCCCAGGATCTTACACTCACTGGTGCATGCCCACAGAGCTGGAGAAAAAGTAACAAGTATGTTAGCATATATGTTGATGACACTCAACACAACTACACGTCAGGAAATGCAATGGACAACAGTTGGGAGTGCACTAGCATCACCCAGGCTTACTGAAAGAGTCCGTTTAAGGCTTAAAGGATGGTTCAGTGAAATATGCTAGGCTAGTGTTTCACTAACATCACTAGTGCATGCTAACATCAGTAGTCAGCAAGCAGAATCTTGTGAGCAGAATGTTAAATGGTAGCTATTTGTTTTTAGACATGTTATTAAATATGAATCCAATAAATACCATAGAAGCTAATGTTTTCTCACCAAAACATTCTCCTTAAACTCTGGCCTTACCATTTTGAGCATGTTTTTGGTGTCCATCTTTTTTCAGGCCATCGCCGCTGATGTCAGAATCACTGTCATTGAAGTCGCTGTCCCCTTTCCCGCTGTCTTTCCCACTGAACTGAGGGTCCCGTGCTGAAACTGTGGTGTAGGAGTTGCCCTTCCATATAGTAATTGGTCTCACTGGCTCTTTGCCATAGCCTGGCAGAGTTGAATATCCCTACAACAACAGAAAAACAAAGCATATTAGTCACACCATAAAATTGGCCTGGGGGGTGAGGGTCATAGAAAAGACAGACGTTACTGCTTACCTCCAATTTTGCTCCGCAGCTTTTATTTTCTGATTCATAGATACATGTGGTCTCAGTGCTGTCCTCTGAGCTGCAGCACATGTCGCTATCTGTCTGAATGGATCCAGTGAAGCTGGGTTTGTTGGAGTATGGATGGACGTCGAACACACCTTCATTGTGCACTGGGATGAGAGGGTCACTGTTGTTCTTCCCGTTTTCGAGGTTCATGGCATCTTCTTTTTCAGAGTGGAAGCCATCACACCGCTTTTCCAGCTTACGTTTGTTGCAGCTTGTCGCTATTACGATAATGGCTAATAGCAGCAGGGTGCAGCTCCCAGCCAGAACAACAATGATCACAATGGAAAGGTCCCACTCTTGGACTTCATCCTCACCTGCATGTCTGAATATGTTGCGATCTTTAGGGGGCGCTCCTGCGATTATGGTGAAGCGGATTGTGGCGGTAGACATCAGTGAAGGTCTCCCGTTGTCGCTGACAGTCACTGTGACTTTCAGACTCTCGTCAACTTCATAGTTTAGCTCACGGTTCAGGTAGACTTCCCCCGTGGCTCTGTTGATAGAGAACACAGAGGCCTCGCCTGGGGTGATTTTGTAGGACAGCTCTGCATTGACACCCTCATCAGCATCCCGTGCATTTATCTGGGTTACCACGTAACCCGACGGGGCATCTTTTGGCAAGAGGATTTCCACAGAACCATTACTGAGGACTGGCTGGGTGATAGAGGGAGCATTGTCATTCTGATCGACTATTCTTAGGTTGACTGTTGCACTTCCATGCAGTTGTGGGGACCCACCATCACTTGCTTGGATTCGCAGCTCGAGCTGCTTTAAAACTTCATAATTGAAACTCCGGAGGGCATAGATGGAGCCGGTGGCGGGGTCCAGAGAGACAAATGATGATATGGGTGAACCTATAATGAAGGTGTCTGCAAGTTTATAACTGACTTTGCTGTTTTGCCCCAAGTCTAAGTCTCTAGCCACCACTGTGGTTATATACGCACCTGGTGCATTGTTTTCCACCATGGAGACTTCATAGACAGGTTTGCTGAACATGGGGGCGTTGTCATTTTCATCACTCAGTCTAATGGTGTACTGTGTAATCGTTCTGAAGGGGGGAGAGCCAAGATCTTCTGCCACCACAGTTAAGTTATACTCTGGGATTTTCTCCCTATCAAGGGGAGCTGTCGTCACAATCATATAGCTGTCTTCATAAGCCTGTTGGAGCTTGAAGTGATCGTGTCCATACAGTGTGCAGTGGACTTGGCCATTGGCTCCTGAGTCTCGGTCTGTGGTGCTGATCAGAGCCACAAAGCTGTCTTTGGCAGCTGCCTCTGTGATGTGGGCGATCCCTGAAGTGATGGAGGTCATCGGGGTGATGGTGATTTCTGGCGCGTTGTCATTGACGTCCTGCACCTGGACAATGATTTTGCAGGCGGTGGGCGGGCTTGGGTTGGGACCCAGGTCAGAAGCCTGGACGTCAAACTCATACGTCGTTTTGCTTTCAAAATCGATGGGACTCTCCAGGGTCAGGCGGCCAGATTTTCTGTCCACTTTGAAAAGTTGGCGGATCTCAGAGGGCACTTGATTGCCGAACCCATACACAACTTCTCCATTCAAACCCTCATCCGGGTCGACAGCGTTTAGATCAAGAAGCAGAAATCCCACTGGGGCATCCTCGGGTATTTCAACAGAGAAACTGTTGCGGTCAAAAACAGGGCTGTTGTCATTGTAGTCTTTCACCTTGACATTGATCTTGGTTGTGCCAGACCTTGTTGGACTTCCCCCATCGGTCGCTGCCAGCTCCAGGACAAAGGATGCCTGTGTCTCTCGGTCCAGTTCTTTCATTAGCACCAGCTCCGCATATTTAACCCCATCAGCTCTGCTCAGCATGTCAATGGTGAAGTGGCTGTTGACAGAGATTTGGTAGCTTTGAATGTAGTTTGTGCCAACGTCTTCATCCATTGCTACGTCCAGGGGTATGCGGGTGCCCACCGCTGTGTTCTCAGAAATCTCCAGCGTTGACTCCCTCCTGGGGAACTCGGGGGCATTGTCGTTGATGTCCTTCACCTCCACTTCAACGTGTATCAGTTTGAATTGTTCTTTGGAGAAACTAACCACGTCGAACGCAATCAGACACTGCGCTGTGTGCTTGCAGAGCTTCTCGCGGTCAATCCTCTCTCCGATGGTGAGCTGCCCGTCGTTTTCGCGCAGCCTGATAAAAGAAGCGTTGAACTGTTTCATCATCCTGAAACTGGGCTTGGAGCCTGCGGAGGGACTCAGTGCCATGTCCTTGGCCAGGCTGCCGATGACAGTGGCTGGAGCGTCCTCTTCGTACGTCTGGTATTTCATGGTCCTTCCCGCAGCAATAGTCGGCAGGACGGGCAGTGACAGAAAGGTGAAAGCAAGCGTCCACGCGGCTGGGCTGCCTGGAATGCCCGGCATGGTGAGTGATCTGTGGCGCTCAGATTCAGAGAAAACGTGGTTAAAACAAAAGACGACTGTCAGGGGCAATTTTCCGCGCGACCGTCCGTCACACGAGCTCCTCCGGACCCGCAAGAAAAAAACTCCTATTTCTGTCTCGCTGTGCGCGCGCGCTCTGCTGTACTCGCGCCCCGTAGCTTTAAACGCAACTGGAGAAAACTGCAGTGGCGGGGCGGTTTATAGACAGCCTCATGCAAATGAGATCAACTGTGACCAATCCCCGCTTTGAAGAGAAAGGGGCACTTTTAAAAGACATCTAAGCCCATCCTTACTCGGCACCAAAGTGTAGCGCCTAATTCACCACTCTGCCCCCAACCCTTACGTCCTGCAGTTTTAGCTAGAAACCTGCAGGTTTCTTAGATCAGGTAGAGGAGGAAGAAACCTGCGTGTGGGTCTAAATGTTGAAATAACGTTTTTCTCCGTATTCAGAAGAAACGCCTCCTTATTAAAAAAAGTAAATAATTAAAAAAAAATATTTAAACAATGTCAATGTTTAGAACGAGCTGGAAAGATGGAGACGCTCTGTTTCGCTTTAGAGCATAGGTGTTTTGCACCGACTCTTTCAGCTGGACTCCTTTTTCTTTTTCTTTCTCCCTATCGCTCTTTCTCTCTTTCTCTCTCTGTCTCTCTCTCTCTCTTTATTTATGTATTTGTCAAGTTGTTCCGCTGGTCAAACACCGCTACACCTGAGAGAAAAAGGAGAGCGCGCGCCCGAGAGGGCAGGTCATTTCCTGTACCAAACCACTCTTCAGCTCACGCGACGTCTCGTGAGCTGAACGACGCTCCCGCCACAAGAGCCGCATGTTTTATTCCCTCCCTGCCCGCTAGTTTAACATGCATGTCACTGCCTCTGCCTCTCCCTCCCGTTAGCGCCTCGTCTGTCGGAGCAGGTGAAGACAAGCGCGTTTCCAACAGGATTTATTTCCAGCGCTGGGGAGATTTAGGCGGATTTCTATGGTCAGCTTCTATCAAAGGCGAATGAAGCCCTCGTTAGTAGTGCGGGTATAATGGCGTGCTGGGGTGTCCCATTGGAGGCGGGCGCACGTATTATTCTCGCCATGGCAGCCGCGGAGGGAGGAGAACCTCCAGCAGGTTTTCACACAGGGCTTGGGTCTAAGTTGGACATAATGAGGCAGCGCCACATGCGTCCTTTGTGCCCCCCCTCCCATACACAGTCTAAAACTCCTTTGACCTGAACCATAGATGCCACTGAATTTGTGGTGGTGGTGGGAGGGGGCTCGTATTAAAATGCGTTTAGATGCAGCCACCGGGCTCGTCACGGCTATTTAAGAGATTTTCTTTCCCTCCTTTCTCTGACTCATTCTTTCTTCTGCCAGCCTCCCCCCATCATCTGCAGGGGCTCGTTCAACAGAAAGACGGAGTGCGCAGCGGTTTACGCGAAAACAAGGCAAACCCATCTGCAGACACTGGCTGCACAACAAAAACAAACAATCAATCAAACAAATAAACAAACTAGTGCGGCCCATTTGCACGGGTGGTGCTGAGCTAAAGGATGGGGTGTAGAGGTGGTGGTGGTTGTAAGGTGCGCCAGTCTGCTGCCACTGAAGCTGAATCGGCATCTGCGCGCGGCAGCGTGACGGAAGCTGTCCCTTCACAATCTAATTCTTCCCTTCCCTTCACCAATTCTAAGTCTATTCCAAACTCATTCCGGGAGCAGGGTGGGGGCGTCGGTAGGGTGGAGGAGCGGATTGCCGTTCTTTCACGTGAACCGTGTGTCAATCTTACCGTCTGCACGCGAGTTGAACAATGACGGGATTAGGCGAGAGCACTGAAAATCTCATCATCGCGAGCTGTATTTGCATTTTCTTACTGAAGAAAGCAAAGCGCAGTGGCCTCGCCATTGTTGTCGCGTTTGTTCTCGTGAGCGCCTGGCCGTTGTTGTCTAAAGTAGCTCGCATGAGTCGCGTTTTTGTGAAGAGGCTTAACTCTTTTGGAATTATAACGAGGAGCTTTGGACTCCGTCACCCTCGACCTCTCTCTCTCTCTCTCTCTCTCTCTCTCTCTCACACACACACACACACACAC
>JBBIGC010000082.1:19912994-19924852 GCA_037576955.1 Lepidarchus adonis | reverse complement strand
GAGAGAGAGAGAGAGAGAGAGAGATGACTTGAGGCAAGCAGCACTAACAAGCAATTTTCTGCTCCTGGCAATAACTATGATTTTCTGGTATTTTCATCAAAATTGACCACCCAGGGATTTGCTCTTTTCACTGCATGGCTAATCTCCACATGTCTGTGTAGCACCTTGTTTCATTTGATTCCTTAAAGGAACATCCCACTGGGTGCCATATCTCACCTGTGCTGTTTTTCACCTGGAAGGCAAAACATATAGGACCCAGTCACAGTACAACATCAACCCCCAACCCCCACACCCCAAAAAATCTCAGAGAGGTTTATATCATCATATGTATAAAATGCCTCAGAACAAGAACATTGGGCCTTTACCCTGCAAAAATGATGCAACATTTTAGCTTTAGAAAGTAACACTAGCTGACTTAAGATGTTGAGTTTGTTGAAATAACAATACATTATTAATAAAGTAATAAATTGCCTTCAACACAGATTGTTGTTAACACACTATTAGAAGTTCAATGGAATGAAAACATATTTTTTTACAGTGTACTAAAATAAAATCTCATGGTGTATTTGTTTGTTTAAATCAAGAAAACACTATGTACTATAATTTAAAAATATTTTTCAGGGGGGTTAAATGCCTTGCCCAAAAGCTTCTGTGTTCTCCTTAACCACACACACATTTTATGTCCTGGAGATTGCCTTTTTCTCCTACCATTAGTCCATGGCTGCTCCCAAAACATTTTGCCTTTCTCAAGTAAGATTAATATTTAATTAAACATTTATTGTGCCAAGACCCACCAACTTTTAACTCAACCAAGCAGACAGACAGACAAAAAAACTTTTTATCAAGTAAATAAACAAACCAAAAACACAACAAGCCTGCAAAATCATGTCCCAAAAACCCAAATGGTTTAGTCATAAACAATAGCTGTAAGACATGGCTAAGTATTTTAACAAAACAAAATCATGTTACAATAAAAATAAACTCTAACATAACCAATACCTCCACAAGCTTGGTGAATGATATTGTTTTTTTCAAAGCCCAAAAGTAACCAAGCAGACCCTATTATGTTACATATACTATAACTAATACTTGGCACAACTCTGAACATGGCTTTAAATCTAAGGGCACAATGCCAGCTTAATGAAAAAATATTCAGAGCATATTGAACTTATTTGTTAAATAAGTTAAATAGTTAAATAAGTTTAGATTTTTCCCCCACGTTTTTTATCTGAGGAAGCAGAGCAGATGCCTCTCAGTAGCATGACCCTGTGACCTACCTTTGAATTAGTTGTACCAGAAATGTCCTCTCCAAATATACAGTGTTAAAATAACAAGTGCACTTTGCAAACTCTTAATTTGTGGGGTAAACCTGCGAGTTACATTATCCTTGTAGCTACAGGGCAATGCTACGACAAGCAAACTTTGGACACCAAACATGTCATGGCAGATTGAATACATTTGGCGTAAGGAGGAAATTGTGTAAATTTTATGCTGAACTGTCGCTTTAACTTTCGGCAAATCACACTTCTCCCAGGATAGTGGAGTGTCAACCTGCACGACACAGGAAAGCTCTCGGAGATCCCCACCTGTCAGTCCCTCGTCCCACTCAGCTCAGCAGACCTGACAGGGCGCACGTATTTGTGGCATGTCCCGCTGACACAAATCCCTCCACCGCTTTCCATTAGCATCAATATTTGAGAATAGAGAGAAGGCCACTGTCAGTCTTTGTGGGGATGCTGAGCCTACCATCATTCAGGGACCTCACATCAGGCATGAATACTTAATGCCAGCCGTAGTGCTTATGTTTAATATGGGTCCCCTGATCAGCTACATCAGCGAGAACGAGTGAGGACGGAGGCTGAGGGCCAGGATGTGGATGATGAGATTGTTGCTAGGTTGGCCTGGAATCCCTATTATGGTGACAAACTGGAGCTTCAGGTGGTCTTCACATTTACTGAAAGACCACACATTACATAGGTCAAGCCGGGGCAGCACGGTGGTGCAATGGTTTGCCCTGGCACCTCACAGTTTTGATCCTGGGTTGCCCATGGGTGTCTTTCAGTTTGCAAGCTGTTCCTCTGAATGGAGGGCATGAATTTAACTTATTGCCCTATGACTTCTGAGAACATTTGGCAGATACAAGAGAGGCTTACATTTTAATTATGCTACTGAATTAGCAGAATGTTGTTCTAGGATAAGAGGTTTGCAATCTGACCTGAGCCCAACCAAATAATGGATTTTGTCTTACAGTGGGCTGTATGTTTTTAAAATGTTTTTGAAGTAAATTTTCATCACAGACATGCATTCTTTCTTTCCCTTTGTTTATTAAGGCAGCAGCAGTAGAGAGAGGAATTTTAGCACGGAGACACTAATGGCTAATCAGGGGACAGTGGATGCAGTTCTCTGCCAAATACAACTGGAAAATCCACAAAACAGTCATAATTATTACTGTTACTGTATTGCAGATGTGCAAATGATCAGTTTATCCAACCAGTACATTTTCAGTGCTATGACTGTGAAATAAACCTTTTTTGTTAAGGTGTGCAGGCAGCTTTGGGATTGGCTGAGGTTCAGGTTTCAGAAGTAACCACTTAAGTAGCGAGGTGGCTTGGGGAATCAACTAGGTCTCTAGTTAGAAGCCTTGCCTATGGACAATTTTTGGGATATTATGGTCTGTTTTGTGCAGTGTTCAATCCTCAAACAAACACCATATATGAAAAAATGTTTCATACTCAGGATTATCAACAGCAAATATAAACCACAGTGGTATCCAACTGGTCACAATGTTTACATTTCCCATGAGCACGATCTAAATGCAGCAGACCAGTCTACCTAAAATAGCTTCATAGAATATTTGTACAAAATATGAAAGTTATCATTGTATTATAACATGTTTTATTGACTGATTGTTATTGAGTTGGGGTGCAGGCATCTTTCCAAGGTGCATGCTTGCTGTAAATGGTTTTGGTCATTGAGATACTATGTGTGACAAATAGCAAGCCAGAACAATCACACCACTGAAAGGAGAAGTAAATAACATTGATGTGCTTTCGGCCTACCTGAATACTTCAATGAAAATCTGGGCAGACATAAAACAATGTAGATGTTACCATTACCATGTTCAGTTTCCGATGATCTCATTCTCCTTTTAACAATGACATCTCCATTTAGTGACCTACATGCTTTGGACTTGCTTTCCACACAACATACAAAAACATAAATAGTCATTTGGCCTCCTTTATCTGTCAGTGGTTGTCAAGATGCATGATGTAGGGCTTAAGGGTGGTCTTAAAGAAGAAGGGCAGTTTATGGAGGCCAGCCCACAAGGGCCACGCTGACATTTCAGAAAGAAATCTCTAGCTGCTTAGTTTCCTTCACACTGCTAGGCTTTGAATGGACTTTTTCTTCTTTTATTTGCAGAAAAGGACTCTCACAATGGATATCTGGTCTACTGCAGAGGAAAAAGGAGGCCCTGGATGCAGAGGAGGGAAAACTCTTCGCTGCTTCTTCTTGGGGGCAGGGGTAGAGGAGGTGGTGGTGTCACAGGTTCTGCTTTAGAGCTTCTGCTTTGCTACACCCACCCGTCCCTCTTCCCTCATCTTAATTTCATCCTCTCTCAGTTCCTGAAGCCCTTTGAACTTCTAGAGGCAATTCTTACCAAATCTAAAGCTCTGTTTTAGCAATTCTCTTAGAAACCCCCATTCGACATCTAGAACTCTGAATTTTTCAGCAGAACATGCTCTTTTGTTGAACGTCATGTGTCTCTCCTTATCTCCTGGACAGAAAAAATAAGTTCTGCAGCATAAATGATGAATTTTCATGTAATGTGACAAAGTAGCTTTCAGTATATGCTGAGAAGGAAAATGCAGAAGTGATATTACTTTCCCTTACCATCTGCTCAGAATGGAAAGGAGACATTTGTATGCTTCGGATTTCTGGCATTCAGATGAGCAAAGCAACAGACAAACAGAAGGTGGAGTGTGCCTTTATGAGGATATTGAGGGAACAGAGGGAGAGAGAGAAACAAAAACAACTCAAGCATATGACAGAGACACTCTGTAACATACCTCAGACCTCCTCCTGTTGTCTGCTGCGTCCCAGTGCTGGGAGAAACAGGCCCAATTAGGCATGCAAGGGGCAACTAAACGGAAGGCTTTTGTAATGCGGTAGCATACGTGGGGCTTCGTAAATCTTTCATCCACTCGCTTGCTTACACCCTTAGCTGGGAGCACCGGGCCCCAGTGAATAGGTTGAGCCAAAAAAAAACCACACACACACACACACCCCTTGGCACACACACACACTCCATCCACACGCAAACCCTGCAGCCTGTCAGCAAACGCACCTAAACGCAAGGTCATTAAAGTATAATGGGATGAGATGCAAGCATGATCAAGAGGGCCATCTTTGTCCTGTATCACCATCACCTTTATTCATTTGTATACATAACAATGTTTTAGAGTTGAAAGAGTGTTGGATAAATCTAAGCAAGTTCCCCCAGTGAACAGTACAGCATACAGTAGCAGCACACCCTCACAGATTGACAGAAAATGCACCTGACAAGCTGGCAAACTGTAAGGTCAGAATTAAAACAGGAGCGCGCATTTTGTCATGAGCCGATTTTAGAGGCATTGTCACTGGGAGCATATGACAATGCAAGTTTAAAAGTTTTGTTTGAAGGGATTTCTGATACACATGAGTCCAAAATCCAAAGTAATGTATGAAAAACAAAGCTTGTGGTGGGTAAGGACACATTAATGTAATACTGGCATAAGTTTAAGCTCCAGGTAATTGCTTTCGTGAAGCAACATCTGCAACATCCGAGATGAACGCGTGTCCAACATCAGCCACAGCAAAGATGCACAGGTCACAATTGATGACGTTTACGGATATGACTTTTGAAAAAAAGGTGAGCCTAAAGATTTTTGCATTTCAGTGTTGCTAATTTTAAACAGATGAATTTACATGTAAATGGATGATTAACATTGCTGTACTGCCGTATTACCACCCTCCAGTCAATCAAATGACAATTTAAAAGCTCATCTTTTCCCAGCCAAGAATAAACTTTTGTTTCTGTTAAATGTTGCTTTTTCATAGCTTCACGTTAAATACAGGTACATCTAAAAATATATATATATTGTGAAAAAGTTATATAAATAGATCTTGACATTTCTTTAAAAAAGTGAAATTCATATATTATATAAATTCATTATACATAGAATTAAATACATCAAGCCATTATTTCTTGGAATTTCGATGATTATGTCTTCAGATAATAAACCCCAAAATTCAATGTCTCAGAAAATTTGAATATCACATAAGATCAATAGATAAATGACATTTTAAACACAGATGTCAGGCTTTTGAAAAGTATGTTCATTCCTATGGAATCAATGCTTGGCTGGGCCTCCTTTTGCATGAATTATTGCATCAATGTGACATGCACGGAGGCGATCAGCCTGTGGCATTGCTGAGGCGTAATAGAAGACCAGCCGTGTGCTTGTGTGTTGCTTACCTGGGGAAGAGATGGCACCAGCATGCCCTGTGGCAAAAAGCCTATGGGAAATGTCCTGCTGAGAAACCATGGGTGCTGGCATTCCTGTGCATGTACCATTGACACATATTGCCTGCCTAAATAAAGTCCCCCCCAGTATGGTTTATTATAACTGCAAAACACAAATGGGTTAATAGTAAATCAATTAAGTGATTTTTTTAGTTTGACATCAAAACTAACATTAATAATTTTATTTTTTAATTTTGATCTAAAGAAAATTATATTCCAAGAGGACAAACACATTTTCAATTGTACTCTTTTTTCTTTTGAGGAAATAAAATTCATAGTATGCACTGACTCTGCTCCATTTCACTGAAAGGGTATGTGTTCCTTAACAAAGTGACACCTGATCCAACTGATCACCTAAGTAACAAGTTGTTCATGGGTTGAACAAGGCATGAAAAGCTGAAAAAACAACAGTGTGTGTGGTCAGGGGAGGCCGCTAGGACTGAAGTTAGTAACAACCGTTCTAAAGCATTGTTTCAAAAGAACCTGTTTGTGAGCATTGTCTTAAAGTGTTTTTTTTTTTTGCTTACTGTTCATACTCTCCATGCCAATTGCAGAGCTGTTCAAATTCATTTAAGCTGTGTAATGTACAAAATGCTACCTTAACAAAAAATTTGCTTGAGTTATAGGCAATCTCACACTCACACTCACTTGGGTCTAGCCTCATACTTGCTATACACTGAATATCTGTATCACAATCACAAAGACACACACGTACACGCACAACTCTTGCATTTTGTAATCCATAAAAGTGGGGTAAGCCAGTGGAGGGGACTGCACCCACTGCAGTAGTTGCTGACACAAAGAAGGAAAGAATTGGGATTTGGTGAAAAGGGACCACATTTTCCAGGGAGGCAACCCCAGAATGGATGTGAAATATATGCAGACACATGCACACACACACACACACACACACCAACCACCCAAACGGTTCCTAAATAATCATTGGAAAATCATTAGAAAGCTGGCAGAATTGGGAGGCACAGATTGTGGGGTAGACGAGACAAACCCTGCATTCTGCTCCAACACAAAGACAGCAATGAGCTGGAAGGGAAAGAGGAGTGTCCATCCATTTCAAAAGGCCTTCTCACACACTCACACCCACCCACCCACACAACCTGCATCCTTGCACACACAGAGAAGGGATGGGAATAGAAGCTGGACCCGCCTTCCTGACATCTATCTGCAACTCTGTTTGGATGTGTTAGAATTTCATTGTGATGTGGTTAACTATTGTCCCAGCCTGGCAACATTTTATCTGTCTGACCCTCACCCTGGCCATATGTCGCCTTGAAGTCCCTGCTTCCACTCCCACCACTGTCCCTCCAGTCCCAAGTGAGACAAACAGTCTGGACCCCACAACTGTTCCTCTTTGCTCAATTGCTATTCATGAATAGGTTTGTACAGTGAAGTAAATCTTCATCGACACTAATTGACGAAACGTGGCAAGTTGGGTCTTGTGGCTTTGTGGTGCCCACATGGTCGGTTTAGGAGACACTTTTACAAAGAATCGGTGTCTTTTTGCTGGCGGTCTTGGAGCAGACCTTGCTCTATTCATTGTAGGAATACACAAAGAAGGAAAGAAATTTCTCTGTGGAAGCTTTACTTCTTGGGTGTCATTTATTTTGGCGTGGAGATCAACATTTACCATGTACCTGTATTGCACTCTGGTTAAAACGTTTGCTAGGAAGTCTTTCACTTCCCAAATCCCAACCTTAATAAAACAAGAGAATCATCAGAGAATGAATTCTACATACACTCTTTAAAAATTATGCCATACATTTCAATGGCTTTATAGAATGGCAAGAAAATTTTGTAGTGTAGAACAGGAGGATATTAGAATGCCATAGTAATGTCATTATTAAACCTTATCAAGTCACACACAAAAAAAATCCAACCTAATAACAGTGCAACCATGTGAAAAAATTAGGACACCATGTGAAAGCTTATGTGTTTTTGTTACATTCCTGGACACATGGATATTAAATCTCAATTTTAACAACACTGGGATATTCAAGCAATTCAGAAAGAAAAGACTTTCTGTAGTTTCTGTAGTTTCTGTAGTTTCTGTAAAATGTACATCAACATTTAAATGGCTCAAATTACATACAGGTGTAGAACATTAGATGCACATGATTAAAACATTGTGACTCAGCATTTTGAAGGAGGTTTGTCCTATTTAATCTTCAGACATTTGATTTGGCATGCTCCTGACTGCTGAGGTGAGAGTGAACACCATGGTGAGATCAAAAGAGCTGTCTGAGGCCTTCAGAAAGAACATTGCTTTATATGTAACTACAGGAAGTGTCTGGTTCAGGTTATTGCCAAGGGGTGGAATTAATAAATTCCAAGGGTTTACATACTTTTCCACCAGCAATTTGAGTTGTTTATGGTTGTTATCAAAAAGGGCATAAAAAGATAAGATTTTTTGTGTTAATACTTTAGACACATTATATTGTCAATATTTTTGACTTAGATGAAGATCAGATTACATTTTATGACAAATTAATTTAGAAAAACATGAAATTCCAAAAGTTTCCCATACTTTTTCTTGGCAGTGTACATTGAGTTACTAGAGTTAAACATTTCAGGGCACTGAAACTGTACTATGCTTATATTCACATCACTGTAAATAACCTCAATACCTCAATAACAGAACGCTAATAATTTCTTAATAAATTATACATTCTAAATTCACCAATCTCATAATGAAGAATAATAATACCTTTGTATATTCAAATGTTACCAAGCTTCCAAGAACCGTTTAAAAGCGTTCATTTAGGTTGATCTCCAGACTATGTTTAATGGTTTGATGATACTTCAAAGAACATAATTGAAGCCATCCAACTAAAAGGTTCTTTAGGGGAACCAAAAGTGGTTCTTCTTTGGTATTGTTCCAATAACATTTGGAGTTGTAAGCTTAAACACAGAGAGGGTCGTCAAATTGAAAAGGGCTTTTCAGTTCTTTTTGGAATACGCATAGTTGGGGATAATCTTGAGGACACCCTTGGTGTGCTTAAGTCTTCAGCCTCTGTCTCTAGGAGGAAGGGCAGGCTTTAGATCTTATTCCCTTTCATTTTTTTCTTGCCTTTACAAAAGCGCTGCCTGAGTTATTTCGGGGAGAATATAGTGCATTCTTAATCTGTTTGGTATGCTCACAGTAAGCACAGGAAGGGGAAAGGATGGTGGAGCCATATGCTGCACTGTGGAATTTAGCTTATTTCTACAGAAATTACTGTTGTGAACTTGTAATTTTTTTTAAATAAACTAGATTTGTGCTTCTGTATGGAAATTGTATTTTTCCATACTCTCTAATATTTCTGTTCTGTTGGTTAAGCTTTTGAGTTGTTTTGCTCTTGCCTACATCTCTCACTTCTAAGGTTTAATAATTGCTCATATATTTCCTTCTGAAACCATCCCCCACATTGCTATACTAGCAGCCTCTGCTCTTCAGGGAAGGATTTACACTAGATGGTTGAGATCAGGTGTACAGAAAACCATTGGTACTTAATACAGTTTACCACTACATCAAAAAAGGAAATCTTAATCTCTATTATAAGAAGAGTAGGGCATGCATCAATTCTATGTAGAAATGTCACTGGGTTCTCTGGATCAAAGTCAGGTGAATCAGATCTGTCTCCTAATGAAAATGTATGGTGCACAATGAAGACAATAGTGACTATAAACTGATGAGCAGCTGAAGTCTTATATCAAGCAAGAATGGACAAAATAATCTTCTTGCCAAACTCCAACAATTAGTCTCCTTATTTCCTAAAAGATTACAGACATGAGATGTAAATCTTTTTCAATCCAGACTTAGCTAATCACAAAGACATTTCTTTTCACGTAAAACTGAAAGTAAGACACAATCAATAGCTTCTAGTTTCAGGAACTCAAAATAAGGAAACTACTATGAAAAACACACACATTTTCTTTAGTGTAACTGTTGTTTTAAGCTGTCCTCCTTCAAAGCAGTTTGAGAGCAAACATGGACAGAAAGCTACCTGATCTCACCTAAGGAACTACAGATGCCTCTTCATATTGAACTCTTATTCTTATTTGTTCATAGTTTTTTCTCTCTTTACCACTCTCCGGTGTCGTTTAGAGGAGGATGGGTTCCCCTTCTGAGCCTTGGTTCCTTTTAATGTTTCTTCCTATAATTAGGAAGTTTTTCTTGCCTCTGTCGCCTTTGGCTCACTGGGGGCTCAGACCTGGATTCTATAAACTCTGTAAAGCTGCTTTGTGACAACATCAGTTGTAAAAAGCACTGTATAAATAAAATTGACTTGACTTGACTTAAATGTCCTAAACTGAAGGCCTGACTCTAATGGTCATAGTTTACAGATAACCGTGGTAACCTTCCACATGGTCAGACAGCACATTTCCTCATTACTCTGTTATCAAAATAACACTGCTGTCTCTCTATATTTGAAATGTTGTGTTAAACTGTAGATATGAAACGGGACTATTGAAGAAAATCGCCACCTCTCCACAAATACCAATATGCTGAAATAATATGAGGTGCCCAACCATAGTCATCTTGATGTCTAAAAATTGAAAACGAATGAAAACCCTTTTGACTGACTTGCTCATCTATGAAGATAAACATCCAGTACACTTAAACCTTTGTATGTCTTACACATTTCTATCATATAAATATATTTCACCAAACTTACTGAAAAAGGTAAATGTAGAGTTTAGAATATAGGTGGAAAGAGTTGTTTACATTTACAAAAAGCATACGGCTAATATTGCTAACCATAAATGAAAACTTCTGCAGTAGCACTCATTGGTAAATTTTCTCATGAGACAATGCTAGCTGATGCACACAAGCTAACACTCCTTGTTAGCCATGTTAGTATTTTGGCTGAAAGAATTACTAAAACGTAATTGTCATCTGCCAACCTTCTATGTACTTCACAAGTACATTGCTAAATGACATGATATATGGCCTGCTGACCTCATGATGAAGCAATAGTTTTAGTATAGAAGCGAAGCATCTGTTTCCCCATGCTGTTGTACTGCAATGAGATGATCTGACCACTCTCCAGGGCCAAGGGCCCCAGTAATGGAGTGTGCTACTTTTCATAGCTGAGTGTTCTTGCCAGGGAGCAGCACTCTACATTGCATTATGACCTTTAACAAGCTAATTATACCTTTTATCCACACACTGTAAGCGTTTTAAAGAAATGTGTCCAGTTAGGCAACAGAATGTGTTCCTGAGCAAACAGTAAGCTTATTAACAGAAGGACCTTAGAGCAGCCTTAAATTTTCAAAGAAACCTCTAAACTCTAAACTAAATTTCATTTTTTTTATTCGTAAGCCTCAGTCACAACTGTGCAAGCAAAAAAATGAGTTTTCTAGCCTACTTTCTTCATTCGTGCATGTAAATATGGCTCGATATTTCTTTTCACTGCTCTGAAGAGAGATATCTCATGCTATACAGCCTTGTTTTTTTTGTTTTTTTTGAACTGAAGCTTTTCTTAGAAGTATTGACCTCTGCCGACCGCCTCTCATGAAGCTCTTTTGCCTTCCCACTCTCCAAATGTCAAAGAAATTCTGCCTCTCTTCATCAGTTCTGTGCTTCTGGGCCTTTATTCCTTACACTTTGAGATGACCTCCAGTGTCACATCTGTCCTCGTTCATATTTTTGTGTCCGGTGCCGACTTATCCAGGCCAAATGCTTTGTGAGTTTCGAAACAGTGTAAACTCAAGTGTCATTTTGAAAGGCCTCATCTGTCAATAACAATTATGTGAAGATGAAAGCAGCAGCACAAGCATAATGCTCCTGCATGGATGGGGATGGTGAGGCAGATGGATTTGCTTTTAGAATCTAAATAACCGGCACCAAATGTTCAAGGTCTCTGATTTCATGTTAATGGGCAAATGATAAAATGTTAAGTAGGCAAGCGGAGTAACAATCTAAGGTGCTGGATTCAACTGATTCTTTATTTAAATTATAATCTTTTTTCTAAACTCTATTTAAATCTTTCTCACTGTGCCATCTTCCAAGACCAATACTAGTAATGGTAACATGACCATGGTCAATTGACAATTTTTAGCCGTATATCACGTCATGTCATGTCATGGCATGGTTATGGCATGGCTATGTCAGTATTTTGTAGTAGGATTCAAGTACAGTGTCTCTTGTTGGTTGTGTGAACACTTTGTATCACCTCTCTGTCTCTCTCTCTCTCTCTCTCTCTCTCTCTCTCTCACACGCACACGCACACACCACACATACACATACACAATTTAGTTGTGTTTCTCTTTTTCTTTTTTTTAAATCTCCTTTAAT
>JBBIGC010000082.1:19868296-19882767 GCA_037576955.1 Lepidarchus adonis | reverse complement strand
TGTGTGTGTGTGTGTGTGTGTGTGTGTGTGTGTGTGTATGTGTATGTGTGTGTGTGTGTGTGTGTGTGTGTGTGTGTTTATACACTTTTGGCAGTAGTCAGTATCGTCTCTTGAAAATTTTTGAAGTGGACCTTATGCTTTCATAATTGCCACGAGCTCTTTTTGACTTAAATTGTGATGTGACACCTGTCACTAATTCATATGTGTGTAAATTAACTGTGCTGATGAACAGGATCATGCGGTTTGTTTTTGTGCTTTTGTGTTAGTGTGTTATTACTGAAACAAACGTAACTGACACTTTTGTTCGCCATAAGGACACAATTTGTAAAGAATAAATGTCACACTTTTGTCTGGTCTAAAAGCAGTGGGAGCCTTTTGGCGGACCTGAGCAAGGCCATTGGTCGCCGAGGCCCTAATTAGCATAAAACGCGGGGCTTAAAGTCAGCGGCCGAGACACACCTTTCACAGTTCCGAGCAGCGCTGGGGAGAGAGCACTCCTCTTTTAGATGGCCTGTCACTAGCTTCTGTTTTACATTTTTTTCTTTTTAACCTGTTACTGAGGGCAGAGATGGAGACCAGGAAGCTGACAGTAACTCTTAGCCTTTTTTCGGTCTTCGCTGCATGGTCGGCTACAGGAACAACAACGAAGTACTCCACCTACGAGGAGGAAGCGCCCGGAACCTTCGTGGGCAACCTCTCGATGGATCTGAAAATCGACCCCTCCGAAGACCCCAACACCAGCTTCCGCTTCATGCAAGAGGGCAACTCGTCGCTGATTCGGCTGCGCAAAAGCGACGGGGTCATGACGGTGGCGGAGCGCATCGACCGCGAGAGCCTCTGCGCGCGCTCCCCGCAGTGCGTCATCGCATCAGACGTGGTGGTTTTCTCCAAGGAAAAGTTCGACCTCATCCACGTCGAGATCCACGTGAAAGACGTCAACGACTACGCGCCCCTCTTCCCACGTGACGAGACGCAGCTGTGGATTTCCGAAGACGTGGCCGTGGGCGCGCGCTTCCCGCTTGAGGTCGCCGGCGACCTGGACGTGGGCAGCAACTACATCCAAAGTTACCAGCTGCTCCACAACGACCATTTCGGCATCGAGGTGACGAGTGGGAGTGATGGAGAGATGGTTGCCCAGCTGGTGTTGGTGAAGGAGTTGGACAGGGAGCTTGAAAGCTCCTACACGCTTCAGGTAACGGCGAGCGATGGCGGCAAGCCGCCAAAAACCGGCTCAGTGACTGTCCACATAACAGTGTTGGACTCAAATGACAACAGCCCTGTGTTTGAGCGCAGCATGTTTAAAGTGGAGCTCAACGAGGACGCCCCGGTGGGCTTCCGTCTGCTCCAGGTGCAGGCGTTCGACCCCGACCACGGGGAGAACGGGGAGGTGCGCTATGACTTTGCAAAGACTGTTTCTGAAGAGATTAAGAGCACATTTGAAGTCGATGCTGTCAGTGGGGCCGTCACTGTGAAGTCCATGGTGGATTTCGAGGCGAGAACGTCGTATGAGTTGCTCATCCGGGCATATGACTTGGGGACGAACTCCAATCCGTCGACCTGCACAGTCATGGTTGACGTCGTGGATGTGAACGACAATGCGCCGGAAATCAAGATCAAGCCAATGACGTCCGCCAGCGAAGAGGTGGCCTATATCACTGAGGTGGCGGCTGTGGAGAGCTTCGTGGCACTGGTCAGCACCAAAGACAGAGATTCGGGTGCCAACGGTTATGTGCGTGTGAGTCTGCATGGACACCAGCACTTCAGACTGCAGCAGGCCTATGGAGACACTTTCATGATCGTCACCACGTCAGCACTGGACAGAGAGAAGATTCCGGAGTACAACCTTACCCTGGTAGCTGAAGACCTTGGTTCTCCACCATTTAAGTCATTTGTGCAGTACACCATCAGAGTCAGTGACGAGAACGACAACCCCCCACAGTTCAGCAAGCATGTGTATGACATTTCGGTGATGGAGAACAGAGTGCCGGGCTCCTACATTGCTTCCATGGTAGCTCGTGATCCTGACGAGGGAGCCAATGGCAAGGTAACCTATAAGCTCCTTGAAAATGAAGGCCAGGGATCCCTGCTGAGCTCTTTACTCTCTGTGGATCCAGCTTCTGGAACACTATACACAGCGAGGTCCCTTGATTATGAGTATGTAAAGCAGATTGAGGTCGCCATTCAAGCAACAGATGGTGGCTCTCCTCCATTGTCGAGCACAGCTCTGGTCAAGGTCAGGGTAGTGGACGAGAATGACAATGCACCTTTCTTCACACATCCCATTCTCATCAATGGCTCAGCAGATGTGCCTTTGCCTTACAACGCGCCGGCCGGTTACGTCGCCCTGAAGGTCAAGGCCCGCGACATGGATGATGGGATGAATGCTGAGCTGTCCTACACCATACTGGAGAACAATAAGGCACTGTTTTCCATAAACAAAAACTCTGGTGAGGTGGTCTTAAAGCGTGGCATGATGTCTGAGTATGGGAATGTGCTGGAGATCACAGTGGCAGTGAGTGACCATGGCCGAGTGTCTCTGTCTTGCACTGCTACCATTCGCTTCGTAATTTCAGATGTTCAGCTACTGGAGGAGCAAGTGGTGGTGGTCCTTGAGACAAGTGACAATAAAAATGAACTTGACTTCGATGTGTCCTTCATCGTCATTGTGCTACTGGGGCTCGGCTGTGCATCCTTGTTAGTTGCCATCATGGCGGTGGCGTTGTCACGCAGGAACGCCTCAAGGAACGGCTTTATCAGCAAAATGGAGTGTGGCTCCATGGGATACTTCAAAAAGACCCCTCTGCCAACACATAGTATTGACTCAACAGACTCCAGCAGCTACTCTGGCGGCAGCACCACTGTCACAGAGCAAATTTCCTCTTCCAGAGATGACGCCTCGTATTCTTATGAAGAGGAACACAGCAGAGACTTGGATAACAAGGTAGTTCACACTCATATGAAACATGCTTTCTCAACCCTTATTTTAAGGGCCTCTTGCTTCTATTACACTAACTCCAGCTCGGTAAGGGCTGCTAGTGCGGTGATTTGAAGTAATACTTTGTTTATTTAAATGACTGGTGAAAGAATGTAAAG
Organism: Lepidarchus adonis; assembly: GCA_037576955.1. NCBI lineage: Eukaryota > Metazoa > Chordata > Actinopteri > Characiformes > Lepidarchidae > Lepidarchus > Lepidarchus adonis. Next base: position 19,879,674 of record JBBIGC010000082.1, on the reverse strand, counting down.
GCTTACTGTTTGTTCCCACTCTTCAGGTCTTTCAACCTCTCTTCAATAAAGGCCGCTTTGAGCCTGTTGCTATTTGGCAAGGAGACCGATACACTCTTCAGATGAGGTATGTTGTGCTCAGTTCTTTGCAATGTTCTTGATAAGTCTGTTTTATTTTGCATAAAATGTGGGGGCTGGAGTGTGGGTGGGGGTCCACAGAAGGTTACATGTACTGTGTTTTTGACCAGAAGTACCGTCCAATTAAAACCGCTTCAAATCTTTTCCTGTTTGTCCTCTGGCATGGCAGGTATCAGATGTTTTGGCTCTTTTGTGATTTTATTATTCCATTCACAGTGGGATCGGCACCACTGACCAAACCAGCGTGAAGGACAGTGGGAAAGGAGACAGTGACTTCAATGACAGCGACTCTGACGCCAGTGGAGAAGCCAATCGAAAAATGACTGCTTTCGGCCACCAGCGAGCTTTCAGTGAGTTTTGCTCTAATTTTTTACGTTGAAGTTCCGTTTAGTGTTACAGAATGTGATCTTGACCTTATCTTGTTTGACGTCACATGACTGAAGCCTGAATTTCACAGAATGACGTGTTTAAAATGTTCTAAACTTAAGGTCTTTCCAAACTTACTATCAGGTTCGTTCCACCCTGGACCAATGGATGGAGCCCACAGAACTCGAGTGATCCCAACACACACAACCAGTGCTCATCTGGGCAACAGTGAGTACACTGTAGCCTATAGGACACCAGTCTATGGTCACCACCCTGCTGCCATTCATCAAGGGCCAACCTGGAGGGAATACAGTCAAAGCACCATGCTTCCAAGAGCTTCTGAGGAGCTACCAGGATCCATGTGTCACGGGATGGGGACAGTCCATTCCCAGCCATATCACTTCCATCATAATGTGCAAGCTCAGGTGAGCAGGCAAGCCGCGCCTACCATCAAACCGGTGACGGACATGATTGCCACACCGGTAACATCCTTTTGAAGACTGACCACTGACTGTCTTCAATCCTTTAGCCCTTTCAGCTTTTTCTTCTTTAGTTTGGTATTGCTTAACAGTAGAAGAACGCAACATTTGCAACTCTGCTTCATTTGGCCTGTCAGAGGGGATGGGGTGTTGTTTTTCTGTTTACTCAATGTAAATAAGTGCACTGTAAATAATTGTAAATGGTTTTTTTTATATATTTATTGACACCACATAGATGTCTAATTGTGAATAAAAAGATGGAACCAAATCGATCTGCTGTGTTTGAAGTTGTTTAATTTATGCCCTGAAAAATATATAGGGATTACCTTGATCCAAATGGAAACAGTATTTTTTTTAACACAAATAACATATATAAGCATCAGTTAAGTGAAAATAAGAAATGGTGTTGAAGCATATGTTTAGCAGTTAAAACAAGTGCATTCAACTGCAAGTAATACACTATACTATACAGTGCCTTAGAAAAATCAAATACAGAATTTTTGGGGGATTTTACACAGTCCAGCTAGAATAGCAGGTGGAGGTTTGACTTTTTATATAACATAACAATAATACACTAACACATTGTTTCTTGTCTTAGTTTCCATAAAGAGTTATTCGTGTTGTGTTACCACATCATACTCATTTATTTTGATAAAAATGAATATACTTTATATATTCTGTGATATTGGCCTCTGGAAGTTTGGTATTTATTATTATATCAATAGTTACTTCAATACATCTGGACCAGCATTCCCACTAATGTACTTTAACCCTAAGTCCTAATTTTACATGTCAATTTAAAACATTTTCGCAGTTATAAGATGCATTTACAATGCTTTTACTTTGTAAGAAGGATTTTTTGGTAACCAAGTTTCCACCCACTGTTCCAAAATTGTGTTATTCCAAATTTTAACAGCAGGAGGAGTAGTTACTTTGTCTTTTTTACATTTACATTTACAGCATTGAGCAGACGCTCTTATACAGAGTAGCAAATAGTACATAAGTTAGTAATGCATTTGAGAGTGCATTGATTGTATCTTACAATATTTCCCCTTAGCGTCAGCATAACGCATCATTATTCTGGAGTGACGGGGAATGTTAGGCATTAATAAATTCCAAATTCAGACAAATTATGAATGAATTCAGTGTAGATACCAGAGCAAATGAGAGAAACTTTCACTTGAAAGTTTGACATTTATACACGAGTTTGCTCGATGAGCCTACTCAAAGAACGGGGTCTCGCGTAACTGCCTACAATTCCCATCAGCCTTTTCGAAATCGCTTCCTGTAAAAAGAAAACAGACGCTTATTGGTAATAGAGAGGACAGAAACATATCGAGAGAAAGACATAGATCCTAAAAAATGTTTAATGGTTAATGTTTCTTTATCATTGACTCAGAGAGCTGCTCTATTTGAATCGTTTAATCCGACAAGAACATGGTTCATGAAGAGCTCCTGGCACGTCTTAACGACGCCGGGTACAAGAACTGGCTAAAGGCAGGTTATTGTCTTCTGAAGGTGAGGGACGGCTTATGCGGATTTGCAGACTACGAAATGCAGATTTTTCACAGCATTTTGATCAGTAATAACGTCGCCTTACACAGAGGGCAGACGTGCAGAAGCAACTGCAGACCGAGGGGAAATCAGGTAAAAGTTTTTTCTCCCACTAGGAAGAACCATCAAACAGAAACAACGCCACACACACCCTCCACACCCAAATTCCAAACTAGAGTTTACTTCTGTTCTCATTTACATTTACTCGTTAAATTTGGGTTCTGTTTTGCTGGTGACAACACATTTGGTCAAATATTTAAACAGAGGAGTTAATTTCTAATGCTGATGGATTCTGATTGTAAGGGCTGTGGAGTGGCAGGGTGTCCAATAGTATATTGTTTATTATTTTAATCATAAAGCTAGATGCTGGGTGTACTGTGATATTTTGCAAAGGTGCTTTCCTTATTTCAGGGGTCATTTCTAAACTGGGGTAGCATTTCTGTACTCTACCTTCCTAATTGTTCACAAATCACATTTTGCTTTCTTTTTTAGTTTCAGTCGGCCTGTCCTGTCTGTAATGAGTGGCGGAAGGAAATATTGAGACACCACACAAAGCCGTCTGGTGTTATTAACTGGGGAAACTGTAGACCTTGGCTGTGGCCCAGTGAACCATGGGAACTGGCAAAGGTAGGTTGCATAAATAACCTAACTGTAAACATTTGCCATTTGGAGTTTCTCCTCAAAATTGCCCCCAAGGCTGGAAAAGAAGCTTAGCCATGAACATAAAATTAAATTCCCTACATCGACATTTGGTATTCTGTCAGGAAACTGTCCAGACTGGTCCACCAAACCTGCGCTGTTATAAGCAACTGTCAACACATATCAACAACTTTTTACACATAAAATAAATGTAAATTTGTTTTAATTTTTCACTGCTTGTTTGTTTGCATTTATTCCAATAACTTTTTTTGCTGCAAAAAGTCACTTGCTGCTGAGGTAAATGGGAACAAACAATTTGCTAAAAACTTTTGCACAGTACTGTATATATACAGTTAGACTTATTACTGTGATCCTCCATTTCTCTGCATCATTTGTATTACCTGGGTAGTGGCTCATTCTCATCACAAACAGTGACATTTTTGTAAACATTTCTGGCTACTGGTACCAACATTCATCTCAGGATCATCTATGTTTAAAAGAGTTTGGTTTCTGTGGAAGGGTGCTGCACAGAGCCTTCAAACACCTCACTAGTCAATAGTTCATCATCCAAAGTTTTGCAGGAGCAGATGAACTATGGTTAATTACTTTACATTTATAAGATGGACCAACAAGTTAGCTGTGTCTAATAAACTGGGCAGCACTGTGTGATGCAAGTACACCTGTAAGGAAACTGATTATTGTTGTTACGTGGTAAGTAACCCTAATGTGCTTTGAGGGTGTAATTATATTTCATAGGCTTTCATGCCACGAGGCCTGGCAGATGCAAACAGAGCAGAGCATTGTGATGCTGCAGCACTGCTCAATCTCCTTCACTTCTGTGACCATTTCAGCTTCATCAACCCAGTCCTGGTTACAGAGGTGAGGGACTATTAAACATAAAATGCATTCAGGACTTTTCATAAATAATGTTAAACAACTGAGACCAGGCATATAAGGAAGCTTATATGAATTAATATATAGTGATGACTTGTGCTGCCCATATCTCATTCATTGGTTCCCTACAGGTGATTCACTGCAGAAATGAACTAATGCACTCGTGTAAGATGCAAGTATCAGATCAGTGGATGGCTCATTTTCAGAAGAGGTTACAGCAGCTTTTGCTACAACTCAGCCATATACCTGCAATGGATGCAGCAAGTCAGCAGATCCAGGAGGTATGAAGCAAATGTAAATGCTGGAACCATCTAAGAAAATGCAATGGAACTTGTCTGCCTTATGTTTCACCTATATTAATTTTGTTGGAAGATAATGGCTTAAATATCTGCTTGGGAATGGACATGCCATTACTGATTTTAGATCAATTATTGTTTTTGTCCTCTCTAATGTTCTGTGACAATATGCAGATGGCGGCACATTTTATTCACATGTAAAATGCAGTCAGATGAATTGCCAATTGCGCATCAATGGTTGTCGCAAGGGCCACCAAAGACACACTCCAGGTGAATTGGAAATGCTGTATTGCCCCTAGCTCTGTGTGTGTGCGCCTGCACTTTGACCTGCCCAGGGTGCTTCCCCATTGTTTTCCTGATTCATCCCCTGGTTAAACAGCTCAGAAAATGGAGTAACTGATTATTACTAATAGAGTCTTTAAAATTGAAAGTTTAAAAAACCCAACAGGCTACACTCTCCAATACTAAAATGCAGAACTCAAGTTAAAGCCATAAGTTACTTTAAAACTAAAATGGAATACATGACTTGCATGCCTGCTACAAGTTTCAAATCATTTGCACGGTTAGTGTTTCTCTCATACAGGTTTCATTTGACAGCTTTTGTTACATAAGCAGCCCAACAATGTTAAGTTATTCCCATGTTTGTCATGCTCAGGTAAAATTTTTCCACTTATCCAAGGTTCCTTCTTAAATCAGGGATATTAATAGGGAAGTCCAGATCATTTAATAGGCTATTTGGGAAAGCTTTACATTGCTGTGAAAATTTGACTTCATTCACCCATTAGAAGGGTTATGTACTGATGTTGGGTTGTAAATTCTAGAGCACAAAACATTTACACTCATGCAGCTCTTATGTATTTGGATGGAGCATCAGTCAAGTTAGTACCATGGAGGTTTATACTCTTCCCACATTAGTCACACACACAGACCCAAGGTTGTTTGCTAATGTGGCTGCTCCTGGTTAATTCAGTAATTTAATAGAGGTCACAAGCCAAGTGAATGTGCAGACATTGGTGCACCTTGACATGGTTAAATTCACTTGGATGTGATTATTCTATACACTCCTTCAGATGCTGTCTGTTGATTTGTCTGTGCATGTCCCTGGGGAGGACATTGTGGATGGAGAAGGAATCGAATCGATCAGTCAGTGGGAGCTTGAACTGCTCAGGGACTGTCTGAAAAACCTGGATGAACATGAGGCAAGTTTTGTTTTGACCAAGTCATTTTTTTTGTACAGTAACGTTCAATTTGTGGCAGGAAGGCAAGGAAATTAAGTTCCAGAAAATAATTACCTCAATTGGTAAACTGATCTCTCATGGCCTTTTCCAGGATCTGAAGGAAATGCAGACTCTCCATACACTTTTGACTGCCCATAATGACCTGGAGGAGCAGTTCCAGGCAGAACTTCAAGTTTTACAAGAACAGCTACAGAGAGACATTAAAAAGTGACTTTCCTACACCAGTCAGTGTAACAAACATTTAACACCTGGAGTTGAAATGCATTGTTCTGTATTGTGGTGGCAAATAAAAGTTTACTTGCTAAAGAGTTTAACTTGGTATTATTTAGCCATCAGTGGCTATTCTAGCCCTCAGAACGTAATGGAGATCCAATTTAGGGGTTTAATTGAATGTCCTGCAGGGCCAGTGTCCAGCAGAGTGAAGAGATCAACTCAATTGCCAGGTTTAGTGAGCCAAGACAGCAAATGCAAAACTACAGTGGTGCTACAGGACCACAGACACTTTCATTATGTAGCCTAACCCTCGTCTTAGTGATACTACAATACCAACCCTTGAACCACACTTTTGCAAGGGCCTCCAGGACCAGGTCTTGAAACAGACCCACCACACATGACTTGCATAAATCTTTTATTGACTTCACTCCTTTAGCAAGGCCTTTTCCATTCAGCTATTGTGGAACATGTTAATCATTTTTCTTTGTTACTTTCTGCTTCAGTTTCTTCTGAAGCAAAAGGAGATCAATGTAGACCGCATGCCCCAGAACTGTGGATGCACAAAGTAGTCCACCATGTAATGCTCCAGAATAACCAGGGCTGAAGATGTCCTGACCTGAAACATTACAAAAACCCATTAAGCCATGATTCTCTCAATTAAGCCAGTCTGGCAATTAAGCAGCTGTCATTTACCTGAAAGGTAGAGGTTCTTGATTGGTGTAGAGCACCTGTGTTTAGCAATATTCAATGGTTGGTATCGTTCCAGGCTGGGCTCTGTGGAAATCATGCACCCTTTGGGAGCTCCCAGTCTAGCCATATCAAGTGGACTGGCTGCATGTAGTACCTCCAACTAACAAAAAGTTGGTATTAAAAGTAGTCTTAAGGAATTCTGCTTTTTGCATGTTAAGCAATGCATGAAGGCACTGCCCTATGGAAAAAAAAACGTGACAACCTTACCTTTTCCTTCAGCCTGGGGAAGTGGCCACAGACCCAGTCAAAAAGATGATTTGCAAATTTCATCTTGTATTTTGTATGATTCAGGCTTTCCATAGGCAGGTCCTTCCACTGTTCAAACCACTCGTATTTTACAAGGGTATGCAATACCATGCATGACTTGCCTGAAAAGGTTGATCATATGCCTCATGTCAAACATGCATCATGTACCACAAGTCACAGAAGGAATGAAAGTTCTACCTGGAAAGCGCTCCTTTGAGGTGGGGTCTTTGGCAGAGGGGAAAGAAACGCACATCATGGGAACATTCTCAGGTGCCTCCTCTTTATTCAAGCCAAAGTACTCCTCCAACCTTAAAAGAAAATGTTTAGTTAAATTCCACAATAAATCAATACCAGTTAAAGAAAATTGGACCCTTACATGCCATCCAGATCATTATTCTGAAATAGCCAAAAGTTGGTTGATGTTATGCCTAGCTCCTCTTGAGTAGCATTGAATCCAGCAAACACTTGGAAGAATCCTCTGCCAATCTTGAAACCAGTCAGGCAATCTTTCACCTCTACAACCCCAGGAGACAAAGTCAGATTCCAGCAATACTAGATAAATGGGTAAACAGTGTTAAAGGTGCAAGTAGTGTTAAATGGCAGTTACCAAATCTGAAGGATTTACGGCAGAGCTCGACTTGGACTGCAAATTCACAGCTCTACTTTGACTAATGCAAATCCTGCCAAGTACCAGAAACTATATACAAGGGTTCTGCCTAAAAGTTTTAATCCTCAACTAGCATCCCTGCTTGTTTGAGTTTAATTAGTAGGTTTATGCAAAGACAGGGGATGAGAATGGAGACATTGAAATGAAACACCAAAAGTACCATACCTGGCTTGACTTGGATCTCAGGGGGTAGAAGCGTCTGAAAGGTGAAAACACTGGTGCTTGAAATTACTATAGGAGCTTGAATGTTAATGTCCTCATCTGCCCTCTTTACAGTCACACCTAAGGAAAGAAAAAACCCAAGAGTAATTCAAACAAAACCCAGACTCTATACACTGCTTTAACGCAACAGAAACCCATTTACCCACCATATGCAGCACCATTTTCATTAACCAGAATCTGAGAGACCGGGGCTTTGACCAACACTTTTCCTCCATGTTTTTCAATGACTCGAATAATGTGGTAAGGGATTTCACCAGCGCCTCCTTTTGGATAGTATGCACCACGCTTGTAGTGATGGAAGAGCAAAGCATTCACCATGCAGCTGGAATTCTTGGGAGGAACACCTAGATATTTTGGCAGGGGATAAAGCACAATTACATACCTCAACTCATGTAAAGATAGACTGTCCATCATCTTACCATGAAGGAAGTGACAGAGAACTGTAACAAGATCCTTGTTTGAGAGAGAACCAATCAATTCAGTGGTGCTGGTGCTAGAGTACTTGAAGATTGGAGAGATCAAGTTAGCGATTCCACTCCACAGAATGAAGCGGGCAAACCAGAGTGGGACCAGCTTCAGGTCACACAACAGATGAATCTTCTTGGAGCAGATCTGGGGAGGTCAGGGGAGCTGGTTAGTGTGATCGGGGTGCTGAGAATTTAACTATAAAACAAGCTTGCCCAAGTTGATCGTTTCCAAATAAAATTATCTAGACAAACCATAATTTGTAGCTTAAATAAAAAGGCTTCAGGGCCACAATTTTAAAAAAGCTTAAGACTCAACACCCATGCAACCAATTCAGGGTGGTATAAGGGCAAATTAACAGCAAGTCAAAAATTCTGAATTTGATTCTGGGTGAGCCATACCACCTCTATCCTGTTGTAGGGTGTTCTAGCAGGGTTCTATGTATCCAGCTGAATCAGGAGAACTACAATTGCTGTAGCCAACATGAGCCTCAGCTTGTATTAATACATTGCTGCCTACATTTGCTAGTGCTGTTCTGGAAGGACTTGCATTAATGCAAACAAAGGAGGAAGTACTGTACAAAAAGTAGATCCGTTACCTTCATGATTTTGAAGAACTCTTCAATTGCCCGAGTGTCATTAGAAAATTGCTTCTTAAGATGAGCCTCCATTTGTCGCTTGCCTGTATAGATGGTGTACTCCCTGCCTTGGTCTCCCTTTCCAATGATTATGGTGTCAGAGTGAGGAGCCAGTTCAGCAAACTGCAACTGACCATCAGTGATCAGATCAAAGGCGATTTTCAGGAGACCATGCTCATGAAGCTGACCCAGGTAGTGGAATGCTTTAGGGGGAGAAGGTGAGGGGAAGATCCCCAGACACTTATACCAGAGACACTTGGCACTTCAATAAAAAGCACCACACTGCCCTGATTTTAAAAAAAAAATAAATAAATAAAAAAAAACCACTTACCAGTGTCAAACTGGAAACCCTTTTCAGTGAAAGACTGAGCCAAGCCACCAGCCTTTTCATGTTGTTCCAGAACAAGGACTCGCTTGCCAAGTTTGGCAAGGAGTGCAGCAGCGGTCAGCCCACCAACACCACTACCAATCACAACTACATCCAAGTTGGTCACTACCTTGTCAGTGCTGAATTCTAGACACAACATAAGTACTTTAAGTGATTAATCAAATTGTGAAATTGCCCAAGCACTAATCCAAAAACTGCATCAACATTTATGACTTCTGTAAATGGAACAACATTGTAAACCAACTTTAAAAGTGTATGGTTTGTGGGGTAGGCCAGCTTGGACAACAGGATGCAAAACAGCAAAAAATGCATTATTCAGTAAAATCAGCTTCAAAAAGTGCCAGTTACTTTAAATAAATTTTAATCTTAAATTTAGATTTTATCCAGTAAAGCCACTTTAAACAGAGCTTACCCTGTGTTAGCACTTTATCTCTAGCCACTGGGTCAAATGCCTGCAGGACTGGCGGACTGAACGACTCCTTACAGAGAAGACTTCTCTTCCCAAACAGATACCAATACGTTCCGCGGGCCCAGTCAACCAACCACTCAAAAACTAGCAGCAGCCACCGCATCATGTCTGGTTCTGCTGGGCTGCCTCACGCTAACCAATCACAGTCACACTTTCACAGCCACCACCCCCCTACAAACCGCAGTAGCTGTGAACTGTCCCATTCACTTTTATGAGCGTGGTTAATTGGCCGATCTTCAGAACCAGCTGCCAGCGATGAAGGGACGTGAACAGGAAGTGACGCAGCGACAAGTCGCTTCATTCTTTTTAATACATCGAATTTTAATTAAAGAGCTTAATGCAGCGGTTTTACTCACGGGTCAGTCATCTGCTGTTTATATATTTTGCTGTTAATCGAATAACTGAACAAAAAGACCTAAAACCAACTAACTATAATTAAATTTTTTAAAAATGCAAAAGACATGCCATCAAAATGCCTCTTATCAATTACGTTACATATTGTAGTGGTTCTGAGAGTTTGTGATAGGCTGTTTGGTGAAGGGCATCATGGGAGCTCTACAGATTGCATTGTTTATGCTGTTCAATCGTTGTTCTGTGTGTTTGCAGGGAGCGGGAGAAATGGTGTTGGGGTGATTGTGCATCACAGTGTTTGTGAGAGCTGGTCCACCCACCATCATTCTCGTTCACGGTCTATGCTTGTGTGCATCCTATCCTATAGGTGACGCACTGGTTACAGGTTAGTCTTTTGAAAGGCTGGTAACTAGCAAATAAACCTGGCCAGTTATATTACTGGTTTCAAAGGCATTGACTTGTGTGCGAGTGGTCATTTAGCGGCTTTCTCCCCCCAAGAGAAGCAATACACCGGTGTCAGTTCATGGGAAGGATATCACCATGATGCAAGAAGTTGAGCGACTGATTGAGCAGCTGGAGGAAGGCTGAAGAAGAGGATGGGAGAGGCTCAAGAAGCCAGCGGGAAGCAGTGCCCCCTGACAGAAACGGCAGGCAAGCGCTGGCGAAGCAGCAAGTGGCCCTCTGCCGAAAAAGAACAGTGCCCCCCAAGGTGGGCGGGAGAACAGCACCGAGTCGCAACAGGAAGAAGGAGCTTCCACATTGGAGCTTCGCTCTTCAGCTGGAGAAAAGCTGGACGGGCACTGATCATGCCCATGGTGAAGGAAACTGCTCAGCCATCGTGGTGATCGATGAAACACCGCCTCAAAATAGTGGCGAGAGAGCACACGGGGCGATGTCTCAAAATGGCGACGACGGGCCGCTAGCACGAGTGAACTCAGCCAAGCAGCAAAGCACCAGCGTGGGGGTCAAGCCTGATGCGTTCCTTCAACAAGTACAACTGGCAGCAGGCTTGAACAGCTGGAGCTCGAAGGAGACAGCGGTTCGGGTAGCTCTTACGCTGGAAGACCCGGGCCTCAGCGTGATGGAGGACCTGCGAGGAGAAGAAAACTTCAACTGGAGCGAGGTCAAAGCAGCGTTGCGCCGTCGTTTCGGCCGGCCATCATGGGTGGAGGACACACGGTCAGAACTGGCAAGCAGGCAACGGCGTTTGAACAAGCTGCTGGGGGCATTCTTCTTACGAAGCCAAGCCTTCGTTACCTGGGCAGTGTTTGGGATTATTGTAATGCTGAAAGACCCAGCCACGTTTCATTTTCAATGCCCTTGCTGATGGAAGGAGGTTTTCACTCAAAATCTCACGATACATGGCCCCATTCATTCTTTCATTTAC
>JBBIGC010000082.1:19831863-19845653 GCA_037576955.1 Lepidarchus adonis | reverse complement strand
TTTTTGCAATGTAAAGCGACCTTGAGTTTGTGAAAGGCGCTATATAAATTCAAATTATTATTATTATTATTATTAAACAGATTCAATAATCTTCTGTGGAAATAGGAAGTACACTTTTGGCCTCAGAACCCAAATACATGTTTTGCATAAGGCTTTACCAGTTTCTGATATCGTCTTGAAATCAATTTTGGCTACTCGTCCCTGCAAAATTCCTCCACTTTAGTGTAGTTCAAGATGTTTGAGAGTTTTTTCACATTCTATCAAACAACATTCAGCGGAATTTAAAAAACCCAATCGTTTGACACATATCAAACATTTGCAATGGGCCTTTCAGTCTGAAGAAATCAGTCCATAATAGGGTTCGGAATTGCAGGGTATCTCACGATACAATATGAGATACGTGGCCCATGATAACGATAATATTGCAATATCATGATTCTTCGATAAATGATATATCGCACGATAATGATAAAAATGATAACGCAATAATTTAGATCATTGAAGAAGCGTTATCGCTCCATAATTTGTCCGGTATAGACATGGTTAAAATAAGCAGGCTGTAGCAGAAGGCATGTTTCATGGGAAGCAATGCACTGTGTAGTGTTTTTTCGACTATGTAGTGTTTGATACGGGAAAAGTGGTGGAAAGTTGCTTTATGGTAGTTCGGTTTTCCCACATCAGATTATTTGTTGATCTAAAATATTGTTGAGGACAGTTCAGCAAACGCTAGATATTGGTGGTGATGTACAATTGTGCACACTTGGAAAATTGGGTACACTGAAAATGTTACTAATAATTGTAAAATAACAGTGGTTATCTGTGTTTAACATTCTTTTCACATATTTAAAGTTTAATGAACTCAATATGTTACTGCATACTTTGAGTTAAAATACTAAGTTAAGCAACAAATTAACAATTTAACATTTAAGTTTAGAAAAGCAAAGATCTGTGGGAACCTGTCATGACCAATCAAAGTTCAGCCTCACTACTAAAAAAAATAAATAACTGACTTCACAAATTAATAAGTAGGCCATTTTAATTTCTAAATATTCCTTATACTTTAAAAGTAGTTATGCCTTCTAGTGCACTACATTTTACAGTCTAGTGTTAGCATAAGATGGAATAAATTTAGGTTTACACCGATCCCTGATGGTCAATAGTTTTCTCATGTAGACCAACCCTCAGTGGTTGTGGGGGTAGTCTCCGCCTCTGTACAGATGTCATATAGGTGAGTCTACAAATTCAGGTGCCTCCCTCCAGGAATGCAGATGGGTGTCCCAATCAGAGTTCACTGCTATGCTCGCGATCTCATGGTCATGGAAATAATCTGTGTTTTGTGGTGTGAGGTATGGTATCTTCTAATGTCTTCTCTCTAATTCCAATATTTCTTAGCTGAAGAGATCATAGCCGCGATTGCATCTGTTGAGCTCAGGGGGCCCATAATCTCTGTTTACTTTGTACTGATACTATTCCATTTGCTGTTGTCCATGCTACATATTTTCGCAAGAGGATGAGAGACGTAACAGAAGATTTCAAAGGAGCACATGTAGTGTATCACTAACAAATAAATGACACAATCTAAATAACTAACATACAAATAAAAAATAAACGCTTATGAATACACTATTTTCATTTGCTGTCAAAAGGAAAGTCTTCTCTTGTTTGCTCATAAATGCGGCTGCTTGTTGGAGGAATGCATTAAGGGGTAATTGTGTTGCAAACAGTGCACTATTATATTGTACGATGCTGCTTGCCCAAATGATTCATGCTCAAGGGTCAGAGAGGACACCTCTGAAATTGTAATGTATTAATTCATGTAAATATAGACACAATTCTACCTAAATGTGAATGGAATATGGATAACAACAGATGAGTGACTCATTATTTCTAGCTACTGTAACTTAGCCTATTAGTATGAATTTCAGCTGATAACGTTCCATTTAGTATATGGCTGTTCTGTGGGATTCACAGAGACTCGTCCTCTGTACATTCCCTTTCATTTGCACCTCTACTCAGTAAATGAAAGACATTACCAGATGTGCAGAGAATATTTACAGTGCACTGGACAAAGAAAAAGGTGAGCAAGAGTTTAATCTGAAGTGTTTTCAAGGTTTGTATCAATGTAAATTTATTGCTCTTGTTCTACTAAAATCCTCTTTCAACTAAATAATTTAGCTGAACTGAATAAACCCAATTACATTGCTTATTACAACATGATTAGAGGGGGTTAGAGGGGGTTCTGGAAGACAGGCACAGGGAATTGTCAAAAGTTGTCCAGATCAGTTGCAGTATGGTTGCATATTGTAAAATAATGTTCCTACTGACTGTCATTGTGTTCCTTATAAATATTTGAACAAATTGTACTTGATGGGTTGACAATATTGCTGCAATAAAGATGTTTTTTGTCTTGAGTGCTACTTTGCTCACTGGGTACACTCTTCTCCCCTCTTTACATCCATTTCTTCCAGTTTTCTTTTCTCCATCTGTAATTCACGTTTGGCTTATACTGCAATAATGCCTGTTTCTCTCCTAGGAGTTGTGATCCTCCATAAACATCGGAATGAGTTGGGCTACACTGTACACGCAGCTAGTTGAAGTAAATCGCCACTCTACCAGCCTGGGCAAGGTCTGGCTCTCTGTCCTTTTCATTTTCATTTGCCTCAACAAGTGCACTACTGGTGGCCATGTATGTAACCTACCGTAACCATGGAGATAAGCAAGGAATCCTGCACAGCAACAAAAAGTCAAGACCCCAGCAGCAAGATGACCTGGGGAGTCTCAGGAAGAGAAGGCTGCCCATTTTTGGCCCAGTGTGGTCGATCTACGCCACAAGTCTGGTGTTTCGTTTCATCTTTTTGAGATGGTTTTTATATATGCCTTATACACCATTTATGATGGCTTCTGGCTGCCCAGGCTTGTCCGCTGCGATGTGTCCCCCTGTCCTAATGAGGTTGATTGCTTCGTGTCAAGGCCCACAGAGAAAACTGTCTTCACTATGTTCATGGCAGCGGCCTCTGGTACCTGCATGGTGCTGAATGTTGCAGAGTTGGTCTACATAGTCACTAAAGCTATAACCCGGTCCCAGAGGATGAATCCCTGGAAGGGCAGCAGTGCAAATCGTACAGGCAATGACAAAGGTCTGCAGCAGAACAAGAAGCATGAGATACTGCTGGCCCCAGCGTCTTTTGTCTCATGCAAGGCAGTGTAAGGCTTCATCTACAGCAACCCTGTTTTTTTTATCTCTTCTTCTTTTGTTTTGTCACCATGCAAGCACACCACTTAACTTGCCCAGCATTCAGCAAATACTATTAAACGTTATCAAAGTCTCGTTTCAAGAAGCTCCAGTGACATCTAGTGGCAAAAAAAACTGAAACACGCCTTTGAAATCCCATGAAAAAAATGTGTGTGTAATGTATATAATTGTATTCAAAAGCCAACAGAATAGTAGGAACATAATAATAATAAAATAGTGTTTGACAATGCTAGTGGTTGTAGTGGTTGAATTAGACTTTTTAATAAAAAAAAATACCTTCACTAAATTAAAACAGCGAAAAAGAGGAGCAGGAAATCTAATACACGGTGCAAAAAGGTATAAATGTCTTTCACTGTCTTTATACTATGAACATATGTAAGTTGTGAACTGTAGGTGGGAGATTTCATTAAATGCTATTTTGTTTGCTACTGTACCATAACAGCCTTAAAAATGAGCCATGAAGTTTTAATTTCCTTTTAACAACTTCTATGATTTTGTACTGTAGGTTACTACAGTGTAACCATTAATTCATGCTTTATCTGCAGTGACCAACACTTTAACATTTATTTTATCGATTTTGTGTTTTTATTGTTTTATTGTTGTCCATTGATGTGCAAAAAGTCATAGTTGACATGGAATGAGTTACTGTAGACAAGATGCTCAAGCTTAATCAAAGCTGTAGAGAACATACTATAAGTGTAACATTTAGCAGTTTATCTAGATTGACACCAATTACTGATGATGAACATACAAATTAGTTAATTGTAAATGTATTCTCATCCAGGCATACATTTTCTGACCTATGTATATTAAGTCACTGGAATAAAAAAATGTAAAAAGTTATTTTAAATGTTCTCTACTTTTTCATTTGATATTTCCAGCAATTTGTCATAGGTAGGAGCTGCTCTTCAGTGTCATGTAAAACCTGGAAAAAACAAAAACCTAATTTGACTGAGCTTATGGGTTTATTAATTTTACAGCAAGCTTGTTAGTATAGTGCTTTTGATTGCTGAAGCATCATGACCCTGTTAGTAATAAATACTCAAATGTAATTCTATATCACTTTATCTAACTAAGGTACCAAGCTATTTAGAGCGTTGGTGATGAATTTGGGCAGTAGACAGGGGCGTGGCGTGTACTTGTGCAGAGTATCAGCTCTATGAATGCAGTCATGCATAGTCACCCAATGTGACAATCGGTATGGCTTGGAACAGGAGGCAGCTGCGCTTCACTGAAGCCCATCTCCAAGTTCAAATCTCCCCAATAAACTAGCTGGCCTTTACTCCACCACGCGGAGACGACTGTGCTGGGGGGAAGTTTTGTGGGCTGATTTCAAAGAACATTGGTAAGCTGACAAAGCTCCTAGGATTTGGGGAGTGGGAGGAGAGGGGAGGGCTATTACAACCCTTTTTGGCAGTCTGTAAGATTTCCAGTTTCCTCAGTACATGGCATCACTGTTGCCGGATATTGATATTGATGGCATACAAAGACACCTTTTATTAAAGGTAAAATGAAGGCCAGTTGCAAGAAAGTACATACAGCAAAAGAGTGAGTTTAAAGAGCTTGAAGCTTTCTTTTCAGTGCTTTTTGAGTTCCATGTTTTGGAAGTAAAGATTGGACTTTTGCTTGAGTTATTTGCCTACCAGTGTTGATAAGTCATTCAGTGTGGGCAACAAATCAGACAATGATCCTGTAACAATGGCAATGATGTTTCAATAGATTGTGCCAGCAGGCACAAAGAAAATCTGGCACCTTCTCTATTGTCAGACTGACAGACAGTTTGTCATCGTGTCCATACTTGCAATTCTTTGTAAACATAAGTAAACATGTGTAAACATGCAATTTGTTGTTTATTCAATGTAGTATACTTATGAATTTGATCTAGATTTAGAATTAAGTAGTAAACACTTCAACTGATTTAATTCAATCTGCAATATCAATAACATTTCAATCTATTTATACATACTTTTAGAAAACATTGTAAATGTTATTTATTTCAATTTCTTAGTAATGTAATTGTTAAACCAACTGCCAAACATCCTATTTACAACATTTAAATAAATTGTACATTAGATTGTTGTTGTTTTTTTATTATTATTATTATTTTAGTATGTTTTAAACCAAACTGTCAAAGATTTTGTGTACATTTTTATAACTCATTTTCTGTAGTTTAAAAGACTAACTGAGCAGTTATATAGTTACGGTAAATTTCTATCTTACTGTATAATTGTCAGAATGGTCATTTTATATTCTACTTGCTGTTGACCTGGGGAAACCCATGTACCCATTTGTACTCTGAAACATTTCCTCTCATCAGCACTTAATTTTCTGATGAGACCAGCAGTAACAAGAGTGGATACTCTAACCCTCTGTAATTCATTTTGAGGCTCTACCGTTATAAAATTTGTGAATAACACTTACAGATCCTGCATGTTTTCACCAGCTTTAACAGTAATGCTGTGAAATTAATTGCATTCATTGCTCACTACTGTTTACAAGGCGTTTAAATTTCACATAGCTTTAATAAAGCATACATGCCCACTGTGGACTCCATTACTATTTTCATCTTCTATTGTCTTGTTGTGGGAAAAGGTTTAGAACAGCTCTGTATTCATTCAAATTACTTTTTTTACCAGCAGGTATTTTTATTTCAAGCTCTAGTCAATGGATTTATTACTTACAAAACAACATTTTAGTGAGTTGTCTTTTTTTCTGAACTTTTGTTTGCTGTGCAGTGTTGTGAGTAGTGTGCACTAACAACCTATTATTTACTTCATCAAGAAGATACACATGCTATTTTTGAGTAGTAGAAACCTGAAAATTATAAATGATAACTGACTTACATTCTATTAGACACTGATTAAAATGACTGGAGACCTGTTTAAAGTTGTTTGAAGTTTAAAAGGTCTGTACAGAGTTTCGTTTTGAATTTCATACTGAGGTTGATTTAGACAAACTAGTATTTTATTCATGATGGTCATTTAAGTGTGTTCTGATCAGTTCTGCACAGATCAAAGCTGTAAACATGAACATGAATCTGCATGATTGAAAGTTGTTAATGAACTTGACAATTACATGTAACTGTTCAGAATGAAGATTTAACGTAATTAGCAGTTTGACATATCAACACAGTGGTAAAAAAACACAGATTATTGATGCGAGTGATGGTGTCATTCCTAGATAGTATGATTCCAGGAACTTGGGACCACATCTCACCAATATGCTATATTTTGCACCTTATTGCTAAAGATATACTTGGCAAATTGAGCTCTGCATCAGAAATAATATAATATAAAATAATGCCTAATCCTTCATATTCAGATTTTTTTTCTAAAAGTAATATATTTAATCTGATTTATCAACAAATCCATAAATGACAGCTACAAACACTAATTGTGATTTATTTTTTTTACAATGCAGTAAAAACAAGAATTTGTAATTTGTTCATTATTTTAAACCCATTTTTAAGCTGCAGCTGTAAAGCACCAACTCTAAAAGTGTGTAAAATAAAAACTTGAAAATGATAGTGAGAAATGCATAAACATTTGTTTTATTCACAATAAAACAAAACAACATAAACTGTTTAAACTAAGTAAATGTACCATTTTGAAAAATAAGAACATTTTAAATGTGGCAGCAACATGTCTCAAAAAACGTTGGGATAGGGCCATGATTACCACTGTGTAGCATACACTCGTCTTTAACAAGAGTCTGTAATCATCTGAGATGGCCAGTTACTGGATTGGAGAGGATTGTTGTTAAGGATTCTAGCTGCTAAACAGTCCTGAGTCTTCTTTGTTGTATTTTACATTTCGTGATGCGCCAACTGTTTTCAATTAGTGAAAGCTCTGGTCTGTAGGCAGGCCAGGTCAGCACCCGGACTCTTCTACTATGAAGCCATGCTGCTGTATTAGATGTAGTATGCAGTAAAGCATTGTCCTCCTGAAATGCACAAGGCAAGGCTGAAAAAGACATTGTCTGGATGGGAGAATATTTTGCTTTTCCAGCTGTGTTTCCAATTTCATAGGCACTAATGCACCCCCAAACCATCAGCAATGCAAGTCACACACAATGTCCATGTTCACACAAGGCTTCTTCTTTGCATGATAGGGCTTTAACCTGCACTTGTGAATGGCTGTGTTTATAGGCCATGCTTTCTGGTAGTGTTCCTGAGCCCATGTAATGATTTTAATGACAAAACAACTTACTGTTCCAGCCTTTGGTTGCCCATTCCTTTTTTGAGACATGTTTCTGCCATTAAATTGATGTGATATATTTTAATTGATATATGATAATATTTTTCATGTAACAATAATATGCCTCACTTTCAACATATCTGATATCTACCTTTCGACATGTGGTATGTTCTGTTGTAAATAACATATGGGTTTGTGACATTTGCAAATAACTGAATACATTTTTTTTTACAGTTAACACATCATCCCAACTTGGGAATTTGGGTTGTACATTTTCACTTAACTATATTTTGTTAATATTAAAATTTTAAATTTGATGCACACAACACACTCATAAAACTGGACAGAGGTGAGTTTACCACTGTTACATCACATTTCTACTTAATTGCATTTGCATTTAATCATTTAAGAACTGTTAAGAATTGAGGATAATAATTGTTGCATTCTAAATTGTTTAGCATTTAAAATTTTGCACATTTCTGCTCAATAGATCCTATTGATCCCTAGATCAAAAGATCTTGATCTGACATTTACCACAGCAGCATGACAAATCTTTAATATATTGTCTTTTGAGAGCTTGAAAGTCATGCACATTCAATAATGGCTTCCAGCCTTACCCTACATTGAACAGTTTCTCTAAATCTTTTCACAATATCATGTATATTAGATTGCAAAAGACCAAAAGTTGTTATACTATTGTTAAGAAATATTTTTTGGGAACTGATTGACAATTCACTCATGAATATTAACACAAAATTTTAACTTCTCTTTGCTATTGGTGGATGCACCTTCTATACCCAATCTTGATATCCTCACCTGTTACCAGTTCACCTGCTTGTTGTGGAATTATCTTTTCACTCTTATTTTCCCCATCCCAATTTTTTTGAGTGTTGCATGCTTTGTATATATGTACAGTCAAATCTGTGAGCCTAAATCGTTTTTTGTAAGATAATTGTGGGCAGTAAAAGCCAAATATTTAGGAAGTTGCCTTTGTGATTGGAGTGTTGTGGATTTAAATAATGACCCAGATATCCCTGAGGGACCCTTGAGGAAGGTAGTGTCCTACTGCACTGCTACCCATGCATCAATGATAGCTGTATGCTACTCTGCATTTGTACAATTTAAATGGAGAGGTCACATTTCATAAGTGTGCACTTTCTGTAATGGATGTGTTCACAATGTCATTGAATCTTTCAAAATGACCCAAGATACAGACAGGTCTGTAATTTCACATAATTAATAAAATGAGTGGAGATATTCAGGAGAGCTATACAAAGGAGACAGAAAGTGTGTGAGCCAGTTGTGAGACAGATTAATGGTTTGTAATATAACTGCAGATTCTAAAATATGCTGACAGCATGCATGCAACACTCAAACAGCATGACATGGTCCATAGAAATTGCTTGCTTTGGAATTATGGATGATGCTGATAACATTGCTGCCAAATACAGAATTTGTATAAAATCTGACCTTTATAGAATATAAATGTTCTGCTGCACAAATAATAATTAATGTTGTTCTCCTTATCATTTTACACTGCCTAACAAGGCTCTTTTTCTTTTTTTCCTCATCACACTTCTGTTTCTTTTCTTCTAATTCACCACAGACTGTCTTTTTCTTTAGGCTAGAAAACATAAAGCATGGGTGACTGGAGCTTTCTGGGGCGGCTCTTGGAAAATGCACAAGAACACTCAACAGTCATTGGGAAGGTCTGGTTGACAGTCCTTTTCATCTTCAGGATCCTGGTACTGGGCGCTGCTGCAGAGGAAGTGTGGGGAGATGAACAGTCTGACTTCACATGCAACACACAGCAGCCTGGTTGTGAGAACGTCTGCTATGATGAGGCCTTCCCAATCTCACACATCCGCTTCTGGGTGCTGCAGATCATCTTCGTCTCCACACCTACACTCATATATTTGGGCCACGTACTTCACATTGTTCGGATGGAGGAAAAACGCAAGGAGAAAGAGGAGGAACTGCGTAAGGCCAGTAGATTCCAGGAAGAGAAAGACTTCTATAGAAATGGCGGTGCAGGGGGAGCAGGGGACAGAGGTGGTGGTAGTGGGAGAAAGGAAAAGCCTCCAATACGAGACGAGCATGGCAAAATCAGGATCAGAGGGGCTCTTCTGCGCACTTATATTTTCAATATTATCTTTAAAACTCTGTTTGAAGTGGGATTCATCTTGGGCCAGTATTTCCTTTATGGCTTCCAACTTCGGCCCCTTTACAAATGTGCAAGATGGCCCTGCCCAAATACAGTGGATTGCTTTATCTCAAGGCCCACAGAAAAGACCATCTTTATCATATTTATGCTTGTGGTGGCTTGTGTGTCTCTTGTGTTGAATCTTTTAGAAATTTATCACCTGGGATGGAAGAAAGTGAAGCAGGGCATGACCAATGCTTTTGTGCCAGAGCATGAATCATTACTCTGCAATGCTGATGAAACTGGGGGGATAGATGATGTCACAATCCTTCCTGTGGTCAGCTCACTTTCTCCTGTCCTTAACCAGCCTCCCAATTATACTGATATGGCCATGTTGGGGAGCAATGCAATCCAGCCCCCAGCAAACTTGGCCATAGTAACCCCTGAGGTAGAATACAAGGCTGAAACACATAAAGAGGCTCCACCTTCCTCTTTGTATAGCAGCAATAACAACAGCAACAACTACCATATGTCCATAGAGCAGAATTGGGCAAACATGGGGGAAGAGCTTCAGAAAAGTGAAATGAGGCCTATGGCCTCAAGCCTCTCTTCCTCAATATCATCCTCCTCTTTAAGCAGTCAGCTGGAGAACAAGGAATCAGTGCATCCTTCCTCTGTCTGCACAGCTGACTTTCTCAGTGATGTGAAGAGTGAACCAGACATTGGCCCTGGTGTGACAACCACCACAGTGGAGATGCATCAGCCACCTATCACCATGACAAATATTTGTCATCTAAGCAGAGCCAGCAAAACCAGCAGCATCAGAGCCAGACCTGACGACTTGGCAGTTTAGTCAACCAAACTTCATATGTTTCACACCACCAGTTGTGGATATTGAAGATAATATTCAGGATATTAAGGAAGGGTACTGCAGTTGTCAAGTCCTGTCTTATGAATCTTCCACCAGCAAATGACCTAAGCAGAGCAATTGCTAAGTTGTAGTATAGCTTGAGCAGGTGGTAACATGTGACAAAGCTAGTCTTGGCTGAAATGAAAAGGGGAGAATTATTTTATGATGTTAGTTCTTCTTCAGGTTTTTGTTTTGCATCATTTATGAGGACAGGTTTGGCAGAGGTATGCACTTTTGAGTCCTTTTATTTATCTTTCCTTGTAAGACATGTTTGAGATTGACCATTCTGTGCCTTGGTGTGTTAGCGTCATTTCACTTTTACTCAGTGTTTGTCAACATGTTATCTCCTATATCTGATCCTTTGTAAATGCTATGATTGCCTGACCAGGAAAGACCAACATAGAATGGGACATATTCACTGTGAAATGTCTTTAACAATGTCCCTAACATTGACCTGAGCATATAGCGCATATGCAAGTTAGGTTGCTGTGGCTCTGTCATATAACTGATCCCAAACTGAGGCTTGTTTATAGGGTAACGTGTGCCTGATATGCAGGAATTATGTTATAATTGTCTTTACAAATATACAGTATTTGCTATTGTTGCAGTTTCATCAGGGGTAAATAAATATAAATATCATAACTAAACAATATGTATATATAAGTATAAATATAGTCATATGAATACAACTGTTTGCAGTGTGGTAGCAGCATAGAGGTCTGTATTGTAGGCAGAAAGAAAGCTAAAAAACTATCCTGTAAATAGAGGCTACTGTGTGAAGAAAGTCATCGCAGAGATTAAGCAATCGTACTACTACTAGATAGAGTGAATCAGTGCTAGAAAAGGTTAAGATTTGAGGCAGTGATAATATTTGTCAAAAAAAGAAAAATGTACATTTTCTCGTTATAAATTCCTGCCAAATTTTTTAAAAATGGCTCAATCTACAAAATAATTTCTCACTGACCTCCCAGTTGTTTGTTGTTGATACTTTCAGAAGGTGGTTTTAGGTTTATTATGTAATGAATTTTGTTCCTGTTAAAACTCACCAGTAGTCTGTTGGCATTCAGCTGAATCGGTTTATGCTCATTTGTTAATGTGTAATGTCTAAGAGTACACCTTACAAGGTATTAAAGCTCTTCCAATTCATGTGTTAAGTGCAATCTTTAGGTGTGAGGATTGTCAACTGAAACCAGGGCCGTAAATATGAGTTTTGTTGGGAAATTATTTTCATAATGTTGCTGTGCTACAATTCAGGCTGTCTTATGGGTTACTGAATTACTAGTGGCTACAGTCACGCTTAAACTCACATGAATAAAGGTTTTGACAAAAGTAAAGAGATGACTTCTTTACAGGTACACGCTTTTTACAGAGAGGTTTAACTGGGCTAAATATCAAAATATTATCTTTCAGAGGAAATAGATTCCATTACCATTAGGTATTTATTTGTGGTAAAGTGCAATCTTAATTGAAAATAAACTTAACAATTTATTAAATGTGATAAAGAAATTGAAAATGTTTTATTTACTGTACTCTTCTTGGAGTACAGAAACAACCATGTGTACCCAGGGCATATCAATCCAGTTATCAAAAATATCACTATAGTTTAAATCTCAACCCAATGTGTTTTCATGTACTGTGCTAATCATTGCATTTTCTGGATCATTTTACAAAAGTTCTGAGTGCTCCGAATTATTACTGGTATAATCTATAATAAGATAATTAGAATCCTGTTTAGATTCACATTTACTATTACTATTATGGGTAATATATCATTATTATTATAATAATACCCTTTATCATATTGATTCATCTCGGCCATTACAAGTTTTGTTTTCTTTGTAAGATGTTCATTATATCATCCTAAAGACTGAGTGGCTAGGTGAAAATAATTTAGATTTGCACATTTAGGCCAAGAAGCTACTCTAATGATGCTAATATTGTCTTGAGAGGTTTCCAATATTATGTCAGAGTTATTTAATTCATTTGTCATACGAGAGAGTCATTGAAGCATTTTATCAACATGGGGATAAATCCTACATGTCACTGGTGCTTAGTATCACACAGCTTTTACCTGAAACCTTCTCACTTACTGTGAGAAGTTGATGAAAAAAAAATCCAGTAATTTTTAAATTTAGTTAAATCTCCATTTTTCTATCTACCCAAATGCTATTCAGGCTTCACTTGTTTTTAATGATCAGAATTAACTTATCTAAGTGATACAGCAGACACTTTGTCAGATACATTTAGTAGCTGATACCCTGTGGACATAGCAATTATTTTCTGGCCAGTGAAGAAATGCAAACACAGATTTGAAAGTAGCCCATTGCATTGCTGTCAAAAGTGCCTTGTGTAAAATTTTGTAAGAGCAAGTTGATGTTAATTTACCTCAAATGTTTACAAAACAGTGGAGAAATAAAAGTTTTGTACCTTATACTGTGTTGTTTTGGGTTTTTTAAAGTGAAATAGGCTAGATGAAAAAAAAATGTACATTTGTACATATCACACATCTGAACTGAACCATTTGTACATAGTAACACATGTTCATGCAGAATTGAAATGCTGAAAGATATCACAATTCTTTCCATTACAATCTGCATGATTTGCACAGGTGAACTTGCATGCATGCATTTATTGCATGGTAACTATAAATTCCAACAGACTATGTCAGAATGTGGTGCAGTGAGACTAACATTGACAGCATAATAATAGAGCTTGCATTGCTTCCCACTTTGGCTCTGTGGGGAGCATAATTACACATAATGGGGATTTTCTCCACTGCTGCTCTATTTCCAAACACTTTCCTATTTCACGGTCAAATATTAGCAACTCCTTTTATTTGTGACTGGCAGATGATTCATGATTTAGACTGTTTGAGTTCCTATAGTTAGCCCCTTGCTCGCTGGTACAACTATGCCACATGACCCTGCTGAGCACAGCGTTTTCTTTATTCCTCCTGAATGGGCAGGGGATTGAGATGAAACAAAAAGAAAAAAAAGAGTGAGGGTGAAAGGGGCTTGGTCATTTGCTAGCCCATAGGACAATTTGTATATTTGACTTTGTATGTGCATTATGTATGTGAATTATTATTAATTATGAATGTGTCAGTAATTGAGTTAATGAGCAGTTAATTACTGACATAAAATAAGCACTGATTAATCTTAATTAATGTCAGATAAAGGTCATACAAAGGACGTCTCACTAGTTAATAAAAGTGTGTGTGTGTGTGTGTGCGTGCGTGCGTGCGTGCGTGCGTGCGTGCGTGCGTGTGTGTGTGTGTGTGTGTGTGTG
>JBBIGC010000082.1:19806815-19819846 GCA_037576955.1 Lepidarchus adonis | reverse complement strand
GGGTGCACTGTGCTAAGGCACCGTCAGTGCTGTGGTGTATGTATACGTCATTAAAAAGAGCATTTCTTTCTGGAGCAAAGTTTCCTAAATGCTACTGTAATATGACACGTTCATTTTGCTGCTGTTAATAAAGCACAGTGCTGTTTAATAAAGCCTCTGCAGCATCCTTACATGCATGACTTATATCAAAATTTAAGTTATATCACACTTGGAGGAATCAAACCCTGAAGTAACTCGAAGACCCCCTGTGTGTGTGTGTGTTGTTGTGTTGGTTTGTTTATTTAGAAAACAGAACGTTAGCAGAGATTATCATGGCTGATTTGGTTGGCACAGTGTTCTGGAACATTTACAATATTATGGAAAAAAAAGATCTTATGTTCACATAAATATAACATACACTAAATGGCCAACAGTATGTGTATTCTTGGCCATCACACCATAATTAACTTTTTGGACAATCTGTCTAGAGCTAGGTATTGCCACCAACCACGTTATAATACGCATCATGATACAGGGGCAACAACATGATTTGTATCACAGTACATTTTGAATAATGCCTAAAAACAACACAAGTATTCTAAACAGCTGAACTGTCCTACACCAAATAAATTGGAAAGACCGCCATAGGCCAAAATCAGTAGAAAGTTTCCACAGGGCCAAAGCAATCCTTTTTAGGTAGTTTGTGTCCATTTTCTCCAGTTCTGGTTGCAAATAGCAAAAGAAATACATAGCTGTAAAGTTCTGCATCCACTTTTTATCTGTGAAGCTTGGCACAGTTCTTTTCCACCAGTCAGTTTTCCTGATGTTCACCCAGCCTGTCCATTTGCCTATTTATCTCATTTGGATTGAGGTTATGTTTTAGTGTACCGATCCTACTTTTTAGTCACAAAACCAGTTCCAGATACCTGTGCCAATACCCACTCATATTTATGTATTTAACTTAAGTAAAAAAAAATTGTAAAAGGTCATTTAAATAAATAAGATTTGCAATTCATTTGTAAATATTGATGCACAGATAAATTGATCGGCATTACATTTTCAGTATAAATCATTTGAAATGAGAAATATGTGTAAATGTAAAATCACAATTAATTCACAAACTGACTTAATAAATGACACCTAAATTTGTTGACTACACAGTACTAGAATGGATTGCCTGAGGCAAGAACTGCTCTTGAATTATCTGCTAAATGCTGGTGCTGCATTCCACACAAGGGCCATTTCAGGAGGCTCTGAAGCCCCTAATGCTCAAGCTGTGGTACTCCTCAATTGTTCAAGTTCCTGGATTGGTGTATGTTTTGCATCTGCATGTGTAACTAAATCAAGCTAAAACCGCTTTAGCTATAGAAAAATACAATAAAGAAGTCTAAAGAGATGTTCAACAAGATTGTTGTGAATATTTTTTTTATATTAAGTAGCGTATGTACATTGTTTTAATTATTTATTTTAATTATTAATTGTGTGTTATTAAAATTTACATAATTTTCTATACAAATTTGCAGTTGTTTTGAGGTCAGTGAGAGGGAGAAACAGAAATATATTAAATTTTTTAATATAATATAATAGTTGTACCATTTAACCTGTCATTGTATCTTGGGTCTAGTGGTAATTGGGTATGTACAGCAATCATCTTTTACTGTACTGAATCATCTGACACCTTGTATGCTTCATCATTATCTTTTTTGGTATAAGTCATTGTATTCTTTTTTGTGATGTTCCTGGAGGTGCTTTCTTAAGTTGGTTGTGTTGTATCTTGCATTGCTACCACCACCCCTCAAAACAATTGGGTGTGTTATTTCTGTTTTTTAAACAAAGATGAGTAGTTATGTACTGCAACATTATTTACATAATTTCTAGATATGCTCGGAAATGAAATTTTTGGCCAAAACCAAAACAAAATAGCAGAAACATATTATGACAATTTTTGTACCATTGATATTATGGCTGGGATGATTTACTTACCTCACTAAAGTCAAGGTATTGCAATTGCTTAAATTAGTATTCATACTTCAAGGAATATATAAATTACAAAACTATGAAAATATTTACTTAACACTGAATCAAATTGGAAATTGTCTTTACATTCCAACAATGAAAAAAAAGTGCATTAAAGTCAAGTGCAATTTAAAATTCTCTGTAGGACTACTACAACAACGTACATTCCAAACATGAGCTTTAATGCCTTGCCCACAATGGTATTAAAATATTGGTTAAATGAATGAGCTTTGAAAGACTCTTGATTGACTTCAGTATGACATTAAAATCACATGCTTTTCGCCTCTGTTGAATGCCAACCTGCAGCCCAGACTGTAATGCTGTGGGAGTAGTAATGTGGAATCCCAGGGCTTTTATTTATTTGTGTGTGTGTGTGTGTGTGTGTGTGTGTGTGTGTGTGTGTGTGTGTGTGTGTGTGTGTGTGTGTGTTCATATATAATGTGTGTGTTTGATTTAATTATATAATTATAATTATACAGTTTAATGCAGTTTTCTTTGCACAAATCAGTACTTTAAAATAACTGCTCTTTTGCTGGCTGTGCTGGCTATAGAAAGCTACCAAGAAAGAGCAGAAGACCATGGTAGTGGACAGAATTACCAGACTGGAGCAAGAGTGTTTCCATGTAAAGGCAATATCCCAGCCCAGCCAAGGAACGTGGATGAGATGGGATGTCACTGTTAACAGACACATCACCTGGGTTGACAACTGGAAGACACCACAATCCAACCTTCGCTTCCAGTTAAGGGCAACTCACAACCCTCTGAACCTCACACATTGGTAATGTGAGATGGTTGGCTGTCCGCTCTGTGGGAGTCTCAAGGCAAACCTCCAACATGCAAGGTGGCACTGACCCAGGGGTGCTTCAGGTGGCACCACGACCAAGTCCTGGCAAACTGGCTGAGATCCTGGAGAGGTATAGGGTAGCAGCAAAAAGCACAGCAGCAAAAGCCAAGCACTAGCAGGATTTGTCAAACCCAAAAGACCATGTGCCAACCTCCTAGGCAAAATAGTATCTGTAAGCTCTCTCCAGGAAAGGAGTGGCAGATGCTGGGAGACCTCTTTAAACGAGAGATTGTGACTACTTTCCAGCCAGACATTTTCTTGTCCATGGTGGAGAAGAAGGTCCTTATGGAGCTGACTGTCCCTTGGGAAGAAAGTATGAAGGCAAACCATGAAAAAAAGCTCCTAAAATACCCAGAGTTGGCAGTGGAGTGCCAAGAGACTGTCTGGAAAGCCTGAGTTTTCCCCGTGGAGGTCCGTTGCCAGGGCTTTGTTGGAAAGACAACAGTCCATCTGCTACACAGTGCAGGAGTGATGGGCTTGCGTTTAAGGAAAGCCACAAAAGCAGTGGGAAAGGAAGTGGAGACAGGGGGCTACTGGCTTTGACTGCAGAGGAAATGTGTTGGTTGGGGGCCAGCACTGCTATAAAGGCAGCTGCAGTGGGTGGAGGGGAGATGTCCTGGTTCAGGGGGCGAAAGCTCCATGAACGGCAGCTTCCAGCTGACAACACTGCAGCTGATTTAATGGTACTGGTGGAGGTGCGACAGGCTGAAAAACTGAAACAGGAGATACCACCTCACCTGTACAAGGATCTTTATACTTTGTTCTTGGCTTGTGTTTTACTTACTACTTGTAGGTTTAATGTTATGCCCTTTCTAAAAACTACAAAAAATATTCTTAGATGCGAATATTAGTTATACTGCAGATACACAACATTTAACTTCAACTCCAACATTTCAGTTTTGTGTGGTGAAAAATTAGTTGCAGATATGTAGAAAATTGATTCCCAATGTCACTGTCTTGCACGCTTATTTAAAACTCCTTACATTTCCGCATTTAACTCTTTTATTTACTTGCGGCTTAAACTTGAATACCTTTTTTTTTACTTCCAGAGAGAACAGGAAATGAGAATGAGTGAAATGGGTGCCCGTGGAGCCATTAATATGGGAGGTATGGTCTTAAGTTTGAACCGTCTGTGTTTGAGGCATCATTTTAGGGGGTATTGATGTTTGTAACATTGACAAATTGCACTGTCCTGTATTACTCAGTTCATGCTTGTGTGTGAGTGCACGACTTTTTACAATTAAGAATTAATAATAATAATAATAATAATAAAGAAACAAATTGTCTAGTTATTGAATTAAAGGCACTTAACCTTTCAGGTTATTCAGTTTGAAAGGTCTAAACTGATTTAGAGAAAGTTTTGTATTTGTACAGTGCAATTGTATGTAATAACATTCATTTTATATTTTTTAGTACTAATGATATTTATTTTTTGATGTAAGACTAATGGTATATTTGTAATAACCTTAATTTAGGGACTGAAACAGTGTTCACATGGTGGAATGATTGCACAGAAGTAGTTGCGTTTATTTGCACTTTTTCATACTTCAGTTATTTAGGGTTTATTTTTATTAATTTATTTGATAAGTTATAAATTGACATACTGTTTAATTTCTTTTCATAGATTTGGTAATATGTGTTTTTACATAGCTTTTAGGTTTTAAAATAGTTCTAACTATTTGATTGTCAGCATTGTGAGTCTGTATGTAACACAGCACCATCTGTTACCTTTATGAACACCACACTGCAAAGATGACTTTAGCATTGTTTGATTAAATTAGTGCAAAGGTTGCCAGAGACTTGTCTTAGTTAATATTGGTCATACATTGTCTTGTATAGATTCATTTAATCCTGCTGCTGCTGTTAGTGGTAACCAGGGCCCATCCCAAATGATGGGCATGGGCATGTCAGGCCGGGGTGGAGCCATGGGGCCTGAAGGACCATCAAATATGGGGGCACCCCTGATTCCTGATAACGGAGCTGTGGTAAAGTATCAGTGCTCTATTGTTTACTTCATAATTATTAAATACTTGCTGTTGTGTGAATCTGTTTTTGTTTGTTTGTTTGATTTTGGTTTTTTTTGCTGTTTTTTTTATTTGTGTTTTTTTTTGAGTAGGGATATCCCTACTGTAATTGTACTTAAATGGCTTTAATATTCAGCATCTTGTATGGAACTAGGTTCTGTAGTAAATAACATTTGAAAAGACTTTAATTTCTTGAAAAAGTTTTGAGTTTTTTTTTGTTATTTTATAATATGAATCAAGCACATAATTATATAATTACATATTCAAGAAAGGTTTATTGTCAATACAACAGTCTACACTGTACACTGTGTTCTGAAATGCCATTTCATGCAGCCCCTACCCATGGTGCATTTATAAATAAAATGTAAGGGGAAAAAAATTTATATATTTAAAGTTACACACACATACATAATGTTTGAGTGCAGTTTACAATTCATGCAAATGTACTGTGCAGTGTCTAAAATTATGCAGAATGACTGCATTTCAATTTTAAAAGGGTTATACAAATACCATTCTTTTAGACTAATGACATTTAAAAAAAATCAAAATCAACAGATTGACAATCTGTTGAACTATACAGATTAGCTGCACAAATGCTATATGTGTGTATGACCAGCAGGGGTCATAACTAGTCTTACATGACTACATGTAAATTGATTACGTAATGTAAAAAGTAATTGATTAAAATGTTCTTTCTTGATAGGTCAGGTTTTGGAGGTCATTAAGTTGTTCATTTATCTGAATATTCCTCCAAAAATGGGAGCTTTTAGAACTTAAATCACTTTTGTGTGTAACAATAGAAAGATATGATACTCACCTGCAAGATCTCATAAGTGCACAACTTAATTATAGAAATGTAATTACAAATGTTTTAAAATGAAATGTTTGCTATTATCAGTTCCAAGTAAATGATAATTTGATTACTTGGCAAAATAATTGCTAGATTGCATAATTACTAATGTAGTTGGTAGGGGCAGCTCTATTTCACTTTTAGTTAACTGTTTTAGATCTTGTTAGAAGTTTTAGTACTCATTGAGACTTAAAAGTCTAATTTATTTTCTGAATAATGATGTGGGGGCTATTTTCTTCTTTGTTTTTTTTACCTATTTTTTATTCATCTCATTCTTTTGTTTCATAACTTGTTTGTATAAGTTAAAACCTTGGTACTGAATTACATTTATAGTTAAATTACATTTATTTATTTATTTGGCTTGACGCTTTTGTCCAAAGCGACTTCCAAGTACAGGAACAATCAAACATTTAGTTCACACATTACTGAACTGTTGTGAGTGCTGCAAAGTGTACACACCAGCCTGTATTAGAAGCCCCATGCAGGCATGAAGGCTAGACACATTCATGGTCTTCCATTCTTGACCATTTAATTCTCTGGAATGCTAAAATGTTGCGTGCATGAGAAGTAGCCACTCTTCTGTGTGCTGGAGTCATTTGGCTTGACATTTTCATGACATTACATTGGCAAATGGCATGGCATGGAGAGTTTCACAGTTTAAAGATTCCTGGATTTGACCTGTACTGGTGGATCTAAAATCCATCACAATAGATATGGGTCAAATTTGACCCGCAACAATAATTGTTGCATCTGCAATGTTTAATTTCTATTTTAGGCCACCTTAGGATAGGCCAACAAATTCTAGGCTAAAACAGTGACATTTAGGGTATTTTTTCTGCTGTCAAATGTCAGTGTGTAAGGGTTAATGCATGTTTGCCTATTGATATTAAGAATGTATTAATGTCTCTGGTTTGGATGAGGACAGGGCAGATGGGTCATTTGTCATTAACAGCGTGTGATCATGTGAACTACAGGTTGTTTAGTTTGCTGAAACCAAATTCTATATTTGTGTACACAATACAGTTAAGTTGGTCAGTAAAAGTATTTTTTGTCAGTAAAGGTTCTTGTGAATTAATTTATTTAGTTTAACAGCATTTTTTAAATATATCAACTTATCTGGAAATGGGATTTGTATTTCAATGATTTTGGGGAGGGGGTCTGTGGTTATTTTGTGTTTGTTTGTGGTTTTTGTTTGTTTGTTTGTTTTTGGTTTGTTTTTTGCTAAAACAGCTTATCTCTATGTACATCACAACCAGTAGTCATATGATACTTATTTTATCTACAGTGGGGCAAAAAAGTATTTGGCAGTCACTGATTCTGCAAGTTGTTCCACTTAAAAAGATGAGAAGTCTGTAATGTTCATCATAGGTTCACTTAAACTGTGAAGAGACCAGAGACCATCTGGAAGCTCTAGAGGAGGATTGGGAGAATGTCATGTGGTCAGATGAGACCAAAATTGAACTCTTTGTTTAAATGCCACTCGCCATGTTTGGAGGGGGAAGAATGCTGAGTTGCATCCCAAGAACACCATACCCACTGTAAAACATGGGGGTTGAAACATTATGCTTTGGGGCTGCTTTTCTGCAAAGGGGACAGGGCGACTGATCCGTATTAAAGAAAAGATGAATGGGGCCATGTATTGTGAGATTTGGGGCAAAACCCTACTTCCATCAGTGAGCGCATTGAAGATAAAATGTGGCTGGATCTTCCAGCATGACAATGATCCCAAACACACCGCCCAGGCGGAGGAGTGGCTACATAAAAAAACATTTCAAGGTTCTGGAGTGGCTTAGTCAGTCTCCAGACCTTAATTCAATAGAGAATTTGTGGAGGGAGTTGAAAGTCTGTGTAGCCCAGTGACAGCCACAAAACATCACAGCTCCTGAGAATATCTTTTACATTCTGTCTCTCACAGTTGAAGTGTGCATATGATGAACATTACAGACCCCTCTGATCTTTTTAATTGGGTAAACTTGCAGAATCAGTGGCTGCCAAATGCTTTTTTGCCCCATAGTATACCAATTGAGAATGCAAGTGTCATTTACTTTTTTAACAATGGACTAGTTAAACAGGTTGTATAATATATGTGAAAGTGGTATGGAATTGCTACTTCTTTCTTCTCTATCTGTGTAGATTACTAATTACTCTAAACATAGAAAAACTGAGTCCACTAAATACGTCTTCTTTCCTATTCCTGCCCCTTATACCCACCCCTGGCCAGTTTTATTGTATGTAAAGTATAAATGGTTATCATAAAGATTATCATTTTTAGTGGTCAGCAAACATTCCAGAAAATATCTT
This sequence comes from Lepidarchus adonis, assembly GCA_037576955.1. Classification (NCBI taxonomy): domain Eukaryota; kingdom Metazoa; phylum Chordata; class Actinopteri; order Characiformes; family Lepidarchidae; genus Lepidarchus; species Lepidarchus adonis. Next base: position 19,811,832 of record JBBIGC010000082.1, on the reverse strand, counting down.
CAATTCATTTGATTGAACTCTCATTGGGTTGAAAGGATTACATTTTCTGAGCTTTAATAATTTTGGTTAATATCTGGGTCTGGGTCTCTTTTCCCCTGCTTGGGGATTGCAGGTTAAAGCTTTTTTGTGCAATCTATACTGCTTATTTTTCTGGCATGTTTCTGGCCTTTTCAGTGTTGATTAGTCATCTTATTTTTCATTAGAAAGTCATGAATCCTTACATTTGCCTCAGGTATTTTTCTTTTTATGCACACTAATGATATATGTTTCCTTCTTTGTTGGTGCCTGGACTCCTGGTTTTCATCATGCCAACTCTTGGGAACTTCTGCATTGTGACATGCAAAATTTTGGCACTGTTTATGACAAATTATTTTGGACTTTACCACTGCAAACTCTGGCATTTGCAACTACAAAAACTGCTTTGATGGACTTTCTTGCACATGTTACACCTGTCCTTGTTGCACTGTAGCGTAATGAGCGGTTTGCTCAGGGAGGACCTCCTCAGATGGGTTCTTCAATGAGTGGTCGATCTGGTGTTGACTCTCCTCAGCAACAGCAGTCACCTGTGGTTGGTGCAGGACCTGTGCCCAGTATGGGTGGTCCAAGTGGCTTTGGGCGTGGAAACCCTGCTGGGGGCAACTTTGATGGGCCCAACAACAAACGTCGTAGATACTAAGCTTTTATTTTCTTTTATGATTGTGTATGCCAGTTTCTGCCCCAGAAACTCAAATTTCTTGCATACTTGATACCAGTTTGTTCTCAGTGACATGACTAGCTCCAGGATTTAGCCTGTCACCTGCAATATTGACACATAGCATGAGCCTGGATTAATGATAATGTGAAACCACAAATTTTGTTTTGAGACTGATAATATTGCCCTAATTGTGATTGTGTGTGTATATATTAGGGGTGTCAGACTCTTGCACAGTGCACAGATTTTGTGCTTTTCCTTCATTTAACATATCTCATTCTTGTTCAGTGTAATGTATTTAGCAAGTCAGTTCTATCAGATGTGATTAAAGCTGGAAAACTACTTCACTACAGAACCAGATATTGACATCTCTGTCATAGGTCATTTATCGCTTTCTGAGAATCTCTTTGCAGAGTTGCAAAACAACCTTACCATCTTTGTTGTTCTTCTAAAATTTACCTGATTGTGTGGGACTTGATAAAACTTTTATTATAGACTATTATTATTGGCCAAAAAGCATGTATTCTATTGCTGGGTTATGCCTTTCATTCATTCATTCAGCCTTACTCTCTAGGAATATTTAATTTTCTGATCTGTTGGTTTTTACTAACAATTCTGCGTAGCTGCTGAGTATATTATTCCCCTACATAGCAGTTGCAGATTAATTGATACCACAATAGTGTTTTGGATTTGGCAATTGATAACATCTCAGTAAATATAAAAAGGGGAATAATTCAGCAGCTTATAAATAAGCCTGTAGATCTAACATTTGTCTTTTCAATATTAGTTTCTGACTTTACTTTTTTATTGATCACCATATTTGGACTCATTTAGATTCATTTAGCTGAAAAAATCTTATCAGTGCAAAGTGTTTTGTATAAGAATTTCCTATTGAATTTTCTGTGAAAATAACATCAATACACCTACAGGTTAAGTGTAGTCTCTTAAACCAGAGGGTTTCCAGACATTTTATGTATATTACAGACAAGTCCCATGTCATTAGGTAAATTTCTATTGTACACAGAGACAGTGTTAATATTCACCAAGAGCAGACTATGTTTACAATATAATTTTCCAACACTTAGAGCTACTATGATAATGTTTCACAACTTCTTTATTCTGTTCTTGTATTTTAAATTGATGGTCATGGTTTACCTGTGTATGTCGTAGAACGTGCATGCCTTTCCAGCAGTCATTTTGTTCCAGTGAATATTTTGAATGTCATGAGTTGTTCTTTCTCTTAAATTGCAGTTCTTTGAATAAAAATGCTTAAAGGGTAGATTTGTGGATTTGTGCCTTTAACAGAATAAAAAATATAGGCTTTGAAGTCACATGGTTCTTTTGGATCACTGTGGGACAGTGATAACAAAACAAGTTATTAAGAAAGGTAAATTGTTATTGGCTATTAGGCCACATCCTTAAACCGCCAGAATGCAAAGACTTTTAAATGTTTTAATCAAGGCACCATATAATTAATTAGGTTAATAGGTTTGGGGGTGAAAATGTTTGCTATTGCTAACACGAGCATGCGCTCGTCAAATGTATGTTCTGACTTGGCACTGAACCTTTGTTCATGTGTCAAAACTACGACATGGTCATTTTTGGGTCCACATCAAAATAAGGCCTTGCCCACACAGCCATGCAAATCTTGGATAAATGAATGTGCTCTAAGTGGCCTACAGTGGTGTGAAAAAGTGTTCCCATCTGATGTTTTAGTTAATGAATCAAATTTTAATATTAGAATTGCAAAATGTGGTTTATAAGGGAAGGATTTTATTATTATGGGAGAAAAAAATCCAAACCTACATGGGCCTGTGTGACAAAGTGATTTCTCACGCTTTTAAAACATAACAGTGGTTCATCCAGGCCTGATTACTGCCGCACCTGTTCTTAATCAAGAAATCACTTAAATAAGCAGACCAAAAGATGCTCATAAACTAGACATCATGCCGAGATCCAAAGAAATTCAGGAACGGATGAGAAAAAATTTCGAGATGTATTGGTCTGGTCGATCAATCTATTGTCCACAAATGGCGAAAACATGGATCAGTGGTGAACCTTCCCAATAGTGCAATTACAGAGGTGGCAAAGACCCCACAGCAACAGCCAAAGACTACCATCCACCATAAGAGACTGGGCAAAAATGGCTCAGTCTCAGTTTCATTTTAGTTGTGCCAGAAAACATCTTGATGATCCCCAAGACTTTTGGCAAAATCCTCGAGACAAGAGTTGAACTTTTGGAAAGTGTGTGTGTCCCATTACATCTGCTGTAGAAGTAGCACCGCATTTCAGAAAAAGAACATCATACCAACAGTAAAATATGGTGGTGGTAGTGTGATGATCTGGGGCTGTTTTGCTGCTTCATGACCTGGAAGACTTGCTGTGATAAATGGAACCATTAATTTGTCTGTCTACCAAAAACTCCTGAAGGAGAATGTCTGGCCATCTGTTCGGGACCTCAAGCTGAAACGAACTTAAGTTCTGCAGCAGGACAATGATCCAAAACACGCCAGCAAGTCCACCTCTGATTGGCTGAAGAAAAACAAAATGAAGACTTTGGAGTGGCCTAGTCAAAGTCCTCATCTGAATAATTTTAAGATGCTGTGGCATGACTTTTAAAAGAGGGGTCATGCTCGAAAGCCCTCCAATGTGGCTGAACTACAACAATTTTGCAAAGATGAGTTTGGGTCAAAAAGACTCATTGCAAGTCATCTCAAACGCTTGATTGCAGTTGTTGCTGCTAAGGGCCCAACCATTTTTTAGGTTTAGTGGACAATCACTTTGTCACACAGGGCAATGTAGGTTTTTTTCTACCTTAATAATAAAATCCTTCACTTAAAAACTGCATTTTGTGTTTACTTGTGTTGCCTTTGATTAATATTTACATTTATTTGATGATCAGAAATAGTTTTGTGACAAACATGAAATCAGGAAGGGAGCGTGTAAAGTTGCGTTTTGTAGTGGCACATAATTGAGTTAAGTTTGACATTACCGTATATTTTCTAATAAATGTTTCTTTTAGTTGCCCGTTTCCATTAAACGCCGGGATCGAAAGATAAAAATAGAAATAAACGCCTCCAATAGTATCCAGTCTGTGGCAAACGCGTTCTCTTGTAAACTGCGATCTGAAATGACCTACTGCTCTTTCTGTAGACCAAAACAAACTCTAGCTCTGCCCCTTTTCCCCCGGCACTACCAGAAGCAAATGAGAATGAGACTAACTTTATTGCCCAGAGTTTGAACATTAAAAATACAAATTTTAAGATGGGGCACTGGCAAATGTCTTTTTAAATGTCTGAGAAGACTAAAATCCACTCCACGTTTTGCTTCCTGAATGGAATCCACTTCACAAATCATGTCCGGCGGTAGCGACAGCGGGACTACAAATCCCAGAGGCGCAGCGTTCTAATGACATAATCGCTGTGTGCCCGAGCGACAAGGCAGACCAGATAGCTGGACCCAGACTTGAGTCGAATAAACTTTCTCTGTGAACTCCTGTGGACGTACGGGCGTTGGCGAAGGAGACACAGTTGTTTAATGGTGAAAATAACCAGAGGATCCACAGTGACTACATTGTTGTTAAGGCTCAAGAGGTCTACAGCAGAGTAGCTTAGCATCGCGCTAGCCGAGGGAGAGGGTACGAAATCCCACCGTAGAACCAGATAAAATACATAAAAAGCCACAAAAATGTTTCGGGGCAGAGAGACTGTTCTTTGCTGTAGCTGTTCTAAATCAACTAAATTTAATCAATTCTGGGGAGAAGCGGCGAACACAACACTCCAGTGTCCTCTCCATGTTCAAGATGATATAATATATATTCATGGTATATTGCTTTAATAATACTGTACTGCTACATAATAATTTCATTACATTTTGAAATGTTAATCTGGTGTTGTGGTCGATTTGTGGGCGTGCTATTTTAAATACCACCCCCGTTCTGTCTGTGAGAAGAATAATAGCCTGTCTCCAACAAACGCCTGTCTCTATTAATAAACGCCTGGTCGTCAGAATACTTGTCAATAAACACCCATGCCTTAACCTTCTTGTAACAATCACTGTAGACTGGTAAAGAGGTGTCCCATAATACTGATCTCTGTTCCACTTTCTGCACCAATTGGGCTGGATCACTGTGGACATTTTAGTGTTTAAATTCAAATTAATTTTTTTTTTTTTTTTTTTTTTTGTGCGCAGGCGCGAGCCGTGCAGCACGTATGTACGACTGCTCCGTCACTGTCCTCGTGTTTTTCGCATGCCACCTGCAGAAGTTCTCTGATGACTCTGCTGTGGTTGGTTGTATCAGGAACGGTGATGAGCTGGAATACCGGA
>JBBIGC010000082.1:19783132-19804100 GCA_037576955.1 Lepidarchus adonis | reverse complement strand
AGAGAGAGAGAGAGAGAGAGAGAGAGAGAGAGAGAGAGAGAGAGAGAGAGAGAGAGAGAGACAGAGAGAGAGAGAGACAGAGAGAGAGAGAGACAGAGAAAGAACGACTGACTGACTGACTGACTGACTGACTGACTGACTGACTGACTGACTGACTGACTGACTGACAGAGTGATGAACATTGCGGTCTGTGTGCAGAGCTCTGGCAAAACTCTCTATAACAGCACAGCTAAAGGGGAGAGCCAGGAGGTAGCACAGACACTGTATGCCCAAAAGTATTTATATGTCTGATTAATGCATTTAGCTACAAATTCCATTTCTGAAAAAGTTAGGATAGTTTAGAAAAACAATAAAAACAAGAATCTTTGAAACAAAAAGGCAGAATAGAATGATTTTCAAAACACATATTTTATTCACAATAAAACATGGATAACCCATTAAATGTTGAAAGTGAGATATTACTATTACATAAGATAAATTAGCTCATTATGAATTTGGTGGAAGCAAAAATGCAATCTCAAAGATGTTGTGGTGGGGACACAAAAGGCTGCAAATGAAAGTAGTACTAAAACGAAAAGGCCGGAGGGACATTTTTCAATTAGATATGATAATTGGCATCAGGTTAATAACATGATCAAGTATAAAAAGGGCATCTTAAACAGACAGTCTCTCAGAAATAAAAATGGGCAGTTTCACCAATCTAATAATGATAAGAACAATGTGATGGCAACGCTGATGGCTCAGTGGTAACACCCTTGCCCCCTCATACATAGAATTGGCAGTTCCAGCCTAGTCTTGGGAGTGGGTGTCATTTTGAGCGCTACCCTGCATTTGGGTCACCTTCTAATTGTGCCACGGTTTACCAACATTCAACAGTAGTTTCTGTCCTTCCCCTACGCATTATGAAATTTCCCTGGATTTCTTGAATCTTTATGTACTGTAGATGACAAAAGAGAGAATTCTATGTGAATTTATATTGAGAATAGTTTTTTTCTTAACTGACTTTACTGACATTTCCTCATGAAGTTTGGCACAAAGTGATGAGTCGTGACATGTGCTGTGCTTGCAAGGATTCCTTGTTTACCCAATCATAATCTCCTCACCTTTTACCAGTTAACCTGATTATTGTGGAAATATTCCTAAACAAAGTAACTTGAACATTCAATTAACTTTTCGTTCTTATTTTGCCTCTATAGCAAATTTTCTTTGTGTGTTACAGACATTAAAATCAAATCTAGTTTTACAAAATACATTCAAGTTCAGCAAAGTAATTTTTTTTGTACTGTAAGTTTAATAAAGGTTCTTGTTTTTATTCCAATTTTTTATTATTTAAAATGTATCTATTACTGACACATTACTAGCACTGACATAAACTGTTTACGTGCAATTTGTATAGTCTCTAATCATTTTGTAATAATTACAAAAGCTGTAATAGAATAGTTTGTATAATAGAAAAGCACTGACAAACTGAATGACAATCTGGAGCAGTCCTAGTTATACTCTTAAAGAAAAACTGGATAAGCTAATATTGGCTATGATCATATAAAATTACTGCTGTTCATGTAATCGAATAGAAGTTAGCAGTTCCCGCAGAACCAGCCACATTATCTTGCAGCTTGGAGCTAATTATCAGTGTCGTCTTTAGGGGCATTTATACTGTACATAATAAAACAAGATAAGAAAAATCATGGTAATATATTCATTTTAATGATTTATAATCACTATCACCTGAACAACATGTAAATTACATGTATTTATTAATAGACTATATTTGATGCCAGTGAAGCTTAATGGTAGTGCAGATATGAACAGGATGAATATTTTAAGTCATGGGTGGTAGAGGAAAGAATTATGGCCGAGTTGGCAGGAGTGGAATTACAAAATAGCTCTTGCACAGACCTTCAGTATGGGCTAAATGCCATGTGAATAACTGCCATTCATGCAGATCCTGTGTTCAAATACTGTAAGGGCTACAACCCAGAAGTTAGCCCATTCTTAGGAATGTGTACAGAAAACTTTACTTTAGGATAGAGGGTTTATTAGTCTTTATTTAGAGTGTAGTGGCCCTAGAGTAAAACCTGAACATTTCTCATTCTTAATGGGATTTTGAAGTACAGTTATTCAAGTATACATGTTTGTTTTTGCACCATTATTGGCTCCTTATGGTCTTTTGTAACCCATGATAAGAACCACAACAATTTGTCAGTTGTACTAATAATATTTCAAGAAATCCAGATGCTGTCTTTTTACATAATGTATAACTTACAGTGCACACTTTCATGTCATGGCACACTAATATATGGATATATGGATATTGAATACATATCAGTGACCCGGTGGATTAGGGATTAAATACGTTTGCTGTTTGTCTGTATAAAAACTTTTGAGGAAACAATTTCTTCAAGGTATGATGAAAGCAGTATCACAATGATATTTTAATTAAGGTTTAATACTGATAAAATACCCCAGAGATCGCACGCTTCAGTGAAATCATTTTCTTCCCCTGTCCTGACTGACACACATTACATTATTATAGAACGCCCTGCTTATTATCCTTCTTGAACAAACTTTTTGCTAATGAGAACAATTAGATTGATATTTGGCACCATGATTGATTGTGTCATGCTCACAGTCAAACTACATGTCAAACTACTCACTGTCAAAATTCAAAATGCAGAGCATTATTTGATAAGTAATGGCATATTAAACATTAATTAAGAATATTAAGGCAATTTTGGACACAGTACTACTCTACAGGTCATAACCTTTCAGTCTGGGTGTTTCACATTTCTTTTTACAACATGCCCCTAAAATTGCCAACAGAAAGATCCCATAAAAAATATATTTTAAATGTTATTTTAAATCAACAGTATAAGAAGCACACATAGGTAAAGTATTGTGACCAATTTTAAATTCTGTTAGTTAATTTTATTTATTTATTTAGTTTAATGTAATTAGCAGTTTTTAAATGTGCTGCCTCACCCTCAGAACTCCCATTCCCACATTTATTTATTTATTTTACTCATTTATGGAGTGAGTACAAATTACAACCTGCAGATTGACCCGTTTCATTATCTGTTACAGACAATGAGAGCTTTATGAACCCAAAGTGTGATATGAATGTGTGTGTACTTGTGGGCACTGGTTGCAGCCCAGTCCATGGCTGTATTGTTGTTAGTCACCCATGACTAATGCAGTTCTTGCACAGAGCACATATAGCATAATTACAAAATATGCCCTGTTGAGTTATATACACATTTCTGTACATAACTCTGACTGTTAACCACATAGGTTTTCTTTCTTTCTCGGAACAGATCTTCCACCAACTTCAAGCTGAAGGCGCAGGCATCTATTAGTGAAATGTGGACGGCAAACTGTATGGAAGAAGTGTGTGAGGGAACTACCAGTCCTGAAAAAAGCTTTGTCATAGGTTGGCCCACTTGCAACTGTGTGGCCACATTCAGGTATGGTATGCTCTTGACCCGCTTACCATAAGACATGTTTTATGTACAATATGTTTATGAAAACAGTAGTTTATAGATAAGAGAAGATATGCTGTGTATATAATGAAAGTGAAAGCCACATACCCTGCAAACAGTGAATTTGTTTTCTGTATTTAAACCATCTGTGATACCCATGACATATACACCACAAGCAGGAGCAATGGGCGCAACTAAAGGGTTAAATTCCTTGCCAAAAGCCCACTTCAGTCATGGAGGTGGGCAGCACTGTTTACTCATTTACCCCTCCCATATTTTCACCGCTGGTCCTGTGGATTGAACTGCAAAACCTCCAGTCACAAGCTCTTTTCTCCAATCGTTAGGCCATGGTTGTCACCCATATATGCTCCCATAATGCAAGCTGGTGGGTATAAGCTTATATTTGATAGCCTTGTTAGTCTTGTAAGGAGTACAAGCATAGTACAAAGAAGCAAACTTCGGATATTAGCTATGACTGAATGCTATTCGGTTAAGCAAAAAACTCTTTATTTGATCATTGAACTATTCCTTCATCATGGACCTTGTTTTCTTGCTACAAAGAATAATTAATTTAAAACAAACTCTGATGAGTCTTGTATTCATATGGGACACTGAAGAGCAAGACCCCATTATATTCACAGTTATCAGAGGATGATAATGCAACTCAAATGGTACTTCTCGAACAGCAGGATTTATTGATTACGTTCTTTATGCGTTTTCCTAAAATAGCTCAGTTGAACAGAAGGAGAAGTGGCTCTCCCTTCTAAAAAGGTACAGTGAGACCAAATATGGGATGTTTGTCTTGACATAAAAAAATATTTGTATATTAGACCACTAATTTGTCCATATTTTGTGTAATTTTACATGAGAAAACTTTTCTTTTAAACTAATTATGTCTTCATTATTATTCTCTGCAGCCGAATAAAAGAGGAGAAAGAGAAAGATAATCCGAAAACAATCCCTCTTAGAGTGTATGCCAAAGACTTGGGAAACTTTTCATATGTAGGTGCTCTTACACTTTGCAATTATCTGTCATAACCTTAATGAAATATTAAACATATTGACTCCTGATTGAATCCTTTCTCTGTACCTAGAAAACCATTGCTGTTAGTAATTCTGACAGTGCCAATGAAGTTATTCGTCTCACACTGCAGCAGTTTGGCATTGTGGTGAGTTTCTCTGTTCTTTGTTTTTATCATTAAGGACACTACTTATTTCAGAGTAGATATTCCTGCAAAACAGATCTACTTTTGTTTTTTTTCATCCATTTTCTCTCAGGCTTGTGTACATCGGTGCTAACTCTAAACAACATTAAAGTGTGGCCCCAGCATTTCTGAGCAAAACGTTTGTAAAAGTAGTGAAAGTAACGAAGAAGAATAGAGTAAGCAGAAATACAGAATACTATTTACAGCATACAGTATACAGTGAAATACAACATGTTAATTCTATGTTAATGCAAATCCCTTTTTTGGTCTAATAAAGTACTAAAGTGGTATCTAATATGCTTTTAAATAAACCCCTTGCAGTTGTTTGTTAATAGCACTTAAATAGTAAATAAAGATTCTTAATAACAGTCTGGGGAATCAGGTGTAAACAGGAAATAAATGTAGATTATTTTTATTGTGCCAATGACTATATAAAATAAACTTAATTTAATAAAGGCACTGCTAACTGTACACAGAATAACAGTTTACTTAAGGTAATTTTGTATGTATAGCCTAACACAGAACATCTGTCCCAAAATGAGACATGCCTTCACAATACTCTTCATGTAGGTCAGCTTCTCATACGTGTACAAAACAATTCTTTGAACGTGTTTGTCTTTGGCTTCCAGGGTTGTGTAAAGGACTACCAGCTGTGGGTGAGTTCCAGAAAAGACAACACTCCTTATCCTCTCATTGGTGAGTTTTCCTGAATAATTAAAAGCCTGCTATCAAATTATTAATCATTATTAATGTATAAGTAATTTTGGAACAAAGTAACAACATTTTTACATTAATATTTGTCAAAAAAAATATATGTAGTTATATGTATTTATTGTTTTGCATGTACTGTCCAGGGTGTTTACAAGCTCCCCCTATGTTCACATGGGTTTTTGCTGGGTGCTCCAGTTTCCTCCCACTGTCCAAAGGCTTTTGGTTTTAAATAATTAGCTCTAAACTGCCCATAAGTGTGAGTGTGAGTGTGTGTGAATGGTTGTCTGTCTATGTGTTGCCCTTCGATGGGTTGGCCTCCTGTTCAAGGTGTACCCTGCCTTGGTCTGTAGTCAGCTGGGATGGGCTCCAGCTTCACCACGACGCAAAATTAATAAGTGGATTGGACAGCTACTTTGCAAAAATGGCCAGAGTCCAGATTTTCTTCCTTTGGTCAGAGCCATGAGGCTGTCATTGCTAACAAACACAATATTTATTTTATAAAAACATACCTAAAATGTACAAACAGCTTGTATAATTTCTGCAGAAAGGCATTACCTATAGAATTAGATGGAGCAACCACCTGGATTGATGGCACTCTATCCTTTGTCATGAGTTGTGGTGGTTTTTCTGACCCTGACCAGTTGTACATGACCAAATTCAACTTTTAGATTAAAACCTTACCAATACAGTAGAGGCTGTTACTGTAGCAAAGTAGGGTAAATCTCTATTAAGAACCCTTAATAGGAGTGCTGGATGAGTGGGTGTCTGAAATATTGTATATCTAGATTGATGATATAGTTGTGATATAGTTATTGTAATAGTAAATTTCTCTTTCATTTTGCACAGGTCATGAGTTTCCTTTCAGCATACAGATGAGCCATATAAAAGAGCCATTGGGACAAACAGGGATGAAGGCTGATGCAGTTACTCCATCTGACAAAGACATGGAGCTACTCATTGAGCAGATACAGTCAGACAGTCAGTGTCAATTCATCCTGAAGCTAAGCAGAGTTGCTGTGGGCCACTCCTTTGTGGGTAAATGCCTTTTTAATGTTTTGTATTTAAGCAGTAGAAAAGGAGACACAAGAAGAAGTACATTATCACAAATTACATCATGATCTCTGTTCCATTGTTTTTATACTCTATTATTCTTATATTTTTATATTATCTAGTATAATTATTATTATACTGTATATTCAACTTTTCTGCTAAATAATTTTAAAAAAGCAAAACATTTTGTGAAATGTTTTAAAATCAGCAGTTCCTTACACCAAAAATGTGTAGACTTTTTTTACGCATAGTGCTATGAAATTGTCATAATTGTTTTAAATACATTTCTCAGAAAATTATTTTGTTCCAGTCAGTCTGTAAGGAATTTCTCTGCCTGTGTTTACCAACTTGTAATTTGTTTATTTCTGGATTACAGCAGTTTGTTAAGTTCTTCCATCCTCATGGCTGCCAACCAAAATCTCTCTTAGGGGCATTTATAGGTACAAAATTTGATGTAGGCCTGCCGTCACACATTGTTCTATAGAATCTGACCAAATGGGCTACAGATCATATATTTCCTTATAAATTATATCTTATGTGTTCATTTTCTGTTTTAGTTTGTGCTTAAGTTTACAACTAGTTATTTTTTTCAGTTGAATTAAAATAGTTTAGTGGCAATATAAAGTGAGTCATTACTTTCCACCAGTGGAAAATCATGCTATACAAATAACAGCACAGTTCTTAAAGCAATCACTTGGAAATACTGTAAACAGCTTCACTTAACTTCAGAATATTTTTCTTATACACTTGACATTCAGTATCGTTTTATCTTCTCAAATAAAATAGTTGATCCAGACCAGAAGCCGTTCAAGAGACGACGCTCACTCATTAACTGGGCTTTTTGGCGAGGCTCAACCACTCAACTGGATGATCCATCTCCATCACTCCTCCCCACCACTGGTAGGCTTTTTTGCCTGCCGCTCAGTGTGGTGTGCACAGATAACAGCCTCCCCAGACCCATCATGGTGAGTGTGGGAATCATTTGAGCAGATGAGTTTATGAAAGCTCACCACCAAACAAACAAATACACTTTTATTATTTAAGTGTGGGACAGATGATGTATTTACCACATTTTTACAGATGCACTTTATAATCCTAAACATTCCACAAACAGTTCCACATACATTCAGGCACAAATGAACTAATAGTGTTGACTAGGGCTGCACAGATTATTATATTGCATTACAGTAATGAGTCTTGCAGGCCCACATATGAGAATATGTGTGAGGTGCAAATAAAACTTTTTAGACTTTTGGTACCAGACTGCAGCTGTCTGTTGCTAATCTGGTTCTAACAAGGGTATGCCCCCTCTAAAACTAATATGTGTTCTTTCATCATACCTGCAAAAGCAAGTCAATGAAGAGAAACTATTGTTGGCCAGGCTTTGAACTGTGGTAGAGGTTTTATAGAGCTCTAGTGAAAAGTTTGAATATGATGTGATGTTTTTAAGCTTTTTGCTTTTACACTGTATACGAATATAAATTTCTTTTTTACATTGACCTGTTGTCCTTAATAGAAATTGGCCACATCGATATTTGGCATCCACATGTGGTACCACACAGAAACTGCCAGCACTGTTCCATTTCACTAAGCAATGCAATACACCATTCAGCATTCTGCCATTACTGTGTTAAATTAAACCAGGACTGTGGCCATAGTAGAGGAGATGTGGTCGTAAATAATCAGACAAATGATCATAGTCTCACAGCCATGTTTCCATTTTCACACTTTTCAACTTAATTCAATTTAATTCAATTTTATTTATATAGCACTTTAAAAACAACACAGTTGACCAAAGTGCTGTACACATATATAAAATGCTAAATAAAACACACATCCATAAAAACAAAATTAAATAAATTAAATAAATTAAGAAAACACTAAAACAAACAATAGGTCACAGTAAAAATCAACATCTCAGACTGACTTAAAAGCCTTTGAGAACAGGTGTATTTTAAGAATTTAAAAACACTAAGTGAGTCGGCCTGTAAGATATACAGCGGTAAGTTTCCTCTTTGTTGTAAGTATGACTAGTAATAGCTGATTTGCTGACCTAAGAGCGTGATGGAATGTAGGACTGAAGCAAAACAGACAGATGGAGTGAAGCCATAAAGACATTTAAAAACAAACATAAGAATTTTAAAATCCACTCTAAAACGAACCGAAAGCCAGTGAAGTGATGCCAAAACTGGAGTGATGTGTTCATGTGTTTTTGTACCGGTAAAAAGCTATGCTTGATTTAGCCCAGAGTAGAGTGCATCACAGTAGTCTAAGTGAGTTGTGATAAAAGCATGGATTAAAATCTCAAATTGATTAAGAGACGCCACATAAATGATGTGAAAAGTATGTCAAATTAATTTGATGTTTATCAAAGCTCTGGTTAAGTCACCAGTTGAGGCTTGGCAAAAACAAAGGTTAGAAGACCATGTGTAAGGCCATTCATTGTTAAATAAAAATTAATTATGCCAATTATGCCAAACACCTACAAGAAGTTATTCCTGAATCTGCGACCTTCTAAGGCCTTATTTTAAATTTATAAATGATTGAAAGGGCTACTGTTCCTTGTAGATTTATTCATGTTTATCACGTAACTGTAGGTACTGTATTGAAAGAGATTTGAAAAATTAAACCGTTTATATTGGATGGAGTTGTGTTTTTTCACATGACTACATTATCACCCACATTTAACCTCCAGACATACTAGCCCCACAAGATATGCAAATAAACTATCTGACCAAATTGTTTGTGTCCCGTTAGTATGTTTAGCCAGGGTTGTCAAACTCCAGTCCTGGCGGGCCAGTGTCCAGCACAGTTTGGTAGCGTCCTTCCTCAAGCACACTCCGTACACCTGGAAATCAACAAAGGCATTGAAATAGGTGTGTTTGATGAGGGAGATCACCAGAATTAGCTGGACACAGGCCATCCAGGACTGAAGTGTGACACCCCTGCTCTAAGAAGTGAAGTTTTAAAAAATAATGCAATTAATCTTTAACCATACATAAAATGTACTAATAAAGTTATTTACACACCAATAAAGTGTATCTGTTTATTAAGTGTTCCAGCCTAGAACTGATTTTCTTTTTTTTATGTATCCTCTTCCTGGTTCTTCTTTTTGAACTTAGAGGAGGTTCATCTGATTTATATGTGAATTGATTTATAGTGTTAAGCTCTTAGACATTGCTTGATCCTCCCTGATGGTAAACACTTGATGTACAGTCTATTGTTGAATTAAATGGCATTGAAGTTGCTGGTTTGATTACAAAGATAATATTTAGTTTTTAATATGATTTAGTGCAATGTGAGAAGCATTGAATAAATGTTATTTGCATTTGTAGTTTTTTATAATATAGGATTAATTTTCCTTCATACATGTAATACCTAAATAATGCAAATCAGTCTGTTAACTTTAAATATAAAGTGAAAGACATTGTGCAGGAAAGCTAATTTTTTTTTTTTAATTTATCTTGCTCAAGAGTACCTCAATGGACTTGATCTTGCGACCTTCTGTTTGCAAAGGCAAGGTCCTAACCACTAAGCCACCACTGTCCACCAGATTAAGCACAATTTTAGCAAAAGAAATGACTTGACTGTACTATATTTTTTTAAACAGACTTCGGAGTTTGACACCCCTGCTGTAATATGAAGCAATGTGCATTACATTATGTAGTAGTTTGATGATAAAATAATTTTTTACCATATCTTGCAGCCCTGCTTAAGAAAATATTTTGTATTATTTTCTCCCTCTCTCTAGGAAATGCTGGTGTTTCTTTTCCAAGAGGGGCCGTTCACAAGGGGAATCTTCCGACGCTCTGCTGGGGCCAAGGCCTGCAGGGAGTTGAGAGACATATTGGATTCTGGAGTCCAGGACATTCAGCTGACCCATCAATCCATATTTGTGATCGCTGCTGTTTTCAAGGCAAGCATTATGATATATGTGATATGTTAAACAGATGAATGGAAAAATGACAGACATGAGTCTGCATTCTGGCTTTAAAATTCATGCTTTCAAGGTCATGGTTTATGTGTGTGTGTTGTTAGCATTTAAGTGCATGTGTGTAATATTTCCCCAGAAAAAATCCAGTTTGTTTTTGTGTACTTCTCAAAAATTAAGACATTTGCATCCCAAGTGTTCAGCTTTGCGGCCAGGTTCTGTTTTTTACTGATACGTTCTCATATAATAACAAGCAGATGATGGTGTATTGTAAAGTTGTAAATTATGCATTTATGCTTTTCAATTAACTCAGTACTGGCAAATTTAAAGCTGTGCAACACTAATTAATTCCTTAACTGAATAAAGTTTTTTGATATTAGAACTGCATGATTAATCATTACCAATATGACTTTCAGCAGTTTTAAACATTAAGAATAAAATATAAATTAAAAGTAAAAAATCTTTGTTCCATGACATGAATGTCTAAATGAAATGTCTTTTACATGCAGACTTTTGCATATGACATGAATTGCTGTTGTTAGTGTCATACTTGTCTATTTAAATTAATATTTTTTACACCCTGCTGAGTACATCAGAAAGTGCTGGGTTTACAAAAGTCTGTTAACCAAAATTTTGCAACCAAGAATGGTCATATGACAAGAACCTGACCTCTGATGAAGGGCTAGAGGGTCCATGAGCTACAGTGTTTTTTATTAAAGTAGCCAGATAAAGCAGTCATGTCAGATTCAATGCTGTGCTGTGAACCTATAATATATTTTATAATATATTCAGTGTTTATAATAATAGTAAGTGTTCAGTGGTGGTCCTGTGGTGATACCATTCCACTAACAAGGTAGAGGGACAAACTGCAAGCAAAATGTGTCTTTAGATGACTGAGATGTTTCATTTTTTAACGTTTTAAAGAATGTCATAAAATGCTTTTAAAAGAAGAATGTGATTTGTTAATTCTTGAAAATGTTTATTTAACTGATTAAAGTTCAAATAAAATATTGGAGATATATTGCCTGGCGAGCTATTGTGACAGGGTAAATAACTTGGAAGGAAATCCGGGGTTTGGCGAGATAATGGGGGGATGAGCTAACGGGGTTTGTCTGTTTATTATACAGTGGGGCAAAAAAGTATTTAGTCAGCAACCAATTGTGCAAGTTCTCCCACTTAAAAAGATGAGAAAGGACTGTAATTTTCATCATACCTTTACCTCAACTATGAGAAACAAAATAAGAAAGAAATCTGAAAATAATTTATTTGCAAATTATGGTGGAAAATAAGTATTTGGTCAATAACCAAAGGTCATCTCAATACTTTGTTATATACCCTTTGTTGGCAATGACAGAGGTCAAACGTTTTCTTCACAAGTCTTCACAAGGTTTTCACACACTGTTGCTGGTATTTTGGCCCATTCCTTCTTGCAGATCTCCTCTAGAGCAGTGATGTTTTGGAGCGGTCACTGGGCAAAGATTTTCTATGGGGTTGAGATCTGGAGACTGGCTAGGCCACTCCAGGACCTTGAAATGCTTCTTATTGAGCCACTCCTTCGTTACCCGGGCAGTGTGTTTGGGATTATTGTCATGCTGAAAGACCCAGCCAAGTTTCATCTTCAATGCCCTTGCTGATGGAAGGAGGTTTACGTTCAAAATCTCATGATACATTTACACAGATCAGTCATGGTCCAGTCTGGTCCCTTTGCATAAAAACAGCCCCAAAGCATAATATTTCCACCCCCATGCTTCACAGTGGGTATGATATTCTTGGGATGCAACTCAGCATTCTTCCCCCTATAACACGACAAGCGGCGTTTATACCAAAGAGTTCCATTTTGGTCTCATCTGACCACATGACATTCTTCAAGTCCTTCTCTGGATCATCCAGAGGGTCTATGGTAAACTTTAGATGGGCCTGGAAATGTGCTGGCTTAAGCAGGATTTTAATTCATGATGACAGTGTGTTACTAATAGTAAACTTTGTAACTGTGGTCCCAGCTGTCTTCAGGTCATTGACTAGTTTCTCCCGTTTAGTTCTGGGCTGTTTCCTCACCATTCTCAAGATCATTTGTAGCCCACAAGGTGAGATCTTGCATTGAGGGAGATTGTCAGTGATTCCATTTTCTAATAATTGTTCCAACAGTTGCTCTCTTATCACAAAGCTGCTTTCTATATTATAGATTGGCTCATCCCAGTCTTGTGCAGGTGTACAATCTTGTCCCTGGTGTCGTTAAACAGCTCTCTGTTCTTAGTCATTGTGGAGGTTGGAGTCTGACTGTTTGAGGGTGTGGACAGGTGTCTTTTATACTGATAATGTATAATATACACATGTCATATATACATATATACATCCAAGAATGTACACAAATGCCACTGAATTCTCTGGGGTCAAGCTCATCTAGATGGACTGAAAGACAGCAGAAACATGTGCTCTAATCTGAAGAGTCCATTTCCATTGTTTTGTGGAAAAACAAGTTGATTAATCTGTACCAAAGACAAAATGGGCAATCCAGACTGTTGTTAATTAAAGATGCAAAAACCAGTATTTATTATAGTACGGAGGGCATCAGTGCCCATGGCATAAATGGCTTGCATGTGTGTGAAGCTACCATTGATATTGTTTAAATTAGAATTCTAGAGAGACATATGTTGCAATTGAAATGATACATTTTCCCAGGAAGTTCATATTTATTTAAGCAAGACAATGGCAGGCCTTTGACTACTTACTACTGCTATGCAGCTGAAGTCTTGTGTCAAGCAAGTTGAATAGTTGAATAAAGATTTGAGGGATCATTGGTTATTACATTTTTACAAAAATGGTGATTGTGGCAAAAAAGGTTTGCATTTCTCTTATGTTAGTGATTCATTCAGTGTCTATACCCCACTGTTACTCTAGTAATGTCATGAGTCATATGGTGTTTGTGTTACACCTTAGAGAGGTACTGAGAAATATAATCCTTTCTCCTATTAAATACCCTTAAGCTGTTCTCACCAACTGTCAGTCAAACTAAGAAGTGCTTTGTTAGTTGCATTGCATGATCAGATTAAAACAGGTGGTACATGCAGCTTCGCATGGATCATCATAAACAAATGTCAAAATATTCCATTTCATTGACCATGAATGAGGGCAGCTAGATTATTTATTTCCAAAGTTATCCCATATCTTTGCTCATAAACAGTTGAATTCACCTCAAAATGAGCTAATTAATTAGATTTTTTTAAGTGAAAATGAATACACATTCTCTACAGGGGAATACATTTCAATATGGAATTTTTCTGCAAATATACAATTTAAATGTATTTAGTGAAACATACTGCTATAACAGAACAGATTGTATGTTTAATGTTTTTCAATGTGTTAAATTTAATAAAGTAACTGTTAATGTGTGGATTAAAACATTTAGAAGTTTAGAGGATATATATTTTTCATTTAAAATATACTAAATATGTCATTTGACTAACAAACACCCATTAATGTTACTTTTATGACTGTACGGTGGCTTAAGGTAACCTTACTATAAAGTTTCAGTAAATCGGCCAATCTTTGGAGATGGTGAAATTGTAAATTTGTATGTACCTGTGTGTACATGATGTAGGACTTCCTGCGGAGCATACCTGGAAGCTTGTTATTGTCAGATCTCTATGAGAAATGGATGGCCATCATGAATTTGTCAGAAGAAGCGGACAACCAGTTAAAAGCCATTCAGAGGTATTTTTAAACCACCTCTCACAAATTCACCAGAACTCTAGCGCCAGTTTTCTAATTTTTTTTTTTTTTTACCTGTCTTTCAGTTTGGTGGCTTCTCTTCCCCCTGAGAATATCCTACTCCTCAAACATGTTTTGGCAGTGCTTTATAGTATCCAGCTTCGTGCTCAAGACAACCAGATGAATGCCTTTAACCTTGCAGTTTGCATTGCTCCCAGCATGCTCTTTTCATTTTCACTCAGCAGCCATGAGATGGAGGGAGAAGGTGCTAAAAAGGTGCGTTCATTACATGGCACTACCATTATTTTGACTAAGGCAGTAATACAGTAGGTTCAAAAGTTTTGGGGTTTTTTCCCCAAATTGTAAATTTTTACAAAAGAACAAGATGAAGTTCATTTTGACACCATTGTTGCCTGAGAGCCAAACATTTACAGGGAATCTTGACTGCCCACCATGATGCCGGTCATCTTTTATATGTACGTTTTCTTGTATGAGGATGTTCTGTCGGCTTTTTGTTTTTGGAGATGTTTTTGAGCTAGTGGCTGGAAACAGCAGCTCACTGGGAAATATTTCAAGCATTTGGCTCAGATTTTTGAGGTCAGTGTCATTCTCACAGTATCTGTTATGATGGAGCTTTCGCCTCTTGTGGTTTGTTTGGATATGTGTGATGTTTTACCGCTCAGCCCTGTAAGTTTTTTAGATTTTGATCTGTCTTGCAACACTGACCTTGGCCATTGTAAGAGTAAAGTTGTGTAAGTTGTGTTTTTACTGCAACAGCACTCATTATTTATTTATTTAACATTTTTTTCTAATTAAGTCCTAAGATTTTGCCCTGCAGTTTGTCCCTGTCAGCAATTTTATGTTGCACGAGTGTGTAGTGCCATACCATAATCCCAAAGACTTTATGTAAAGGCTGTTGACAATTTCAGTTAACATTTGAGAATTTACTAGAGTTAGGTGGAAGAGGTGCAGTCACATGCACAATCAGGCTCCCCTGGTTATTTGTTTGGTTATACAGACACACACACATAGTATCTCACAAAAGTTAGTACACCCCCTTAGTACACACTCTTTTCATGGGACAACACTGAAGGTATGACATTTTTTTTGTTTTTTCTTTTTTACCCTGTCCTGACAGTTTGGCCAACAACATGGGAATTCTAGTGTCAGGGCAGTTTTGCTCTACAAGAAGGGGATTCTGAGATATTCTTCCTAAACTAGCAAGAGTTTTGGTTGTTCCCACTCTTGCCAAGTATTAAGCCATGTAATTATTAATGAATCTCCGACAACTGAGTGGACAGGCAGAGACAAACACATCAAACAGTGTGGTCAGTGTACATCTTGTATAACAGTGTAAATTTGCTTTCCCCTCAAAATATCTCAACACAGCTAAACCGCTGGCAACAAAAGTGAGTACGCTCCTAAATGAAAATGTCCAAATTGTGCCCAATTAGCCATAGTCATGTGACTCATTAGTGTTTCATTAGTGTTTCAAGGTCACATATGTGAATGGGGAGAAGGTGTGCTAAATTTGGTGTTATCGCTCTCACACTGGTCACTGGAAGTTCAAAATGGAAAAGAACTCTCTGAGGATCTGAAAAAAAGAATTGTTGGTCTACATAAAGATGGCCTAGGCTATAAGAAGATTGCCAACACCTTGAAACTGAGCTTCTAAACTGAGTTCTGAAGTGGCCAGCAATGAGTTTGGATTTAAATTCGACACTTCCTGAGTGATCTCAAAATTGATGTGCAGTTTGGTCGAAAATTTTAGTTAAGAGGTGTAACAAGCTTGTTGATGGTTATAGGAAGCGATTGGTTTCAGATATATCTTTTCCAAAAGGTGTGCAACTAAATATTAAGTTGATGGTGCCAATAATGTTGTCTGTCCCAGTTTGAGTTCTTTGTGAAAATATGTCAAATTTGGCATTTTAAGTTGATCCAATGCACATAAAGGGAATAAACATGTGTATACCAAAACATTTATAATTGCAATAGTCTACTGAGAGAAATGTTACATTTTCTGGAAAAATCTGGGTAGCTGATAATTTCAGCCATGACTGCGTATATATATATTTATATATGTTTGCGTGTTAAATTAAATCTTTTCATTTACGATAAACGTATCCAACTATGTTTCTGAAACTGTTTTTGAATTAATGTTTACTAAGCATTAACAGTCCTTGACATTTTTTGTGGGTGACTGCAAACACTTTTTGGGTAACAGCTAAGAAATCAAAACAGAATGTTAATACACGCCTGTTCAGTTTAAACAGAAATCGTAATAATCTGAACAAAAGCATGCTGCTGAAATGATTTTGCTGCCAAGTGTGTATTTAATTTTTGTTCTAATCAAGAAGGATTAGTAAACAAGAGATTTACAAACAAAGCTGTCCTTCAGGTCTGCTCTACATCTTCTTACAAAGAATTAACATTTTAGATCTGTTACTGAAACTCTGAGATTTTCATCCTGATATGTTCCTGGGATTTCATTCTCAATTCAATTCCCATTCTTTCCCATTTTATCTAGCCTGTGATGCCGTTTTGTACCATACAATATCCCTTTTAACAATAAATATTATTGTCACTTTTTCAGGTCTGTGATTTAACACGGGTAATGATTGAAAACTGTGTAGAAGTAATGGGAGAAGATGTGATGACACTGTTTGATGGTTTTCCTCAAAGATGCAGTGTGGATGGTCATGGGTCAGGTAAAGAATCCTCACAGACTTGTTCACCAAATACCATCTTAAACATATTCTACAAACCTTTTTCCTGAACTGACCCATTCTCTTTCCCTGTTTCGGTGCAGATGTGTCCTCTTACCAGATGACAGACTCATCCTATGACAGTCTTGAGAATGAGCTGAATGATGACTCTGGTTCACCCTTCCAGCCCACGCAAAGGTTGCGAGGGAAGCCAGACAGTTGCAGCTGTGACTCAATGCTCACCTTGAGTGACTGTGACCTGGACCAACCTGAAACAGACCAAGACAGCACTCTTGCCACACATCACTTGCTTCCCCCACTTGCCCACCCGGTAACAACTAGTCCTCCATTGAGCCTATCATCCCCTCGCTCTCATTCTCCTTGTGAGGTACCTGCTCTGTCACAGGGAATTTGTCAGCTGAGGCGCTGTTCTGAGCCTGCCGTCTGGAATGTGAATTCATGCTTGAGCAAATACCTGGAGCGTCACGGAAACCGAAAGAGCAGCTATGATGGTGCAACATCCCAATGCACAGGTGATGCAAATGAGATGTTTGTTAAGCATTTTAAAAATTTGAAGTTGGACAAGCAGCAAATCCCCAGAGAGGGGAGTCAGGATGAGAGGGTTTTTCATAGACAACGAAAACAGCAACTTAAACCTCCACCTCTGCATCTAGATGCCAGCTGCTCCAGTCTTTATTCTCCCAAGGCTTCTCCAACGCGGTCTTCAATGAGCTCCCTAGACAGTGCTTTCTCTCAGCACTCAGTTGACTTTGCAAAACCATTTTCTCAACCCGTCAGCAGTTTCAAAGCAATAGTCAATAGTTCACCTCAATCCCCTGCCATTATGTCCATTCCTTCTCCTGGTCCAATGGTTCCTTCTCCCAAGGAATCGCCACCTAAAGATAAATTTGACTGGAGCCAACTGAAAAGTTCCCATGGGCTACATCCAAACACATGGCTCAAGAGAGATCGCAGACTCTCCTTGTCGAAGGACAAAGTTGGTTTGGAAGACGAGGACACTTGTGATCTACTTAATCATCCTGAGGTTTCTTCCAAGATGGGCAACAGCAAGGAGATGAGAGCTCAAGAGTCAAATATTTCTATTTCTAGAGAAATATTATTCAGCCCTCCTTCCTATCAAGAAGCCATGCTCCAGACACAGCAAAGGAAGCCAGATTATTGCCCTGCCCCAGAGAGACTACTGACAGTTAAAGAACTAAGAGCACTTCATAACCAGACCTCTTCAATGAGCAAGACAATCCTAGGAAGGAGCTATGTTCAGAAGAGCACATGCAACCAAAGCAGAGATGAGAACAGCAGCCTGCCAAAGTCTTTGTTCTATGGGCAGGGTGGTCGATTTTTGGCATTACACAGGCAGAAATCTCACTCCCTCATTCCAGTCGAAGAGATATCTCATGGATATTCTTCTAGTCAACGTCGAGCATCTGAACCTGGAGGGAATTTTCTGGAGATAGACAGGGAGTCTGCAAAGAGTCTGGAGTATCTCCATAAGCAGATCATAGGAAAACAATATGGTGATTCTTTGTCAAGTCCTCATGAACTCAAGGTATCTGATGTGGAACTTCACAGCAATGATAATGAACCTAGATTTTGTTTGTCTCCTGCTGCCACAAAGGCTGTAAGAGAATATTTCTCTTTGAATGGGGGTGAAGATACCCAGAATAATGTAAAAAAGAGTCAGGAAGTGGCACTGGCTGTTGTCCATGGCAAACGAGAATGGATGAGACGGTGCAGTGACCCACGGCTGGAGGACTTTGAAAGCATGCTTTTTGCGGAGGAATCTTATGTGTGACTGGCTGTAGATATTCAGGAAAACAGAATATGACAGGTACTCTAAGACAGGATTAGGGAGAGAAAATGGTAAATATATATATATATATATGGAAGGATTTGACAGTTAGTGTAGCCTGTTGTGTATATACTTCGTCATTTTTGTAAATATAAATATTTACATGATATTATTTTAAAAACTGGACAGTCTTATTTAAATGCAACTGTGATTTTCTGCTGCACTTGTTATAAGATTTTTGATCATCTTGATTTTTAATTCAAATATAGTGAGGTAGAATACAATGACACATTAAAGTGTAAACTGTTTGAATAATTAAATGCTGTAGTAAACAAAAACATAAAGGATGTTTGAATTAACTGGAAGATTTGGTAGATTGATATCTATGTGTTCTAAAGCCATTTAGATCTTTAATCAATATTCAGTTTGAATAGATTTACAGTGTAAGTATAGATGAAGGTTAGCTTACTTGTCATTTGTAGCTCCGATGATTATACTTAACAAATTAAGAAAATTAATTAAATGCTT
Organism: Lepidarchus adonis; assembly: GCA_037576955.1. Lineage (NCBI taxonomy): Eukaryota > Metazoa > Chordata > Actinopteri > Characiformes > Lepidarchidae > Lepidarchus > Lepidarchus adonis. Next base: position 19,784,973 of record JBBIGC010000082.1, on the reverse strand, counting down.
GGTGTTGCACCAGAGTGTATATATGCAATTACTTCCTAAGGTTCTCGTACACTTACTTTGTGGCCACTGCAGTATATCTGCTTTATTAACTGTAATGAGATAACCCTAAAGGTTGCTAGCCCTTTTTATGAGGTTTCTTTGAAAGTGTATGGCATCATAAATTAAGCCTGTCAATTATTTGATGTACATTTGCTACTTTTTAGCTGCTTGCACAAAAATAAACTGATATATTTGTATGCAGTAAGAGTAATGTATATCACACATGTAAGTAGTGTATTTATGCATTAGACAAGAATCTGAAGCTATAAATAGCTATTGTATAAGTATGAATGAATGAATGTTAGTGCACATAGAAAGTCAAATTTAAAAAGTCTTAATATGAAGAGATTTTTTTTTCCAGTAACATTGCTGCCAATCACAAGTGTTAACTTAAGATGATTATTTGTAACATAGTACCGGTTATCTTTGAAAACTACTGCCTGTAGAATTGTATGCAAATCGTGACCCCTGGGCTAATGATCTGTTTTGTTCATTTTTTTTTCTAAAAAAAGTGACAATTAGTTGCACAAAACATGCCACTTGACAAAAGACGCCCAAAGGACCACCTTCTTCCATTAATCTTCTTCCATTTTCTTTTACATATTGCAAATTAATCAAAGTTGTGCACCAACATCCGCAAAACAAGTTCATATTTAAGTCTGTTCTCTGTAGACAACATATTTTCAACTAGGAAAGCATGTAAAATTACTGAGGTTGTTCAAACTTCTGCATAAAACCGTGTTTGTATGTTTGCATTTGTGTGATATGATAACTGTACTTAATTTTGATGCTTCAAATAGTGTCTTAAGGCTGAAACACATTTCTGAATATGCCTTTGCAGCTGCTGTCTTATGAATTGCAACATACTATTGGTCTTTTGTGTCTTGTGATTTATAATGATAATAATAAAATGATGATATACTGCATCACATTGAAAAAATATAATTACTTTCCATTGTTACTTCACACAGAGATGGATCACTGACCAGGGTAGAGGGAGTTAGGGGGAGTGGGTTGGGGAGGAGCCAGGAGGATCAGATCTCAGAGCCCAATGATCAAATTCACTTGCAAATATTACCAACATATGATCAAATAACCCTTAAATGTATACAAATGTCAAGTCAGGTCATGATATTTTCTTTATTACTTTTTAAAAAAAAATTTAATGGAAGCCCCAAATATTTGTGTATCTAGGTACCTTGCAAGGAGAGTTTGCTTTAGTGTGTGTGGTCAAATATTTTAAAAATCTGAAATGTTTCACAATACAATTTTTCATCACTATGTTCAAAATGGAATAGTATGTTTTTTTGTGTAATGTGTAATTGTTCGTCCAATACAAAACAAAAAACAAAGCAAGTGTGTAGTTCCATGAATTCCAAGACTCTCCAAAATAAGCTGTTAACATTTGTGAATTCAAAGGAAGTACACCAACAAACCCTCTTAACTACTTGACACCGTGCCAAACTACATCCTGTCTAACCTGCATCTGTACCTTTGGACCGGAAAGACAAGTACAAACATCCAGTGTCAAAATATTTGTAGTTATGCAGCACAAGTATTTTTGTACAGGTACCTGAGTCATGAATTTGCAGTTTGCTTACACGTGGAGTTGAACAGGCTAAGCTCTAAGCCAGAGGTGCTTAAACTTTTTTGGCTTGTGAGCTACTTTTAAATTGACCAAGTCAAAATGAGCTACCAACAATACAAATGCTAAAAAAAAATAACCCACACAGAGAGAGAGAGAGAGAGAGAGAGAGAGAGAGAGAGAGAGAGAGAGAGAGAGAGAGAGAGAGAGAGAGAGA
>JBBIGC010000082.1:19762671-19783032 GCA_037576955.1 Lepidarchus adonis | reverse complement strand
GTACAATGTCACGTGGGCATGACACCTACCAAGTTTGGTGATGTTTAGACATTGTTCAGAGTCAACATCAGCATTGATGTGTGAAAATTGGGCAAAAGTTTTAAAAGTTGTTAAAAAAAACTGTTACGAACTAGATCCGAAATTAAACTTGGTCATTGTTCAGAGAGTATCGCAGATGACTTCTACCAAGATTGGTGACAATCGGGCAAACGGCCTGGGTGGAAATTTGTTTCGTAGTTAGCAGTTTTCAAAAACGTTTTAAAATGTGGCGTCGCATAAATGGGCATGGCCAAATAGCGAAGTATATACAGGAGTTGCCCCATCTCCCAAGAAGTAATGAAACATAGAACGGTGAATTTATCACGTACGGTTCTCGAGACATGAGCACAAATGTCGGCCAATGTCGGTGTATCGCCACCTAGTGGGGTACATGTGCCGTTTTTGTTTTCGGAGGTCGTCCGACCCTTGTGCACAAAAGCCTGACATTATTTCGTAAATTGCTTGTACGGTTTAGGCTGCAGTCAGAGTTTTAGGGGAATTTGTACCCAAAAATCGGTACAAAAACAGGCATCAAAGCGCAACCTAGTGGAGTACATGTTTCATTGTAGGTTCCCAGAAGTCGTCCCCGCGTCCTGCACCAAACCCCCCAAACCGCATTCAGGTATGTCGTACGGTTTAGACGGTAGAAGCCATTTTATCGGCTATAATAATAATAATAATAATAATAATAATAATAATAATAATCCTAACAAAAACAAAACTCATCCAAGCTTCGCTTGGACTCCTAATAATAATCCTAACAAAAACAAAACTCATCCAAGCTTCGCTTGGACTCATACTCACTAATAAGCATCTCAATGTTTAGAATCGATTCTTTCCTCTACCCTGGATAATGTAGCTCCCTTGATACAAAAGAAAATCAGAGGAAAAAAACTTAGTCCCGTGTTATAACAATGTAATTAGAGCATAAGTGCTGTCAGACAATCAGAATCAGAATCAGAAAATCAGAATCAGAAAACTTTATTGATCCCGGGGGGAAATTGTTTGTGATGACTGCCACAGCACACAAAGACACACAGAGACACAGAACAATAGAATAGAATAAAAATAAAATAGTCTAGTAAAATAAAATCTAATAGAAGACTTAGTACTATTAAGTTAAATTATGTAATGAAAAAAAGTAGTTGTCCACAAAGAATATTAAGAATATTGCTCATGGAGAATATTGCACATGAAGAATACTGCATATGAGGGATATTGCATATGAAGAAAAATTGGCACATAAAACTACAGATTAATGACTGATATTGCAGATTGCAGTAAAGTAATGTTTTAGCACTTATATTTTGACATTGCACTGTATTGCACTTTGTATATGCACAAAATCATGGTTTGACTACTGATAGTAAAATTATCAGGTTATTTTCCAGATTATTGTGTGGTTGTGGGTTTGTGACTGAGGGAGGAGTTGTAGAGTCTGACGGCAGTGGGAAAGAAGGATTTCCTGTTGCGTTCCATGCAGAATTTTAAGCTGGTGAGTCTGTGACTAAAAGTACTCCTTAGTACATTCACCACTCTGTGGAGTGGGTAATCTACATTGTCCATGATGGACTGAAGTCTGGACAATGATCTCCTTTCAGCCACAGTTTCAATGTTGTCTAGTTCCTCACCCACCACAGAGCCAGCTTTCCTGATGTGTTTGTTAAGTCTCTTCCTATCTGCCACCTTCATGCTACCACCCCAGCACACCACAGCATAGAACATGGCACTGGCCACTACAGACTGATAGAACATCCGCAACATAGTGTTGCAGACTCTAAAGGATCGGAGTCTATGTAGGAAGTACATCCTACTTTGACCCCTCTTGTATGTGACCAGAGAGTTCTTAGACCAGTCCAGCTTGTTGTCAATGTGTACACCTAGGTATTTGTAGTCCTGAACAGTCTCCACATTCACCCCTCTAATGGACAGGGGAGTGATGGGATATTGTGATCTCCACGGGTCCACCACCAGTTCTTTGGTCTTTTGATTGTTGAGCTGCAGCTGATTTAACTCACACCAGTCCACAAAACTGTCCACAGCCATCCTGTATTCCGTGTCATCCCCAACCTTGATACATCCGATTACTGCTGAGTCATCAAAGAATTTCTGCAGATGGCAGCCCTCCATGTTGTACTGGAGGTCCGATGTGTACAGGGTGAAGAGGAGCTACAGTGCTACACAGCACAGTATCAGACTTTGTAGGTTATAAACTAGCATGGAAGGAGAGTCTCATGAGCTACAAAGCTGCTGCTAGGACAACCTATTTCTCTGATCTCATAGAAGCTAACAAAAATAACCCTAGGTTATTAAAATAACCCTAAATTAACCAGGAATAATGCTGCTACAAAAACAAGCATACCTCCAACTCTAAATAGCAATGAACTTCTTTAATAATAAAATAAAAAATATTAGACAAATAATTAAGTTTGCAAATTCAAATCTAGATAATTCAACAAACATCTCAGATAGTTCCATTATCTTAAATCAGCAACTAGATTGTGTTACACTCCTTCTCTCATATCATATCTCATATCACTAATTTCATTATCAAATTCATGTACATGCATCCTAGATCCACTACCTACGCACTTTTTAAAACAAATACTACCAAAAATAGTTGTAACTCTTACAAGCATAATAAACTCCTCCCATAGCATCTAATCTTGATCCGTGCCAGCTCTCATATTATCGTTCGATATCAAACCTCCTTTTTATTTCTAAGATACTATAAAAGGCTGTAGCCAAGCAGTTTTTTTCTTACATAAGAACAACATCTATGAACTGTTACAATCAGGGTTTAGACCTCATCATAGTACAGAGGCTGCACTGGTGAAGGTAGTAAATGACCTTCTACTTGCATCCGATCAGGGATGAGTCTCCTTACTTGTGTTGCTCGATCTTAGTGCAGCTTTCAACACTATTGATCACATCATCCTACTAGACAAGCTAGAAAATGTTGTTGGAATTAAGGGAAAAGCCCTTTCCTGGTTTAGGTCTTATTTGACTAACCGCTATCAGTTCGTAGATATAAATGGTGATTCCTCTGCTCATAGTAAGGTGTTCCACAGGGTTCAAATTTAGGTCCATTACTCTTCTCCTTGTATGTGTTACCTCTGGGAGATGTTATCCGAAAGCATGGAGTTAACTTTCATTGCTATGCAGATGACACACAGTTGTATGTTTCCACAAAACAAGGTGAGAAACAGCAGCTTAATAAAATCGAGGAATGCGTTTGACATTAAACAGTAGATTTTTGTTACTTCTAGATTAGATAATTGTAACGCATTACTCTATGGGTGTACTAGTAGGTCCATAAATAAACTCAAATTAGTCCAAAATGCAGCAGCAAGAGTTCTTACTAGAACCAGAAAATACGAGCAGATCACCCCCATCTTATCTAATCTACACTGGCTCCCGATCAGATTTTGCATGAATATAAAATTCTACTATTACCCTATAAAGCACTAACTGGTCTTGCACCACAGTATCTGTGTGAACTCTTAGTCCCTTATAATCCACCACGCCTACTTAGATCACAAGGTGCAGGCCTTTTGCTGGTTCCCCACATTGCTCAAGTCACAGCAGGGGGCAGAGCTTTCACCTATAAAGCCCTGCAGTTATGGAATAATCTCAATATTTAAGTCCAGGCTAAAAACTTATTTGTTTAGTCAAGCCTTGTTAGTTCTAGACAAGGGGCAAACCCAGAGGGTTCTCAGGCACAGAGTTTTCTGGTAAACTGGGATGCAGCCGCCCCCCATTCAAAGTGTTCACTCAGGTTTGCTGGCGGTCGAGTAGTTGGCTGCCTTGTGACCCAGGATGCCCTCATGCCTGTGCTACCACCTGGTTCTCCCTTTTAGCTGTGCTGTGAGTTTTGACAGAGCTCTTGCAATTAGACCACAATGTTCATTACTTTAAATAATCCATAACATTGAGCATCTCTTAACAGTCTCTCCCTCACTCTGAGCTACTTTGAGCTTCCAACTCCGAATTCATGTCTCACTCTGCTGCCAGGATCATGAGTAGGAAGATCATCTGTGATTTCCGAAACCGAAACCTACTGAAGAGAGCATGCATGGACAAAAAGCTACCGGATCTCCCCTAAGGAACTGCAGATGCCTCTTCACATTGAACTCCTGATCTTATTTATTCATAATTTTCTTCTCTTTAACAGCTCTCTGGCATTGACCAGAGGAGGATGGGTTCCCCTTCTGAGCCTTGGTTCCTCTCAAGGTTTCTTCCTTTATTTAGGGAGTTTTTCCTTGCCACTGTCACTTTGGCTTGCTCATTGGGGGCTCGGACCCGGATTCTATTAACTCTGTAAAGCTGCTTTTTGACGTCAGTTGTAAAAAGTGCTATATAAATTAAACTGACTGGACTCTTGCTCTGCAGCATTACATGCTAGGGGTGGGCCACAATATCGATATATCGTCGTCCTTGCTCACGCGATACGATAATCCGGCAGCAATATTGATATTTAAATTTGCCGACTTGCTGACTCACCGGCGCCGCTACCTTTCCTCTCCTCTGGGTGGCGCTGCTCGACTTGATTGACTTGCAGAGCAGAAGACGACGCTTGTTTTGCTCTAAACTTTGAAACTGCAACAGTTGGAAGCAAAAACGCTCGACTGAGACCCCAGTCTGAGTTTGACTTTTAGAACATTGATGGAACAGAGTGGATTATTTTGCGATGGCTGCGTCTCTCTCAACCAGCGTTCAGCATGAGTACACACACACACACACCTCGCTGAACAGCTTATTTATAAAGGTCTCAGTAGTAGTAGCGTTTGCTGAACTGTCCTCAACAATAATTTAGAACTGAGACAGAACTGTATTGCTGCATAATCTGTCTGGTACAGAAAAGGTTAAATCAGAACGCATTAGTTTTAACCCTGTCTATGCCATACAAATACGCAAGCAATACGCTTGTCTCAGTTCTATGTCCAAGAGAAATGTGTGGAACTCCCTGTAAATCTCACATTAGTGTTGTCATGTCTGAATGTATGCTTGATTGTACCTGGAAGATGCTTTGGACAAAACGTCAGAAACATAATAAATACATAATAAATGTAAATGTTAGCACAATGCTAGCACAGCTTGCTAAGTGACAAAGGGAGCAGAAATGAAGACGCTGAAATAACGGTTTCTCTGAGCTTCCGATCGGTCACAAAGCAAATATAGGAAATGTGACAATAGCGTTGCTGTTACTTAAATTAATAACACATCCCCGTGTTTCTGTGTAATATTGCGACGTCATTGTCGTGCAGTATATATTATCGTTATTGTGGGCCACATATCGAATATCGTATCGTGAGAGACCCTGCAATTCCCACCCCTATTACATGCACACATTCAAAGTTGTGTCAAAATTGGAGCTACATCACGTTTGGAGGAACCTTACCCGGACATGACTTGAGGACCCCCATTGTAGGCATTCAACTGCATTCTACTACATTTGACAAATAAATAGCTCAACACCTCTCCCCAACTTTAAGGCCCGAACGAGGGGTGAGCTAACAGGGTTCAACTGTACATTGTAAGCCAAATGCATGTATGTGTTTTAATATCGCTGTACGTTGTTTTGGAATGACCCTTTAATGTAAAGGTTAGCGATATAAAAGCAATATTAATTTTAAAAATCAAAAAAGTACCTCTAAGAATACTGTTAATATCAGACCAACAAGCAGTACTCGTAAAAGTAGCAGTACCATTAATCTTAATATGACCGACCCATAATACTAATAATTTAAAATACAGGTAAAACCATTGTTCAGACAGAAGCTTACTATAAAATGTGACCACGATTTGATTCTTTTTTCCAACAGTCTTCCAAAGATAGTTTGTTGTACTAGATGTCAGTAGTACAATTAGCCACACCCCAACCAAATACAGCTCATGAACGGCTTAACTGAATCGACTGCTACAGAACAAGTGCAAACTTAATGCCGCCGCCGCCGCCGCCCCCCCCCCGCAAAAAACAAAACATCTACACAGTGAACGGTACAATTAATTTTATTAGTACACACACACCAATAACAAGTTTAGCGCTTGCCACCAACACGAGGAGCGCTAACCTTCATTGGCTTAGCAATCTTCTGTTTGGGTGCAGACTTTGTAGGGACCTGTAAGGGAGTTAAAAAAGGAGAGCATTTTGTGTACAGAACTTCCTCAGTGGTGAAGAACCAGATTCAGGCTAAGGTGCAACATTAAAGTTGTACAACTAAAAAGACACTAAGAACCCATTACGTAAGTGGGTACTAGGTGTAAACAGTCCTTTTATTCTATGCCTCCTTCTGACACAAAAACGACAGAAGTCGTACTGCAACGCCTCAAGGGGCAATCGGTCCAACATATGCTATGCATGAACAATAGCCTACTACTAAAACAGTGTTTTATAAACATATTACATCAATCAGACACCTTTAATTCAAAGTATAATGCCTGCACAGCAGTACACCAGCAGTACAAAACTTTTCCCTACACCACATGTACCAGACTCCAGTTTAAAGTTCAGAGTTCTACCTAATTACACACACCATTAAGCTCAGCTCATTTATCAATGCTTCTGTAAATTCATTACATTGCAAACTTCTGCAGAACCATGACTCTCCAGGAACGGTCTACCAATGAACCATCAGATCAATCCAAGAATTGTTAAGATCTATGCAAAACCCTCACAACACGTTTGATTCTTACCTTGGTACTCTGGGTAGACACTTTCTTGGTTGCCTGCTTTGCCTTCTTGGCCTCCTTGGCAGCCCTAAAGAGTAAGTGTGGTATGGTTAACATGAATAATGCAGCCATACAACAAACTGATATATAAAAGTCCAAAAAGTTTGTATTTAAATAATTCTAAAGATGAAACCCAAATGTGCTGCTTTCCTTTACTCCCTGCAATCTAGTTCATCCCAAACCAGCTGGATGGAATTTAAGTCTGCAGACTGTAAAACCTAATTGTTCTTTCCGTCCGTTTTGACTCATCTTGCTGCCTTTGTTTCTAGAGGGTGTACCCTCTAGTGCCATGGTTCCTCAGAATTTTATATAGCAAACAAGCCTGTTCAGGTTATGCCTGCTCTGCTCCACTCCAGTACTACTAATCTAAAAATATTTTACATTTAAAATTGTATGAAGAAAATGACACATCTTGTACATTCTCTGAATAACCATTTACCCCAGTTTGACTATTTTCATCTCATGTTTCAGCAAACATAACAGATTTACAAGAAAGTCCAGTACCAACCTGATGGCCTGCTCCCTCTGTGCCTTGCGCACCTCAGGTTTCTGGTTCCTCTTAGCCAAGATCTCAGCCAGAGAGGCACCAGTAATGGCTCTCTGGAACTTGACTGCACGGCGGGTACGTTTCTTAGCCACCTCCTCCTGTTAGAGCAGAAAAGCAATGAGCTACCAAGAAAAACATTAATATCTACCTTAATATTAATTCTTGGTATAAACAAGCAAAAAGGTTATGACACATTGGAGCAGTTAAAAAAAATTATCACAAGCCACAATATTTGTAACAGTTTTGCACAGTACGTTTTTTTCTGGAATTTTTATATGCCCCAACACATCTGCCACAAAACGCAATCTTTTTTTTTTTATTATTTAACATTGAATAAGGCACAGCAAATCTGCACTTGTGCTTCTACACAACCCCTCAAATACGTAACCTAACTTACACTCAAAAGCTTATGTTGAACAATAAATGATCCAAGTTATAAATAAAAGTTCTCAACATTGCATTATGGCAGGCCCAGAAATGACCCAAAATCTAAGTAACCATTCAGCCAGTAAGCTCTCACTTTTACTTCAAATGATAGAGCAATAAAATTGGAACACAGCAATTCTGTACCTGTGGGTCAATAATATCACTAATTTTTGTGCAATACTCAACTGAGCAAAAAGTTGTAGGACTATAAAGACACTGAAACCACTGTAACATGCAAGTGCCAGTTGTAAACACAGTCCTTTATTCTATGCCACCTTTTGACACAAAAACGACAGAGGTCAGCCGCATTGCAACGCCTCAAGGGGCAACTGGATTGAACACTAAAGGGCCCATTTCAAGATTGAAATTAACGTATGACAGGTTTAGCATCTGTTGTACTTACAGACTGGCCCTTCTTGTGTTTGCGTCTATACAGAACGGTCCAGTTGATCTGTCTGGGGTTCCTCTTTGTCAGGAACGCAGACTCGCACTTGGCATTTAGAAACTGGAACACCTGAAACAAAAGAAATGTTAGTCAATACTGCAAAATACAGCAAATCCATAAAAAAAAAATCCCTATTTAAATGTATGTTTCCTACCCCACCTCACTTCTATGTAAATTGTGCTTTGTTTCACATAGTACACCCGATTCAACTGTCAATTGGTTTACTCAACCAGGCCAAACGTTTTCCTGCGTTAAGTTCAAATCAAGAGCGTTGAGAAGTAGAAATACTGCACAAATGTGATGCTCGAGGTATCTTGACAGCAACATATAGTACTAAAATAGTCAAACATGCATTTTTGAGCAAAGCACAACTCTCAAAGCAGAAATACACCGTATTAGGTCTTCCATATTCAATACGCCAGCGTTGCGCATGCAATCGTTAACCAAGCTAAATTCTTTCTGCCAAGCCTTACCTCTTTCTAATCGTTAACAAAACACCACTCTTAAACTTGAGTTTTATATCTCTACAGAAATTATATCTACAGATAGTGACATTCATGTCTCTGACAATTAGAGAACACTGAATATTTTAGCGATACCTTTCCGTCGATCCTGGCATATCGCCGGCCATGGCCGGGATAGATTTTGTACCCACTAAAACTGCACAAGTCGACCCTGCAAGTCACAAATAGTACATGGATATTAATGTAATATACATTTACTTTATCAGAAGACAGTACTTTCAAACCAATCTAAAATATTTCTATGGAGATGATTACGGATAATTTCGAACTCAACTTACTTCATGGTGGCGAACCGATGGGGAAGAGGAAAAGGAATTGTGGGTACTCGGTTTATAAAGAGAGGCATTCAACGAACACGTTGCATTTATGCAAACAAACCACCTTTTTGGAATTCAATTTTGATGTAATATCTTGTAAAATTATTTAAAAATATTTTACCTTCATTATTTTTTCAACCAATCACATACGCGATCGGTTGCCTGGCGGTGACACAAGCGGGAAGCATGGCGACGACGAAGAGAGCAATCGTTCCTGATTCCATCACTCGAATGTCAAATTACGATGGTATGAAGTTCGTGGTTATGTTAAATCCAGTGAGCTTTTACCAACGAATTGTGTAACATTGGAAATGAAAGGCATGCATTTGGATACTGCTATTTTCAATTGTGCTAACAATTTAAAACGGTGCGTTCGCTAGCTTAGCGTTCTAAGCTAATTTTTAAATTTAATTAATATTTATATTATTGACAATTTCTGAACCACGTTATTGTTCTCTTTCTCTGTAAGTTGCAAAGTTAAAGCGAGTGAATGCTTACGTTTAGTCAGGTTGACCGTTCACTGTGTATAACTCCATATAAAAGTCCCTAATATGTCAATATCAGAAGCTAATTGGGTTTAACCGTATCCAGTGTATCTGGATGATGAAGTTGCTAATACATTTGACGACTTATGTTTTATCGACGTTTAGGGAACGAAAGCAGGAGGTTAGAAATTGTTTGCAAATATGTGCTACCGAACAGTGTTTTGTGTTGTTTGTATGATAATGGTAATATTAGCAGGTAGAGCTGTGCAATATGATGGTATTTATCAAGATTGTGATGAATTATCAACAATGTATTAATAGGCTTTGCTAATATTAACGGACTTTGATATATGTTTCATTACAAGCAGAGTTATAATTATGAATAATTTGTTCCACTGCAGTGCAGATTTTGAAACTGTTGGCCTTCATCGGATAAAAAAAGCACATGACATAGTATATCATGAATTTCTTGAGGCATCATATTGTATTTTGCCATATTGCTAACACCTGGTAACTGCTTAGTAGTTTGTGTTATTGTACAGTTACCACTATGTTGTCCTATCCACCCGTTTAACCAGTGCTTTGTTTTGGCTGCTGTTTATGTCAAGGACCTGGTTTGATTGACCTTTCAAGTCAAAGCCTTCACAAGCTAGACCCAAACTTCATCTGCTCACCAGACACCCACACTCTTATCTTGGACCAGAACCACATCATCAAACTGGAACATCTGGAAGAGAATGTAGCACTTCAGCAGGTATCTCTCGTGTGTTTTTAACACTGCTGCCCTCCATGTAGCAGCAGACTGGGTTCTGCGCTCCATTCAGCCACAAGTCATGCTATGTAGTTAACACTGCACTCTGTAGTATGATGAAAACCACTATGGATAAAAGTGTTTGTTGGATGTGTTGGTGTAAATGGTAAAGCTCATACTATACACACTAAGTGCAAAGGGATACATGATCTATATATCATTGATTGATCAGAATGTGGTGCTTAAATTTAATTTCATTTCTGTTGTTTTCTTCATGGTGAGAACTATTTTTATTTTTCTCCCTATGAACAGCTGTCTGTTGCCTGTAATCGACTAGTTCGTATGATGGGGGTGTCACAGCTCACAGAATTGAGGGTCCTAAACCTGCCTAACAACAGCATTGGATACATTGAGGGACTGAAAGACCTGGTGCACCTTGAGTGGCTAAACCTGGCAGGAAACAATATAAAGGTATACAAAGTAATTGTTACTTGAGGAACGAGTGATGTCAGGACAGCCTGTATCATAAGATTCTTTGATTCTGTATTGTTTAAGGTGATAGAGCAACTGAGCAGTTGTGTGGCTTTACAACATCTGGATCTATCTGACAACAACATTTCTACCACTGGAGACATTTCAAAGCTGACTAATTTAAAGGTGGGACACACAGACTATTGTATGAATGAATTTATCTTTTGGAAGTGTTTCCCATAAATGAATTTTACTTGGGTGAGCCAGTGACATATATTTGGCAATGCATTTTAGCATTTTCAATCCCAGATGGCATTGTTATCTCAAACGGTATACCAATTAAATATTAAAAATGTTTATTTCCATACAGTTTGAGATATCAATGATTTTGTGATTGATTAGCTATTGGACATTCTACCCTCATTCTGGTTTGTTCATTCTGCTATCATGAGAAGGATTTAGTTTTCCAATTGTATATATTATATATGATTGCATGTGGTCTGCCTGGTAATAAAGAAAAAAAATGCTGAGTTGGTAGCTACAAGACTCTGACCTGTCTATGGGATTTAGGCAGTCAGTGTAATTTTAATTCCCGCCAAAATTGTATTTTTTAATGCATTTATTTAGCAGATATGAATAATTAAACTTATTTTAAGAGAATATGTTGCGAAAATGAAGAAGAGAGGATCTTGGTACAACCTAGTGTCCACTTATGACCTGTGGGTCTAAGACTACAGCTCTGGATGTCATGGGGAAAAAAAATCCTTCTGATGCTTACCCATCAGTAAACCAAATAAATGTATGCATCTCCACACACTCGCCTACCCTTTCTGCCACCTATCGTTAAAGATAGAATGACATTGTATAACATAACTTGGCAAGATGCTGACATTAGATATCAGTATATCACTAATCAAACATATTAGACATAAGAATGGAATGTTTCATCTTTCCCAGACGCTCCTTCTCCATGGCAACATTATCACAACACTGCGCACTGTTCCTACCCACTTCCCTTCAAACCTCACTGTTCTGTCACTGGCTGAGAATGAGATCCGAGACCTCAGTGAGGTATTTTTCATGTTACATTTTTAAAAATTAATTAAATATTTTTAATGTGTATTTAATTTCCTTATTTCTACCCACTGTTCACTAATGTTTTTCTTTCTAGTTGTCCTACTTGGCACTTCTACATGACCTTGAACAGCTGTCCATCATGAGCAACCCATGTGTGATGGTTACACCCTCCTTGCCTGGCTTTGATTATCGCCCATATGTTGTCAGCTGGTGTCTAAGTCTGAAGGTGCTTGATGGATATGTAGTGTCACAGAAAGAGGGGTAAGAGGAAGCATTTCATACAGTCAAAGTCAAAATTGAACCATTATCTGACATATTATTGTCAAACCACATTACACCATATTTTTAAAGAGCTACACTGTGTTTCCTGTATCTAAGTCTTAAGAGTTATGATAAATGGGGATTTTATTTGCTGTGGTTTCATGATGCTATGTGTTTTCTTCTTTTGATCATTTTTACCTCTCTTCAGGCTTAAGGCAGAGTGGCTGTACAGCCAGGGCAAAGGACGCATATATCGTCCTGGGCAACACATACAGTTAGTCCAGTACCTGGCATCCACATGTCCTTTGACCTCCTCATCAGCTCTGCAGTCTGCTGAGGATGCCAAACTAGAAAGGATTCTTAACAAGCAGAGGTGCTTTAGGGATTTTTCTTGGGAACATTTTAAATATTGCAACTGTCACATCTAGCTTTAGCAAACAATAGCAAGTTGTTCAATTTTGAATGCAAGCAAATGTGAAAGCATCAGTATTATTTTTGTCAGCTACATTAACATAATACTAACAATACTTAAACAATGAATTTACAGTACTTTTCTACCCATGCGTTCCTACAGGCAGCATCAAAGACAGCTGCTTTTGGCAGGTAACCACGCTTCCCCAAGTCCTCCTCGTCCATTTCAGCTGGATGTGGAACAACACTTGACTGATTCCGCCCTAGATGTAGACACAACTGAGACTGTTGCACACATCATTGAGCCAGGTTGGTAGCCAATTCTGCCAAAAACACTGCGGAGTGAGAGTTTATTTTATTCTTAAACAGCCAGTTCACCTCAGGAATAGTTTGATAGTTACTTGATGAATTTAACTTTTGCTTAACAAGATCCTTGATGATCTTGGTTGCTCTGATCTGCATAATTGGCTTTAGTTGTTCTGCAGGGAGGGGAGTGTGGAACCAATGATGTGTTCGGCTGTACATACAACCTTGCCCAGCGCTTTACAGACCTGTAAGGAGCTGTTTCTAAATCAGGATATCATGTTCATAGTCAGAACGCTTTCCACGTTCTCAGGACAGCTGGTTAAAACTGCTTTTGGCAATATCGTGTGTGAAATTGATTCACTCAGCCATTGTAATAATTCAGGTGTTCCAATCACATCCATGGCCACAGATGTATAACTTCAAGCAACTAGGCATGCAGATGGCTTCTACAAACATTTGCGAAAGAACGGGTCTCTTTTAGGAGTTCAGTGAATTCCAGCATGGTACTGTGATAGGATGCCACATGTGCAACAAGTTCCTTGTTACTAAATATTCCACAATCAACTGTCCATGGTATTAAAACTACTGTAAGTGGAAGAGATTTTTGAGAACACCACCACAAAGTTTTCAGCCACGTAAAATGGCAGAGTGGTCGCCAACTTTCTGCAGAGTTAATCACTACAGACTTCCAAACTTCCGATTATCTCAAGAACAGAGCAAAGGGAGCTTCATGGAATGAGTTTCCATGTACGAGCAGCAACATCCAAGCCATACATCACCAGGTGCAATGCAAAGAGTCGGATGCCATGGTGTTAAGCACGTGTAGAGACACGTTCTCTGGAGTGACGGATCACACTTCTCCATCTGATGGACGAGTCTGGGTTTGGCAGTTGCCAGGATAACAATACTTGTCTGACTGTTTGGTGGAGGGGGGATTATGGTGTGGGGTTGTTTTTCAGGAACTGGCCTTGGCTCCTTAATTCCAGTGAAAGAAACTCTGAATGCTTCTGCATACCAAGAGATTTTGGACAATTTCATGCTCCTAACTTTGTGGAAACAGTTTAGGGGTGGCCCCTTCCTGTTCCAACATGTGCACCAATGCATAAAGCAAAATGTGGATGAACAAGTCTGGTTTGGAAGAACTTGACTGGCCTGCACAAAGTCCTGACCTTAACCCGAAAGTACACCTTTGGGATGATTTAGAGCAGAGACTGTGAGCCAGGCCCACATCAGTGTCTGACCTCACAAATGTGCTTCTGGAAGAATATATATATAGTGTATGTGTGTACTAACTGTATTCTTACTGGGCTATTTAGTATATGTATAGGGTGAGGACTTCATGAGTTTACAGTCAGTAAACAATAATGCCCTCTGCAGTGGAATTGTATGGTATAGGGAGACTTCAGACATTTAATTCTAGAAAATCAGGCTTTGGAAACCTCAAAGGCCTGTAGGAAATGAATTTTAGTCTAATATATTGGTTCATTCAGATCTCATTTGTACAGCTTTAACCATTAAGATAGAATACAATTAAACATAGTAACAAGGTTTTTATTACTAAGTTAAGAAATCTAAGTGCAGTCTAGAGACAGAATGTCCTGGAAGTCGAGTGACCCTTTTATCCACTTTCATATCAAAGAATAGACTTTATCAAATGGAACCGACTGAGATTTCATTATCATTTTGATAAGAGAATAACCTCATTGTTTACATTATTAATTACAATGATACAATCACTCGAGGTAGGTGTGAGGTTTCTCCTATGTAGTTATTTATTTCTGCATAAAAGCTACAGATCTTGCTACATATAGAGTGAGCAACAAAAAAAACACTTTTCCCTGATGATAATCTAAAATGCAGAACATTTATGCATGCTGTTGCTTCTGTTTCCTTCTCACTATTTCTGTCTACACATTGCCAGTTATGATGGATGCTCCTGAAGCAGTTGTCCAGGTGAACACTTGGATCGGTAGTATGTCCTCAGCAAAAGTTTCTGATGCTCAGGCTCCTCCATGTGGCAAGGAGAATCTGGTTCTAGAGGATGTGCAGACAGACGAAGAGAAACTCCATGGCAGCCTCCTCTCCTCTGAGTCTCCTTTTCTTCCTGTTAACTCTGCCGTCCATGTACCATCTCCCCCAGACAGTGCAGATGAGGAGTTGGATAAGCCTGATTCACTAGCACCTCCAAACCCAAAGAACTGTCAAGTGAAGGTCATACAAAACAGAGCAGATTATTCAAGCCTTAGTGCACAAACTGATGGAAAAGTTCCTTTGAAAAACAAGGACCACAGCAGTGGAGCAATTGCGATACAGAATGGCATGGATGGAAGCAGTGAGCAGATCAGGCAGGGTGGCTGGTTGGTGTGTCAACGAGGTGAAGCAGCTGTGAAGATTCAGGCCTGGTGGAGGGGCCACTGGGCTCGTCAAAAGCACCCACAGGCCAAAGAGGTGCGGTGTGAGATACGCCTGTGCAGGATGCAGGATCACATTGTCTACCTGACTGCAGAACTGGAGAGGTAAAAAAAAAAAAAGATAATCTTTCTAAGTCCTGTTTGAGTGGAATTACTTTTTCATGACAGTGTACTGTAAATTCAAGATCCATGATTTTAATAAAGTTTGCCATTTTTGAGCTTATTACAATCACAATCTGCTGACTCTGACAGTCCTCAGTAATAGTAATAATGACAATAAGTTTAGGAATTAGGGTATTTGATCTCATTAAGTGGCATTTTAACTTGATAAGTGGCCAAAGCTTTAGTGAATTAGTGAAAGTGATTTCCAGTTATTGTGAACACACCACTGCACACAGTGCACCACAACGAAATTTGTCCTCTGTACGAAATTTAACCCATCACACGTGCACACGTGGAGCAACGGGCAGCAGTGAAGTGGAGACAGTACCTTGCTCAAGGTACCTCAGTGGTGCCCGGGCTGTGACTTGAACCTGCAACATTCGGATCTCAGGGGCAAAATCCTAACCATTAGGCCACCACTGCCCACTAGTAGTAGTTTTATACATTATTTTAAGAATGTGTCTTCGTTTTAAAACTAATAGCATTACTGGCACAGGGAGTCAAATTGAAGAATAAATAAAACTTTACCTAAATATAAATCTTTACCTAAAACAAAAACAAAACACTCCCATTATAATCAACAAAGCTGGCTACACTACCTACAGGGGTCACGTATGATGAAGTGCACCACCTTTGGCAGCTGTATATTTTTCTAAATTTGACACATTGTGCTGACCTAACAAAAATATCTTGCTGTGAAGCCAGCTTCTTTTCATGTAAGCATGGTTAAACAAGCTAAAAAATGAATCAATGGAAATTAATCCATCAGGTGGTAAAAGGAGAACTGCTAGATTTATAGAACTGCTTCAAGTATCAGTAATACCTCATTTTTTTAATCATACAATTTTTGTATTTATATATTCTAAACTAATGGTATTGCACCAGTCAGTATGTTTCCCAGTGTGTCTTTGCTGTCTGTATTTTTGTTTATATGTTTGTTTAGGGTGCGAAGGGAACAAGAAGAAGAGAAATTGCAGAGGATAGTTCAAGAAGAAGCTGTTAAGTTCCTCTGGAAGCAAGTCAGTATTAGTATGCCATCATTAGTACGCACAAACACACACACTTGATCTCCCTTTTTTTGTCTACTGAGTTCTAATGCTGTTTGTCTTGGCAACAGTAAGTCAAACATATGATCAGACTTTCATCATTGAATGTCTGTGTACCTTGCTACCAAAACAACATCTTATTACTATTTCATGACTTTCAGCAATATTCTAAGTAAGTACACAAATGTAGCGTTTAGGGTTGTGGCCCAAAAGTTCAGTTTTGGTCTCATCATTCCAAATGACTTTGTGCTAAAAGTTTTGAGGCTTATTTCTGTGCTGTTTAGCATATTGTCAGCAGGATCGTGGTTAGGTTTCAACAGAACCTTCTTTCAACTTTCTACTTCTTAATTAGAGTTTGATCACTGCTGATTGGTATTATCAATTCCTTTGATATTTTCTTATGTCCTTTTCATGTTTTATGGAGCTCAGCTACCTTTTCCTGCAGATCCTTTGACAATTATTTTGCTTTCCCCATGACTTAGAATCCTAAACATCAGTGCAGCACTGGATGAAAGATGCAAGGGTCTATCCTTTTATACACACTCACTCATTACAAGTAAACTGATCACAGGTGAAGATGGTTCCTTTAATAGGCATTTAAACCTGTTTGTGTCAAGTTGTGTGCATGTTATCAGGCCAAATCACCAGGATGTGTACACTTTTGATCAGGGTCATTTGGGTAGTTTGTGTTGTCATTATGATTTAAAAAGAGTAAACACAGTTGCTTGGCAGTAAATGGCTTCAGCCAAACACTAACCATGAGTGAAAGAAAAGTTTTGTGTTATCATTCATATTCTCTGACAAATGACCAAGAAATCATGAATTCTGTCAGGGTATGTAACCTTATGAGCACAACTGTATATAGGAACTACCTGGATGCCCACAGTAATAGATAACAAAAACTCATCAACATCACACATTCCCAAGTTGATGCAGTTGAATCACCAGCTTCACAATGCATATTGCTCATAGCTTATTACAAAAACTCAAAGGCAATCTAAAACCCCATTTACTTTAATATTTCTTTTTTTGCCTTGCAGCTTCAGGTTATGTTGGAATGGCAGTCATCAGTAAAGGAGCAGCTCGGTTGTTTGTCCCCCTCACAGAGCTATGCTGCAGGGTCTGTTCCTGCTGTTCCTAAAGACACAAACACTGCACCTCCCATACGCAGCGAGTTATCAATCCCTGAATCTGGCTTCCATTCTTCAGGGGAAAGACAGCGGGTGCTAGAGGACAGTCTGAGCAGCACAGCTACAGCCGGATCCACTGAAACCGTGCGTTCTGCAGGAGTCTCACATTCACCTGGAGCAGCTGAGGACAGTCAGGATGGCAGCTTATTTGAGCAGTACCTTTCTTCAGTGCTGCGGCAGGAAGAAGAAGAGAATGAGTCTGAAGAGGAAAGGCCCTCAGTCAGGAGAGAGACACCACAGGAAATGTCTGTTCTCTCTTTACTTAGTGGCCCAGATCCCTTCTCATCTCCTGATTTAGATACTGAAAGCACCCACTAATGTGAAGTGACAAAATAACTTAATCACTGTCTGCCATATCTGTATCCTATTGTTTTACTATATACAATAATTTTACCATGCTGTCCTATACTTAGAAACAAACAGAAACTCTGCTAACATGTAAAAAGTGTGGAACCAGTAAATGGTTATCTAAAATGTATTTTTGAAGAATGCTTTTTTATTAGACTAATTATCCAGAAGGAAGAATGTGTGGTAATATAGTACCAGTGTAGTAGGTTCTATAGGCTGTTTATTGATCATGATTCATAAATACTTAGAGAAGGGGAGAATAACAAAAATCACTTTTGGAACATTGTAGAAAAAAATATGAAAAAAGGGTCTGTATAAAGGAAAATGTTAAACATAAAAATGTAAGGGCTGTTTTGGTACATAAACTCATGCACATGGAGAGGGAGAGAGAAACAGAGGGATTAAAGAGAGAGAGAGAGAGTGAGTATATATTATTATTATTATTATTATTATTAGAAAAAATAGATGAAAAAACTGATGATTTCTTAGTCATGGTTTAATCAGAATTTGGCATCTCTCCAGTTTTGAGTTTTATTCTTTGTGTTATCAATGTTCTTCTTACAAGTAAGGTAAACTTAAATGGTATCATATGCTCAATAGATTTGGCAGATAGAGGTTTGGTTAATAGCAGGAAAATATATTGTACAAGGAATATTTCATGCAAGTTATGCAGTTAAAGCTAATATGGACCACTTAGCAGTTTTTGGTGAAGCATTCATTTAAACTCATACAGAGTTTAAGTAGTATAAGCCCATATTTCTTTGATTTTAAGGCGTCCTAGTTGCCAAAACGGGTATCAGCTCAACCCTCCTGTTTTGAAGGTTCTTTTGGATAGTCACCAATGGTAGCTCTAAGACCAACTTGGTGCAGATATTTTTTACATTTTGAAAATAAACCCAGTCTTCTTTTCACCATTGAAACCAAGGAAAAAAGTCAAGGAGAGCACTGACAAGCATACATTTTTCAAATGTTCCATTTAGTGAATGTAGACTTTTGTTTTTTTTCCCAAATAAGTGTACATATACATACTCATAGCAAATGAACAGAAAGAATAAACAAAAAATCATTCAAAACAAAAAAAGATTTGTAAAAAATTTTCTATTTTGTAATGTTCTAATGTTTCATATATCTTGGCAAGAACATCACTGGTACATATAACGTTTGAATGTTACAATTTTATGAATATGCACTTGTGACATAATGTAAGACTGTCACCTTGACTTATTCAGCATTTTTGTAGACTGAACATTACTGAGACACAGTTGAAATGCCTTTATCTGTACATAATGAGTTGGTGTAAATTCAGACATTTATGCCAGTATTTCAGCTAACAGTATTCTGTGTCATTAGGAATCCATTTTTATTTATTTCACACTAGATTTTTTCCTATGTTTTATGAATGCACTTTTAAAAATAAATAGTTGTGTTAAATAGTTTTGTTGTTCTTCAAGAAAAGGTTTTAATATTTGTTTAAAGAGAATTCTCAGTGTTTTTAATTTTTCAAATTTTCTTTTTATTTTGCTACATTAACTTATGCTGCATTCATAGATTCAGGGCAGGCTAATTTCAGGATTTTACATCACAAATCCTTTTTCAACCAACTAATGTATAGCCATTTTTGGTTTACCTTTTTATTGTAGCATATGCCTCGTTCATTGCTAACGCTCGCTTGAAGTAGTGGTAAGACACCACAGCTCTCACTCATTACGTTTCTCTGGAGTGGCGTATTTTAAATCTCAGTCTAAAGTACCGTTTATATCTTAACTGTTTTATGATGAAATTGTGAAAAAGATGCATCATCCTTTCATCGACATACGCACACTAACCAACATCGCCACATGGTGTTGCTAAAGAGAAAAGAACTAGGAGCTAACTCTGTCAGTTACGGTTTATATTGTACATATTTAAACGACAAAATCGTTTCTGTCGGGTATACTGATGACATGTAGGAATCAGAAGTGAAATGGTTTGTCCAGACATTTCACAGTGTTTTCTCCTGGTCTGGTAGTACCTGTGGGAATTCCCTCGCTGAAAGTCCCTGTAAAATGGTAGAACATACATTGACTCATGAAATGATCGCGGTGTCATAACGTCTCAGGCCTTCTCCCAGTGATGACCAAAGCCTGTTAAAAGGTTTTAACGGGACTGAATATGGCAGGAACGCCTCAAGGACTTGAACTGTGATCTTTCAGGTAGGCATGAACAGAATAGGTTTAATATAAGAATATATAAGTGGTCAGTTGTAAGGAATGCTTTTTTAACTGACCAGCATTCATGGCAAAAAAATGCCATATATATATTGATATAAGAGCAGTATTGAGTTTCGGGACAGCAGTATATATATATATACAGGTCCTTCTCAAAAAATTAGCATATTGTGATAAAGTTCATTATTTTCTGCAATGTACTGAT
>JBBIGC010000082.1:19675742-19685755 GCA_037576955.1 Lepidarchus adonis | reverse complement strand
GAGAGAGAGAGAGAGAGAGAGAGAGAGAGAGAGAGAGAGAGAGAGAGAGAGAGAGAGAGAGAGAGAGAGAGAGGCACTTCTTCCTGGCTCTGACTGAAGCCCTCACCTACAGGTGCACATCATTAGACCTGCACCAGTATAAAATGTCCCCAGGCAGACCACAGCTTCAATCAGACCTGTTCCTCTGAAAGGTAAGTTGCTGTTAGATCACTGCAGGCATTGCTATGTGAATCTGCAGCATTAATCCAGTTTTACCGCCAGCTTATATTTTAAGGGTTAAGCAATTGAGCTGTAAGTACCCCATCCTGTGACTTGTGTAAAAATCAACCAAAGGTTTTATTAAAGTGGTAATGTCCTTCTCCTGAGGGACTGTGGTTGAACCTGAAGAAACACATGGCTACTCTAAGATTTTACCTTCTAGCACCTTCACAGTGACTCCTAGTGGAGATTCTTTAATTGCCTGTATTAAACTTAAAATGTTTCTGGACTGTGGTGTCTTTAGTGCAGGGGTTCCCAACACTGGTACTGGAGGGCTGGTGTCCATGACCACTCTGTAGATTTGTCCAAACACTCACTACACCTGGTGAACAGGTGGGCTGAACCAGGTGTTTGAGGAGTCTGTGCTGGACACCCTCCCTCCAGGAGTGGTGCTGTGAACCCCTGCTCAGTGGAAAGTGACAGGAAGTTTGGTCCAAGAGTGCTTGGACTCAAATCTAGATGTTTTGAGGCAGAAACCATGTGAAGTCACCAGATTCAGTTTCACAAGTGGTGTAAACGGGGTGTGGGAAGTCACATGACTGATTCTGACAAATGGTGTCAGGTGTTACTCCTTGACATTCTGAAACAATCAACCCAAACTGTTTCTGTAGCACTTGGCCCCAGGGCATGCTGGGTGTGCTGACCTCCAGCACAGACAACACTGTTCATAGGCAAGAATAAAACCCAAACTTTAAAGCCTTCTGGAAGAAGTTTCCCTTTTAAAATGAAGGGGTCCTGGTTTGATTCTCTGACCTTCTCAAACTTGGGCGTGTACCAACTTGTGAACTGTTCCATTAACCCAATGCTTCTCTGAACTTCTAGACCTGCTGAGATGTCTGGCCGTGGGAAGAAGGTTGTTGCTGCCAAGCAGAAGTCCAAGGTGACCCGCTCAGCCAGGGCAGGTCTCCAGTTCCCCGTTGGCCGTATTGCTCGCTTGCTGAGGAAGGGCAACTACGCGCAGAGGGTGGGTGCTGGTGCAGCGGTCTACTTCACTGCTGTGCTGGAGTACTTGTGCGCAGAGGTGCTGGAGCTGGCAGGCAATGCCTCCAGGGACAACAAGAAGCAGCGCATTGCTCCCCGCCACATCCAGCTGGCTGTGAGGAACGATGAGGAGCTGAACACGTTGCTTGGTGCAGTTACCATCTCTGAGGGAGGTGTACTGCCCAACATCCAGGCCCAGCTGCTGCCCAAGAAGACCAAAGCTCCCAGAGATATTGACAGCAGCAAGGACGTCCAGTCTCAAGAGTTTTAGATCAAAGTATTGAATGTTTTTAATTATTTAATAAAGTTGTTTTTGGTATCTGTCTGTCTCCCATGCTGGTCTGAACTTGGGTCAGTCCTGTTGCTTAAGGAGTAGTGTTGGGTGACACGATCACCTAGACAGAACTGTAGGTCCTAGACACGAACCTGTCGTCTATAGGAAGCAGTTGCTCCTGACTGGCTTCACTGTGAGGCTATAGGTTCCTGACCTGCTTCATGGTTGCTTAGATCATGAACTTTCAGTTTGAAGCTGATTAAGCTCCTTCCCCTGTGGTTTAAGAGCATGACAAACCAGACTAGCACATTTGGTGTCAAGATTTCACCCAGTCTTCATGTGCAATGTAGCTGTTCCTTAAAATGACAATGCTCAAACTTCTATAAGCTTCAATTGTGATTAAATGGGACCACCTAAATCACTCAACTTTTACCCTTCTCCCTATTGCGTTTTGGTGCATTGTAGCTATTTTGTTAACGGAGTAATACAGTAAGTGGATGTCTTTAAACAAAATGATGGCCATACAAGGTGTTCATCTGTAACTCAACACTGGCCAAAATACTGAAACCCAGACTGGCTTGGATGCATGGGAGCTAAAACTATCCTTGACTTCTTTCTGGTAGTGGAGAAACGGGTCATCCCAGCGACTATGGGGCCAAGGCAGGGCTCTACTCTGGACAGGAAGGTAACCTCCCAGGGCAAATATTCACACATCTGCCTATAGGCAATTTATGCCTATAACCAGTCAACCTAACCCACAAGACTGAGCCCTGTGGCTGATCCAGCAATTGAACATCAGGACCATCTTGCTGTTTGGAGACGCAGCTAACCATTAACACTTTTTCAGCAAGCTTACCATTGACCAATTTGGAAATTTGAATGTTTTGTAGACCAGGGGTGCCCACACTTTTTTGGCTTACGAGCTACTTTTAAAATGACCAAAATGAGCTACCAACAATAAAAATGCTTATACACAGTATACTTAAATATTTACCTTGCATAGCACCATGAACATGTATGGCTCAATACAGTGCTGTACATTTATTTTTGACCAACAGCCAGAAATGCTAATCTGGACATTATCCCCTCGCTTTTTGGTGGGTAGTCAATGTCATACTTTCTAATGAATATCTGTTTTTGGTCTCTTGTTCCAGTTTCCCCATTAATTTTTACACCTCTTCTTCAGAAGTAAATAATTGGATGCTGCTAACTACATGACTACTTTGCTGGAGTTTTGCAGTAGTGTGCGTGGTTGACGGTGACGCTTGTTACAAAAGATGCTGCCGGATTGGATGTGCTATATGTCAATCCACTATCAAACGGCACATTGGGGATGAATGTTTGGATCTGTAATGCAGTGTTTTCTGTGGTTCATGGTTCACTTGCTTTTATACTGCGTGGTCTTACGTGCGCAATAGTTTATTTTTAAATGCAGGGCTCGGCAATTGACTAGCAGTGCGTTTGCGATTGACCGGGATCAATGTATTGGGCACCCCTGACGTAGACAATATCTGAGCAGTCAAGTTTAACAGGAGTTGACCACTAGCGGTGCTATAATAACAAATGGGTTAGATCGGTATGACGCACTGCAGTGACTTTCAACCAAATTGACACATATGGCTATGGGTGGATCCTGGCACCTAACCCCATGACAGTAACAACTGACTGAATCTGCCCTGATGGGTGACAAAAACACCCAGTAGACCTGAATAGTATAAACACCCTGATGACCATCAGTTACTGTGCTTAGAGATCCTCAATGAACCAGCTCCTTCACGCTGGATCTCCAACTCCAAGCTATCGGAGCTTCCACCTCTAGAACCTGAGACTGTTTTTTTTCCTCTGGTTGTTGTTGTTTTCCAATATTGACCAGGTGAGAATGGGTTCCTCATGGTTCCTCCTGAAGTTTCTTCCTCCAGCTTAAGGACATTATCCTCACCTCTGTCATTCGGGCCTCGGACCTCGATTCTGTAAAGCAGCTCTGTGACAACGTCAGGTGTAGAAAGAGCTGTGGAAATAAAACTGACTTGACTCGACTCCATCATAGTCTACCCAGAGCTGTCAGGAGTTTCTAATGAGACGCCACAAATGAACACACACTGCTTGATCTGCATGAAACCTCTCTTCACGACATCTGTATTTTCAATTTAGAACAATACAGTAAAACAGTCAACGCTATTCCACAAAGCAGAGCTGGGCAGTATGATGATATTCACCGTTATCGTGTCCATTATATGACTTTCTGAGAATAAGGCGACATCTTCGGGTTTTAATACACTGTGGAACATCTCGTTTCATCTTAAAGAACATTGTTAGTCTAGTACAGTGAACTGACTGTACTGTGGTGTAAGAACCGATGAATAAACATGACTTTCAAATTTAAATATAAAAATTTATTTAAAAAATTAATGCAGCTTTTTCCTTTGTTTCATCCCAACAAAAAATCATATAATGACATTGTGTATCAGGAAATTTTCTCAAAGTATTGTGATGTTTTTGCTGTAGCCCCAGTCCAAAACAGGAATACCCATCTTTCCTCACTGCCACGGAGTCACTTTAAACCTGGGAAACCTGGCTGTAAGACGTACCCCTGTTATAACGTGGGGTCATTGGGTTTCTCAGATGAGAACTGCCCGACACTTCTCCCAGCCACACAGACACGGTACTTCATGCTCAGGGTCACTGCCCAGGTCATAGGAGTAGTTCCAGGTCAGTTCTGTCCCCGCCCTGATCGGCCTGCGAGATAAAGAGAGATGCACTGTTCAACTTAAACACTTTCACCCTAAACATGTACACACTACATGTCCAAAAGCATCCAGACACCCCTTCTGTTTGGGTTGTGCCCATTGCCAATACAAAGGGTCAGTAGAGCCCTCCAGCACTGGGACCGTGTTCTCTGGACTGAGGGAGCACCAATACCTTTAGATTGAGCTGGAGGAGTGTTTGTGATCAGGAGCTAATTGTATCTGACCTCATTAACTGATATATGAAATATGAACACTGAGGAACTAAAAGTGGACAATTAGGTTCCTTACCTGCATGTAAAAAAGGCAATAATGGGGAATTTGGGATCGTGGGTATCACTGAAGACGTTCTGCACAAACAGGTTGGGGTCGCAACTGTGCTGTAATGGTAAGAGTAGGAGAACCAAGTCAAGACATCTAACAACATCAAACTACAGCCCAATAAATCTGATAGTGTGGTGGTGTTAATCAGTGTCTGAGGTGAACACGTTGGATCTAATGAGCAACACATGTGCAGGATCAGAGAAGGATCCTGAATACACAGCCTACATACATTAATGAACCGTCCAACGTTTCCTTCTTTAGAAGCATCGAGGAAATAAATTTTCTCCTGAGAACCGTGTTTCACTTTATCTCCTTTAGGCTTTGTCTGATCTGGAGGGGTGGCGTTTCTGTTTTTTTCCTGGTCGTCCAATCGAGGCTTCTTTTTCTCTACTTCCTCTACGTCATTTAGGTCTTTATCTTCTGCCAATAAAACAAAACAAGTTAATTTAGAAAAGCATAATAATGTAGAATATTACAGTACAAATGAAGTGTATATTAATGTATAAATTAATCTAAAGTATTAATCATTTATTTGACATGTTTAGATAGATGTAAGTCCACCTTGTATGTTGGAACTAGGTGGTGCAGGGGTTTTTATTTCCTCTTGTCGATCCTGTAAAAATAATCAGAACAGAAATCAGGTAAAAAAGAATCTAGCCAATCAAATCCTTGAATGTTTAACCTGAATGTTTCCAGAAACAAGCAAAAAACACTCAAAAAGGCCGTTCTGACTGAAAACAACAAAATAAAAACCTGTACAATAGTCCAGTTACACAGTTTTCAGTGGAAATTTCAAGTAAAGGACAGTTCAGTCATATTTTTCCAAAATGACACATACATATTAACGCTAACTGATATAATCGCTAATCCTACATACATGTACAGGGTATCTAAAAAAAAAAAAAGTAGAATATTGTGAAAAAGTTCAATATTTCTTGACATTCCTTTCAGAAAGTGAAATTATATAGATTCATTACACAGAGTGAAACATAACAAACCTTAATTTCTTGGAAATTCAATGATTATGGCTTACAGATAATAAAACCCAAAATACACTGGCTCAGAAAATTAGAATATTGTGAAAAAGTGTCATACACTAATCAGCTAATTAACTCAAAACACCTGCAAATCTTTCCTGAGTCTTTAAATGGTCTCAGTCTGGGAGACTGAGGAAGGTAACCCACAAAAGGTCATTGCTAAAGAAGCTGGATGTTCACAGAGCTGTATCCAAGCATATTAATAGAAATTGAATAGTGTACAGAAAAAGTGTGGTAAGAATAAGTTTCACCAGCAACAGGGACAACTGCAGCCTTGAGAGGATTGCGAAGCAAAGTCCATTCAAGAATTTGAGGGAGGTTCACAAGGATTGGACCGAAGCTGGTGTCAGCGCATTATGAGCCACTACGCACAGGCGAATCCTAAACATGGGCTACAAATGTCACATCGTGTCAAGCCGCTCCTGAACCAGAGACGTCAGAAGCGTCTCAACTGGACAAAGGAGAAAAAGCACTGGACTGTTGCTCAGTGTCCAAAGTCCTTTTTTCAAAAGAATGTAAATTTTGCATTTTATTTGGAAATCAAGGTCCCAGAGTCTGGAGAAAGAGTGGATAAGTACAGAATCCATGTTGTTTAAAGTCCAGTGTGAGGTTTCCACAGTCAGTGATGATTTGGGGACCATGTCATCTGCTGGTGTTGGTCACTGTGTTTTCTGAAGTCCACAGTCTATGCTGCATCTACCAGGAAATCTTAGAGCACTTCATGCTTCTTTTTGCTGACCAGCTTTATGGAGCTGCTGTTTTTTGACTTGACACTTTGGAACTTGAATACCAAGTCACAATCCTAGATCTGTATTTTCTTAGATAAGTGTCACTACGCCCCCTTCAGGCACATTAAAGTTATTCATTTCAATGTATATGTTCAACATCTGACAACTGATTCTCATATTGTCCTGCAAAATGACATGGACCTGGACCTGTTTCTTGTCTGTTTCCCAAGCCCTCAGCATGTCCCAACTTCCTTTTTTACATGCTCTGCTGTATGAGATCAGACAAACTGATGCGCTTCAATAACACATTTTAAATTACTCAACTGGTTAATCCCGAGTTAATCCAGAACCTTGCTGTAAAGCTCTGGTAGGGCAGTGTCTGAAGTATAGTGTGGAGGGGGGCGGGCATATCGTAGCTCCAAAAGACAGTGAGATTCGGTATTCTCTAGCCAACTGATTGGCTGCTAATCCTTTTTGCGGTCATGCAAAATTCTCTCTTCATTTAAATGTCCTTCAGTGTTTGTTACTCAACTGAACTGACTGTATTCTGAGTGTTTATATTTTAGGTGTCATATGAGATTGGTAGTATTAAATGAAACTGTTACCACATGGCCACTGGACTACTTTCATTTTCCAGTTTAAAATATTTCCACACTGCTGACATTTTAACGCCACTCTACTTTCAGCACCTGTGTAACGACTGACACGATTTTTCATTCATTCTGCTACTCTGACAGGCAAACAGATTATAATCAGAACATTTTATTATTAAAAGGTTAAATACAGCAATGGGGCCAGAAAAAACTAAATGTGTGTCAGTAAAAACCCTGCCCACAGTAAAATGAAGTCAAATTATTTGTGGAATGAACACCCATTGATTTTCATGTGTCACATCAATACATTAGATCAAGCAAGGTCCTACAATACATATATATACACGCATGTATTATTATTATCATCATTTTTAAATCAGTATTTACAATGTGTTAACTGACCTGCTGCTTCAGCTGCTCCTTCTCTCCATCTAGCACCAGTGAAGGTTGATCTGCAGGTCTCTGGATCACAGGAACATAAAGAGGGGGAGAGGTGTCTAGTTCCTCAGTGACGTTTTTTTTCTGCCCTGTAGGAAGAGTCCATTCCTCCACCACCTCCACTTCATCGTCTGACACAGGCTCATCCTTCAGCTTTTTAGAAGGAAGGGGCTCCTCTAAGCTCTGCCCAAGACTGAGGACCACACCTGGAGAAGGGTAAAAAATAAAGTGAAAGTGACCATTTACTATTGTGAACAGCCCCCATCCCACAAAGTGCACCACAGTGAAATGTTTTTTTGCAACCCAACCATCACAAGGCAACACAGAGACTAACACACACACACTCACACCTATGGGCAATGTAGAGTCAAGCTAAAACACAAGCCTTTGGACAGTGGGAGGAAACCGGATTAATATCTCTGCGTGACGGCGCAGTGCACAGCCATTTTCCAGCATCACAGAAGGTTTTTTTCTTCTTCTTGACAGAATATGACAACTAGATTGTGAGGTTTTACTTAGTTTAGCTAATCATATGCTGCATTTGGACAAGATCAACTCTAAAACAGCTTTTTTTTTTTACAATACAGACAGCCTGTGTATTTCAGTGCATCGACCGTCATGACGGCTAGGCTAATTCCTAAACGATGTTCGTTCTGGCAACTTGTTTTTTCCGGTTTCCAGTGGAGTATTGTGGGGGGAGCAAAGCATTATGGGCTGTGTAGTGCAGTGTGTGGAGTAGAGAAAGGGTGGGTAGTGTGGGCAGAAAAGGGCTGGAAAGAGTGTTGTTTATACTTGAGAGTTGTAGCCTGTTAGCGAGAGAGCAGGGTTAGCAGCGCACATTGGAGCAGCTTGAAAATGGGAACAGGAGCAGAAATTGTGCTCTGTACTGAGAGAAAAACTAAATAAATAAAGTCACTGGTCCCAAAATGGAACTCTGCCTCTGAGTGAGTCTCTGTGCTGGCTATTTCAGAAGAAGTGTTCGCATTCAAAGTTGAGGAGTTACCCTGAGTGATGCTGCCATTAAACCCTGAAGCCGAGGTAGCGGATTCCCAGCGCCTCTGATCACGGTTGCGAAGTGAGCACAGGAAAAGTTTAAGCAGAGGCACTTTACATGTTCCATGTTTTATACTGACCCATCACTGATCTATCTTTACAATTCTTTTAGAGCTGTTAATTGCTGCAGTAAACAGTACATTTAAAATCAACTAATCATTTGGGGATGTTGCCTTTTTGTACTGAATTATATATATTATATATTTTGGCGAATGTGTTTTCATGTTTTAGATAAGCTGCCCCATTTAAGGAAGAAGCCAATACCAGGTTTGCAAAATCAATATATAAGCCACAGCCTATCGTTGGGAAAATATGGTACAGTCTGGGGATTGAACCCAGGACCTCCTTTTTGTGAAGAAACCACAAAACTTTTTTGTAACCACTGCACCACAGTGTCACCCCCACTGCACACACTTCCTGTCCTCCTGAAGAAGTCTTTAGACTTTAAACCAAACACTGCAGCGCATTCTGTCTACACCTCACATAGACCTACCATAGATGGCTGAAGTTTTGGGGTATATTAGGCTCAAGGAAGGCCTACTTATGTAAAAAGCATGAAGACTCTCCTTCATGGTTAATAAGGAGTTTTGCCACAACAACTCACATTCCACATAGAGAAACAGTGTCCAAGATAAACAGGTTGAAGGTCTGGGAAAAGTCTGATCACACAGATGAAACTAAAGGGCCCTTGTGAAGGGACTTGTAAAAACGCATATGTGCATCTCTAATCAGAATTGGTTGATGCTATTGTATTTGATTGTTACTATTGCACCTCAGTTGAAAAACAGTGTGGAAAAACCCAGAATGAGTGATATTGTTGTCCCAAATTTGGACATAACAGTGAAAGAAACGGAAGTAGATGGTATCATTTTATGTGCCTCATGAAATATTGATGGAAAATCATTTGTAAAATGCACTGATGTAATTAAAGATGGAGATGATGTTTGAAACACTATAAACAAGTCTGTACAGAGATGTGGGAGAGTGAGCATGCTCTCCAAGGATCTGACTGAGAACCTCTTCAATAAAATCTGATTTTCTTTACTCTGAAGACGTTTTAGCTTAGCTTCGTCTTTATATTCCACAACAACTCTACTCACCTGCATAGGTACAGACAAAAGTTCCTTTGTCTAGGTCATCACGGCAGCGCACACCCCACCCTCGGTCTGAGGTGCGGAACACCTGCAGGCGAACGCGGAGCCCACGCTGAACCACACGATTCTGACACCTGCTCTTCTCACATCCGCACCAAGGGCCACACTCGTACAGTCTGTGGAGACGACACAGAGCATCCAGTATTACTCTGATCACAGAGAACTGACCGTAGGGGTTAGTCCACCACTAGAGCAGTTAAAGAGCCCATATCACAGAGAAATGACCTTAGGGGTTAGTCCACATTTAGTGCAGTTAAAGAGCCCATATCACAGAGAACTGACCGTAGGGGTTAGTCCACCATTAGTGCAGTTAAAGAGCCCATATCACAGAGAACTGACTGTAGGGGTTAGTCCACCATTAGTGCAGTTAAAGAGCCCATATCACAGAGAACTGACTGTAGGGGTTAGTCCACCATTAGTGCAGTTAAA
>JBBIGC010000082.1:19635800-19654746 GCA_037576955.1 Lepidarchus adonis | reverse complement strand
ACAGTACTACTTCCTGCTCTACAGTACTGTACTAATACTGCATCAGAGGGTGGAGGAACAATGTGTTCCAGCTTCACTTTATTCACTGTAACAGGACTGCTTAAATTAGCAGTAAACACCGGAAACATGTGTTTTAAAACTTTTCACCTGTAGTGTAGTTCTTCAGTCTTATGCCACAGAAGAACTTTTCAGTTGATGGTTCTTTAAAGAACCATGGACCTCTTTTGTCAATATCATCCAAAACTTTTCTTAGTTTTGTTCTTGGAAAGGTCATTCAGTTGTATACATCTGCTTGGTAACAAGCAGTTCTTTTTACTTAAGAACAAATCCCAAACCAGAGAACATTGCTGAAGGTCTGAATCTTCATGAAAACTGGAAGTAGATTTTAAGAATAGTTTGTGAATAATGTTTGTATATGCAGGGGTGGACAGAAGTAAATTGATTCGAGTACTTTACTTGAGTACTCTTCTTTTGAGAATCTTGTGACTTTTACTACATATTTGTGGAGGTTTGTACTTGTTACAAAGTGGAGATTTCTCCTCCTCTGATCAACATCGGATAATAATAATTGGTTGTAATGCAGCACTGCTACTGCAAAGAAACATGGTGGAAGTTTCTCACTAGAGAACCCATGGCCATATATGTGACATCATTTTGAGATGTTTGAGATGAACATACTGTAGATCTGTATTGTTTTTGCCCTGTTAACTTCAACCTAATCAGTGCCTTCAGAATCCTGCAGTGCACTCTGGGAAAGCATGCTGAGGTGTACAGATCAGTTTAATTCCAGATAGTTTTAAATAGAGGTTTAAATGGTTTTAAACTGCACTGTGATTGGTCAGATTCTCTGTTTGGTTCTAAAAGTAAGTTTTTAAATGGCAGTACTCCCGTACAGGGGGTCCTCCACTTATGTTGACACAACATACAGAATTTCATTGTTATGTCGCTGCCACCCCCAGTCCCACCCCTTTAAAAAGATTTGTGTAAAACTGAAAGTGAAAGTGAATAGCATAAAATGCTTAGAAAAGAACTTGGACCTAATTAAGGTTGTAGACCATCTGAGGCTCTTTTAAAGTCCAAAGCAAGAGCCTTTTAGGGACTTTTCTCATGAAGAGTGTAGACCCTCTGAATAATGATCTGCATGTTCTCAATGTTTTTTCTAAAGGTGAGTACGACACTCTTGTGAGGGAAGGCCGTGAGGTGACGCATGCGGTCGAGCAGGTTCTGGTCCACAGGAACTATGTCCCTGAGACGTATGAAAACGACATAGCACTCATCAAGCTCGCCAAGCCCATCACCTTCACCAAGTACATCATCCCCGCCTGTCTGCCAGATCGAGACTTCACGGAGCGAGTGCTCATGCAGCAGGAGGAAGGCATGGTCAGTGGCTTCGGTCGCCTTTACGAGGGCGGGCCTCAGTCCACCATCTTGCAGAAGCTGACGGTGCCTTTCGTTGACCGAGCAACCTGCATGGAGTCCACCAAGTTCAAGATCTCCAAAAGCATGTTCTGTGCCGGGTACGACCAAGTGAAAAAGGACGCATGCCAGGGGGACAGCGGCGGCCCGCACGTCACCAAGTACAAGAACACCTGGTTCGTGACGGGAGTGGTGAGCTGGGGCGAGGGATGCGCCCGAAAGGGGAAGTACGGCGTCTATACGCAAGTGTCCAAGTACATCAAGTGGATCGAAACGGTCATGGACAAGGTGATGCCCAAGAAAAAAGGTCCTGAGAAGGCCAGGAAAAAGAGGCAGACCCTTGGCCACACACCGGTGATACGGCTGTGAAGGGAGATCAGTCATAAACTCAAACACACAAATAAAGATTCTACACTGATTTACTCGAGTTCTACTGCCATCTGTTGTGTGGTTCTGACCGATAACAGGGGTCCCCAGCTCTGATCATGGAGGGTCACTGTACAGCACAGCTTGGTGATCTTCCTGATTAAACACACCTGGTTCAGCTCACCTGTTCATCACCAGGTGTAGTGAGTGTGTTTGAGGAGGGAAACTACCAAACTGTGCTGGACACACTGGCCCTCCAGGACCAGAACTGGACACCCCTGACCTATGAGCTGTCCTGCAGGGCCGATGTTCAGGACAGTTTGGTTGTTCTCCTACTCCATCACACAAGTCTAGAGATCGACAGACAGGTCCGGTCAGGTGTGTTCTAGCAGGGAATTTGTCAAACTGGACATCACACTCCTGGTCTGGAATGGTCCATTCTCTGTGGTTCATTTGGGTAAACCTGTAGAACAATATCACAAGCAGTCAGTTCCCTCGTTCCTCCGGGTTTTCTGAAAAAAATTCAGTGTTTACTCAAGATTCAGTCTTCTCTACTCCACACATAACCCTGACAAGGGAAAAAATAGCAGAGTTTAAGGTCCAGTCCCTGCAATGTGGTTATTTGTGAATGTACAGCTGGTCAATTTGTTGACAGGTTGAAGTCCAGCTCAGGGTTGAGGGACTGAGTCCTGGGGACAGACTCTGTGCTCATGGGCTACTGGGGAACACATGAAGGGGGCAGTATGTGGCAGCATATGTGGGCAGCACGACAGTGGAAGGCAGGAGAGTGAAGTGTTCAGGAGTTTATCTCAGCGTGATGGATCTTCAAATGTGGAACTTCTTCTTCTTCCTTCTGTTGAACCCCAGCTCGGGCTGGGTCAGTGCCGAACGAACAGGTATGGAGAGATTACAAACATAAAAAGCTGTCGCTATGTAACTGGGTTAGTTATCAGGATACTGTTGTCCACAACGAGACGTTCCTCAGTCTAACAAATAGACTCTACACTCTTACTTGTTCCATTGTTCTTCTACTGTTCTTTTCTGCTCTTCTCTATAGCATTAGGATTGTGGTTCCAGTTGGAGATCCAAAGCAGCTGGATCATAAGTGACATCAGAGATCAGTAGATAATGCTGTATTCCAGTAGTGAAACCTTCATGGTCTACCTCATGAAGGGTGTAGGTGCTGTGAATGATCTGCATGTTCCTGATGTTTCCTAAAAGTACTGTACATTTGTCACACTGGTTAGACAGAGATATAGGTCTTGTAGACCAGATCATGTCGATACACTACCGTGTATCATCATAGAGAGAAAGTTTACTGTTGGAATACAGAATCATCTACTGAGCTCTGACAGTAACTTATAATTCAGCTGCTTTGGATCTGCAACTGGAACAACCATCATAATGCTAAAGAGAACAGTAGAAGAACAACAGAATGATTAAGAGTGTGTTAGACCAATGTTCTCTTCACACTTACCTATGGATTCCCTTGCATTGGTTTGGTATGTAACCTTCTAGAACATGCAAAAAACAAACGGCAGCTGAAACCAGTTCAGATGTTTAAGTGGAAGCTACATGTTTCCAGTCACTGTTACTAACAGTGAAATGATAAAAGCCAGCATCTGCTGTCTCCTCAGTTCTCCCAGCTCACTCCAAAGCCCATGTCTTCCTGCGGCCTAAACGGGCCAACACCTTCTTTGTAGAGGAGATCCTCAAGGGCAACTTGGAAAGAGAGTGTTATGAGGAGAGATGCAACAAGGAGGAAGCCAGAGAGGTCTTTGAGGATGATCGGAAAACGGTAAGGATCAGTTTTGGAGACCGCAACACTTTTCATTTAGTGGCCAAACAGGTCGGCGAAGGGAAGTAAGAACATTGATTCATGGTATATTATGGTAAGTGAGTGAGTGTGATATCTAATGATTTCTCCACTAAAGACTTATTCTGCTTTGCTTTGAAAGGAAGAGTTCTGGACCATCTACTATGGTAAGCATGATTCTGCTGATCTGTGGATGGAGTGAAGAGGAGGAGATTGTTTCTTCTCATGGTTAGGGGGGTTTCTTCTTTAGATGGAGACCAGTGCAAATCCAATCCCTGCCAACATGGTGGCACCTGTAAAGACCTGGTAGGAGGCTACCGCTGCAAGTGCTCAGACATGTACAGTGGGATAAACTGTGAGAAAGGTCAGATTTCCACTAGCTTCCACACTTTAGGTGAACCCAGAAGCTCCTGCTGAGGTGTTTTGACTGCTTTGTGCTCTGTGCAGACATAGCTGAATGCCCCACTGAAGGCCCTCTGGCCTGTAAGCACTTCTGCAAACCTCTACCTGGATCCTACAGGTGTTTCTGTGCCAGGGGCTACAGCCTTCACAGTGATGGCAGGAGCTGCACACCTGAAGGTAAGAGACATTCTTCTGCTGAACACGAGGCGACCGATTGAGGGTTGCGCAGGATGCTTTAAAATGTGGTTCCTGAAGGGACGGAGAAAGCCAACTAACATCCAATCAACAGATAATTAAAAACCAAATAACAGGCAACTAACATCAAATTAAAATTAAACTAAGCTAATCAACAGATAAACAACCAACTAACACCCAATTAACAGCCAAATAACATCCAATCAACAGATAATTAACAGTCAACTAACTACCAATTAACTACCAATGAACAAGAACCCTTATCTTCTTTTGAAAATTATGAACTATGCATTAAATGATTGCTAAGAGTTCACTGAACACAAAAATATCCACTTTTTCAAAAGAAGATAAGGGTTCTTGGGTTCTCCAGGGTTAACACCCAGTTAACAGCCACTAACAACAAACAGCCCATTAAAATGCAACAGAAAGCCAACTAACATCCAATCAACACATAACTAACAACCAACTAACACCCAATTAACAGCCAAATAACATCCAATCAACAGATAATTAACAGTCAACAAACTACCAATTAACTACCAATGAACAGTTAATTAACAGCATAATTATAAAAGCTAAACTGGAGCAGAGTTACACATCCCCATTTGGGCTGCTGCACACCCTCCGCTGTTTTCATTATTGTGGTTTGTGTACAGTTGTTGTTTAGAACAGTGAACCCTGTGCTAGAACCATCCATGACTGCATGTACTGATATTCTCTTAGTCCAGAACCCTTGTGGGAACCTGCAAATCTCCTCTGAAAGTTCCGCCAGTCTGAACAAGAAGCCAAGTGTGCTCAGTGCTAAAATCTGCTCCCACGGACGCTGTCCATGGCAGGTGAGGACCAATGGGATCCAGGTAAAACTGGGGAGGTTGTGGGATGTTGGGGGTTTCTGCACAGTGCGGTGAAATGGGGAACAGGCCACACCGGAGTAGGATGTCCCATAAGGGGGACAACAATATAAACCAAAGGTGTGTGAAGTGTCCCCTGTCCCCTGTGGAGTAGGTAGCCTTGGTGGATGGCAGTGGTGACGTGGTCTGTCTCGGTGTGATCCTGGGAAAGAAGTCTGTACTCACGTCAGCTCGGTGCATCACTGCAGACAGTGAACTTCACATGGTGCTCGGTGGGTTTCACCTGCACACCCTAAACAAACAAAAGCTTCTAGATGCTTCTTAGCTGAGACCAGGGGTTTTCTGGTCCTGGAAGGTCGGTGTCCAGCACAGTTTGGTAGGTTCCTTCCTCCAACACTCTGGCTACATCTGGTGTCTGAGAAGGAAGATCACCAAACTGTGCTGGACACTGGCCAACCAGGATTATTTTATGATGAATTATGGTCTTTTAATAAACACTTCACAGACACATCAGTCAAATGAGTTGTGCCTTCCCATAACCAGTGGTATATCAGGATGAATCAGACAAATTTAAGAAAAACGTAGGAAGATCTTGATGAATGAGGCTCAGTCATTTACACAAGCTTGTGTCTCACACAGCAGGCCATCCCCACGAGAAGAGGAACGTCTCTGAAGCTTCCATCCAGATTCTTCATCAAAAATACATGACAGGCCAGCCTGACGATGACTTGGCTTTCCTGGAGCTGAAGGAGCCCATCACCCTGGGCCCCAACACCATCGCCCTGTGCCTCCCAGAGAAGGACTTCAGTGAGAACATCCTGATGAAGACGGGCAGAGGAGGAGTTCTGCTCGATGGGGCCAGTCAGCCTTCATACCTTTCATTGGACATCTGCCAGGACAAACTCAACCTGACGTTCTCCTTAACCAACAAGATGTTCTGCATGGAAGAGCAGAGGTCGGAGGCCAATGTGAGGCCACGGCTGCAGCAGAGACGGTCCCAGTGTGATCTGAAGACTGGAACTCCTGTGGCCACCGTGGAAGAAAACACGGCTTTCCTGACGGGACTCTTCTTGTCTCAGAGCGACTGCGCTCAGGGACTCGTCTTCACTAAAGTGTCGAGATATCTGCACTGGATCCGCCACCTGCTGCTGAAGTCTGAGGCACAACGCAGATAAGGCTGACGCTCATGGCCGCCAGGAGCTTGACGCTAATGAGATAAATCTGTGATAATGTGGAACAATGACGTGTTTTACTTTGAATAAAACAATCCCACTCTGGGTTGAGAACATGGCCTTGGATTATTACCCCCAAAATATCACACAGCAGCACACGGAGTACAAAACAACACCTTTATTTTACATAGCTGATAAAATAAACAAGCAACAAGTGATAAACCTGCACGACTGAGTGGGTGATAAGTACAGGACTATGCAAAAGTCTTCAGCACTTGAGGAGAAAAGCAGTTTAACTGGAAAGTGACTGTAAAACTACTATTCCAAAAAATACAAATAACAATAACACAGGAAACACTGACTGCATTTCATTAAATTAATCCAGGAGTGTCCAGCTCTGGTCCTTGAAGGCAGTTTGGTGCTTTACCTGTTCAAACACACCTGGTTCAGCTCACCTGTTCACTGCCAGGTGTAGCGAGTGTGTATTAGGAGGAGAGCCACCAACCTGTGCTGGACACCAAACCTCCAGGACTGGATTTGAACACCCCTGGCATGGAGAACAAATCTGGAACCAAAGAAGAGTTCTTCTTCTGAGCAGCTTAAACTGGTGTAATGAAATGCTGTATATTTATTCTAAAGTTGCTTCCTCACGCTTGAGACTTCTGCACAGTGCTGCATGGTAAAGCAGAACCAGTCTGAACACAGAAACATTTGTTTAAGTATAATTACAGCGGTCCCAGGGTTCCTGCAGGGCTTTGAGGAGCAGGTTCTGTTTTTTCCAGGCGAAGCAGCTTACGACACTGACGACAGAGGAGGGAAAGGGTTCTGCTTACTGACGACCAGCTTCTGGTGCTGGTGCGAGATGTAGCCTTTGATGTGACCCTACATGAGAGAGGATCATTCAGGTTATTGTGGAAAATGCCGTGTTTGACACACAGGAAGCACCTGTTAACAACCCAGAATTTCCTGTGGCCGGGATTCTATATCCCATCATCATAAATTTAAAAAGGCCACGATAACGGACTCAAAGTTCAATCTAACAACTATATTACATTACAGCCGTGGCCTAATGTGTAGAGAAGTGTAACGAGGGGTCCAGAGCCAGCAGCAGGCTGAAGTGTCCGCGAGCAAGACACCCTACATAGTTTTCAAGTTTTCTACAGGAAAAAAAAAAAAAAAAAAAAAGTTTTCTACAGGAAATGTTAAACTCCTCTGCGCCACTGCCGGCTCGGGAGATTTACACTGTTAAACACGGAGTAATGTAGCAGTAACAGTGGGGTGTAACAGTGTGTGTGTATCAGATCTCACCATGTATATCAGATTGGCTAGGATGCACTGAACTTCATCGATGTCCACATCTTCCACCTGCATCATCTTCAGTGCCACCAGGAATGCATCTAGAGGGAGCTGGTGTGTTTTTAGCAGAAGATACCTAAACAGAGAATGAGAAAAAGTCAAAATATACAGTTTAATTAGTCCTAAACTTCCTTCCAGCCTCATTGACTAAATACGAAATCTTTACGTTCCAAAGACTACTTACACTTTTTTGAAAAGGTTCCTGTAGGTGATTATCTTCAGCTTCTCAAGGATCAGGAAGATCCCGCAGCGGATGAAGAACGTCTCGTGCTTGGCCAGAGCCTCGTTTAGCAACAAGAGGTTTCCTTCACTAGAAGAAGAAAAGAAAAAGGATGGTCACAGGTGAAACCGGGGCTAACCTAAAAGAATTATTTAGTCTGAAGGTCAAATGTAGAAAGGAATCAGACCTCACAGCCTTGGTGACGTCTGAAAACTGCATCAGATCATACTTCCTGAGGAGTTGGACTGTTGGCATGTGGCCCTAGAAGTAAAAAACAGGCCAACACTCAGCATCCAGCATCTCAGCATTAACACATCACATAATTCATACGTGTGGAGGGTCTTCTCCTTACGTAAGTGTATCACATATAGCCTGAAATGGGATGTGGGAGCAACTGAGGAGAGGGCGTGGAGTAGAGCGACTGAGGATGGAGACGGCCCCTTTAGTCCACTTCCATACTCTGATGTGTGTGTTATGCATAAAAAGAAGAAACATGTTTCTTATGACTGATAAGATTGTGTTGAACTCCCTGTAACTCTCACATCAGTGTTGTCATGTCTGAATTTATGCTTGATTGCTCCTGTACCTGGAAGTCACTTTGGACTACAGCATCAGCCAAATGAGTAAATGTAAATGTAATTTAAATCCTATAGGACATAATGTCATGGACGAATATCAGTATTGCCATTACTCAGTTACATTTTTCAATTGTGATATTTTTCACTATATTAAAGGGCATCGATCACATTTCTCTACATTAAAAGCATGTAAATAGCTTCACCCCTCCATCCACCCAGTTTGAAAATGGAATCTAAGCTTTAAGAACGGAACTTTCAAATCATGAGGTTATAAAACCAACACAGCGCAGTGGACCTGCAAATAGTCTGTAATAACGATGTGCAGACCTAGTTTTCTATACTAGGCCTACATGAACATTACATCAGTATTGATTATATACGGTCGTATATCAAAAGTTTGGGCACCCCTTGATGAATAACAGATTTGGGTGATATTGTAATTGTAAAGATTTTACACAGTCTCTCTAGGACATGGAAAGAATACACAATATTTTCAGCAAACATTGATGCATAGTTACTTTTTATGCCATAAATACAACAACAATAAAATATATATATATTATTATGTCACTGTGCAAAACATTTGATTACCCTAAGAGTTCCAAAGTCTCAGATTCTTTTCAGAAATCCAACGTCAGAAGTATGCAACAGAACATCTACAGAAGCCTGACGCGTTTTGGAAACAAGTGCCATGGACTGATGAAGTTAAAATAGAATCTTTGACCACAATCAAGAAAGGCATGTTTGGAGAAAAAAGGAGCAGCATTTCATGAAACACCTTTCCAACCATTAAGCATGAGAGTGGATCTATTAGGCTTTGGGGTTGTGTTGCAGCCAGTGGCACCGGAAATATTGCATGAGTGAAGAATGGATTCCACTAAATACCAGCAAATTCTGGAA
This sequence comes from Lepidarchus adonis, assembly GCA_037576955.1. Classification (NCBI taxonomy): domain Eukaryota; kingdom Metazoa; phylum Chordata; class Actinopteri; order Characiformes; family Lepidarchidae; genus Lepidarchus; species Lepidarchus adonis. Next base: position 19,645,474 of record JBBIGC010000082.1, on the reverse strand, counting down.
GCAAACTTCACACCATCTGTAAAAAAGCTGAAGCTGAAAAGAGGATGAGCTTCTACAACAGGACAACGATCCTAAACAGACCTCAAACTCCACCATGGACGACCTCAAGAGACACAAGCTGAAGGTTTTGGAATAGCCATCACAATCCCCTGATTAAACATTACTGAAAATTTGTGGGTAGATCTTAAAAGAGCTGTTCATGCAAGACGACCAAAGAATATTACAGAACTAGAACCTTTTGTGAGGAAGAATGGAAGAAAAAATGTGTTTTTTTGTTCAGTTTATGGCATAAAAACAAAATTTTGGTGAAAATATTGCCTTTTTTTCCATTATCCTAGAGAGACTGTGTTAACATCTTTTCAATTACAAAATCACCTTTACACTTAGTGGGGGGTGGTATCGCTCCTAAATGCTAGTGGCAATGGCTATTAGCACTGTGCTATGTTGCCCATACTGCCATTTGGCTTCTGCACACAACATGAAGATGTGACGGATATTCAGCTTTCATTGAAGACGCTGAACCAAGCTCTCAGGATTGACACACGTGCTTACAAAAAAATGGCTCAAAAACTTATGTGCTGTGTCAGTGTATGTAGGACTTACTAGCAGCATCTTCACAGGCAAGAGGTAGATGAGGATGAGCCGCTTGTTCCTCTGGCAGGAGCGATGGCTGTGCTGAAAGGAGAAGGACAGGTACTCTTCCGCTGAACACACACACACCACACACCACACACACACCCCACACACACCCCACACACACCCCACACACACCCCACACACACCCCACACACACCCCACACACACCCCACACACACACACACACACACACACACACACACACACACACACACACACACACACACACACACACACAGTGAGCGTGCAGAAGTTCTGAAGAGCTGTGTATTCATGTCTGATGATCACTCCAGGAACAATAGCTGGTGTAAGATTCTAACCTAGTTGGAAGTCGCTGTCGAACATGGCCTTACGTCCCACGTAGTACTTGTAGGTGACCCTCTGAGCCATGCTGTAGTCGTCCTTCAGGTTGGAGCTGTCGATGGCCCTGATCAGAGGCTTACAGAGGTGCAGCTTATTGATCTGGAGGAAAAAAAAACCCATCAGTCTCCTTCACCAGGGCAGTGAAAACTCCACAATCATCCCCATACATTTGGAAGTGTGGAATATGGAACCAGTTTAAAACATCAATATGTTTAAAGGTTCCGTTACCTTCACATGAAGGAGCTCATGTGTTGTGCCTTGGTTTTCATTAAAAAATGATTTTGTGTCTGTTTTAGGTCTATTATATAGTGTGTTATGATCATTTTCCTGTCTATTTCCCACTGCTGTGTGAAGAGTTTCTTGGGTTGATCCAGTGTGTACAGCATAGTTAACAAACTGATTCTGAATCAGTCCAAATTGTGAAATCTGAAATTTCATGAGGTTCTCTTCCTAAAAAACACTACAAAATTTGAACAGCAGAAAAAGGTCACAAAATCTTCTCTAAAGAATCTGGACTCCAATCACAGTCAGACAGATTGTGGACAAATGGAGGAATTTAAGGACCGTTCTTTCCAGGGTTGTAGCCCAGTCTTGACCTGGAGATGTGTTCTAAAGCCTTAGGATTGTCTTGTACAGTACCTAAGGCTGCTATGCAGTATGAAGTTGCCTGAGGCCTTGTCCACTTAAGAGCCTCATGAATTTCTCTCATTTATAAGACTTTTCCTTTCTTGTCTCTGATATCACACAGCACTCGCTCTACACTGCTGGTGGTCATAGCCTATTTGCTGAGAAGGTTCAGTGGGAGGGTCAGGGCCAGGCTTGGAGCTCTGCAGCTGTTCTAACACACAACAGCAGGCCAAGATGGAAGACAATGCTAAACACACAAGAATGGTTAAAGAAGGCTAAAGAGAATGTTCTGGAATGGCCAAAGCCAAAATCCTGATCTTAATCCAATTGAATTGTTGCAGAAGAACCTGAGAGCACTTCAAGTGAGCAAACCCACCAACGTCCCAGAGTTGGAGCTGTTCCGTACTGATGAACAAGGAGGTGTCACCACACATCTGTCTCTCATTAGTGAGCTTTGTTTCAGTTTCACCCTGTGTTGTATGTTATTTTCACGTAGGAATTTCACAAACCTTCAAACACCACGCGTGTCTCGGCTCATTGTTAGCAAGCAGGTGACCGTGTTATTAGGGCTGGGCGATATGGCAAAAATGTCATATGATATTTTGGGAAACGTTTGTATTAGAATTTGTACATTTGTAATGTTATGTATTTTTTCATCATCTTTTAAAATGGAACAAACATAAAAGAGCCAGCAGGGTCATATTTATAAAAATAATAAAAATGTATAATGAGTAGGAATGATTTTTATTCTGTGTTTCTCAGACCACAATACAAAAAGTTCACTTAAGAGAAGCTAATAAAAGTGTTTAAACACAGACGATATCATGAAATGCTCACAAAATCATTTTGTTGCCACAATAAATATCGTCATATTGCCGGAACTATATGTTACAGTGGAAAAATTGCAGCATAAACAGTTTTCTGTAATTTAGGTCGACATTATGGCCAGTTTGTCTTCACTGAACATTGTTAATATTTTGAATGTAAGGACCAAAGTCAGCGTCAGTGTTAATACCTCAGCACAACACCGACACTACAGGATGTGAACATGAACGTGGAGGCTCTAACCTTGAAGTAGATCTTAAAGAGCTGGTTTATGAGGAACAGCATGCCCCACTTCTTGGAGTCATCGATCCCAGCACGGCTGTGAATGAAAGAGATGAAGAAGAGATGTTCAGATCCACCACTACTGGGATTCAGCCACAATTGGACTAACTGGACTAAAATTACTCTTCAGAACACTGAAATATCAATATCTAGATATCAATGATTGATCATGATGCTTAAAGAAGACAATAACAGTACTGTGATCTGCTGGCGTCCTCACTCAGCCTCTGCTGTATCAGTATTCCTACAGAAGCAATGATTAAATCGCCCATATTTACCATTATAACTATATTTCGTTCTTTCCCCCCCAAGGACAACTTTGCCATAGTCAGAGATGGTCTGAGACTCTCCATACTGAATACTCAGGAATGAACTGCACTTTTAATAAAGTAAGGAAAACAAGGATTGTTCTACAATCTAAATTATAGGCCGGGCCAATTATCATAGTCGATATTAGACATTTTGCTGATTATCGTATCTGTGCGATTTTGACCATCATCGATATTCAGTAATTACAGGGCAGCTCCGATGCCGTCTCTACCATCTATGCCGTTTGCTCTCAACTCGCTGCTTCATTTAATGTCCCGCCCACAACCGTCTCTGATTGGCTATCACACAAGGAGAAGCCAGTCACAGTAATGTTACCTGTACTGACAGTGTTTATAGCGTTCAAACAGAAAGTTTCACAGTTTGCTAAAAGGTTTATTTAATATTATTTAAAAGTATGTTAAAATAAGTTTAAGTCATAAGCATTTTAAAAAATTATTTAAATAAAGTTTTGTGTTTGTAAAATTAAAAAAAACACAACAACTGCATGTTGCTTCCAAATATTGGTATCAGCCCTGAAAAACCAATATCGGTCGACCTCTAATCTGAACCTGTAATATGTTATGCGATCCTAGTTCAGTGCATGTAGACATATGCTTGTTCTCACTTGTCACTGGCGCACACTCGAAAGCAGCTCATCAGCTGTTCTGCTGCCTTCTCCAGCATGTCTCCCACTTTTCCTTTGCCCTTCTTCTGCAGCTGCTGCTCCGCCTGCACACAAAACCACAGCAGCTCAACACCCAAAAGATCAGCACAACACAGCAACAGCAAATTTATCCAGGCCAGTGCGTGTGTTCTCTGTTTTTATCCATTTAAAATCAATTGCTTGAGGCTAAAGTGAGAATATTGTATGCTCTGAACTGTCAATGGTGATTCCACACAATGGGTGGAAAGTAACAAAGTACATTTACTTGAGTACAGTACTGAAGTCGGGTACTATACAGGAGTACTCATTTTTAGGGAAGTGTGACTTTTACTCCACTACATTTTTGTGGAGGTTTGCCATTTTTGCTGAGATGTTTGTGTTTTATTCATTGTTACTGTAGAAAAAGAGTTCATGTGGATTAGTGGATGAGATGGGGGGTTAATAGTGCACTGTGCTCCAATGCGTTTACTGCTGTGGTGTATGTTGAAACATTAAAAAGCGCATTTCTATGTGGAGCAATTTTTCCTAAATGCTTTACTGTAATATGAGACCGTTCATGCATGTTGCTGCTGTTGATGAAGCGCATTGTTGTTCAATAAAGCCTCTGCTGCATCATTACATGCATGAGTTCTGACTTAGGTCAAAATTCAGGAATCCCTGTATTGTTATAGCTGCACTGTGGTTGGTCAGATTACTCTGTGTGGTTCTCTGTTTGGTTCTAAAAGCACTGTGGCACAATAACACTGTGGTGCTATTATAGGGAGAATGTACTTTAGAATACTTAAATGCAGATTAAATGACAGTACTGCAGTATTATAACTTTAACTTTTAACTATTTCACTGAATACTTTTCACCTGTAGTGCAGTAATATCTGACCAGGTGTATCTACACCTGTGAGCTTTGTCCATTTCTGTTCACCACTGAAAAGACTTAATAAACTTAATCTGGGGCAAGCTGGACTACAGAGCAGGGGTGTCCGGCTTCTATCTGGGAGGGATAGTGTCCAGTTTGGTGATCTCCTTTTTTAGACACACTGTGTTCAACTCACTGATGAAATGTAGTGAGAGTGTTTCAGGAGGAGAGCTAGTGAACTTGGGCTGGACACCGGCCCTCCAGGATTGAAGTAGGGTCTGGACAATACTCAACACTTCCTAATTTTACTTTAAGAGATGAAGGTGCACACATGGCAGAGCAGCAGCCTCAATGCAGTCCTAAAAAACACTATTTTAGGCTAATAAGAGAAGGAACAGGCCCTCAAACTAAACCCCAGAGACTCTCCTCTCATTACTTACATTGTTGGCGAATATTCGCAGGTCGAGGGTTACAGCAAACATCACAGGCAAAGCCCTAAAAAAAACAAGAGATCAACTGTATTCATAATTACATTACATTGACTTTCTAAGCTCAATGTTCTACATCTATATAACAACCCACTTTATTTATTCAAATATCACATCACATATTTACAAATACAGTAGAGTCTCACCAGTTCTCTTCTTTGTGAGCTTGAAACGCTTTCAGAAATGATGTATGATGTTAAGGTGGAGTAAACAAGCAAAAAAAACCAACAGCAACAAAACAGATTCTGAAATTTCTGCCCTTATCGACCAAGTACAAGTATTTCTTCTGGAAGATCACACAAGCTCACAGAGTGGGGCTGTAGCTTAAACACACAGAACTTACAGATCACTCGCCCTCTGCTGCCTTAATCACTACGCCTTCAGAAGCAACACCAGCATGAGAACTGAGCATGAAGAGCTTCATGAAATGGGTTTCCACAGCTGAGCAGCTGCTCAAGAGCTTAACCACTAAAAACAACTCTATATTGTGATGGCTTGATGACAAGGTCAGAGCATCTCCAAAGCCGTGGGTCTGATTTGTTTGGGGTGTTCCCAATAAGCAGTGGACAGTACTATCTAAAAGAAATCCAGGGAAACTGAAGACAAGGTCTAGAGTGGCCTGTCTGATGTGAGAGCATCAGAGTTTTTACATCATCTTGACAGCTCACATGGGGAGGAGATGGCAACAGGATGCTCTATGAGAAGGTTTCTTCTGAGACCAATATGATGGCTGTTCGATATGATGTTCAGCCAGGAAACCTTAAGCCCTGATGTTATAGATGTTACTGATGTCAAGTTCTTAAGCACTGCTGCAGACCAAGTTCACCCCTTTATGGCAACAGGATTCCCTAAGGGCAGTGGCCTCTTCCAGCACTGCAAACGTTGCTCAGGAACCTGACCTATCCTCCAGACTGAGCATCTGAGGGATGTGCCAGCTAACGTAGCCTGAACCATGAAGGTCCCTCCTCGGGTGTACTTAAAAAATCTGCTGCTTAGTGCCAAATACCACAGCACACGTTCAGAGTCCAGGCCTTGTGTTGGTAGCATGAGGGGGCCCACACACTATTAGGCAGGTGGTTTTAATGTTATGGCTGATTGGGTTGGAAACTAGACATGACTTCTAGACCCACCTGAATTCTGTTCAGGGTTTGCGAACAAATGGTCATGAATTCGATTTCCAAAACCAACCAACAGGCTGAAGTGCCCTTGAGCAAGACACCTAACCCCCAACTGCTGAACCTGTACATCACGTGTCTGCTAAATGTAAGTGTTAATGTAAATGGGGTGGTGATAACACGGTTTGGATCACATTACAGTCCACATTTGTTGTGTGAGAGAACAGTCTCATTTAAATAAAGGAGCAAAACTTCGCAGTAAAGCATTGAAAACTCAACAAACAGCAGCAAACATCTTCACTATGTCCCAGGCTAAAGTGTAGGAGGTGGAGATGCGAACCCAAAAACGGGACAATAATAGTGAAAACAGTTTTTTTGACTCTTTACTTTTTAAAACCAGATCATAGAAATATATGATTTCTGAACTTGTCACATTACATGTAAATGGAGCTAATCACATAAGTCAGACCAAAATAAGAAGAGCTGTTATAATGAAAATACTACAGCACAGTTTGTCCTGTTAGATGGTCAAGAACTTCACTGACCCTAGAACATATCAAGATAACGTATCAAAAGGTTAAATAATCCTTAAGTCCAATTTCCCATGTAAGTAATGGACCGATCGCTCACCACAACAGAACAAATTCAAAGACGAATGTGCTGGTTATGTGCAGTAACGTAATGCTGCCTTCCCTTTCCTGCATTGTCATTGTAAACAGGTCACAGTACACATGTGTGTGGGCATCTGTAGACCTCAGCATGATGAGAAACACTAATAGATGATCTCAGAGGAGCGCAAACACCAGTCCTCTCAAAGCAGACTACAGTTCAATGTCATTACAGAAGGATATTGCACAACCACTGTCTGGTATTTGTATGCCTCCACAAAGTCATGGTTGGCCACAGCGTAAGTGCATCTGCAAAGACAGCAGAGTAAAGAACAGCATTAGGGAAGAACAGGAGTAAGAATTTTAAGCTAGAAAACTCTACAAAACAAAGAGGTTAAAGAAAGCGGCTCCACACGAGCAGTTTACCTCAAATGTGCTGCAACCATTTCATCGTAAGGGGGTTCCAGCACCTGCTGACACTTGTCCTCTGGATTGGAAAGCTACAAGTGAGAGTAGAGCAGTACAGTATGATTGTGCTCAAAAAATCAATACAGATAAATATCACGACCTAATCGTAGACCAACCATACATGGATACTAAGGCTTCTGTATCCATATTGGTGGCAGAAATTTTTGTAAACTTTGCAATTGTGTAACGGCAGTTTAGGAAAAGAAACATCAACAACGTTACAGTGCACAATACAGTTATGTGGTGCCAGCAAATAGTGTGCACTGAATGTGTGTGACGTTCAGTAGGCGTATGTATACAGTATGTAATGCTAACAACCTGGCTAGCTAACAATGTATGTAGCATACAGTGAGATCATCAGTGCATTGTTGAACTTCTTGTTTCATTTTAAATAGAGCACCTTAGTAAAATGACTGATTACATGGAGTATATACACTAAATAAACATTGTTTGTACTCATTATATGTACTGTCTCTTATTGACGCCCCTTCTCAATAAAGCCGGGTTTGAAGAGATGTCGAGACAAATAGACGCCGGTTTTTGAATAAATGCTGGAGCTATTATTGGAAAACATGTATTTAGATATTTTTTATTATGGCACTGTTAGTCCTTTTTCATTTGTTCCATCTGGCAACATGACGGGAAAATGCATATAGTGACATTTCAAGTATTAAAAAAAATTATTGACATTATAATTTTGCCCCACATTATCACCCCACATTAACAAGCACCTCGTCACCCAGATAATGTTAGCAGGAAAGTTACGAGTGTTTCAATAACGTACATCGATATGTTCATCCATTCTAGCTAAAGTGACATAAATCACAAACAAAAAACTCACCCTACAAACCTCACCCTAAAACTTTCCTACTGACGCATAAGGCATAATAAATAAACACATTGCTTACGTTTTAAAACATCTTAAGGGCTGATTAGTAATAAAGGCATTTTAAACATTTTAATTTGATGTTTGTCCCAATGTTGTTGCCCCTGAAGTAATTGGAATGTGAAACCAGGTGAGAAAACAACTTACCTGTAAACGAGGGTTGGCTACATGTGGGTGCTTGAATGAGAGCATTTCTGCACAGAAGACACCGTACCTCTGGTCAATGGCCTCCTGCACCTGTGGAAACAGCGCTGCTACTAAGTCACTATGGCACTGACACCAGTCACACTGCCCGTGAGGGGTGAACCATCCACTGCTCGACAGTCACAACTGCAGTACTGACAGTTACAGTAAGCTAAACGTTATCAGAAACACTACTGGAAATGTGCTGCAGGGTTTTACTACTTCACTACATAACGTGGCTTATAGTGGTCAAACATTTTTTAAAATTCACATATATAAACATATACAGCCAAACCCTGTTATCTCGCCAAACTCGCCTCTCACCATGAAAGGCTGCAGGACAGATTTTCCTTCCATGTTATTTACCTTATTAAGCTACCAAACTCGCCACAACATTCAATGTGTCCGGTGAATGCATTTCTCCATTTATAGCTCTCCAAACTCGGGCCAGTTTTAGTGCTGTAGCATAGAACGTGATAAGTGCTAATTCTATAGGTCACTGGTGGGTGGGCGACACTAACAGATGATGGACCAATCACTGATGCAGTCTCAGTCTGCTTGGTGTCTGGACCAATCAACACATGAAACCCCGCTGTTTCATAAAGCCTTAAATCTCTGTCAGAAGAGTGCAGTCCTCCAGCACTGGGCTGTGGAGCAGAGGAGCTACAGTACCACCCACCCACACTGCACATACACCGTCAATAAAGCCATGAGACTGTGTAAAACAGAACCCACCTGCTGCAGGTACTGATTAATGGTGATGTGAGCCATTCTGATTCTTCAGGCAGATCTAAAACAAAACAGCTTCAATCAAGTAGAACAGAATGACACTGCCATTTACATTACTAGATTATCAACTCTGTATTAATCAGTGTGTTTTTTTCAGTTAGCACAAATGCTAGTTAGCGCTCTCGTTCTGTTCAACACTCAGTAACTAAATACACCAAATGTTCCCTAAACAAAGTCTAAATATATGTTGCACTTTCACATTTAATAGATCTAAAATAAACAAAATACCTTTACCTTCTCATATCTTTGAGCAACAGGAACGTGCAAGAGAAATCCAACGAGCCGGAGGAAGTGTGTGTTCACAAAGTAAATTAACTTCAGACTCGAAAACGCACATTCGCCACGGTTCAACAGCGTCGAATATGGCATTCAGAATCAAAAGCGTTACTTTCTATTTATTTCACAAAAAAAGAATAACAGCGGCGATGGTAATAATAATAATAATAATTTATTTACAGAATATAAGAATATTTATAGTTAACTTTGAACAGGGTTTTTTAAATTGCTTGAGAGAGAGAGAGAGAGAGAGAGAGAGAGAGAGAGAGAGAGAGAGAGAGAGAGAGAGAGAGAGAGAGAGA
>JBBIGC010000082.1:19612212-19628661 GCA_037576955.1 Lepidarchus adonis | reverse complement strand
TGTATATAGTGTGTGTGTGTGTGTGTGTGTGTGTGTGTGTGTGTGTGTGTGTGTGTGTGTGTGTGTGTGTGTGTGTGATTCTTCACCCCCTCAGGTGCCTGAATACCTGCACCATGTAGCCCGACGACTTGAGGAGGAGAATGATCGTGTGATCAGTTATTTAGACCAGAGTACTCAGTGAGTTTGTGTGTGTGTGAGTGACTGACTCCCATTATTGTGAGAAGTTCTGCTTCATACGATGTATGTTTTGTTGTAGGAAACCCCTGATCTCAACCGTAGAGAAACAGCTGTTGGGGGAACACATGACGGCCATACTGCAGAAAGGTTAGTGGGTGTGAATGAGTGCAGTAGCATTTTGTGTGTTTGTGTGGAAGTACATTTATTGCTGTTAATTTCGAAATTGCTGTAATTTGAATCACAATCAGATCAGACGACATTACACTCAGTATTTTGTCTTTTATAGTTTTCCTCGCTCTCATGTTCTCTCACTTGAAAGCTGTTTGGCTTTGGCTTTAATGTGGCTTAAAACCTATTGCCCCAGTTTATTCGACAACTTTAGAACATTCCTCCACACCATCTGTTCTCCACCAAGCTGTAGAGAATGGCTGCAAATTGTGTGGTATTAATAAGCGTTACAATAATGGCAATAAAAATCATTTTAAAAAGCAATAAGAAATAGTATTAATGATCATTGTATTTTTACTTTCTTTACCAAACAAACATTTCCCTGACAATCTTAAGTAAAGCTTAAATTGACCAAAATAAAATGGAAAGAACATTGCAGTTGTTTTCATTTGTAGTTTACAGTGGGGCAAAAACCGATTCTGCAAGTTGTCCCACTTAAAAAGATGAGAGGTCTCCTATGTTCACCATAGGTTCACTTCAAATGTGAGAGCTAGAAAGTGAAAAGAAATATCCGGGAAATCACATTGTATGATTTTTAAGAATTTATTTGTATAATGGTGCAGAAAATAAGTATTTAGCACCTACAAACGAGTAAGAATTCTGTCTCTCACAGAACTGTTATGTCTTCTTTAAGAAGTTCTTCTATCCTCCACTCATTACCTGTGTTAATGGCACCTGTTTGAACTCGTTTTCTGTATAAGAGGCACCTGTCCATACCTTCAAACATTTAGACTCCAACCTCCACCATGGCCAAGACCAGAGAGCTGTCTAACGACACCAGGAACAAGATTGTACACCTGCACCAGACTGAGATGAGCCAGTCTACAATAGGCAAGCAGCTTGGTGAGAAGAAATCAACTGTTTGAGCAATTATTATAAAATGGAATCTTGAGAACAGTGAGGAAACGGCCCAGAACTACACTGGGGGAACTGGTCAATGATCCGAAGAAACCTGGGACCACAGTAACAAAGGTTACTATTAGTATTACAGTATGTCGTCATGGATTAAATCCTGCTTAAGCCAGTACACGTCCAGGCACCTCTAAAGTTTGCCAGAGACCATCTGGATGAACCAAAGGAGGATTGGGAGAATGTCATGTGATCAGATGAGACCAAAATGGAATTCTTTGGTATAAACACCACTCGCAAAGAAGACAGGACAGCTGATCCGTATTAAGGAAAGGATGAATTGGGGCTATATATTGTGAGATTTTGGGCATAACCCTCCTTCTATCAGTGAGAGCATTGAAGATGAAACGTGGCTGGATCTTCCAGCATGACGATTATCCCAAACACACCACCCAGGCAACGAAAGCGAGTGGCTACATAAAAAGCATTTCACGGTTCTGGTTCAGGTTCCAGTCTCCGGACCTCAATCCAACACAGCAACAGCCCCAAAACATTACAGCTCCTGTGATCTGCATGGAAGAATGGGCCAAAATACCAGCTGCAGTGTGTGCAAACCTGCTGAAATCCTACAGGAAACTTTTGAAGTGTTACATTACAAAGTATTGATGTGAACTTTTGTTATTGACCTAATACTTATTTTCTGCATCTTTTATACAAATATATTCTTTAAAAATCATACAATGTGATTTCCTGAATTTTATTACATTCTGTCTCTCACAGTTAAAGTGCTGAACAGACCTCTCTCATATATATATATAAGTGGAATGACTTACAAAATTTGTGGCTGCAAAATACTTTTTTGCACCACTCGCTCTCTGTGTGTATGTGTGTGTTTGTGTGTGTGTATGTGTGTATGTGTGTGAATGATCCTTATAAGCCTGTCCCTTTGCTCTGTGACCCTCAGGGCTGAGCACTCTGCTGGATGAGAATCGTGTGACTGAGCTCACTCTGCTGTACCAGCTCTTCAGTAAAGTGAAGGGAGGGCTTCCTATACTGCTGCAGTTTTGGAGAGATTACATCAAGGTACCCACAGTCACAGTGCAAAAATAATTCTGTTCTATATACACTGAACAAAAATATAAGCTTTCAGTTTTGTTCCCATTTTGCATGAGCTGAACTCCAAGATCTGAAACATTTTCTACAAACACAAAATACCCATTACTCTCAAATATTGTTCAGAAATCTAAATCTTTCTTAGTGAGCACTTCTCCTTTGCCAAGATAATCCACCCCACCTCACAGGTGTGGAATATCAAGGTGCTGATTAGAGCATGAATATTGCGCAGATGTGCCTTAGACTGCCCATAATTAAAGGCCACTCTGAAATGTGCACAGTTTTTCTTACTGGGGGGGTCAGAAAATGTTCATTGTGGCCTGTGGAATGTTGGTCCACTCAATATCTGTGTGAAGTTGCTAAATATTGTCAGGAACTGGAACACGCTGTCGTATACGCTGATCCAGAGTGTCCCAAACATGCTCAATGGGAGACATGTCCGGTGAGTGTGCTGGCCATGAGGAACTGGGATGTTTTCAGCTTCTTGAGCTGGTGTGGTTACACGTGATCTGCAGTTGTTAGGCCAGTTGGATGTACTGCTAAATTCTCTGAAATACCTTTGGAGATGGATTATGGTATGAAAATGAACATTAATTTAATGGGCAAAGGCTCTGGTAGACATTGTGACATCTGTTGCATTGTGCTGTGTGATTTAACTGCACTTTTCAGAGTAAACTTTTATTGTGGGCAGTCTCAGGCACATCTGTGTAATATTCATGCTTCCAATTAGCACTTTGATATGAATTATCTCTGCAAAGGAGAAGTGCTCACTAACAGATTTAGATTTGTGAACAATATTTGAGAGTAATGGGTGTTTTGTGTTTGTAGAAAATGTTTCAGATCTTTGTGTTCAGCTCATGCAAAAATGGGAACAAAACCCAATTTTCGTTCAGTGTATGTTGTCTAGAAATTGATCTTTGGAAAACCTTTGTTCTTGTACGTATTTGATCAAGTGTGCAGAATGTAGAGTAAAGTGTAGAATATATAGTACAATGTAGAATAGAGTACAGCATATGGTGTAGAATAGAGTATACATTGTAAAATTATAGAACATACAGTACAGTACAGTACACAGTGTAGAATATAGGGAGATGTTTATCCGAGGCTGATTGGACCTTTATCCCATTGAACATCCTGTCAGAGCTTATCAGAAGCTCCAGTGCCCAGTTTGTCTAAAGTGTCCTCTTTCTTCTGCAGAGTTTTGGGGGTGAGATTGTGGGCTCTCCAGAGAAAGACAAGGACATGGTACAGGAGCTGCTGGACTTTAAGGACAAGATGGACAATGTGGCACACCACTGCTTCCAGAGGAATGAAACCTTCATCAACGCCATGAAGGAGGCCTTTGAGAGCTTCATCAACAGAAGGCCCAACAAGCCTGCAGAGCTGATTGGTAATAAGGGGGCAGAGACTGAGTGCAGCGATGCTCATTTTTCTCAGTACATTATTAAACACCACCATGTAAATCATTGTTTTCATCTCGAGAGTCCAGAACAGACAGTAAATGCAGACTGCAGAGGAGATGGAGGAACATTTTAGATTATTGCCACCCTTGATCATGTCACCCATCAGCTCCCTGTACTTTAGATCTGTTACTCCAAGCTACAAGAGCTCCTGCCTCTAGGTTTCCCAGCTCTGGTCAGGGTGTGGATTGAGAATCATTTGCAGCCAGATTCTTTTCTACACTTTTCCACATGTGGGTCTCCAGTATTCAGGAGTCAGATCGAAGTTAATTTTTTTGTACAGTTCCAGTTCTGTAGTCACCTATGTGCTTAAACAGGGTGGAGGTTATTACACACTGCTTTACAAAGCTGCAGTGCTTAACTCAGTGGTGTTGATAGGGAGAAGCTGTGCATGTTTTACTTCCCTTTGTCAACACACTTGGTCATTGAAGGATGCAGTTAGATGTTTCCACACATTGCCATTCTGATGCTGTATGTGGAGCTCTTATGGTTTTATGAGCATGCACTTAGTGTGTGTGTGTGTGTGTGTGTGTGTGTGTGTGTGTTTCCTGCAGCCAAGTATGTGGACTCTAAACTGCGTGCTGGTAACAAAGAGGCCACAGAGGAGGAGCTGGAGAGAATCCTCGACAAGATCATGATCATCTTCCGCTTTATTCACGGTAGCGTGTGCTGTACAATGATCAATGAGTGCTATTATTTGAGATTCTTGTTCTATTTTATTGTTCTACTGTACACACATTTCCCAGCATTTCCTACTATATACTGCCATCATAAAAGCTGTGGGGATTTTTTGGACCAATTTTAAATATCATTCAGCCTTTATGATTTTTGATAACTGTGAAATGATAACTGAGCATGCTGTAAGACTGTTATTTGAAAAAGATATGAATGCACAAAGTGCTTCCTTATTTTTAAAAATGAAAGAAAAATACCTTTTATGGGAAACTGGTATTAGTAACTGATGAATAAATTAATAGTTTGCTCCCCAAAAATTTTTTAATAATCATTTGTATTAATTTTCCTGTTTTAAAAATGGCAGCTTTTAGAAATGCAGCTTTATAAGAAACTACTATTATTAGCTGTTATATAAATTAATAATAACATTTAAAATGTGAAACATCCAGTCAATATTGTGTATGGTACAGGTTAAAAATGTCAAATTATTTTAAAATAATATTCAAACTTAAGTTGTAAATAAATAAATTCAAATATTTTACTTTATTATTTTATGCTGTAATTTGTGTAGCTTTAGTACAGAAGTTAGGATGAACATAATCTGCTTCCTGTACAAAGCTTTATTAACTTATTCAGCATCTAGTATTACTATGTATGGTACAGGTTAAAACAAAATTATTTGTCTTTTTTATTTTAGTCATATTTATTTAAAACTGATCTGAAATCGCTTTTAGCATCTGGTTTATAGTGTATTGGCAAGGCAAGGCAAGTTTATTTATATAGCACATTTATATTGTACAAGTTTGGAGGAAAAAAATCTTAACTATCAAAATTCAAATGAATGGCGGGTATCTAGATCTTCCAGGGCTGATTGTTGTGTGTTCTCTACAGGTAAAGACGTATTTGAAGCGTTCTACAAGAAAGACCTAGCGAAGCGCCTGCTAGTGGGCAAAAGTGCCTCAGTGGATGCAGAGAAGTCCATGCTGTCCAAGCTTAAACACGGTGAGCCCATGCTCTTTCAGACAGCAGTTCTTCTGAAGGGAAAGTGAGGAGAACATGCTCCCTGATCAAAGCTGTGATCTGTAGTCAGTAACTGTGGAAACCCCGCGAGTCAATTTCCCAACCTCCAGACACGAGGTTGACTCTTCAGTCACATGATGCGTGAGGCGACTGTGGTTTAGCACCACTGCTGACCCGCTCCTGCGTTTCCTGTTCCACAGTGATCTGACAACAGTGCTTCAGAACATCACATGCTATAAGAGCACAGATGTGTTGGGGTGTGTCCATCAAGTGTTAAGTATGGGTCTGATGATGTGTTGGGCCCAGGTTCAGTTCTTCCTGAAATTGATTTGGGATATTTTAAATAGTTTGGGACATGGTCATTGTTTTTTATTTTTTCCAATAATCTATTGACCTTATCGGGTTAAATGTGCAATTATTGATTATGATGGACCAAGTTAGCACCAGTATTTTGCAGAGTGCAGCAATTTGGAATTTATTTGCACATACAGTGCTGCAAAAAAAGTATTTCCCAACTTTTTATTTTTATTTTTTGCATAAACTGCGAGAAACTAACCTGCACAATACACAGTGTTTGAGAAGACGCAATGTACTTTCTTATTTACTTAATTACTTTTTTACACAGGGCCAAGTAGGTTGGAGTCACGTTTTTCCTTTAATAAACTACACTTTATTTCCTTGGGTTTTGTTTAATATAACAATGTGTGACAAACATCCAAAAACATAAATCAGGAAATATTTTTTCACAGCACTGTAATTACATGCAGTAACGTTTGAACTGAGGACCCATATGTATTTATACCTATTTAATCTGAAATACAGTTTTACATGTTCTTCTGAAAGAAAATCATTTACACCAGTATGAACCTTATGATACCTTCACATCTCACTTGGGAGTGAAAGGGAATCTTTAAACTTGACAGAATGAGTGTTTTGATTTTTAAAAAGTCCATATCACCCAGCTCTACTTCAGACACACTCCTTGCACCGGGCAGTGAACCTCCCTATATGATGAGATATGTGTAATAACTGATGACGTGCTCAGAAAGTCATATGGTGGTCACAGTTTATTGTCGCAGCTCTTGCTGAAAGGAGTCTTGTTCTCATTGAAGATCCAAATCATTCCTTTTGTGCATTAGCTCGAAAGAGCTCCTTGCAGAAACATGACGTAGATGGAGATGATCTGCGGTCAGCAGAAGCTTTAGTGTAAAAACGTGTGGACTCGTGAACGCACTGTGTGATGTGCAGCTGTGGTCTCTTGCAGAGTGCGGCGCAGCCTTCACCAGCAAGCTGGAGGGCATGTTCAAAGACATGGAGCTGTCCAAAGACATCATGATCCAGTTCAAACAGGTACACACACATGTACAAACCCTAATCCCAAGCCTATGATCAGACAGGTGTGTCCTCGAACCGTGCGTGGACCTGCTGTGGGTTGGTTGTGTGTTCTGTTTCCGTCCTGTGTGCTCTAGGTTAGAGAGAACAACCAGAACCCTCTCCACTCTTCAGATCTTCAGAGCCGAGTGATTCTGCTACAGCCACTTCAGCTCTGAGGAATCACGGGTTTCTCAGTAGTTAGAGAGGTGGCTTCAGAACGGCATCGGCTCTTCAGAGGCCTGTGGTTTACACAGTTGTGCTTTTCTCAAGAGTTAGAGTCTGAATTTCTGGTTTTCATTGTTTTCAGTACATGCAGAACCAGAGTGAACCCAGCAACATCGAGCTAACGGTCAACATACTGACCATGGGCTACTGGCCCACCTACACGCCCATGGAGGTCCATCTACCCCCTGAGGTTGGTGTACGTGTGTGTGTGTGTGTACGTGTGTGTGTTGTCCCTCCAGCAGTGCAACTCCCCCCCCCCCCCCCCTCCCCTCCGCACTTCACATACATTGCTAAACATACACTTGTTGAACATATACACTGTACATATGTATCACTGTAATTTGCCATTAATCACATTAAATGATCATTTTCTTTTTTTTGTAAGTACTAGATTTCTGTGGGTTAAGGAAGGGCTGAGTTTATGAATATTAAAGAGAGAGAGACATGGTTGAAGCTCTTCATGCTGTGCGGTGAGGGAGAAGTACAGAATCATCCATCGAACATGGAACTGCTCTGAATAGGAAGTGTACAGGCTTAAACGACATAGTGTTCAGGTGTGTTACCTGTGCTATGGTCAGGAGGCTGCAGTGAGTAAGAGTCATTTCCTCTGTGTGTGTGTGTGTGTGTGTGTGTGTGTGTTTTTCCTGTGTTCAGATGGTGAAGCTTCAGGAGGTGTTTAAGATGTTCTATCTAGGGAAGCACAGTGGCCGGAAGCTCCAGTGGCAGCCTACGCTGGGCCACGCGGTTCTCAAGGCCAAGTTTAAGGAGGTCAGTCCCTTTATGAAAAACCAGATCGTTCTTCTTGTACCACAAACACCTCTCAGTCCCTCAGATGGAGTGACACAGTTTGAGGCAAAACCATCTGCTCAAATCACCCCCATCGCTCTGATCTCCCATGCTCGCTCTCGCAGGTCTACTGGAGGCAGCTCCTTCAGCTCCTCAGAGTCTCTGTGATCACTCTACCCATATTACCTCAGATCTGAGCTAAACACTCATCTCCACCAGCACTACCTCTCTGCTCTACAGTCTTTTCACATCATTACTGTTTGTGTTAAGTGATCTTGGGATTGTGAAAGGTGCTATAGGAGAATTAACATTTTTTTTTTCTTAGCTTTGCTTGTCTTCCTAGTTTGTGTTCATCTTCTACTTCATCTACATCTTTTGTCTTCATCTTCTTTTTCTACTTCGTCTTTTTTGTTGTCTTCTGTGTCGTTTTCATCTTAATTGTCTTCTTTTC
Organism: Lepidarchus adonis; assembly: GCA_037576955.1. Classification (NCBI taxonomy): domain Eukaryota; kingdom Metazoa; phylum Chordata; class Actinopteri; order Characiformes; family Lepidarchidae; genus Lepidarchus; species Lepidarchus adonis. The sequence goes on along the minus strand of JBBIGC010000082.1, from coordinate 19,620,303 downwards.
CCCCAGTGTTGATTAATGGGGAATAAGTTTCCAATGATACACTGCAGATTAATTTTTGAGCAGACATTAGGCTCATAGATCCAGTGAAAAAAACCAAAGGTGGTTTGCCCTTGGGGTAAAGGGAAGTGGTGTAAGCTGATTGGCTTGTGTGAGGATGTGTAAAACTAAACCGTGGCCCTGCCTCTCTTCCTGTAGGGTAAAAAGGAGCTGCAGGTGTCTCTGTTCCAGACCCTGGTCTTACTCATGTTTAATGAAGGGGAGGAGTTCATGCTGGAGGAGATCCAAACAGCTACTGGAATAGGTAAAAACCTGCTTGCTCTTTTATTTTCACTTTTCTTTCCCTCCGAAGTACAAGACCAGTGTAACAGTGGGGATTTCTGTTCTTCCCCTTACCGTCTTTGCACACTGGTTTGTTCTGTCTTGTTCTGCTTTGAAATTCCTGACAGCAGGATTGCGCAAGTTGTTTTATTGCCTTCGATTAGTCAGCATCGGTACATGCATTAGTTCCCACTTGCATCAAAATTCGAGTTGCGTCACACTCAAACACTTGATGTAACTCAAGGAGCCCCTTTACTGAGGTTTTGTCCATATCATGCAGCACTAGTGTGCACACAGCTTGAATAATGTACACAGTAACGCATTGCTAATAAAACTGAAGCTGCACAGGTCACCATGTGCAAGATCTACACCTCTTAGGCTATGAAGCAGTGGAGTGATGGAGCTCCAGCTTGTACCTTTTGGGAAGAGTTGCTGTGGTTTAAGCATCCAACATTCCTTGAGCTCCTGATGAGTCTTTTTGTATGAAGATATTATTTAAATAGCTTTTTATTATAAAATTATTATGTTATTGTTATGATACTTTTCAGAGGAAGGTGAGCTGAGACGCACACTGCAGTCCCTGGCCTGTGGGAAAGCTCGCGTGCTTAATAAAAATCCCCGGGGGAAAGACGTAGAGGACGGCGACCGATTCAACTTCAACACCGACTTCAAGCACAAACTGTTCCGCATTAAAATCAACCAGATTCAGATGAAGGAAACTGTGAGTCGCACTCTAAACCCACCACCCTTCACCACAATCACTCTGTTATCTTTAATGTTTAGGTCCCCTAGTTTCTTCTGCCTCGTTCTCATGCTCATGTTCTTCATGTGTTTGAGGTCAACAGCTTCTGCCTTTATCTCCGTCGCCATCTGCTTCGCTTTATATTTAGTCATAACAAATGTGGCGACGGATGAAGAAATAAAGGGCCTGTGAAGGTGTTTTTGTCTTGGCCAGGCTGGTTTCTGAGCTTTACTGCAGTCCACAGGCTTGATGCTTTCTCTCTCTCTCTCTTCAGGTGGAAGAGCAGGTGAGCACCACGGAGCGAGTGTTCCAGGACAGGCAGTATCAGATAGATGCAGCAGTGGTGAGGATCATGAAAATGAGGAAGACCCTCAGCCACAACCTGCTGGTGTCCGAGCTCTACAACCAGCTGAAATTCCCAGTTAAGGTGAGGTGTCCGCTTCTGTTAACCACCATAGAACAGAGTAGCTGTGGACTGCTGACAGCAGTACTGCAAATTGGGGTTAAGGCCACATTTACAGTCTTTGTGAGGAAATTTCTGTTAAAATCATCATTAAGGCCCAGTCCACACGTAGCTGGGTATTTTTTATTTTATTTTAAATTGTGCAATTGAGCCTTCCAAAAAACGATTTTTCAAAACACCGTTTTGCGGGGGAAAAACTGAGACTTTAATTCCTTGTCACACTGCTCTCCGTGTTTTACCTGAGTGAAGTCATTTTCTGCAAAGGCAGACAGACAAAATACTTTCGCTTGTAATACTTCGCCTGGTCAGAGCAGTAGCTGTTGGCCAACTTCGAAAATAAGCTTGTGCTTTTATAAGACGGGTGAGAGAATTTTGGGATCTCTACACTGCTGTCGCTTTTGCTGACCTCCTTCAACAGCACATCAAATGCCCACCAATCAAAATGAGGTCACCAGTCAGTGTTGGTAAAATAAAATTGCTTGTACACTATTATTTAGCTGATATGGGGAGGTTGCGCAAGACTTTGGTTTATTACCCCGTTTTCTCGTTTATATGTGGACGGACATGTTTCAAAAATGTGCTCATGTGGACGGGACCTTTTTTTAAAAATGGAAACCAAAAATGATCATTTCAAAAATACCTGGCTACGTGTTGACAGGGCCTAAATTAAAACATAAGGGAACAGCTCAACTATGCTAATGTGGCTAATCGTTAATAAAAGTTCATTTGCATCAATTAGCATGATGTCATTACTTAAAGCTGATAGATGTTTATATACAGTACAGGTCCTTAAAATGACATTTTTACTAAAATTATAGGATATTTCATTTTAGGCTGCAGACGATGCTTTGGTCACAGACGGGACCTGCATTGTCCTGCGGTAGCAGCTGCTTTAGTGTTTCTTTTGCTCCCTTTATATTAGACATTTACATCAGTTTTTAGTTCAACTTGACCCTAAATGGTTCACAGTAGCTCCACAGACTTTCACACCCACATTACCTTCATGCTTCTCTCCCTCCAGCCTGGAGACCTGAAGAAGCGCATCGAGTCCCTCATCGACCGGGACTACATGGAGCGAGACAAGGAGAGCCCCAACCAGTATCACTACGTGGCTTGAGGTGGAGCCCCAAGATGCCGAACGGGCGCCGCATTCCCTCCCGTGCCGCACACAGACGGGGCTTCACCTGACTTGCCCCAGGACAGCTTATTGCCCATGCCCACTGAAGGAGCAGGCAGGGTTGGCGTGGAGGGCAGCGTGGCTGCACTTACACCGCTAGGAAGACGAGGCGAACGCTCTGCTGGCAATTTCCAAAAATGAGCACTTTTATCTCTTATCACTTATCTCACTGTTTTTCCTTTTTTGAGTTTGTAATTCTTTTGTGGTCAGTTAGATCAGTCTGTCTCTCTCTGTCTCTCTCTCATATCAGTTTGGTTGTTCTGCCTCTGTAGTAAACAGGACTTTGTTAGTTCAGTTGTGTAAACACAGTAAGGGATGGCAGTATGTTCTATTAGCTTCAAGCTTTCTAACCTCACTCAGGCTTTGGAAAAAGCATTTTACACACTAACACACACACTTCAGAAAAACTGTGACGGCTTTCAAATGGCTTGTTCTCCAGGCGCTGAAGAAGATAAAGAAAATGTTGAGATAAAGAAATGTATGATTCTGTTACACTTCCTGTGTGTGTGACTGTTTGAAAGTGTGTGTACCTGTGATGTTTTTTTTTTTCTTCCTCTCCTTCCAGTTCTAATTCGCCACAAAAAAACGTCTCTGGCACGTGAAGTTTTTTGTAGACGATGAGATTCTATTCTTTGTAAGTGCGGAGAGAAATTCCGAGAATTAAATCATATTTAATTAGAACGCTGGTGTTATGTGCTGGTATACGTTTTTCAGTAACATCACTAGAACAGAGAATGTTACTGTAATCCTCTGAGCTTGCTGTATTCATTCCCTCCGTTTAAAATGTGAGTGGCTGCTTGGCTGTGGGCGACACATACCGCAGCTGGGGGTCGAATCTGGACCCCAACTGTAGAGGAAGCTCCGCAGTTTTACTGCCCAGACCCTCTGGACGGGGTGAAAAACAAGCATCGACACGACCCCCAGGATCAGAGCTCGACACCCCTGGACTAGAGCGTTGTGTTCAACACAGCCAATAAGTATGATTGTTCTTGAATCTAGAATGCCGATTGTCCAAAATGGTCTTGGAGGGAGTAGCCCTTCTCAATCTAGCAAAATCAACCAAAAGTCTGGACTGACCAATAGGAATCCTTTCCCACTGGACAATCAAACAACTTTGAACCCTCATGGTTCCTCCACCTCCCCGATCAGATACTAGTCTACTGAGTAACTCTGGTGTCCTCCATACAGCAAACTGAGCTTGTCTAGGTGAACATGCCACTGTACGCCAATAAGATTCCTTGGGTAAAGTTCTGCAACCTACACATGCTTTCTGTTGAGTCTGAATTTAAGGCCTTAAAATGTCTTAAAACTTTAAGATTTTCTGCTCCAAGTTGACATTTGTTTTGTGGCTCTGTATTCTCTGATGGGATGGTGTGTATTGGTTCTGTGTTGTAGTTCTTTCTTTCAGAGTTCCAGGTGTAATAAGACTAAAACCGAGACCAAGGTGGGACTGCCGGCTGATATTAACTGCAACTCACTCTGGGTTTATCTCCATAGATGAAAATGGATGGCTTGTGAAGTAACATGGTGTTTAATAAGATTTTCTACGGTTCAGTTATTTGACTGTATTAGTCTGTTTGAGGGTGAGTGCAGGTTTAACCTGTTGCTGGAATTGGTTAACTGGAAAACCATTTAAAAACAAGAAGCTAGTGCACATTGGGCAAGTATGGTGTTAGATTTGTGTCAAAAACTGCTCACAAGTGAATAAATTAGTCAAATCCTTTTAGGTCGCCCGTATTGGTCTGGGCATAAATGTGGCAAGAAGCGGGGGTGGTGAGATATAACGGATCCGGGGGTTGTAGTTATGCCGCTGGCTCCCTTGTGGCGTTTGTCTCGTACGGTAGTTGAATGCCCACTAACTGCTTTACGATAATACTGGTCTCCCATGAGAGTCATTGACATTCGCTATATGCATGCTGTTCATTCATGTTGCATGTTTCCGCATGACGCTAGCATGTTGCTGGCTGTTAATAAAGCCTCCTCAGAATCATTACATGCATGGGTTAATAATGAGAAAACAGCGGCATAGATAGGAGTAGCAGTAGCAGCCGACCTATAGAATTAGCATGACCAAGCATGTAGGCTAGAGAGCTAACACTGACCCAAGTTTGGCGAGCTATAGACGAAGAAATGCTTACACATTGTGGCGAGGGCAAGAGGCAAGGTTGGCGGCTTACCGAAGTAAGTAAAAGGTAAATAAAGCCTTTAATGGCAACAGGTGATGATGATGAGATAACAGGGTTTGACTGTATGCATGCGTGAAAGATTATAATTCACTGGTGAGCAGTTATTTTGCACTGGCAACTTTTGACACAAATCCAACTGCGTAAATAAGCTAAAGTTGTGCAAGCTTGGTGTAAAATTACATGTTAAATGGACCGGTATACTACTTCATTTCTAAAAAAAAGTGTAAATATACACAATGCGAGGATTTGTAAATTGTATAAACTTATATTTAATAGAACAAAGAGCACAAATGTAGAATCTGATTCCAGCAGCACTTTTTTTTTTTAGCTGAGCTGAGACAGGTCTCCTCCCCTTAACACTGTAAACGTTTGGGAACCGAGGAGACCACTTGCTGAAGTTAGTCAAACGTCCAGTTGTTGCCTGATGCTGGAGTTCAGCAGTTCAAAGTCTCTTTGTTGTATTTTTCCTGTTGATGATGCTTCAGATGTTTTCAGTTGGCCACAGGTCTGAACTGCAGTTTAACACCTGGATTTTTCTATTACAGCATTAACATTTACACACCACACTCCCCACATCCATCAGTGAGCCTTGCGTGCCCATCATCCACTTTGTAGGCACTAACTGCCCCAGACCTGGAACACTCCACAAAACTGTTCTGAAGATGCTCCGTCACAATAAGGCCTCAGCCCTGTACTTTTTTTTGCTTCCAGCGCATCAGGGCCTAATATTTCCAACCCCCTGACATGTGCCACTGTGAGGAACTGGATAATGAATGCAAGTGTTTAGTCCTAAGGGGGTAAGAGAGGATAGAATTGGATTATGTTCAAAAGAATTCTGTACTTTCCAATTCCAAGACAAATGACACACTTCTTTTTCTTCAGTCCCCTTCCATTTGTGATGCCAGGTATAGACGTACCATCTTTTTAATGCCGTCAGCAAAAAATGCCACTGAAGCACCACTGCTTTCACATCATCACATAAAAATCTTCTTCCCCTTAAAGCCACACATGACGGACTCGGGACACGACTGATTTCTACTACTCCTGCACTAGCTATCCATTTATCAAACTCCTTTATTCATTTTGAGTGGCAGGAAAGCTGGAGCTGATCCCAGCTGACTATGAGCCCAAGGCTAACCAATCACAGAGCAACAGAATCCGACAACCATTCACACACACCTATGGGTAATGTAGAGGAGGCAGTCAACTTACGTTTTTGGACAGTGGGAGGAAACCCACACAAACAAGGGGGTAGGTTTTGCACTCCATACCAACACCATCTTGCTGTAAGGTGACGAAGTTGACCTCTGCACCAAAATATGAACGTGCGTTAACTTTTTGAATGTCCCGCATAGTATCTGCAAACGATCAATAACCATTATTGATCATGGATCAGAAAGTGGGAACTGCAGTTCTAAATCTGAGTTAATGTCGACCATCACAGAGTCAATGGCCCACTGTGATTCCGTCTGTCCAGCTGCTCTTTGTGGCCGTTTGACCACAGACCAGGCTCTTGTTTCACCCACGCTAATGTAATTTCCTCCATTGAATTGGTGTAATTCCTTGAAGAAACAGACCGGTTCCAGCCCAAAAGGAGGAGGAGAGCTGGAGGTCTCGCACAGGGGTGTGAAAGGGTTGTCCACATCATTTCTGGCTTTTAACGCTTACACACCAATTGCACAGAGGACAAGCAGCAGGCCGAGCCCTCACCTGTGAATACTAGAGCCAAGGGCCTGGAGAGAAGCACACGGGGTCGGGACCCCTAGTACACATAGGAGGTGTAAAGTGCCAGGTTTGTTCTTCCACAGGCCTTTTCTGCAAATTCCCTGCAGAATTCACTTGTATAAAAATGTACTAATCCCTGCTGCTAGTTCTGGGAATCAAACTCATTGTTCTAACCATTAGGCCACGTCTGTCCCAAGTGTAGTAGCTGGCCAGTCCCTAAAATAACCTGTGTTATTGGGATTCCATTATTGTGCTCTTTTACCTTAGAACATCCCCAATAAGTGAAGTAAATCACGTCTGGTTCCATTCACCACCACTGAATAGATCAGTCTTTGGTCTGATCGTTGATCAGAGTTTACGTGTGTGTGTGTGTGTGTGTGTGTGTGTGTGTGTGTGGTCCACTCGTCAGTGGGCTTCAGGGTGGTGCAAAAAAAACCACATCCACGACTCATTTCTGACTTTAATGCTGAAAATCAGGTTGGACGCTTTTCTTACAGAATGCAACACGTGCGCATTGGGAAACTCTGATGAGTTCTCTCGGTCACATCTTTAGCGTTAAAAGGTGATTTCTCAGCCCCAAACTGTGGGGTTTAACGAAGAGGTATTTTTACTGGGCACTCCCTACTTTTGGCTAAATCAACCCCGTTTACTAAACCGTAGGAATCGTCGAATGAAGCGCTTCCGTTGCGGGCCCTGATTTTGGCTGATCTGTAGCTCCTGGTTAGCGGAACTGCTGGCAAGCGGTACGATCCATATAACTAGTAGATCAGTTATCGAAGAATGACGTGTTATTCGACTTTTCGGACGCAGTCTTAGATTTGAGGACTTTCTCTTCCCTGACTTGACGCTACTTCTCATTGTTGTTTTTCTCACGACTTGTTTAGAACGATTTTATTTGAGCTGGGATCAGTGAGAGGCGCGCGCAAGCTGCGCGAACGTAGCAACAGAAGGAGGAGGAGGGTGTATCACGTGACCGCGGTGGGCGGCGCTCTGTTCCGCCTCACATGACTGGAACATTCCTGCGCTGTAGCTGAGACTGAGGAGCACGGCGGATCGGGCGCGGGGTGACTGGCACTGTTTACTGCTGAAAGAAGGCCGGGACAGCAAGAGTGGAGGATTAAAACCAGCAGAAACTTCAGGACGGACACCGGAGAGGCATAATTTCAGCGAGGAAACATGAGCCGGCCTTTAGCTTTGGTCTCTGTCGCTGTGCTCGGTAAGTAAAGGCTGGTGTCCGGACCCGTGAACAACGCTGCTTTACACTTGACATATTGCACTGTTCTGTACAGCGCATTGCTTCTCTTGTGTTTAATCAGTGTTTGTGCTGTGAACATCCCGCTCTTCGCGGCTCTGTTGCGCTGTTGCTGTCAACTGTGTTTGTGGATCAGCGCGCATGCGCAACCGCGCACCTCGCGGAAGTGTGCGTCGTTCACCTCACATTTGTATCTACATATATTTTTTATATTTATTTTTTATTTTG
>JBBIGC010000082.1:19554836-19576947 GCA_037576955.1 Lepidarchus adonis | reverse complement strand
AAGGGGAACCCATCCTCCTCTGGTCGACACCGGAGAGTGATAAAAAGAGGAGTTCAATGTTAAGAGGCATCTAAAGTTTCTTTCATTCTGTTAACCCTTACTACATAACTTTGTGTTGGGCAAATTGTCTACCAGTCTTCTGTGCATAACTCCTTTAGTTGAGTTGAAATGTTTTTGGGGTTTTCAAAACATTTTAGGAAGTTTAGGAATTTTTCCGGAAGTTTCCATTGTGGATTTGCTAGTGTGGGATCATTGTTGTTGAAAACTCCAGTTCTACTCTGCGAGTGACCTCACATTATGTTTAAGTTCTTTTTGATATGGTGCAGAATTCAGAGCTAAATGAATGACAGCAAGCTATACTGACATTGTTTCTAGAGAGCAAAACATAACTGACATGCCTCCCATACACAGGTAAATTTGTCCATCCTTTTTCTGATTGTGACGCACTTTCACACCACCAGCTGCAAGATCTACCTCCTGAACCCATGATGAAAGTCTGGGGTTATGGTCTGCTCTCAATCTGAATTTGTCTTTGGACAAATAATGCCAAAAAATTCTAACTTCTCATATTACCAAACCCCACCCCCCAATTCCCAGGTCCATAAAAATGGTTTGTGGTGTCGAAAACGTTGAGGACCACTGCCTTAGATGGTTCTTTAGGTCTTGCCATGATGTTTCACGTTTCAATAGCGAAGAGAACCCCAGAGCTAAGACGTCCGGTTTAAATAGTACTGGTTCCACTTGTTCCACAGGTTCTAATTAATGGCACCTTATCTAGAACACCTCAGCGAGTGCAGAAACACTGAACGCTTACAGGTGATTTGTTGATGTTGGTTGGAGCTGATAATTGGGGCCAAAAGATTGGACATTGTTCCTCCTGGCTGTTGGGAAGCATGTGTGTTGTTCTAGGTGCATTATTACAGTCACTGACTGCACTTCTGCCAAGTCCCCCGTGTGCTCAGTAAAGCTGATGATGGACAATGAGTGAACCTAATAATTACTCATGGCGTCGCCTTTATTGAAGATGCAGTAAAAAATGTCCTTCATAAAGGAAGTGAGGCTGTAAATAAATATTTTTTTATCTATAAACAGGAAATGAAAGGGAAAGAAAAATAGGATTTGTGGTGGTTTAAAATTTTTCGTTTTTCAACTGTGCTTCACACATGCTGTTAAAAGCTATCAACATTTTCTTCAGCAAATAGCCTTCAAAAATCTGGTGCAGAGGAACCGAGAAGCAGAGCAGAAGAACCACCGACCTCCACCCAACACAGTCATTCACCTGCCCTTCATCATAGTCAACACCAGCAAGAGGACAGTCATCGACTGTAGCATTTCAAATGATAAGTGAGTAAACACAGCATCTCTTCACTCTGTCCCGCGCTCTGTCATGTTGTCTGTCTTTCTGTCCCCAGCACCCTCTCCTAGCTCTGTCCCATGTGCCCTGTCCCCACTGCATGTGTTGGGCCCTGTCTCAGGCTCTCTCACTCTCACTCACTGTTGTCTCACAATCTTATTAATCGCTGTGTTTAAAATATATACACAATATGGACAAAATTTGCATTGTGGTTATACATCGATATTGTGCTTTTTTTCCCACTATATTACAGGGTTTATATCACGTTTCTCTAATGAAATTGTGAGAGTAGTATTAAAGCTACACTCCTTCATCTATACAGTCCATGGAAACATCTTCAAAAACTCAAATTATAGTTTTTGTGATGTCACAAAACCAACACTTTTATATATCTCCTTATTTATCCTGCAACAATTTAGACCCGCCCCTTCACAAGAAAGTTTCAAGAAGCTCTGTGATTGGTTAGAGGCTTGTTTGCGCATTGCAGGCTTCTGCGATATCAGTACTGCAGAGACTGTGATACCGATATACAGGTCAGGTGAAAATGAGGGCGACTATATACTCACTGTATTGATGAGCGGTTTGAAAACACCCACCACAGACTCCATGAGGTAGTATGGCGTATGAGCACTGATCTCTGTGTAGTTCAGACTTTTCCACTGTGTGAGATGTGTTCTGTGTGTTCTCCAGGTTTGAGTACCTTTTTAACTTCGACAACATGTTCGAGATCCACGACGACATTGAGGTGCTGAAGCGCATGGGCTTGGGTTTAGGACTGGAGTCTGGCAAATGTTCTCCAGAGCAACTGAGGACAGCCCGGGCCTTGGTTCCTAAAGCTCTGGAACCCTACGTGATCGGTCAGAATGTAAAATCTCTCTGTAAAGTTGTGAAAATGAAGGCATTGCGCTTCAGTGCTCTTATGTGGAGGGCAGTTAAAGACTGTCACCGTTCGCTGGTTTTTACTAGTGTAGGGAATGATTCTGGCTCTTTATTAGAAAAACCCTCCAGGGGCAGTTGAGACGTTTTTTCTGGTGTTTTTGTAAATAGAATAAGTTCATAAAATCATTGCGCACCAAAAACATTTGATGCATTATAATCTAACAGCAGTTTTTTCTAATTGTCTCAGTATATATTACCCAAGCAGACGAAGCCCTTCCTCCTGCATTAAGGCTTGCTCGCACTTAGTACTGTGGGTTGTGTGTGTTTTTTTTATTAATTAATAATGTGTTTGTTTAGATATGGCACAGGGAACCCTGAGGCAGCCCAATGGAGCCTATTGTCCCACGACCAGGTGAGTTTCAGGCCTGTGTCAAGCATATTCAACAAATAGCATTTGTCTCTGATGGTTCTCACAATAGAGAACAGAGAACATAGTAGTGTTGTGAAACAAACTTTTTTATGAAGTATTTTTTTTCCTTTTCTCCCATTCAAACTTTGAGACATGTGCACATGCATAAATACCAGGTCCACACATTCGGACCAGTTAATAAACACACATTAGGATGTCGAAGCAAGATAAATCAAGAGTTTCCCTACAGCAGCCTGTAAACATTTTATACAAGCTTTATTTTCCTAATCCAGGTAAATGTAGTCTTAACTTCAAACCCATATTGGTTTTGGTACTGGGCGACGTGCACGGTGGTGCTTTGCGAATCCTTTCAAATGTTGTATGTTTTTATACAAATGTTCCTAAAACATCATCTGATTTATTTATTTATTTTTTACATTCTAACAGTAGATGAAGAAAACAAAGTTAAACAATATATTTTAGATTTATATACAATTATATTTGCTTTTATCCAGTTAGCAAACCTGTGCTTTCAGTATGTGGTGATACCTCCTTGTGCAGGAATAAATGTAACAATGTTTTCGGTAACTGTCGACATCAGGACGTCAGTGCCGCACATTTTAGCCCATTCCTCCATACAGAACAGCTTCAACTCCTGGATGGGTTTTCTCGCATGAACCATTTGCTTTAGGTCTTTCCACAACATTTCAGTTGGATTAAGGTCAGGACTTCTATATAGTCTTCTATAACTATTCTCTGGTAGAACCACGTGTGTGTGTAGCATCATTGTCTTGCTGGATCTTTAGATTCAGTTCATGGACAGATGTCTTTTTCCTTTAGAATTCTCTGGTTTAGTTCAGAATTCACTGTTCTATCAATGATGGCAAGCCGTCCAGACCCAGGCTCAAACCAGAACACTCCCACCCCCATGTTTCACAGTTCAGATAATGTTTTAATGCTAGAATGCTTTTACGTACTTTTGCCACAATTTTGGATTGGATCGTGTTTTTTTTAATATATATAAATACAATGACCAAATATAATAACCGTTGTGTCGTTTAACTCAGTTTTCCTCATCTACTGTTAGGATGTGTTAATGATCAGATGATGTTTTAGGAACATTCGTATAAAAACGTACAACATTTTAAAAGGTTCATCGGCAATCAAGCGCACACAATTTCTGGCTGCTGGTTTGTAGCACTAGTACTGTAGAAGTAAAACGATCTCAGGTTGCAGCCGCCTGCATGGTGTGGAACCCTGAACTGATGTTAGTGTTTGTAAACCCTGCTCTTTGTTTTCCTGTGTCGATAGTGATAACGGAGCCGCTCCCACTGTGGCCTCAAGCTCCAACAGCTCCTACCACAGCAGCTCCCGCGACACTCCAGCATCCTTCCTGGAGGATGAAGATGAGGAAGAAGAGGAGGAGGACTTTGATGACAACGACGACGATGATTGACCTCCTGTTTTCCCACATTTTCCTCCCAGTCAGCACTGCCACCGACATGTTATTGTGAGAGTAGGGTGAGGGAGATAAAGCCGGTATAAGCTCAGTGAGTGACCCCTTTCACCATCTCAGTGTGCAATTGTTTCCTACAGAACCTTAGTGGTGCTTTTTTGGCCCAAACTGTTTTAATAATATCTCCTAGTAAAAAATGTAATTCTGTAAAATCAGATTTTTTTTAAAGACTGTGACTGGTGGATAATTTAACCCAGGATGGGCAACTCTAGTCCTGAGGGCACAGTTTGGGGGTCTCCATGCTCAGACACATCTGGTTCAGCTCACTGGTTCATTTCCAGGTGTAGTGTGTTTGAGGAGCAGAACTGTGCTGGACACCAGCCCTCCAGGACTGACCTTGGGCACCCCTGCTTTAACCCATATTAGATTTGTTTCTGTTCAGTCACTTCCATTCTCCAAAGATGTATGGATGTTAATTTGTGGCGAGTTACTGGATATGCTTTTCCTCCACCTTTCATTTTATGAGGCAGCATTTTACACCCACTTCTTTCATTTTCCCTCCTAAATAGACAGCTATTTTTGATACGCTGGTTGACTTTTAAGGTCTGAAGTGAACACACTGTGCGCCATGTCGAGCTCTAATAACCTTTTTGTATTCTCAAATGAATGAATCTGGAAATACCAGTTTGTTATGTAACAATTCCAATTTTTTATTTCTTTTTGTACACAGGAGCAAATGTGCTGATTAAAAAAAAAAAAAAATTCTTATATGGGATTAGAAATAAAACAGATGTTTATATAGCAGTGGTTTACTTTTTTAGTTCCTGAGCTTCTTTGATCTATAAGAAACATGAAAAGCCTTTTTACTGTTCCTCCAAAATGAAGCTGGTCAATGTGGTAAATTTTTATTCCAGGTGTTTATCATCAACCAGTTTAATTAACTAAATACAGTTCAAATGAACAATGTACAAACACAAGCTTTTATCTTTTCACTACTGACAGACAAGGGTATAATGTTCTTCATGAAAAAGTTTTTTTCAAAACAACAGATGAAGTATTTAGATGGTTATGTTGAAATCATGTCGTGAAAACATCGCCAACGATCGCCTCCAGTGCAGTCTTTGCAGCTAACTCAGAGCCGTTAAATAGAAATCCACTTTTCCCTCATAGGGTTCGTAGATGTTCTGGTAGGCAATGTTGTTGGACATCACCCTGCACTGGATCTTTGCATGTCTCTGGTTGATGAGGTCAAATTTCACAGCCACCAAGGGATTCACGTAGTTTGGCTAAGAAGAAATACAACAGACATTGGTCCGCGCGCTGTGTGTACAGAGGTAAACGTGAAGGACCGGAGAACCTACCTGCGCCAGCTTGCCGTAGTATGGAAAGTACGAGAGGTCCATTGACCCATTGTGTGGGTAGTACACATGCCCACGGACATTCTCATGACCTTCCTGTAAACACAACCAAGCCTCTTATCAGTACTGTTATGTGAAGACAGGTAACGTAATGGTATTGTTCAGCAATATTAATTTTTAAAGTGGTAATAATACTAGGTAAATTAAAACTGCAGTTCATTGATATCTCAGTTTTAAATACATTAAAACAAATCCTGGTGTCTGATTTAACATTTACTGTAAATTGTTTTAGGGCTGTCCCGATCTGAAAGATCGATATCGGGTCCAATAAGGGCATTTTTAACTGATGCAGGTCGGCTTGAGCATAAAGGAGCCTAAGCCTGATAGTTTGTTTCACATCGTCACGCAGATGCTGTAAATGGAGAGTTTTGTGGCAGCTCACGGTTAAAATGTCAGCATTGTGGAAATATTTAAATCTGAAAATGAAAGCAGTCAGGTGGCCGCAAGTACGGTTTGTAATATGAGCTTTTGTGAGATATTAGTAACAGCTGCCTTAATACTGCCAGTTTGATAGGACACCTAAAAAATAAACACTCAGGTAACTCCGCTCTACTGCACAGAAGCAACACACACTGGAGGACACTTTAAAAACGAGAGACATTTTCTCAAGATAGCGAAAAGGCGAACAAGATTACAGAGGGAAGCTGAATTCATGGCTTTGGATGAGCAGCCAGAGATTATTGGATCTTGTCATCTTTTGGAGCTATGATAAGTCCCGCCCCCTCCAAACTACATTTCAGACGCTGCCCTACCAGAGCTTTACAGCAAGGTTCTCCATCACCTACGAGGTATTTTATCAGATGTGACTGATGAGTTTTACCAAAGACAGTTGGGAGTTCTAATGTTTGCCCAGTGTGGATACTGCCTCACTACACGCTGGATTAACCCCTGATATTGAAGCACATCATTTTGTCTGATCTGATACTGCAGAGTGTGTAAAACCAGCAACTGAAGACATGCTGGGCACTGGAAAAGACTAGAAACAGCTGCATGTTATTTTGTAGGACAATGTGGAATTCAGTTGTCAAATATATACACTGCTCAAAAAATAAAGGGAACATTTAAACAACACAATGTAACTCAAAACAAACTTTCCACTTAAGAAGCAACACTGATTGACAATTTCACATGCTGTTGTGCAAATGGAATAGACAACAGGTAGAAATTATAGGCAATTAGCAAGACATCCCCAATTCTACATGTGGTGACCACCGACCACTTCTCAGTTACTCTGCTTTCTGGTTGATGTTTTGGTCACTTTTGAATGCTGGCGGTGCTTTCACTCTAGTGGTAGCATGAGACGGAGTCTACAACCCACACAAGTGGCTCAGGTAGTGCAGCTCATCCAGGATGGCACATGAATGCGAGCTGTGGCAAGAAGGTTTGCTGTGTCTGTCAGCGTAGTGTTCAGAGCATGGAGGCGCTACCAGGAGATAGACCAGTACATCAGGAGACATGGAGGAGGCTGTAGGAGGGCAACAACCCAGTAGCAGGACCGCTACCTCCACATTTGTGCAAGGAGGAACAGGAGGAGCACTGCCAGAGCCCTTCAAAATGACCTCCAGTGGGCCACAAATGTGCATGTGTCTGCACAAATGGTCAGAAACATTCCCTGAGGGTGGTATGAGGGCCCGACGTCCACAGGTGGGAGTTGTGCTTACAGTCCAACAACGAGCAGGACGTTTGGAATTTGCCAGAGAACACCAAGATTGGCAAATTCGCCACTGGCGGCCTGTGCTCTTCACAGAGGAAAGCAGGTTTCACACGGAGCACATGTGACAGAGACAAAGGCATTGATGCTATGGATTGGTCTGCCTGTTCCCCAGACCTGAATTCAATTGAGCACACCTGGGACATCATGTCTCGCTCCATCCACCAACAGCAGGTTGCGCCACAGACTGTCCAGGAGTTGGCAGATGCTTTAGTCAGGAGACCATCTGCCACCTCATCAGGAGTTGTAGAGAGGTCATACAGGCAAGTGGAGGCCACACACACTACTGAGCCTGATTTTGACTTGTTTTAAGGACATTACATCAAAGATGGATCTGCCTGTGGTGTTTTTCCACTCCAAATCCAGACCTCCATGGGTTGATAAATTTGATTACCATTTATAATTGTTGTGTAATTTTGTTATCAGCACATTCAACTATTTGTATTTAATACAAATATTTCATTCATTCAGATCTAGGATGTCTTATTTTTGTGTTCCATTTATTTTTTTGAGCAGTATAGCTACTTTAAATTTTAATTGTTTTAATGAAGAGGGCGCTGTGACATTGTTATCTAGTAAAATATCAGGACATCCCTTGATTGTTTCCTTTGGTTTAACTTGATAAGAAAAGAGATAAACGGTACCAATCACAACATACTGACAGATCTGTAAGTGAGTGCTTTTAATTACGAAGTATAAAGAGTGGTGGTGGGCAGTGGTGCAGGGGTGTCCAAATTCATCCTGGAGGGCCGGTGTCCTGCACAGTTTGGTAGCTCCATTCCCCAAACACACTCCCTGAACCTGGTGCGCTTGATCGGACACCCCTGGCCTAGTGGTTAGGAATTTGCCCCTGGGATCAGAAGGTTGCAGGGTCAAGTCCCAGCCCGGCACCACTGAGGTAACCCTGAGCAAGGTACCGTCTCTACTACACTGCTCCACTTCACTGCTCCCCAGGCATTGATAACTGCTTGTGTGCATGTGTGATGAGTTAAATGCAGAGGTCACATTTTGTTGTGATGCATATAAAGTCTAAATGCAAATATCAGATACTTTGATAACCTGTAAAAAAAATACTGTGTTTATGTTTTTGGTGTACTATTATAAATGTAAACACTTGAACTTCATCTGTCATGACATTCAGACTCACCAGAACAGTGCAGTTAACATATGGAGCCATTCCTGTGCCGTTGTTCGGTAGGAAATTGATAATCTGCAAAGAAAAACTGCAATTACTCGAGTAATACAGACCAACTACTAGAGTTCTTCTGCTGAAACCACCATACCCTGTTCATCTTGATGATCACACAGGGTTGGGCGGTTTTATAACCAAATGTGGGGTCATCAATGCCGGAGCAGTTATCCAGCGTGCTTTGGTAAAAAGGGCAGGACCACTTGGTTTGTTTGGGAGCATCGTACTTGTGTTGGAAGAAGTACTTGCCAGGAGTGCAGTTGTAGTGATGACACTGTGCCTGCCTTGTGTCGTTGTAGGCTGAAATGAAGAATTGATGTAGGTTACATCTTCTTTCTCTTCATTATCTGTATTTTGTAATGTTGGAGAGATGATACATACGTTTAAGGAAGTGCTGAAGACATTCTGACATCTTCATCCAGCTGTGCTTGTCAGACATGTTGTAGGTTATCTCCAACACCTCATCATTGTACATGTCCGGCCAAACCATTACTCCTACAAAACAGGGAAGACTCGCCGTAAAACACTATACTCTCACTATAGTCTTTCCTTTACCTCCTATAAGTAATACATGAAGAATTTGTTGACCTGGAGATTTTAATCGATCCTGGTAATCCGGCGTATGTGGGTCCAGTGTGTACATGAGTACGTAGATGGCCAAGGCAAACACTCCTGTCATTATCACGTAGAACGCCACATAATACAAACTGATGTACACTGGAATAAAGAGATGAATGCATGTTTGTAACAACCAAAACATACCATTTCTGCTGTGAAAATCATCACCCATTTGGACTTTTGACCATCTTTCCTTTCAATGGCTAGATCAAAGCAGTGGACATCTCATCATTTTCAAATATCTGCTAATCTGCAAGTAGTACCCAATGATAACCAGCCAAAATGTGAGTGTTTCTCAATACTTGACCACAATCAAATGAAACATAAGGTTCAACTGTGTTTGTAAAGTACATGTGATATCTCCAAACACTCAGAAAATCGAATTGTGGCCAAAATCTGTAATGAAAATATCATCAAACTTCCCAGCGCTAACTAAACACTCAACGTGGCAAATTTTAAAAACTTTATTTCCTTGAAATCCGATTGAAAATTTTCCCTGTTTGTAGTGCCTTGTTCATTTCTAATGAAAGTTTTTTCATGCAGAACAAACCCCATTTGGTTGGTGTTCGACCCATGAACGTCCCTTCATCCGAATTCCAGACAAAGTGGCCAAAATCTTGACACTTTTGGCCACAAGTTCTCTTTTCCTTCAAAGTCGCCATGATGAAAGTTGGGACTGTTGAATTTCAGCGAATAGATCCTCTCTGTCTCTTGAGGTCCTCTACGTTGTGTGCAACCCAGGCTTGTTCACCTATCACCTGGATTTTTATACCCAAAATATGTTTGACGTGCATTTTTCTGGGCTGGTCTTGCCCTCCTCTCTCATTTGTAGAAGTGGGTGACAATTTCATGGTGGTAACCTTGGATAAGGCCAAGTGTAAGTTTGAGTAAGATCTTGTTACCTTATCAACATGGCTCAGAGATAATAGTTTTGATTTTGGATTTGACTGCTGAGAGCAGACAGCAGAACACAAGGCCACATTTTTTTCCCCAGGTACAAAGTCTGTCTAAACGTTTTAACAAAGCATTTGGCTTAGGACCAGGTAGAAGGAGCTTAGTCACATGAGAGGGCATGACCCTGTTATAATAGGTCTCTCAAGATTATCTACATGAATGCTAAGGTGGAACTTCTCAAACAACCTCAGTGTTGTAAAATAATGTCGCACAGCATGCTGAAGGAACCGACCTGGCCAACCACACATCCTGCAGGTTTTGAGCAGAAGGTTAATAAAAAATATCAGCCCCTCTATGTGGAGTTCTCAAGGGTTAAAGCAGGGAAGGTATTATGGAGTAAGGGGTTAAAGGCTTTGTGAAAGGTGTTGAGTCAGGGAGATGTGTGGGCAGCCCAGGACTTAGTCTCTCTTAGTACTGTCAGCCTAAAGCTCCCACTGGATTCAGTGGTCACTATCTCCTTAGCAGCATTTGTCTGGATCCTCTGACCCTCACTTTCTCCAGGCTCTCACTTCCCATGGACTGTGTTCCCACCTTTGATTTTCTGTAAGGATTTTTATGTCCGCTGCATCTTCTTCGCTGGTTCTCCATCCACTTGGAGTGGAGCGCTGAGCTCCAGTGCTCTCGCTCTGACCCAGTCGGGTTTTATTGGTCAACTTCATTTTCCTCTTCCCAGTCCATCTACCAAACCCCACTCTTTTGTTTTGTCGGCATGGATATTGGCGGCCTCACCACAGTGGTAGCGAACTCTGCGTACATTTCGGCTCGGGGCAGCTTCGATGGCACAGCCAACCCAGCAGCTAATCGGGACAAGAAGTTCCACTCCAAGCTCAAGCTGCCTCACATCACGGTGTGCGAGGGCCTCCGGGAAACATTGGACCTCCAGTTCAAGAGCATCTGTGTGGAGCAGCCCATCGGCAAACGGCTGTTCCAGGAATACCTAGAGACAGCCAACGAGTACAAGGGTCCCTGCCGCCTGTGGAAGGATGTGGAGGAGTATGACACAGCTGAGGATAAAGATCGCACCAGCAAGGCTGCCAAGATCCTCCAACGCTACATGGAACCTTCAGCCAAGTACTTTTGTCCCTTCCTTCCGGAAAACGACATCACCAAAGTAAAGGAGCGGCATGAGAGCGCCTCGGACGACCTGTTCGTTGACATCCTGGCCTCTGTCCTGGACTTCCTCAAAGAGGTTCCCTTCACGTTCTACCTGGAGACCATGTACTTAAAGAGGTTCTTGCAGTGGAAGTGGCTGGAGATGCAGCCCATGAATGAGGAGTGGTTCCTGGACTTCCGTGTGCTTGGCAAAGGTGGCTTTGGAGAGGTGTCTGCCTGTCAGATGAGGGCCACAGGAAAGCTGTATGCCTGCAAGAAGCTCAACAAGAAGAGGCTGAAGAAGAGGAAAGGGTATGAGGTGAGAGTTTCACACTATATACAAGAATCACGTTCCGGCTGCTGGTCTACCACCTCATTCCCTGCTGTGTCCAGCAAATCTTGCGTGAGGTTCTGAGGTTCATTGTTCATTGTAAATATTTACTTCAGACATAGCTAGTAACCCAAGTTCACCAAGTTGCCTCATGCCAGGAATTCAGGGGATACTGATTCTTGTGAGAAGGTCTGTATGGACCTAAATTGGCCTGTTCATGCATTACCTCAAACTGTTCAAACTTCTTTGTTCAAAGTTCTGAATGCTCATAGACCAAAAGCCAAATAGTCTCGCCCTATCAGCATCTTTCACCTTCAGCTGAATGTCACCTTTGCCCAGATTACAGGGCTGCTTAGTTACATAAGACCCAGTGCTGTAGATCTGAATGTGGCCTGATGGGCTGTTATCTAAGTGTCAGTCATTAAAGCCCCTTTTACAATATAACTATTCTAATGTGTACAACATGTCTTTGGTATCAGACCATAAGCGTATCAGATCTGCAGTCAGGATTCAGCTTATCGTCCTAATTTTTTACATTTACTTTGGTGTGTAAGACCCAAAAAAGTAAAATTACAATGTTTCCCATTTTAATCTGATACATATTTTTCACTACTTTTCCTTTTAGTGTTCTATTGATAAGCTTTTAACAACAATTCCTCAAAATACCAAATTTTAAACCTTGCATCGTTCAGGGGGTTGCTTTTAATTCCATATCCTTTCATATTAAAATAAGAATATTTCTATGTCATTTTAATAAGAAATTGGGTTAAAGTATTTGATTGGAGGAAAATAATAAAAATACAGATTCTCAGGTCTGCAGAAAAGGTTTACATTAGTGTTTTTGAACTTTGGTGATGATTTGTGATGACCGATATATAGTGCTTGGGGAATATTCTGGTGGTTTGCTTTGTTGGAGCTTGGCTCCAGGTAGCTCATGGTATTAGATATGCTACAGCTTTAGCAACTGAGCGCATTATGAAATGCCAACTCGGACACATTTAAATATGGAACAGATTTGTGCTGTACACAAGGAAGGAGGATATAGTTGGCACGGGGAATGGACGCCGATGACATAACCGACACGTCTGTTCTACTTGCACCTCAGAAAGAGCCTGGAAGTGTCTCATTGTTCATTTGAGTTTAAATCTGCTTCAACTTTTGACCTGCAACATTGCAAACAACCAGAAATCCAACATTCATGCTCAGAGAGAAAAAGAACTTAGCGAGTGCAACAGCATACATTTGTTTATTCTTACAGAGCTGGGTGAAGTAGCCTAAGCCCTTACTCAGGTATCAGGTATTGCAAAACTACTCTACCTGTACTGTAACTACCGTCAATGAAGTACTAAGTAAAACTACTCTACCTGTAGGGTACCCACAGTAACTGAAGTACTGAGTAAAACTACTGTATCTGTAGTGTACCCACAGTAACTGAAGGGCTGAGTAAATCTAATCTACCTGTAGTATATCCACCATTACTAAAGTACTGAGTAAAACTACTCTACCTGTAGTGTACCCACAGTAACTGAAGTACTGAGTAAAACTACTCTACCTGTAGTGTACCCACAGTCACTGAAGAACTGTGTAAAACTACTCTACCTGTAGTGTATCCACTATTACTAAAGTACTGAGTAAATTACTCTACCTGTAGTGTACCCACAGTAACTGAAGTACTGAGCAAAACTACTCTACCTGTAGTGTATCCACTATTACTAAAGTACTGAGTAAAACTACTCCACCTGTAGTGTATCCACCATTACTAAAGTACTGAGTAAAACTACTCCATCTGTAGTGTATCCACCATTACTAAAGTACTGAGTAAAACTACTCTACCTGTAGTGTACCCACAGTCACTGAAGTACTGAGCAAAACTACTCTACCTGTAGTGTATCCACTATTACTAAAGTACTGAGTAAAACTACTCTACCTGTAGTGTATCCATTATTACTAAAGTACTGAGTAAAACTACTCTACCTGTAGTGTACCCACAGTAACTGAAGTACTGAGCAAAACTACTCTACCTGTAGTGTATCCACTATTACTAAAGTACTGAGTAAAACTACTCCACCTGTAGTGTATCCACCATTACTAAAGTACTGAGTAAAACTACTCCATCTGTAGTGTATCCACCATTACTAAAGTACTGAGTAAAACTACTCTACCTGTAGTGTATCCACCATTACTAAAGTACTGAGTAAAACTACTCCACTTGTAATGTATCCACCATTACTACTGAGTAAAACTACTCTACCTGTAGTCTACCCACCATCACTGAAGTACTGAGTAAAACTACTCTACCTGTATTGTACCCAAAGTCACTGAAGTACTGAATAAAACTACTCTACCCATAGTCCACTTACCGTTACTGAATTACTGACTAAAACTACTCTACTCATAGTTTACTAACCGTCACTGAAGTACTGAGTAAAACTACTACACCCATACTCCACCCACCATTACTGAAGTACTGAGTAAAACTACTATACCCATAGTCCACCAACCATTACTGAGCTACTGAGTAAAACTACTTTATCCATAATCTACTAACCATCACTATAGTACTGAGTAAAACTACTTTACCCGTAGTGTAAACACCGTCACTGATGTACTGAGTAAAAGTACCATACTCATAGTCTACCCATTGTCTACCCATATCACTGAAGTACTACTCTACGTGTAGTTGAAGTACTGAGTGAATACCCTACCCATCTACTCACATCACTAGAGTCGGCAGGGTTGAGATGCTCTTGGCAGTTTCCAGTTCATTGTTAACACTGACATGTGGAAACACTTCTTCCCACAGGGTGCCATGGTGGAGAAGAGGATTCTGGCTAGAGTTCATAGTAGATTCATTGTGTCCTTGGCCTACGCCTTCCAGACCAAGACAGAACTTTGCTTGGTCATGACCATCATGAATGGAGGAGATCTGAGGTAATGCACTCTGATTTTTTGGAAGCTTGTACTATTGGCTAATTCTATTTAAAAATAAATAAATAAATAAATAAATAAATAATAATATCTGTATTTTTCTTATTTGTTTTTATTTGTTCTTCCTCTTCTTTTTCTTCCTCTTCTTCTTCACTTCCTCCTCCTCTACCCTCTTCTGCCTTTCCTCCTTTTCCTTCTCTTTCTCCTTCTGTACCTCCTCTTCCTTCTACTTCTCATCTTTGTGCTACTTCTTCATCATCTCCTTCTTTTTCTTCTTTTCCTCCTACACCACCTTCTTATCATCTTCATCTTCTTCTTTCTCTTCTCTTTCTTCTTCCTTCTACTTCTTTTTCTCCTTCTTTTTTCCTTCATTTCCTTTTTCTTCTTCTTCTTCTCCTCCTCCTCCTTCTTCTTCTTCTTCTTCTAATTTTCCTTCTCCTTCTTCTCCTCCTCCTCTTCCTCCGTATCATCTTTATTTCACTTCTTCTCCTTTTCTTCCACATTCTCCTCCTCTTGCTTCTTCTCTTTCATCTTCTTACCTTCTCCTCCTCCTCCTCCTCCTCCTTCTGCTCCTCCTTCTTCTTCTCCTCTCCCTCCTCCTCCTCCTTCTTCTTTATTATTATCACCATGTTACCAGTTCAGTAGTGTTTTGTGATCTTGTCTCCGCATTTTTATCATTTTCCTTTAATAAGTCCTTTACATATCAGACAAAGTAAAACGCTCCATGCAGGAGTTCAAGACATTAAATTAGATCAGATCATTTTCGTATTGAGTCACTGATGTAAGTGAACTGCACCATTTTTTTCAGGTACCACATCTATAACGTAGATGAGAATAACCCAGGCTTTGAGGAGTCCAGGGCATGCTACTACGCTGCTCAGATCATTCAGGGAATGGAGCACCTCCATCAGAAGAGAATCATCTACAGAGACCTGAAGCCAGAGAATGTTCTTCTGGACAATGAAGGTGAATGTGTTGGGTGAAGTCTGACATACACACACAAAGCACAATCTGTGCCATTTGTTTGACATTGCGCTGATGTTTGCTGGTGTTTGTTTTTAGGTAACGTGCGTATCTCTGACCTTGGCTTGGCTGTGGAGTTGGCAGACGACCAGGAAAAGACAAAAGGCTACGCTGGGACTCCAGGTGTGCTGTGGATTCTCACATGTTGTTGCAGCCTCAAGTGCTTATTTAGATCAAACTCGCACCCACATGGAAGAAAAACAGATGGTGCTTTCATTCAGAGTCAGCAACTGTGAACTGGGCCTGAGTCAGTCACTTCAGTGCCACTGTCTTTGATAGTGGAGGCGTGAAGGCCGATCTCTAGACTGACTAAAGACACCAGTCATTCAGGGTTAACACAAGGAATTAAAGGGATCTGGAATATTCCTCAACGTTGCTGAAGCTTCAGAACAACCCATTTAAGCTCATATAAGCAGCAAAAAATGCCAAATTTCAATGATTTGGTTGTGACCTCAGCAAAACATGTGCATTTAAATATGTCACCTGTCACCTGATTAACAAAGCTCCTCCCCTTCACAGTTAGTTTGGTGGGAAAAGATTATTTAAGTTTTTCATTCTTGAAGGTACAGTACAGTGTTTGTAAAAAATAAACCACACAGACAAGCAAATATGAATGCAGACTATGAGCTCTTTAATACAGTGGTCCCCACCCACTGGGCCACAGATCTTTTTGTACCGGGCCACTTCTCTGTGCTTCCCTTTCCTGCACTTGTTTCGTGTAGCAATAAACGAAGCCTACATGAAAAATCTATCAACGTGTGTAATAAACAAATCGCTGGTGAGCTTCTTTGAAAAAGAGGGAAAGACTCAGCAATGCCAAAGGCGTAGAATTACGCATCCGCAGTGATTGCTGTTCTCATCAATAATATTGATCAAACAAAGGCATGACGCTCCAAGAATGATAACGGAACATGTCTAGGTTAAACAGCTCTCTCTACCTGAGGGCCCAACTCCCAAACACACATAGCCAATGTGATTGGTGGAGACACAATGTGTGTTTGGTAGGTGAGCCTCTTACTTACACATCGCTAACGTGATTGGCTTTGCATTTTCCTGCTGATGTGTGACTGTCAACTTTGGTTAGCACCAAAAAGCAAGTTACAATATTTGTGTTACTATTTGATTATTTAGATATTTATTTGAATATCTTACTGTATAACTTGGTTGATTATGTTGACTATAAAACCCTTTCAGTTTCCCCCAATTTTATTTATATATTGGTGTATAAAAGATATGCTAAAGCTAATGTACAGTTAGAAATCCTCATTAAAATGTCTCTATGTCATTAGTTACCTTTAACATTACAGAATTCATTCATGCATATTATTGAACATATTTATTAAAAAATTATTGTATACATCCCCTTCAGTCAAAATCATCACCTGTGGTGTCTAAAAGGTTGGGGACCTCTGCTTTAATATATTTCCATCTCTACTCCTACCTTCACCAGTTACAGTCCCAGAACAAACACAACTTAGATCTGAATATTCTTATGAGATTCTGAGAATACAGCTGACCTTTGATCTTTGCTATGTGAATGCAGGGTTCATGGCCCCGGAGCTGCTGAAAGGAGAGGAATATGACTACTCTGTAGATTACTTTACACTTGGAGTCACTCTTTATGAGTTCATTGCTGCCAAAGGCCCCTTCAGGACTCGAGGGGAGAAGGTAATGAGCTGCACTGGTTTTTAGGGTAAAATGTTGGGTAGTGCTCGTCTGAGGTGGGTTTCAGTACAGCGTCTACACTGGCAGTGGTGTTTGCTTCCAGTATTTAATGTAAAAAAAAAAAAAGATGTAATGGAACATTTCAGCTTTGTTTAACCTCATCTCTCTCTGCCACATGTGTGGGCAGTATTCTTTCACCTGTACTTGCTGAAAACCTACTGACTTGAGGCATTTGGCCACTAACTTCTACATCCCATCTCCAGAAAAGATAGAATCTGATATAAAATACAATAAAAACAGTACTGTATGTTTAGGTCTCTTCAACTTTTATTTTTACTGAAGATTAAAGAAATAATTTCCAATGTTTCCACTCATCAAATTTTGTAAGTTTAGAACTTGATGACCCAGCACACTTAATAAAAGTTGGGTCAGAGAAAAGAAGCCCCTCAGAAGCCTTATGTGAAAAAACATTTTGCTGCTGTGATAAACTTCAGAAAACTGCTGTCACTGAACACAGATCATACATATTCTGACATATTCTGCAATCAAGATGACAACTGTTCCTGGGAAGTCCATGGTTATTTCAGAAGGACGATGCCAGAAATCATTCTGCTGCCAGTCCAGTTCTGCTGACTTCTGTTGAAAATGTATGTAGCTTTTTGAAGAGGAGACTGGAGAAAACTGCAGCAGTTAGTCTCCTTAATTCCCAAACCATTACACAGTGTAATTATAGGAAAGTGTATCGCAGCATCAAACGCTACATGTGTTTATATTTGCAAAACATATCTGTAAAACACTGGAAAGCTTTTCTCTAAATAAAATTTCAGGAGAGATAATACATTGCACGTTTTTTTAGAAAGTTCCTAGAAAATAGTTCAAATTAAGACTGATGAAAAAAGTTATTGAAAATCCCATATGCTCCCCAACTAGTGTTAGTCCATGTTTAGCTGGTCCTCAGGGCACCACATTCAGTCCATGTTTATGCTTTGTCTACATGCGTTGTGAATTAGGAAGAAGTAAAATCCTGGCAGAACCTGAGAACCAGTTTGAAGACCGTTGAGGGTGTTTTTTACACTCCAGTTCAAAACAGTCCACTTTGGATTATTTGCAGCCAAAACATAAGCATGGATTCTCTTTTGTACAGGTGGAGAACAAAGAGGTGAAGAAGCGCATCCTGAATGACCCAGTGACGTACACAGAGAAGTTCAGCGAGAATGCCAAGTCCGTTTGTGAGGCCTTGCTAGCCAAGGAGGTCGACAAAAGGCTGGGCTTCAGGAACGGGACTTGTGATGAACTGCGTGCACACCCTTTCTTCAGCATCATCAACTGGAGGAAACTTGATGCAGGTATGAAAACACAGTAGACATGACTGAGGAAGGTCTTTTTGGGTAAACCAGAGCTGAGTTTCTGTTCCTCAGGTTAAACAATTATATAGAATACGATACAATACGATACAATAAAATATAATGCAATACCGCATAGAATAGAATAGAACTGTACTGTTCCTCTGCTGTAGGAATTTGCATGTTACAGCAGCAAAGGAGAGTGAAAGATCACAGGAAAAGAACCCCAGGAGGAATTTCAACAACATTTTGTTGAACAACAATTTTTAAATTTTCAAAATTTTTTGTAATTATTTAATTATAATTTAAGTACAATTAGAAAAAGACTGTATCTATGGGGAAAATATATTTGTATAAATAGTGTATGAAATAATAATTTGACCCCTCTCTGATTTTGTAAGTTTGCCCACTGACAAAGAAATGAACAGTGTTAATTTTAATGGGAGGTTAATTCTTTTTCTTTAAAAGAAAATCCAGAAAATTGTATTATATAAAATATATACATTTATTTGCATTTCAT
The DNA here is from genome assembly GCA_037576955.1 of Lepidarchus adonis. NCBI lineage: Eukaryota > Metazoa > Chordata > Actinopteri > Characiformes > Lepidarchidae > Lepidarchus > Lepidarchus adonis. The sequence goes on along the minus strand of JBBIGC010000082.1, from coordinate 19,558,057 downwards.
TGAGTGAACTAAGTATTTGATTCCTTACTAAAACAAGACTTGGTGGCAAAACCCTTGTTGGCAAGTACAGATGTCAAATGTTTCTTGTAGCTGATGACCAGATTTGCGCACATAGCAGGAGGAATTTTGGCCACTCCGTGACCTTAATGCGCTTATTCTTGAGCCACTCTTTTGTTGCCTTGGCTGTATGCTTTGGATCGTTGCCATGCTGGAAAACCCATCAATGACCCATTTTCAATGTCCTGGCAGAGGGAAGGAGGTTGTCACTCAAGATTTTATGGTACTTAAAAATTTTTGCCTCGATTAGAGCATATGTCTCTCAAAAATCCCAAAATACAACTTGACCTCTGTGGTACCTCAACACATTTGAAGGCCACTCATGTCGTGGACACTGATTCACCTTCTTACTAATATCAGGCTCATGACATGGCAACCTAAAGAAAAGGCCAAATTTTAAAGACACTAAAAAGAATATTGTATTTATTAAAAGAATAAAATGATAAAGAAAAGTGAATTAAAGAAATTAAACAAAAAACAGTCAGGACCACCCCATACAGGACTCATTTTTGCTGATCACAGTCTTGGCGTATGCCGTTAGATTTATGTCAAAAGTGTCGCACACATTAACTACCACATGCACAGAATGAGTCCTAGCACACAAATTTATATTTTGAAATTTTATATTATGAGCTTGCACTGATCTGACTTTTGACAATTGGAGCAGTAACTAAGGAAGGTATTGGCTCTTTCATGATTGGTCACTTTTCACCTTGGCCACACCTCCACAGATTTGAAATCAGCCAGTTAAGGACCGAGCTACTGACGCTGTTTTCTGAACCTCTCCTAAGCACCAGGCGATATTTATCACAGTAGCATGATGTAAACATTTTTTTCTTCTTACCCTACAGGGATTGATATTTCTACAGATTCCCTGAATCTTTTTTTTCAATGTTATGATGAAATCATGCATTGAGAAATGCTTGAAATGACTGAAAATGGAACACTTTGTTTGACATGACGTTACTCCTGCTTGTATAATGGATGCTTTTTTAAATACCTAATCATGATCCCCTCATGAGTTACTAGCTCAAGTGCTTTAATATTTGCTCTTGTCCCAACTTTTTGGAGCATGTTACATGCATCAGTATTGTTTACTGGTATATTTACTAAACACAATCAGATTTGTCAGCCAAACCTGTAAAGCTGATTTCTTTTTGCTATGTCAGATAAAAATGGTAGATGTTTTTGTTGTATCTTACAAATTGTCCCAGCGTTTCTAAAAATTGAATTTGAAATATTCAATATTTAATATCATCCTGGGCCTGTCTAAAAAAACAATTCATGTTCTAACCTTTCTCTCTCGTCTCATAGGAATCCTGCCACCACCATTTGTTCCGGATTCGAAGACCGTTTATGCCAAGGACCTCGACGACGTGGGTGCCTTCTCCACTGTGAAAGGGGTCATGCTGGAAGACCCAGATAAGGAGTTTTTTGACGAGTTTGCCTCTGGAAATATCCCCATCCCCTGGCAGGAGGAGATGATTGAGATGGGCATCTATGGTGAGCTGAACGTGTGGGGTCCTGGCGGCACGGTACCCAATGACCTGCGGCGTGAGTCCATCCTGGAGCAGCCCAAGTCCTCCACCTGCAGTGTGTCTTAGAGGCTTCCACAAGAAAAGAGGAACTGCTCTTTCCCTTCTGTCAACGTTCCCTCCCTGTGCTGGTGTAACAGACGCAGTGTGAGCCAGGGAGTCTATTTTGCATCATCTTCCACAACAGAACAGACTTTTGAAGACGTCAGTGTGGAGGCCGGCTACTGTTTGTGTTAGTGATTCTGCTTTTTCTCATGCCCTTCAAGTTTCTGCTCTGAAAATAATTCTTAGGCCAAAGCTTCGTAATGGAACTGCTTTCCACAAGAGATTTCTGCACTCTTCCATGAGCTGAATGTCCGTGAAAAGCAAGGGACCAAAGAAAGGGAAATCTTCAACATCACTCTCATCTCTTGTCCTTTAGAGCTAAGCCTGGTTTGAAGTAAAGCTTCATCAGCTTCTCGATGTGATTAGTAGCATCAAATGCGAGTGTCTGTCTGTTTTTCTCTGTATGTTCCTATGTTTACAGTATTTATTCTGCGCATTCCTATTCCTCAGGAGAACTCTAGTTCACTGGATGCCCTTTCAGATTAGCTGCATGAGCACAGAGTAGATCTGGAGCTGTTATTCCTCATAGCGAAGAGTTGTGGACGAGTTTCTGAAAGGTTGCAAGGAGTTTTGACTAAATATAGAGGAAATGCTTGAGCTTCCTCATATAGTTGGTGTGGTGAGTGGCCATACTAAGATGAGCTTCAGCCCAGTTAGGCCATTCTTCATCCTCTATTAAACAAATAGTCCTATTTGTTTCTTTATCTTCAGTTAATTTATTCATGTATTTATGACTGAAACCTCCAGCAGAGATTGTGTAATTTGATTGATTCATTAATTTTTTTGGGGGAAAAGATTTTAAATCCTTTAAATTACGATTCTGTAAAAAGCTGTAAATTTCTGTTGTATTGACATATAAAACATCTTTTTAAATAATTTAATAGATATCATGTTCATGATTTCAAATAAATATTTTACCATAAAATGCCTTGGTGTTGTGAATTTCGTCTCTTGTTTTGTGTGATAATGTCTATTTTATCCAGTATACTTTATTATATAGGATCTTACCAGTTATAGTTTAATTTTATAGGTCATGTTTAGGTTAACACTGGATCAACAATACAATGAAATGTGTTGGACAAGAAGAACCAGTAAACTCAGCAGTCATGTGATGTACACTAACCGGTCATGCCCTTTTGCATTTAGAACTCTCTTCATTTTTTGGGGTATAGAATCATCAAGGTGTTAAAAACATTCCTTTAGAGTTTTTGGTCAATATTGGACATTGGAGAACAGCTTGAGATCTTTGGGGCATAGTGCATTAAAGTGCTGGAAGTAGCCATCGGAAGGACAGATTCACTGTGGTCATAAATAGATGGACATGGTCAGCGACAGTACTCAGGTAGGCTGTGGCCTTTAAACAATACTCAGTACAAAGAGACCCAAAGTGTGCCAATAATGTGGCCTCCTCCGATGGACCCTCCTATAGCCTCCCTGTGGTGCATTTGGGATCTGACGGCTGGGCTGCCGAGGCGGGCTCCGGCCCGCCCTGCTGGGGGGCCGGGTCCGGGAGGGGCCTCGATC
>JBBIGC010000082.1:19531459-19554736 GCA_037576955.1 Lepidarchus adonis | reverse complement strand
TCTCATTGTAGAAATAAACCTTAACTCGTATCTCACTGTCTCATTGTAGAAATAAACCTTAACTCGTATCTCACTGAAAGTCTGTGGGTCAGTGGTGGCTGGTTCAAGTCCTGACCCTGCACCACCTTTAAGTGAGGGACCGTCCCCACTACACTGCTCCACATGGGTTAAATGCAGAGGTGATGGTGGATCCAAATACAAATTTGTGTGAAGAAGAGATTTTTTAAAAAAATTGATGACGTGTGTGTAAGGGAGAGCAGCGCAAAACCCTAAAACATTTTAACTTCCTGCTGTTCCTAAAATGTTGCAGCTTATCCCACATGTGCATTTTAATTATAATATTGAAAGGGCAACAGTTGAAACAGTAGCTACAATGTCTAGTAAACTGATGCAAACTAAAGTAAATTTAGTACATGTCAAAGTAAATACAGTTTGACTAAATACAGATTTATTATGCAAAGTGTAAATAGCAGCATGATAAAACTGAACTTATTTAACTTAATGAATCTTATAATAAAAACTCTTTTGATTAATCAAAGACATGCTTTCTTAAAAAATTACATGACACGTTTTACTGAATTTTAGTTTCTTCCCAGACAGAAAATACAGAGCTGGATTCAAAGGCAGAACTTCTTTAGAAGAAGATCTTCAGACAAACTTTTCACACATATATTCTAAAGGAAACTCTGATTTGGAACGGTTTATTCATATCATGTTACATTTTACAGATTATTATCTTATAGCCATATTTTTTATATTTTATATATTTTTTATATATTTCCATAAAGAGAAAATTCAATATATTTTTATATACACAGTATTGTTCAAAATAATAGCAGTGCAATGTGACTAACCAGAATAATCCAGGTGTTTAGTATATTTTTATTACTACATGGCAAACAAGTTACCGGTAAGTGCAGTAGATTCTCAGACCCAACATTCATGACCTGCATGATCATAACACTGTGCAATTGGGTAATTAGTTGAAAGGGGTGTGTTCAAAAATATAGCAGTGTTGCATCAATTCTGTGAAAAAACAGGTGTGAATCAGGTGCCCTTATTTAAGGATGAAGCCAGCACTTGTTGAACATGTATTTGAAAGCCTGAGGAAAATGGGTCGTTCAAGATATTGTTCAGAAGAACGGTGTACTTTGATTAAAAAGTTGATTGGAGAGGAGAACACATATAAAGATGTGCAAAAGATTTAAGGTGTTCAGCTAAAATGATCTCCAATGCCTTAAAATGGAGAGAAAAACCAGAGACGAGAAAGAAAACAGAACGTCTACCAAATGGATGGAAGAATAACCAGAATGGCAAAGGCTCAGCCACTGATGTGAAGCAGTTATAAAAAACTGTGGTCATACAACAAAATATTAGTTTAGTGATTGACAGTATTGCTAAATCCTACAAACAGAAACGTTTGTACAAATTATTTGAGTTTGTACAGTCAACGGCAGACACTGCTATTTTTTTAAACACAATTTTATAAAAAAAAAATTTAACTGACCTAAGAATTGAGTTCTTGTGTTCTCTAGTTATTAGATTTACTTTAGGACATTATAAATATATCATGTGACTAGAAAAAAAATTAGACAAGCATTAACCTCATGACGTCCACTTTTCACTTGGGAGTAAAAAGTAACTTTTAAACTTGACAGAACAGTGGTTTGATTTATAGAGTGATGAATTCTGTATTCTTCCATATTTCAGCTCTGCAGTCAAACACTAATGTAGTACAAACTAAAGCAGCAGCTCTTTGGAAGCAGACACAGCAGTTATAACTCTGTTATAAGCCTGTTTATATAAGCAGCAGGTTTTACCCGCACTCATTCCCTCATTTATTTTTGCTCGACTGAATTAATATCCTCTAATAAAACGGCTTCACTGTGAAGCACTAGAAATCAGACCTCAGCTGAAGGAAGAAGAATCATCTTCTTTCTCAGTGGATTTGTATCAGAGATTGAACATGACGTCACTCCCACTACAGGAACAGCAGGAACCTCCTGAGCTTCATTAGTGGCCTGAGTTGTTGGAGAAGTTCAGTAAGAAGTAAGAAGGTGCTGTAACAAACCCGTGAATAACGAACCCGTGAATAACGAGTGTATCTGCTATAACTTGTTACACACGCACGGGCAAACACACACACACACACACACCCCATCAGAAAATCAGATGTGTAGCATGTTGCTCTTTAATGCTTAATTGTACTGTATGAAGCCAACAGACTGCACGTAGCGCTAGACATATTTCAGAAAGCACATTAAACTTTAATTGCACAAATAGGAATCGATACGGCTGTGAAATTGAGTTTACTGTTGTTCGGTTTGCTCGGTCCATAAACACCACATTGTCTCTTTTCTCCTCCTTCTAATCCGTCCACTCTGCAGGACAGGAGGCCTCTGATGGAGGGGAGGTGCCAGTTCTACTCCAGTGGCTCAGGCTACGCATACGACAGCTACTACACTGAGGTGTGTATGAAACACTGAGCCCGACAGTCTGCACTGGAAACAGCAGCTGAGCTTTGCACGGTTGTATGGGCCAAAAGAAATGTTCCCAGGACATGGAACTAAAGCTCGTTACATTAAGACTGTTTGTGTTTCCTCCTCCTGTTAAGGTGAGTGGACAAGGCCAGTGACCGCTGACTGAAGTTCGCATTACTGTATTGTTGAGATTTTGTTACAGTGGTAATTTGAAGCAGAGAGGCTTCGTCTGCTGCTCTAAAAGCACAACGTCAAGGAGACAAGTTAGTTAGTGAAAGCGGATGCGTCAGGGTGGAAACACACACCCGTAAACGGAGCGGGTCCAGGATGTCCAGGCCAGTTTGAGGGTAAAACCAGTCATGGGGTTTGTGTGTGAACACAATCACAGAACCTACGTTTGCACTGACCGCTAACGCCACCAGCTCCTGGAAAGAAAACAATGACCTGTGCTGCATTATAGATCTGGTTTGAGTGTCATGTCATAGTACAGAGCGCCCTCTGCTGCCGGAAAGTTGCCAGTCACCGCCTGTAGAAGAGCCTGAGGCTCCACTGGACATTTCATTGGTGCAGAATTGGTGATTATCCCTCTGTTTCTGTGTCCTGTCCCGTTAGGTGACATGTCAGTCCTATAATGAGCCATGCAAACTGAAGATTAAGAGCAACACCTGCTACTGCTGTGACTTGCACAGCTGTGAGAGGTGAGGCTTCCTCAGAACTTAGAGGCTTTTTTCAGAGTAAATGTGAGGGCTCAGTTCATCACCTTGTCTTTGTTCCTCTAGCCCAGAATACCACGCCCATTACTTCGAGTTTACAGGTGTGAGCAGCTGCTGGGATGTGGTGCACCTGCACAGGCTGCTGTGGTCCAGTGTGGTCCTCAACGTGCTGGGAGTCTTCTTGGGGATCGTCACTGCTGCCATACTAGGAGCCTTCAAAGACATGGTGAGAACAACGGCAGATTGAAGTGGGGGGTCGATATCGCTATCCTCGCTAACGTGATATAATAATTGATACGCCGACTGCAAAGTAGATTTTTAAATTAATAAACATTCCCACCAATGTGACGTGCCAGCCTCACTACTTCATGTCTCCTCTGTGTGGCGCTGCTCACATGAAAGCTGTTACTGTAATTACTTCATTATTTCTATATTAAGTTCTGTTACTTGGCTTGCTGTGTTGACTAACGCCTGGTTACTCCTTTCAGTTCTAGATTTATATACTGAAGTATGAAAGATATTTTCTGGCTGAAGTTATGAATATATCTTTATTAAACTGCCTCTGTCACTATATCTATAAAGTTCATCATCCAGATGTGCAGTTTTACAACTGACACATCTGCCCTCCCTCTCTTTTCACTTCCAGGCTCCAGCTGTTCAGACTCAGACTCAGACGTCGCCCAGTCCTGCTCCACCTCCACACATCCTGTATAACCCCACCCAACACATGGTCACCTACACCGGCTTCTGCCCTTCTGGACAAGCGCTGCCTGCTTACCCCAACTACCCCATGCCCATGCAGGTAACTGCTTCTTCAAAGATCCTCTTTATTTCAGCCAAACATTCATCTTTACCTCCCACTATAAATAAGTCAATCAGCCAAAACATTAGCACCACTGCCAGGAGAAGTGAATTACATTCACTATAGTGATGAAGCTGATGTGTTGGAAGCGTAAGATCTGAGGACTTATTGTGACAGAGCATCTCCACAACAGTCAGAGCCGTTTCAGCAGCATGAGGGTCCTACTATCAGTCAGGTGTTCTTAATGTTCTAGCTGATCATGAGAAGGTCCTGATTACTAATAGGTAGATGTTCTTAATGTTATAACAGATCATGAGAAGGTCCTAATCACTAATAGGTAGATGTTCTTAATGTTATAGCTGATCATGAGAAGGTCCTGATCATTAGTAGGTAGATGGTCTTAATGTTTTAACTGATCATGAGAAGGTCCTAATCACTAGTAGGTAGATGGTCTTAATGTTATAGCTGATCATGAGAAGGTCCTAATCACTAATACGTAGATGTTCTTAATGTTATGGCTGATCATGAGAAGGTCCTAATCACCAATAGGTAGATGTTCTTAATGTTATGGCTGGTCATGAGAAGGTCCTAATCACTAGTAGGTAGATGGTCTTAATGTTATAGCTGATCATGAGAAGGTCCTAATCACTAATACGTAGATGTTCTTAATGTTATGGCTGATCATGAGAAGGTCCTAATCACTAATAGGTAGATGTTCTTAATGTTATGGCTGATCATGAGAAGGTCCTGATCACTAATAGGTAGATGTTCTTAATGTTATAGCTGATCATGAGAAGGTCCTGATCACTAATAGGTAGATGTTCTTAATGTTATAGCTGATCATGAGAAGGTCCTAATCACTAATAGGCAGATGGTCTTAATGTTATAGCTGATTTATTATTATTTTTTAAACCATCCTTGATGTTCTCGGTCTCCTCCTCCAGCACCTGAACGGTTACCCGGCCCCAAGCCCGTCTCAGCCCAGCGCTGAAATGCCCGTGTCCCCGTCTGATGAGACTCAGCCTCAGGCCCAGTCGACCACTAACCCTGCAGTTCCATCCCAGTCCAGCTCACAAGACTCCTCTGGCTACATGCTCACTCCTAATGCGCCCGCGCTCTACGGACACTCGTTAGGACCCTTCGAGAAGCCTCCACCATACGCCTGTTGAGAGACTGATGTGCATCTGCTTCCTGGTAGAAAACGTTCCAGCTCCACCATCTTACGTTTATACTTAGGAGTCTTAAATGGAATGTTTTTGCCTTTTAATGAGTGTAATTCTGTACTTCAGCTCATTCCTGAAATTCTGGAAATACATGGACAATGAGTGTTGTTTTGAAAAAGTAACAACTGTTCCATGTCGTTCTCTGAGATCTGCTTTGGACTGGAGAGAAAGCGAGGACTGTAGACTGTAAGGAATCTATACGCCACATTGTGAAATGTAGCTTCAGCAAAATCATAGATATTAGAACATGTCAAAAAAATATTACAACCACCTTTATTTTTTGTTTTTTCAAATAGCACTTAGTCTCCGGTTAGACGGTCGAGACCAAAGATCTGCCTTGGTGAGCACACCAAGGGCCGACATAAGAGAAATACAAAAACAAGATTTCATATACAGTACAGAAGATTAAAAACAACAGCCTAAACAAAATAAGGAAGAACTGAAAATCCAAACAGAACTTCTAAGGACTTTGAGCACCTACTTGGCCTTTGGTGACGTAAGGCCTTTTGATCTAGAAGGTAGTTGGATATTTTTCATTTTGTCTCGTCTAAAAAGCATTGTACAGTCATGTATTTACATATACAGTATGTTATAGCGCACTCTGGTTCTCAGTAGCATGTGTTGCGGAGCAGTGCTTCACGTCTTTAATGTGAGTGTACACCTCCCGTGTCTCAGTGAGTATAATATAAATACAGTTACAGTGTCTATGTGATGGTGTATACGTTTCTTACTGTTGGAAGACAGGATGTATTGGACCACTGTTGCAGTGATGGATGGTTGCCTGTACCTGTGCAATGATGCCGCATGTGTTTTTTTCTGGAGTAGGTAAAAGCTGGCTTAACCAAAACAAGAACGGATTTAAAGGTTGTGGCTTAGTAAGGCCATGTTGCGTCGGTTCTAACGACCCAGATTAAGCTTACTCTTGAACTAAAATTCACTCGGGCTTCTCCTTTTAAAGGCATTTTGGTTCTAGGACTAGGCTTAAGCTCGGTTCAATAAACAAGCCCTGGGTTCTAGTCGCCCCGGAATTTACTTTCAGTGGCTTGGACCACTAGAGGGCAGGCATGAGAGCGAATATCATTGTGCTTGTGCTGGGCCTCATCCAGGTCTAACAGCTGGCCGTTGACCGTGACGTCCATGCAGCCCATGTAAAAGGCAGAAACTGGAGTTGATGCCAGAGAAACATCTGCAACACAAAAGTGTATCCTCAGTTTCCACAGATTTTTACTTTGTAATTTGTTTTCCTCTACTAATGAAGACGCTCACCTGGAATCCCTCCTATAAAGGTGCTGTACGAGGACAGTAGGTCCAGCGGCTCCAAATCCTCCACAGGTTCTGTTAGGCCCTGCTGCCCATTCACCTCTAATACGGTGCTGTTCCCAGACACCGTCACATTCACAGTGTGTGCCCCCGAGTCACACAGGTCTACTTGTACACTTGCCACGATCACATCGTCGAACGCCACCAGTAAATGCTAGAGTGGAGAAGACAACTCTGAAATCCCGTTCTCTCTCTATACTACACCGACACAGGAAGGGTTAATAGTTTATAACTTTGCTACTTTGTGTTGAACACTGCGACAATGACGTTAATAAAAAGATGAGAAAACGCTTGTCATGCTCCAAGTAAAATGTGTAGTGAGAGATTATTACAGTGGTTAAAATAAAGGAAATAGGACTTTAGGCTGATTTAATCTCCTGCTTGAGAAACACAGCATCAGGTAACTCTGTAAAATCGTAGTAGGGCTGCAATACGAGCAAAACATCAGTATTGTGATTATACAGTTGCGATTTCAATATTTTTCAATATATTAAATGATAAATATCACATTTTTCTAATTAAAAAGGTTTGATGTCTCTGCCCCCATCCATACCGTCCTTATTTGGAAACTGAACTTTTTCAATTCATGAAAATCATGAAGTATTTTGAGGTCATTAAACCAACACATTTACATAATTTCTCTTTATTTATCATACAACACTTTAGCTGCACTCCTTCAAAGGAAGCTCTGTGATTGGTTAGAGGCATATGTTTACATATTGTAGATAGCAATATTGCAATAATGATGTGTAGGCAATATATTGCGCCGGCCTAAATAACCTTCACAGTCTTAAATACAGATTTTGTCCAATTTGTATGAAGTGGGCCTCGTTTTAAAAAAAATAACAGTAACTTTTAATAACAGTTCAAATATAAGAGTCTCTGTAATAAAAGAGCTTAAGAAATGCACCTATGTAAGTGCTATAAAATACTGACCTTTGCCCATTTCTTCATCCCAGAGTGGTAGTCAGAAAGCGAGATGGAAAAAGGAACATGGTCCTGACGAACGAGTGCAAACAGAATTCCCATGGTCGACACTGGACGTATAGTCAGCTGTACACTAAGCATCTGGGTGTCACCTGTGTGTTGAGGAGAGGTCAGCAACAGGTGTCTCATGCAGAGCTACATAATAACTGACAGAAAATATTTCTGTCCAAGAGACAAACGTATTTTGTGTGTAAATTCATGATATTCATGATGTACATTTTATTTCAGCATATCCACTAAACATGGACATACCATGGCTGTGGTTAAAGTAGGCAAACCCATTTCCTGGGTAAAATGAGCTGTGGTCCTCGCTGAAGTAGCACTGCATACGCTCATTGTTGCGGATGGTTTCTTGGATGGACGTATCTTCACCAGTCAGCCAGTGCCAGTCTCTCATACAAGCATCTAGACGTGGGTTCACCTAGAATCCAACAGATGGAGAAGTACAAATATTCCTAGTTTGACAGAATGGACATTCGACTGAGAAATCAATGGTCTCACAAAACATGTGGAAAAACTTAACACATGCTCATATAAAGGAACTTCATGTTTAACACAATGTATTAAGCCCCTTCGCCTCAGAGAGAATGCTACGCATGGTAAACACTGGTTCAGGAGTTTTATCCTTTACTTTTCCTGCAGGTAACATTATATTCTAAGTATTACATCTTACAGCACTTTGTGCAAGAACATTGCTTCTATCATATATCAATGTATATAGTCAATTACCTTTAATATAATATGACACTGACCACTTGGATTGATGGTTAGCTCACAGGCATTAGCGTTGCATTCTGTGAAGGTGGTTCCTATGACTAGATAAATCACCACATTTCTGCAAAAGCAACTTTATTCTGGCGTTTTGTCAAACACAGCTCCTGAAGATGACCAGTCCAAGTTCCTACATAGATCTAACCCACATGGTACATGAAAACAGTGTTACACGTGGATTCTGACATTCACTTCTTTCATTTCTTTGTCATTAGGTTTTATGAACACTGGGCAGTAGGCCCAGGCTCACTGGCAAAATGTAGCCTACAACAGGCAGCGTCATGGAAACCCCAAAGCCTAATAGCGCTGACGAGTACTGTTAGTTTTCTTTTGGGCAGAAGAGTCCCAACAACTGTCTGAAATAAACCCTGGACTCTTCTGATCATGTGGCAGCTGAATTCCATGCGGGAAAGGGAGTCCTGCTGATCCAGGATCTGATCTTTCATGTCTGATGGTCCTCAACATTACAGCGCTGTGTGCTGGCTGGTGTATCTAACTGTGCTCATGATTAATGGCCACTCGATTGCCTCAGCTTAGTAAGCAGATTGTAATCACAGGCTAGCAAAAAAAGGACTGCAATCTGATCTGTCCATCGTCGCAGTATTTGAGACAGAAGGGAGGAAAAGGCATTTTTATTGTGAAATAAGGGCTAAAAAAAAAAAAAATTTCTTACGCAACCTGTGCAACTCATTGTAGATCTCAGAGAAAGACATTTCTGTCGACAGTGTGCAAAACTAAACATCACTGCTGAATTAACATTGATGCCTGATTTGCAAGAAAGAATTTCTGATTCTCTGACATTAGAAAAGCTAAATAGCACAATTCATGCCCATGTTATTCATGTTGTATTTTGTAATGGGTGGATGAATAGATTTGATAGATAATTGAGTTTACAAAAGGTTTTCCTGTATAAATTACAGTTTAGGATGATGTTGCTCAATGGTTTTAGTAAAAAGCAAATTATGAAGTGAGTGATTATTTGTCATTGTGATCACCCAGGGAGCAGTGCTTGAAGACGGTACCAAGAATGTGGTAGCCGCCGTATTAGAACCGGTGACCTTCTTATCTCAGGGGCAACTCCTGTTAAAACTGTTACACTACCACTGCCACAAATCTCTCTCATCTACATCAGTGTGAAATTTAAGACTCTTACCTTATTAACCAGCCCATCCTCCTTGAATGGAACCCCACCCACAGTTAGGTTAAGTTCATGCATGCCTTTCTTCAGCGTAAAAAGATCTCCATTCACTGCAATCTTCATCACAGCCTCCTTATTGATTTTTATCACCAGGCTCCTCCCTTGCTCCTCTACTGATATCTGGCAACCACATGAAGAAGTTAAGCAATATTAGTGAGGCACTTAATGTTATATATGGAGTTTATGTAACTGCAGCTTCCAAACAGATAATATATTATTTATTCAAGGTTTAAATCCATAGAAACAATTGGCTGTATATATACACTGGGTGTGTAAATCACAAGTGTCCTCATGATTCAATTCTACATTGATTATTTTAGCCAAAGATCCAATTGTTTTCGATACCTTAAAATTTGCAGCAGTGTGATTCGGTTGAATCAGTAAGAAATATGATGAAATTTCACACAAAATACTATTTTTACTAATACTATGAGCTCACACATGTAAACAAATGCAAAAATATAATCTTCAATTCCAGACTTTCATATTTATGCTTAAACATTTGCTCAGATAAGACAGAATGATGCTTCACCTTGTGCCACTGTCCATTGTTAACCAATGGGCCGCTGCTGGTCACCCTGCTCACAGCTCCGTATTTCAGCTGCAGCTCCAGTTTCCCTTGATGAATTGCCAACACAATCCAGGAACTGTTCAAGTGTCCACCAGCAAAGAAGATCACTCCCTCCGAGTCATACGTCCTCACGTCAAACTCCGCTGTGAAGCTGGATGGGAAACGAAGATAGTTGTAAGGAAATTCATGCATTTACCCAAATCGTTTTCATACAATTTGGATGCTAAATAGAAGATTAGCTTATAAAGCAAAATTTGCCGAGTCTCTACAAAAAGCAGATAAAGCCAGACAGCCCTAGAATAGCAAGTTTATCAACAAAGCAACATAAAAGTTCACATTCTACTGCTTAAACCAGGAGCAGCTGTCTTTTAAATTCTGTATTTACTAAAGTGTTGAAAGCTGAAATACGAGCAAGATCGTTTGGTAAAAAAAAAGATAGACTTTTCTCCTTACTCCAAATATGTTTAATCTGACAAGTTATGTTTAGTACCTGAAGTTTGGTTGTTTTGTTTAGGACTGGAGGTGCAAGACTAATGTATTAAAGCGGTGCTTCTCAGTTACTTTCTGTTATAGCATAGCATTGTATCCTTATTAATATTAAAAAAAAACAAAAAAGAAAAAGAAATATAGATCCCCACCCCCACCCTGGCATCGCCCCGCGCACCCCACTGAGAAGGTCTACATTAAAGGAACTTCAAACTCTGCAAACAGCATGTCCATATCTGGAGCAAGGGATAAATAATTTGTCGTGCTCACATTTGCCTTCAGTACCAAAAAAAAAAATTGGTCGTGCAAGTCTCATAGTTTACGCTGACATCTAACTGAGAGTTTTTTTACCCAGTGTGAACTCGGCGGCGGAAGCGTAGCTTGACCACAGGAATCCCACTGAACATGCGGCCCAGGTACAGAGAGTGGGAGTTCCTGTTCATGTCCAGTGTCAAACAAGGCTCTATGGGCTACAGAGGATGTGTGTAAGAAAGTGTATACACAAAAAATAAACAGCAGAAAAGGCAAACAAGGAAATATTGTAATATAACAGGGTGAAGAAGAACAGTGTGAAGCTACAAATAATGACTAATGTTTAAGCGACAGTCTGGAAAAAGAGTAATAAATCAAATGTACACAATTTTACCCTAAATAAAGACATCTTTGGTTTATAAAGATTGCTCCTTAGTTTTGCATTGAAGTTACATGGCTTCAGCAGTTAGGAGATTTCTAAATAATTGTATCTTTCCTTCATTCATGAATTCTCCCAAATGCATACAGTATACACTTCGTGGTCATGGGGAAGCTGGGGCCGATCCCAGTTGACTGTGGACCCAAGGGAGGTACATGATGATCGCTCATGATGATCTGATTTCTGACACTGTGTGACTGTGTCAACTCATTGTGGTTTGAGGAGAGTGTGATCATTTATTCTTGTAGTTTATGAAATGTTTCCACAGCTCACAGCTACACTAGTTTCACCAAAGTTTCTGCCTACATTTAGGATGAAAGGGTTTAACCTACAGGGTCACCTAATGTGTCAAGGCACCATTGTTTCTAATGTGGTCAGTTTTACACAGCTATTCTTACTGTGAGTAAATGTATGCAGTAAGAAAGTTGGTGTCATATGGATGATGGATTGATTCCATTACCTTACAGCTCCTCAGGTCTTGCCAGAGCTTCTTGCCCTGTCTTCCATCGCAGAAGCAACGGAAACTCCCAGGCGTGTTGACACACTCCTCTTCACACACATGCGACTCACACTCATCCACATCTACCAGGTAGAGAGAAAAACAACAAACCTGACCACTCTTTCCAGACAGAAAAATCAAGCAGCATGCTTAAGCATCAGCCAAAAATGTTTTGAAAATTATTCATGAATAATAATGTATTTTATTTTAATAGAATGTGATTCTTTCCATTTTAAATGACAACAAATGCTTTAAGAACATGAAAGAATAAGAATCATGTTTCTGCTTCTTAGCCTTCATGTTCACCAAGCTCGGGTCTTATCAAACACGCGACAGATAATGATCTTGGTATTTTGTTATGGTTTAAACAGATACTCTGCAAAAGTTTTGACTGAAGAGTAAGACGATTGTTTTATTACAAAAGAATGTTGGGAGTAGTCAAGGACAAGAGAATGTGTGGTTATCCTTTATAAAAAATAAATACATGTTGGACACTTTGGTCAGCTTGGTTCAGTAACTTCTGTGATTATGTAGCCACTCCTTTTACAGGAATAATTTGACTTGATTGTGGTAAGGTAACAAATGGGGGAAAAGCCAAAGTGGCCCTGAAGCATGTCTCCTCAACTATGTTCTTTTCACACACTTGCCCACACTGGCCATGTTTGACTTACCACAGAGATTAGTGGACATATGTTTTTTTTATTCCAGGAAGAGACTTATCACATTATGTTCTGTGGAAACTGGTGAAAGAGTCTGATATGTAGCTTATATAACGTGTAAAGAAAATTTGGCTTGTCGATGTGTGGAATTTGAGACTTGAGCTAGTAAGTGCCGAGTGCCTGTTAAGACGTGTTAGCTTGTGGGTTTTCTCCATTAAAGGTCCTTTCACATATTGAAGAAGTAAGAAATAACATTCATGGATCAGAATTTCTACTATACATATACTACTGTCAAAAATTCTGAAAAATTCATAGTTAACATATAAAATGTGTATAAAGTGCATGTGTGTGGAGACATGTGTCTTACCTTCGCAGGTTTTGGTCTCATTGTTGTAGATGTAACCAACCTCACAAAGGCACTCGTAGCTCCCGATCAAGTTGTAGCACTGTGCAGTCCCACAGACATCAGCAATGTCTGTACACTCATCAACGTCTAGAACAGAGTTATAGGAGAATGGTGTCATGAGGAAGATAATTCAACAAGGTCACAGGCAGCTATGTTTGACTCATTTATGATGCATTTACAACAATAATAAATTACATTCTCACACTTAGTAAACATGCATCACGTGTACAGTATTACACATGACATTTCAGTCCCATCAAAACTGCTGCCAAAATCCTTTTTAACAGAACTGCTACTAGTTCTAACTGACACTAGAACGTCAGTGCTTTTCCCATATGCAATGCCATTACATCACAGTTTTATTAAATTCTCATTTTTCAAATTTTCTATTATTCTGTTAGAACATACAAACATTTCACATGCTTTGATACATTGTTTACTGATGAAAAAGTTGATCATATACCAACAAAAGATACATTAAACTGATTAGTTATCATTTGTATAATTTTCATGATTTAAATAAACAAACAACAATCAGTCAAAAGGAAAAAAGTAATTACATCCTTAAATTTATCACACAAAACTAGAATCAGGTGCCATTAATAAGAACGTCCTGCAGGTGGAACCAGTCTTATTTAAACCTGACATCTCTGGTCTGGTGTTTCTTTGCTACATCATGCCAAGGTCTAAAGAACTCCCCAAGGACTTTAAAAAAGATGAATACCAATTAATCTGGCAAAGATATAATTAATTCCATTGTATGGGATGCAAGTAACAAGTTACATTTCAGAAAACCTGTCCAGGAAAGACTATCCCAGCATATTCATCTGAAGAGCAGACTTTCTGATGTGAAAAGAAGTCTCTACAACTTTTATATTAATGATAGTGTAGAAATGTGTTTCTCTTTCAAATAGTAATGTTGTAGCTCTTATCATCTACATTGCTGTAACACCTGCACTGTTTAATGACTAATAAGATTGTATTGAACTCCCTGTAACTCGCACATCAGTATTGTCATGTCTGAATTTATGCTGTACCTGGAAGTCGCTTTGGACAAAAGCGTCAGCCAAATGAATAAATGTAAATGTGTCTTGGGATCTGCAGTTGTGAATTGTTGGTGTGAAAGTGCATATGTTGGAAAAATACCTGCATTTGGTCTCCAAAAAGAGTATTAAAACAAGAACACAAGTTGCCCAAGAACTTACAGTTCAGTACAGTTTAATAAAATAAAATAAATAAAAAAATAAAAACATTTAAGGTGGCAGTGGTGGCCTAGGGGTTAGGCACCACTGAGGTTCCCTTGAGCAAGGTACCATCCCCATTCACTGCTCCCCACTAAATTTCCCACTTGTGGGACTATAAGGGATAATAAAAAAATATAGGCAAAGACCAGGTAGAGCTTTTCAGGAGAAAAATCTAATACTAACTGTGAAACATGGTGGTGGAAATGTTATGGGCTGCTTTGCTGCTTCAGTGATGGTCCAGCTTACGATCACTGATTCAGCTATGAATTCACCAGATCAAAGAAAGCTTGAATTTAATATGAGACCAAAGTTGAAATTAAATTAGAAGTGGATTTTTAGCAGAATAATAATAACCAATCCACCAAGGAATGGCTCAAAAAGAAGAAATGAGGGTTTTCTGAAACCCATTGAAATATTGCATGGAATTTGTAAAGGACAGTGCCTGCAGAAACTTTAACATCTTGAATTCAAACGAAGGCATTTTGTAAAAACATTTAACAAGCCAATGTTAGAGAAAGGTTGACAATGGAAAATGCTTACAAGAATCTATTTCTGCTAAAGGGGGCTAAACTAGCTTATTAATGCAAAGCTGTACTTATTTTCTCCATACAGGAATATTAAATCTATTGATATTTATTCTGATTAAAAAAACTATATAGCTTCATATGAAGGTACTGTGTATAAAGGAGTGTGACATTTTGCTCAAACATATTTTCAGATAAAAAATCCTTAATTAAAAGGGTATTTTTTTAATAAGAACTAAGACAATTACCATGGTGACCACCAAGTGTGTGTTAATTAGACTTACCCTGACACTTGTTGTGGCCCGACTGTGTGTAACCATCATGGCAGGAGCAGTGGAAACTTCCTATTGTGTTAGTGCAGTTATGATCACATCCTCCATTTTCCTTAACGCACTCATTTACATCTGCCAATCAGAAAAGAACACCAACCAACATCAGTCGGTTGCAGAGAAAGGGGTGGAGCTTAAGTGAGCAAATCAAATTAATATGCCACAAAAAGACTCATTTATGGGTTGAAATTTAAGGAGATGCAAGAACACAGGAGCTTAGTGTTGGTGGATGCTATGACTGTTGCAGTTTCATAGTTTCCATCTCAGCTACGCATATACAGGGAAAAAACTCCCAGGGTGGTATTAATGAAACGTTTGAGACTTGAATGAGTGTGTAAAGTGTGACGTGATGTTGGGGCTCAGCTGTGGAAAAGCCTCTTTGCCTCAGACTTTTTTCCACCCTGTTCCTGATTTCATCTACTTGTCATTCCACACTAGTAGGTGATGCAATGAGTCACAGTGCATGTGTGAAGGCACTGCAGTGGAAGAGTCAGATGTTCATTCCCCTCTATCTAAAAGATACACATCCTTTCTTTCCTGAGGCATGACTCAGAGGAGCGACAGCAGCAGACTGGTAGTGATGAACAAACATGCAGACCTTCCATGACAGATTAAAGCCCAGACCACAATTATTAACATTGTCAGTCATGCAACATAAGCCACATGGATTCAGCTGCTGCGCACAAGCCTGAGGTAGAGAGAGAGGTCACACTGTACAGAGGACAAGACAAATGTGCACAGTCAAGCAAGTCAGAGGACAGAAGAGGACACTAATGCCATATCCCTCTGTCCTCTTCCTATACACACATCTCTAATACCCTGAAATCATTCAAATACAAAGACACTAACATATATTAACATGAAATATTATATTAGATCATATATAATATTATATACTTTCCCCCTTACAAATGTAAGCAATGTTTGGTGTCTAAAGTTAATTTTAAGTGCTACAAGGCTAATAAAGTAAGTAAGCAACAGAAGCGTAGAGGAGACTCTTTAGCACCATGCTCATACTGCACTTTGGACTTATAATTGCATACGGTCTTCTATAAAGTCTACAAATTTAGCAGAATAAAAACTTTGCCCATAGTTTTGTCATTTTCCCCCCAAATAACAGCACGTTATAAACACACCATCAGAAACAACATTTAAAAAACCTACTCGTAAACATACACAAACCTTATGAAGTTTGAAGCCATTACTGATGATTCAGGATGTACTTGCAAAGAACTCTTACTACAATACTTAAAACTACAAAATGTATATTCAGTACCAATGGCACACTAGCATTCCTTGGCAGCTGCCAAACATCCTGTCTGACAAACTGTATCAGTCACCATTTTCTACATACTACAGTCATGCTGCTATTCTGTTCAAACTCAAACACCTCCTGTCTCTATTCTCTACATATCCTAAATAACTTGGTATTTAATTTTTGGTGTTTTGGGGATTTCATTGTACTTATTTTGTTTGTGTATTTAGTCATTTTAAATTTGTACTTTGTACTAAATGTTGTACACAATGGATCACAATTTTGTCTCCCTGGATACGGAGTACATCGCTGAGACGCCAAAGTTCACTTTGACTTTGACGAAGGCGGGTCATTGCTCTGGCTGTTTCCCAATGGTCAAAGATGAAATTATTTCATTTTGTGTATCAGTACTTTTTAAATATTTACTGACACCTCAATAATAATAATACTGGTAATGTTGATAATTTTGGTCACTACAAGTCTTTTTACAATGTCAGTTATAAAAATAAAATTGACTAGACTTTTGATGTTTTTCCCTGGATAAGGACAAATTCAAATAAACACAGGATTTCTGATCTGCAAGTTTCCCTTGTTCAAAAATCCCAATGGTGTCAATTACATAAACATGTGTAACTGCCACCAGAACAATAAATAATTTTACAACAATAACAACTTTAAAAAACCTTGTGATGTTGTGAAGTTGCGTGGTATGAGGGGAAAAGTGGTAAAAGATTTAATAAGATGATAGTTTAATGAGATATGTTGTTAAAGCTTTCAGAGGTATTGAAAACAGGACTAATCACCAACCTAAGCAGAGGTCAATGTGACATTAACATAAACCACAGAACTACTGTGGAGGACTCATGACAGCAATATGTGCAGTTCAGAACCTACATACATCAAAATAAATACCAAGCAGAAAAGTGCAATGAGATTAAAACAAGTGTAAGACAATTGTACGGTTCCTAAACATTTAGTATTAAGACTGATGTTTTTGACAGCACTACAAAATTCCACTCCATGTTAACTTTATCAGCCTTGTAGCTCCAGATCAATGCTAAAGAAGGAAACACCGCACCCCAACATGCCTTAATTCTCTACTTTTCCCTGAGGGGGAAAATACTGTAATGATTATGGAAATGACAAAAATCTGAGAAATCAGAAACTAAATGTTACGTGTTAAACTACAAACTACTGTCTTTGGTCTGAGTGCAGGTGTATTGTACGGCAGAATTTGGAGAAGACATGTCTAGCAGAGATGGGAATCGCAGTGTCTCTCATGATAACGATAATATCGTAATACAGCGATTCTGTCATAATCGATATATATCGCACGACAATGAAATAGAGATACATCACAGAAACACAGGGATGCGTTACTCATTTACATAAGTAACAGCAATGCTATGGTCACCTTTCCTGTATTTGCTTCCCGGACCATTGGGAAGTGGAGGGAAACTGCTGCTTCAGCTTTACTTCTGTTCCCCTTTGTCACTTGGCAAGTTGTATTAGCATCGTGCTACTATTCCCAGAAAGTAACTCTTTCCACCTATTTTCCTGGACCAGACACTACATAATCTACAATGCATTGCTCCCCATAAAACACGCCTTCCACTACAGCCAGCTACTTTAACCCTGTGTACATCAGACCAATTATGGAGAGTTATGTTTCTGTCTAATCTAAATTATTGTTGAAGACAGTTCAGCAAACGCCTAATATTGGCAGGGATGCGCCATTCTGCACTTGGATTATGGAGTCTTTCCCCTTTTTTAAAGAAGCTCTCCAGCGATGTGTGTTCACTCACATTGACGGGGTTCCCTTGTAGCATAATCCATCGCTATTAAACAAGTGTGGGAAAGAGACGCGCAGAGATGCGGCCGTCACAAAATAATCCACGCTCTGTTCCATCAATGTTCTAAAAACCAACCCCAGACTTTACATTTAATTGTGGCTAAGGTGTCTTGTTAGAGATTTCTCTGCTATCTAATTGTTGGAAAGTTCCTCTTCAGCTTACACCCAAGTCTCCTGCACTCAGTTGAGCTGCGCCACCCAGAGGAGAGAAGAAGCAGTGATGCCAGTGAGTCAAATTGGCGGCAAATGTTTAATAATTTAAACATCGATATTGCCATCAGCGTATCTATTATTGTATCGCGTAAGCAATTTCTATATTTTGTCACACCCCTAATGCCTAGTTGCAATGTGAGACTGGACATCATGTGTTTTCTTTAACTGCGAGTTACATATCTGCCGATACCTACCTTCCTCACACGTAAGGCCAGCCCACCCTTTGAAGCAGTGGCATTGGAAATGTCCCTTTTTGTCTTCGCAGCGCACTGTCCCTGCTTGATAACATGGGTTGGGGGAGCATTGGTCTGGAATGTCTTGAGAAAAAAACAGAAGGACAGACAGTGGTTAAGAACAGGGCTGGCTTTTTAAGGTCAAAAGAACAAACTGCAAACCTACAAAACATCCAATCTACTGCTCTGCCTCCTCATTCTCTTTGCTTTCATTTAACAACCCAACAGACGAGCATTTACCACCCACCGCTCCCATCTAGATTTGTTCTTCACAGGTGGATCTTACTTCACAAATCAGTTGAAGGCTGCTTTCAAATGGATTCTTTTCACAAATATCTGTAGTGTTTCTACCATTCTGCTGACCCTGCAATATCTCCTCATTCAGACCAGTCCCGGCATGTCTGAGGGTGCGTGAGCAAAGAGAGAGAAAGAGAGAGAGATAGAACACTGCAGAGTCACAGCATCCGCTCACGCTAACTGACTCAGGGCTCCTGGCTGGATCTCAACCGACCAATCAGACTGCACCATTCTGAGCCGGCACGTTGCTGCCTCTGATTCAGCGGAAACGCACGCTGAAGGACGAGCCTCCAGCACACGTTAGCACTACAAGCTCGGGTCACGTGTGTGCAGGCACTAAAATGACTGCATCCATTCAGCGGGTCATCCATGTACACACCCCCACAACGGTACTATTAAACTGGAGACCGTTTTCAGAGCATCACCAGTAGCACAGGAATTTGTAATCATTTTCACTGCTCTACTCTCTCTCTCTCCCTCTCCTCATGTCATCTTCCTGCTCTGGAGAACTGCTGCACTGCAGCTGAAGCAGCAGAACCCGGCGCTCCCATTGAGCTATTTATACACCACAGAGGAAGAGGGACACGGAAAGACAAAGGAAATAAGAAACCCAAGCAGGGTCACT
Source organism: Lepidarchus adonis (assembly GCA_037576955.1). NCBI lineage: Eukaryota > Metazoa > Chordata > Actinopteri > Characiformes > Lepidarchidae > Lepidarchus > Lepidarchus adonis. The sequence goes on along the minus strand of JBBIGC010000082.1, from coordinate 19,535,358 downwards.
CACTGTGGACACAAGTGACCAGGTCTCCCTTTTTCTTCTTGTCTTGAAACTTCTCTGTACATGCTTCAGAGACAAGAGCACGTCCTCTCATCAGAATCAGTCATGACAACATATCCATAAAGACACAAAGTCCACAGTGCTGTGGAAGAAGCTTAAATGTAGTCGAAAGGCTGAGACTAAATCATCACTTACCCAAATACTTGGGGTAGAAGTAGTCCTGAACAAGGGAGAAAGATAAATAGAAATAGTTGAAAAGCAAACCATCTGCATATATATATATACATATATTAACTATAAATATATATTTACAGTTTAAGACTGGTCCCCAGTTTCCAACATAAGCCAACTTGCACACAAAAATAAAAGCCTGCAGTAAGACTGATCGCTGTAAGGTGAACTTTTACAGTTTACAGCCTATATCACCCTTCAGAAAAATGAAGATTTGTGGATATTCGTCACTGCTCTTCCGAGACACTAAATACCTTCAATCTTATTTCCTGAATGCCACTGAAGCAGATATCATGCAATTATTTCTCTGCTTGTCTTTAATCTCACCGTCCTGTTACAACATGTTGGCCCAAGCATTTTTTATGCTCTAGTTTAGAAAACCGGTCAGTTTAGAGTGTGTAAAACATTTCTGTGACAGTCTGTGTGCTCCTCATCCCACACAACCTGCACACAGTGCTGCAATGCTACAGGGTGTGGCCAAGCTGCACAGTTGACCTGGATCTTTCTTGGACGCTTTCTGTGGCGTTCTGGACCAACTTTTACCATCACGAGAGTTATTAACGACCCCTGCAACTCTGGACAAGCCATTCTCCTGTGAAACGAACAGGAAACTTTTCACACTGAAAGCACTGCAGTCATGGATTAGCCAAATCAATTACATTTTCTTTGTGGGCAGGAACCCAACATCCACAGATATATATCCCTTTAGACTCTGTGCATTAGCGTTAGCCATTACCCACACTTCATTTAACCTCTTAAAGTAGTTTTTTCTTCTCTCACACTCATGGCTACATACATGTTATTTTCATCGTAGTTACTGTATAGCACATAGTATGTAATGAACAAGCTTTATGATTATTAACTGACCCACTGTACAGTTTAACATTATGTTTATACCACATTAGTAGTAAATGGGTTGGAGAGCTATGGCGTTTATAAATGTTTACGGCTAAAATAACTATTGTCTGGAAAAACCCCACATCTCTCTGTGCAGAGTTTGCAGCAGTGGCAGCAGGTTACCCGGTAATCGGTCGTCTCGTGCCGTCGCTGCAGTCAGAAAACTGCAGAGTCAGAACTGTGCTGAGTCAGATACAGAGACACAGGGGGCAACATGAATAATGCACAGGGGGAGCGGAACTCCCTTTCCCCTCGCTCTGCCATGGCGTCCATGACTGAGAGGCACGCAAAGCACTTCATCTGAGCACGCATGGGATGATGCACCATTTTTTTACCTCATCTTCCCTCACCCTGCTTAACCTTTCGCTTTCTCATTTTGCAATTTTGATTCCACCTAACTGTGCTCTTTCTCTTTCACTCCTTATTCTTGCTCAGTTCCTAGAACGCCGTGCTGACGCAAACCTCAAAAAAACTTGTACAAGCAATTTTAAATGTTCCAAAAATAGCACTACCCATCTCACGGGATGGACCAAAGCAGATCCAGATCTCCTCATTCCCAAGTACATGCTCTTACTACTGGATGGTACAAACATGTTTGAGCTGCTTTAACACACATTTCATGGAGGAGAACTTTCACCAGCCTAAACTTTCAGTATGGCTGTTCACGTGGCACAAATCATCACGTCAGACCTTGGCATTACACAAAGCCGGAGAGGAATTAATTTGGGATTTAAAAACACATTCCAATCCACTTCTGTCATCGCTGTTTCACCCATTATTGTAAGTAGTCTCTTTAAGGGACCAATCAGCAAGGTTACAGACTTGCTTCATTTGCATAATCACTTAGACCCATTTTTCTTGGGAGAACAGGTCACATACAATAAACAAAGGTAAGAATCAGTGAAACCTAAGGCTGTGCCATATATCTTCTGCCCCCCATGATGAGAGTTTACCACACTGACCGTATCAATGACGATGTGTCTACACTTACTATCTACATCGACAACATTTCCCTTCGTTTTTCTAAGGGTTGGGCTATGATTCCTGCGAGTGTTGGTGTTTCATTTGAGAATAAAATTCCTCTTCAGTCTCATATCATCCTCAACTGCTGTAGTGTATGTGACTGTCAGGGTTTAGCTTTACTGCATTAATTTGTGGTTTGTGTTTGCACAGCTCTTGGGACCGTGTGGCCAAAAACTGTTTATTTCTATATCGTCATTTATATCATAAACAAAAAAGTATCACTAGATATTGTGATAGAAGTCGATATCACCCATCCCTGCATTTTCGCTGGGATCAGGCTGGTTAGTTGGTGGTTGGCACAGATCAGGAGGGGATGTGGTGGATTCAATCCTGTTTATTACTTACACCGTTATAGAAGTATAATATGTAATGAATTCACACTTTTGCCCTGGGTAAGTACGCACTGGTCAGCGCTGCACAAACTGCCCTGTGTTGTGTGTTTTCTGCCTCTTAATAGTGCTGGAAGAATATGGTCTTGTTTCACTACAGACTGTGCAAACTAGATGTTACAGAGATTTCATATTTACAGAATAATACTACATTTAAAAAGCAAAAAGAAAGGATGGTTAAGTATAAAGGCATAAAAATATAGAGAAGAAAATATATTTCAGAAAACAGATTATTAGAAGTGCAGAACCAGAATGAATTAAAGATGGTAAAGTGAGCAGTGACATTGTCCAGCAGGGACATAGCAGCAGTCTGGTTATTACAGTATTTATTACAGGAGTTCTGGGTTATTAGAGCAGCACAATTACATGGGGAGCTTTATGGACAGCACTGTGTGTAAATGTGTCAGCGGGCGTGCTTAAGCTCCCGTGCCCTGGGATTTTTCGTGAACTCCTGTCACTCAATGTGTTGGACCACAGGGAAACTGCTAGTTTGCGTGTGTGGATAGGAGAAAACACTCATTACACATTGGCTCGACTATAAACTTACTAGAGCATGAAAGCTCAGGACAAAATCAAAAATCGCCCCAGGTCTCTGAAAAGAGGTTAAATGTTGTGTAGAAAGGGTCACCTCAGCGGCTAGTGCCGGCGATGCTAACGATGCTAACAGACACACATCCCCTCAGACCGCCAGGCTAGCGGTAAACACCACCTCTCCGAGTTAAAAGTACAGCGAACACGGCAAAACAATACCCGAGACGGTTATTTTACAAACACTGAGCCCTTTTTACCGTTTCGGGGTCATTTTCGAACACTTCTCGCGCCTCTTCTTTGGTACAGAACTCCTCCACACACTCCCGCTCCAAATGTCCTTGTTTGGTCTCCTCAAACACCTGGTTTGCCCGCCTGTGTCTGCTCAGAAAGTGGCTCGCTTCCTCGGGCGACAAGGACACTGCGAAACACACAGGCGCGCGCAGTCAGTCAGATAACTAACCGTCATCGCTCCAAATGCTTTTTAACGTTCTGGTTTAAAACGCATTCGAAGGGGCCGCGTCCGCAACCGCAGCCGCGCACTCTATACTCCGCTGCGGCGCAGGAGAGTGCGTGCGTTTCAGGACGCGGCCGCCGCTATAAGCGCACAACGACTTTTTCTACGAACGCAGAAAGTCGCGGGGCAGCTCGGGGGAGGGGTACTTACACTCCGCGGAGCAGGCGACGCACATGAGGATGAGGACACAGCCCGACAGCAACTCTCCCGGGGTGAGAAGCATGTTTGGTTCGGCGACAGGCTCAGCAAACTTTCCCCCTCTCTCTCTCTCTCTCACACACACACACACACACACACACACACTCACTCTCTCGCTC
>JBBIGC010000082.1:19490113-19501433 GCA_037576955.1 Lepidarchus adonis | reverse complement strand
GAGAGAGAGAGAGAGAGAGAGAGAGAGAGAGAGAGAGAGAGAGAGAGAGAGAGAGAGAGAGAGAGAGAGCGAGCACAGACTGTCCACATGCCCTCTCCATTCATAAAGTTCCTTACACGGGCATCAGGCCCATTCCACCACTGGGAATACAAATGAGCTGGTAGACCTCCAGACTTGAGGTTCTTAGGATCAAGGGGCTGCCCCCAAAAGATGATAGTGTGCTGCCTCACAACGAAGGGTTCTCCCAACTCTTATAGGGTTCTCCTCACTCTTACAGCGTTCTCTTAACTCTTAATAATTCATATCCCTACTAGATTTGTTTCTGTGCTCCATAGGGCTGGGTATTGCCAACAACCTCACAATACAATGCATATCACAATACAGGGGCTACAATACGATACATTTTGAATGCCTGTCCTTTATTATTTTATCATTATTTATATTGAACACAATAATAGTTTATACTGTTCATTTTCACATTGGTATTTTCCTTTAATATTTGGATAAAATAGCAACACTTGTGGTCAGAAATAAAAGGTTTATTGGTTCACTATAACTGAGGAAATTTTGAGTATGTTTAATACTAGTTAGACAATTGACATTCCTACATCAAACAGATGTAGACACTTTCTCCAGTTCTGGTTGCAAATTGTGAGATAAATAACAGTACTGTATGACAAACTAAAGTTCTGAATCCACTGTTCATCTGTGAAGCTTGGCGCAGTTCTTACCCCATAGTTAGCTGCCCTGGTGTTCATTCAAGCAAGAAAAAAACAGCATCTTCAACACAATTAGGCAAAAATGTAAACACCTTCTTGTTCCTGCTCAAGCTTTCCTTTGTTTTTGGCTCTTGTCCATGTTTCCTGCAGCTAATTGTCTACAACAACATTAAATACATTTGTACAAGAACCAGCAAAACAATCAAACCATCCTCCGTTGTTAGCTGTGTTGATAGCTGCGTTGGTAGCCGCACTGTTAGCCGTGTTGTTAGCGGCGTTGGTAGCCACACTGTAAGCCATGTTGTTAGCTGCGTTGGTAGCCGCACTGTTAGCCGTGTTGTTAGCTGCGTTGGTAGCCGCACTGTTAGCCGTGTTGCTAGCTGCTTTGGTAGCTGCACTGTTAGCTGTGTTGTTAGCTGCGTTGGTAGCTGCACTGTTAGCTGTGGTGTTAGCTAATTGTGCCGCTTGCATAGCATACTGTATACATACCCCCGATTAATGTCACACAACTTATTTTACATAAAAGTTCTGGAGCAGCTTTTTTGGTGTTTCTACATTCAGACTACGTTATATGGCAGCTTTTTATTTAAACTGTATTGCGCATTGCACTACAGGGGATGTTTCTTTTTCAAAACTGTTACACCATTGAACAGCTTGACAAAATAAAAAAAATAGTGCACCACACATCCATTGTGCATCAAAGGCTGTTTCATTGCTGACAAAAGCCTGGTTAGGCCTAATTGTATCCAGAACCTCACTTTATGAGCAATACACCATTAAACAGCTCATTGTTAAAGTGTGTAGCAACAAAGAGCTCCAGAAGATCGCTGGAAATATTTTCTTTAAGCCAGAAATAGCTCATCAAACCACGGCCTGCAGGCGCGATGGTGCTGCCCCCTCTCCTACCTGACCACAATGTACAGCAACTATGGTACACTAATACCAAAACTCTCATTTTCAATATCTTCCGCAACATCACTGTCTATTGCATGCAACTGCACAGATTCAGTAGCTCATGTAGGTACGACAGTGCTCTGGAAGATACAGGGGTTCAAAATAGTATTTGGCAGCCACCGATTCTGCAAGTTGTCCCACTTAAAAAGATGTAAGAGGTGTAATGTTCATCATAAGTTCATTGGAAGATCCAGCCACATTTCATCTTGGATGCTCTCATTGATGGAAGGAGGTTTTTGCTCAAAATTTCATGATACATGAGCCCATTCATCCTTTCCTTAATATGGAGCAGTCGTCCTGTCCCCTTTGCAGAAAAGCAGCCCCAAAGCATAATGTTTCCACCCCCATACCTCACTTAATACAGGTAATGAGTAAAGGATAGAATAGCTTCTTAAAGAAGAAGTAACAGGTGTGTGAGGACCAGAATTCTTGCTTGTTTGTAAGTCCTAAATACTTATTATCTGCACTATTATACAAATAAATACTTTAAAAATTATACAATAGGATTTCCTGGATGTTTTTTACATTCTGTCTCTCACAGTTGAAGTGAACCTATGATGAACATTACAGACTCTCTCATCTTTTTAAGTGGGACAATCTGCAGAATCGGTGGCTGCCAAATACTCTTTTGCCCCCCACTGTATATATGAAGGTCTCAAAAGACCTTGCAAGGTATTTTTCTCACACTGGCTCATATTTGCCCCTATTTATGGAACTTGTCCCATTGAGAACCCACGAGCGAAGGTTGGGACAAGGCCAGACAAGAGCCAGAATATTCCACAGGGCCCAGATCATCAAGAAATTAAGGCTGCACAATATATTGCCTGTAAATTGTTATCGCAATATATGTCTCTGCAATAAGTAAATGAGCCTACAACTAATCACAGAGCTTGTTAGAGCATTCCTGTAAAGGTGCAGGGCTAAACTGGTGAAGGGGTGACTGTACATTGACATTATTTAAATCAAGGGTACCTTTATAATTAGACATGTGATACGAACCCTTTACTATAATGAAAAATATTGCAGTCGCAATATGTATTTTTTACATATCATGCAGCCCTAGTAGAAATGTCAGCAGATACACATGCCTGTACAATCTGAAGAGTGGAACAAGCTCTGGCTTCTAGAGCAACCAATCAGCTTCTTAGACAGTCTATTGACCAAAGCTACAGCTCCCCGAAATTAGGGCAATCCCACGAGATGACAGCCATATGGGAAACGACCCTCTGGTCACAGCCCCCCTCCTCCTTGCCCCCATCCTCAGCAGTTTTAGCTCTGGTTGCTGGAGGATTTTGGGGAAACACTGTTGGCCAGCTGCCAGGGGAGGCCCTGTGGAAGCTGAGGACACTTCCGCCCCTTGAAATGCCTCACTTCTCCTCCTGAAGCTCACTTCTGGCTCTCTGCAAACCTGACTAGCCACTCTGCTTAACCTCCTCGTCCTGCTGTGCCTCTGCACCTCCCACAGCCTAGGAAAACGCTTGGGCTCTGGGGGTTGAGAAGAGCGCCGAAAAGAGTGGCAGGACATTTGAAATCTGTGCTCCCATCTGGTTTGTGTTAGCCCAGTACTTCCCAGGAACACAGAAAACAAGCTGCGTGGAGTGGCTTTGTAGTCTCTTCAGCCAATCAGGAAGTGATTTGGAGAACTTTCCTGTTTCCTCCCTGCCAGAAGCTCCTAAACCCAAGAAGCTTCCTCCAGACATGAGCCCCCACAGGAAACAAGGCAGAGAGCTCCATGCGTGTAGGAAAACATCCAATCAGTGGATTCTTACGAGTTCTTACAAAGAAACCACATCTACATCGGCATAGAACAGCATGAACTTCATAGAGGGCTTATTGCACACCATATTTGTATAATTTGCACTATATTTCATTGTTTATGTTCTTGTTCTTGTCCAATTAAGTCTAATCTAATCTAAAGTTTTGTTCTAGACCTATGATTAACTTCACAATTGTGCTCCTAAAAACATATACTGTGTGAATATACTTCACAGCGACAACCAATACACGCAGGGAAATCATCAAACTTGCCCTCCAGAACCAGGGTTGGGCTTAGCGATTCGTTTGCAACAGGACGTACAGCTCAAGTTGGACGATTTTAGATTAACACTGGAAGTGAGTGTGAGCGCCACTGAGATAAAGGAAACCCACACCAGCAGGAGCTCACTAATAAAAGCAGCTGTTGTAACGGTCTGAAGTGCTTAGCATTAGAGGTTAGGGGATAGGGGTTAGGGTTGCATCACATCCAAGTTATTAAAGCACAGCAAAACCACCAAGAGATTACTCAAATTATCATCCAAATAATCGCTAGATTACATGTTTACTCTTCTAATCTATAGCTCTAATCAGAATCAGAAAACTTTGTTAAATCCAGAGGAAATAGCTTATGCTGCAACTGCACATAGAGACCAAATAAAAATAATAAAAAATAAATAGTATGGAATATAATAGGATAAGATAAAATTAAAAAATAAAATATATATTTCTTAATCCTTTAGTACACCAGATAAACCATTATGAAGTCTACACTATGTGAGATTTGTTTGAGGCATATACTGTAACAACACTGGTATTAATGGTGTACAATATACATTATCACAACCAAGTCTTCTTCTCCCTGGACCTGGACAGAAGGCCACACATGCACAGTTGTGTATGCAGAGAGTTCCCCATGTAAGGGTGTGTCTCACACATGTGCAATACCATTAACCACAAGCAACGAGATTCGGCTCACAGATGCTGTTTACTTCCTGTCACACTAATGCAAATAATGCCGTTATACACAACAACACCCAGGAAGGACATAATCACAAGCACAACTCTGAAAGACAATAACACGCATCTTAGTGCGAAACCGACTTCACAGCATTATCTTCAGCTTTGCCTGAATGGTCCTAATCTCCCCACCAGTTAAAAAAAGCCAAACCAAGCTGGAGGATCTGCCAGTGACACGTCCCCTTCAGCACACCACACATCTAGAAGAAGTCTGAGCAGTTCAGCCTCTCGTGCAATGAAACAAAGGAGCTGTTTTGATACTGCAAGGCGTGCACGAAGCCAAACACGTGGCTGTGCAATGTGTGGTCTCGCGGTTACATTCACTCCCCACCAGCCTGTGCAGAGCTGTACCTGCTTCAGTCTGATCCGCTCACATCATCTGCTAGCCAGCTACATGGGATGGAGATGAAAGAGCGCTGCTCTTTCCCCCTCTCCTCCTTCTCAGCTCACATACTGGCACAAGTCGAGTAATCTGAAATGTCTACGAAGGATTATACATCCAAAAGTATCACTGCCCTTTCGTTATTAACGTTTACATTTATATTATATACACCATAATGCATTTATAAGCCATTAATAAGTCATTCCTAAAGCTTTCATAAGGCCTTCATATTGTTTTAATAAGGTATTCCTAAGGACTTCAAAAGCCATTAATAAGGCCTTCATAAGGCATTAATAAGTAATTCCAAAGACTGTCATTCTGCCTTCATAAGACATTAATAAGGCATTCCTTAGGACGTCAAAAGCCATTAATAAGACCTTCATAAGGCATTCAAAAGGCAGTAATAAGGCATTTATAAGGTCTTCATAGAGCATTAATGAGGCTTTTATAATGCATAGCTATGGTATTAATAAAGCATCCAAAAGTAATTCTTAGTGCATTCTTAAGCAGCATTTAATTATAAAATAAAACAGCTATAACAACTTTAATCAAAACCATAATAGCTCTATGATATGTCAACTGAAATATTTATGAATGCATTATGATATATATTTAAGCAGTTAAATTTGTATCTTTAAATATATAATGTGGAGGTTGCAGGCAGGACAGTACATATGGATGGGGAGTGGGGCAAGAGGTGGGCGGAGCCAAAGGCAGCCACAAGACAAAAAATGACAAAAAACGTTGCACATTAGTCAGCCAGGCCCCAGTATGAGTTCTCTAGCTCCAATGTGAGTTATCCATGCTCCAGTGTGAGTTCTCCATCCCACAGTGGGAGCTCTCCATGCTTCAGTATGAGTTCTCTGTGCTTCATAGTGAGTTCTCATGTCTCAGTGTGAGTTCTCCATGCTCTAATGTGAGCTCTCAATGCTCCAGTGTGAGTTCTCCATCCCACAGTGTGAGCTCTCTATGCTCCAGTGTGAGTTTTTTTTGCTCCGGTGTGAGTTCTTCATGTTCCAGTGTGTGATCTCCATGCTCCAGTGTGAGTTCTCCATGCTACAGTGTGAGTTCTCCATGCTCCAGTGTGAGTTCTCCATCCTAGTGTAAGAGCTCCATGCTCCAGTGTGAGTTCTCCATGCTCCAGTTTCAGATCTTCATGCTCCAGTGTGAGTTCTCCATGCTCCAGTGTGAGTTCTCCATCCTAGTGTAAGATCTCCATGCTCCAGTGTGAGATCTCCATGCTCCAGATTCATATCTCCATGCTCCAATGTGAGATCTCTATGCTCCAATATGAGATCTCCATGCTCCAGATTCAGATCTCCATGCTCCAGTGTGAGATCTCTATGCTCCAATGTGAGGTCTCCATGCTCCAGATTCAGATCTCCATGCTCCAGTTTCAGATCTCCATGTTCCAGTGTGAGCTCTCTATGCTCCAATGTGAGGTCTCCATGCTCCAGATTCAGATCTCCATGCTCCAGTGTGAGATCTCCATGCAGAGATCTCCATCCTAGTGCGAGATCTCCATGCTCCAGAGTGACAGTGCAGTGGGGGAGCTTCCTGTGCGTTACACCGCGTCGCGCGCTCGAACCCCCCGTTAAACGCGCTTCCCCGGTACAGAACGAACCACGAGCCGCATGAACATAAATAACACAGAAAACCCTGTTTCGCCTTTTCAGTACTTACCTATTTTTATTTTGACGCTCTGGAAAACTCGAAGCCCTTCCTCTTCGACCGCCATGCTCCCTTTCAGGCTCCTTCACCGCCGTCCCCGTTTGTTCCGAGCTGCCTCTCTCGCTCCGCTCACTCCTCCCGAAGCCACGGCGCAAAACAACACAACAGCAGCAGCAATCACACCGCTCACCCTCCGGAACGAATCGAGTCTTCTCAATCGGGTAATACGCAGAGTCGATTCATCTTCGCAGCATGCCACGGGAATCAGTGACTCGTTGAATCTGATTCAAAAGAGTCGGTTCTCCAAAGTAACCAACTATCTCTGGGAGGCGGGGCTCGGAATGGGGTTGACGTCACACTCCAGGCGTAAGCCGATTGGCTTTGCGGCTCGTGTGCCTTTATGCAAATAATATGAAGGTGATTGGACAAATTCGAGTATTTGCGCGTTTTCATTGGCCCCTTGAATTAAACCATTTTCAGCCTGTTGTTGAAAAAAGAGCACAATCGTCCGGCTCACGTTTCATTGCTGTGAAACTCTGCACTCTCTTGGTGTTGGACAGAAATGCATTACTGTTATTTATTCATTCATTCATTCATTCATTCATTCATTCATTCATTCACTCGTTCGTTCGTTCGTTCGTTCGTTCGTTCGTTCGTTCATTCATTCATTCATTCATTCATTCGTTCGTTCATTCATTCATTCATTCATTCATTCATTCATTTTCTTTGTTTCTTTCTTTCTTTCTTTCTTTCTTTCATTCATTCTTTCTTTCTTTCTTTCTTTCTTTCTTTCCTTTCTTTCATTCATTTGTGTTGCTGTGACTATATATATAACATTTATTTAAAAATTTCACACATTAACTTTAAATGTATGTAACCAACATACACCAGTCACCCATAACATTAAGACCACCTGCCTAATACTGAGCAGGTCCTCCTAGTGATCACCCATAACATTAAGACCACATGCTTAATGCTGAGTAGGTCCCCTAGTGAGCACCCACAACATTAAGACCACCTGCCTAACACTGAGCAGGTCCCCTAGTGATCACCCATAACATTAAGACCACCTGCCTAATATTGACTAGGTCCCCCAAGTGATCAACCATAACATTAAGACCACCTGCCTAATTCTGAGCAGGTCCCCCTAGTGATCACCCATAACAATAAGACCACCCGCATTACCATTCTGTACAACAGAAGCGCCTCTTTGAAATCACACCACACTTCCCACATGCATCAGTGAGCCTTGGGTGCCTATGACACAGTTGGATCCCTTTTGGTAAGTACTAACTACTGCAGAACTGGAACACTCAACAAGATCTGCTGTTCTGGAGATGCTCCTTCATAATAAGGCCTCAGATCCTGCTCATGCTTCCAGCACATCAATATTAAGAAGTGACTGTTCACTTATTACCTAATATATTTCACCTCCCTAACAGGTGCCACTGTAATGAAATAACTAGATACTTAACTGTCTTCACGTCACATGGCAGTGGTCTTAATGTTGTGGCGGATTAGTTTTACATGTCACATTCAGTATTTTGACAATTATAGGAAAGAGAAGCAGAGTGCTAAAACAATGCAATGCATTGTCACTATAGTCATTATAACATTATAATTACACAATGGTTTGAAATCATGTAGAGTCATTCCTGACATGTCTAAAATATCTTTTCATTTGTATTCACAGCTGCCTAATGCACTGATTATTATTATTATATATTGTTATCATTTCATGCACTTTAACACAGACGACTTGCCGTTAAGTTATTAAAAACATATTAAATTATGCGTCTGCTTCTGTCTTGTAAATATTGCTCCAGATTCAGTATAGTGTGTATATCTTTGCACAGCCCCAAGAGCAGAACACTAGAACAATAAAGAGTAATGCAGAACACTTAAGAACAACTTGTAGAGCAAAATGGAAAAAAAAAAATCTACTTCAGAACAGTGTAGAATACCGTAAAACATAACCTATAGAACACTAAAGAACTGGATTGAACAAGAACAGACTACAGGGCAACCCAGAATATTATAGAACCCTATAGAACACTGAAGAACAGGATTGAACAGGAACAGACTACACAGCAACCCAGAATATTATAGAACCCTTTAGAACTCTAAAACCCAGGATTGAACAGGAGCAGACTACAGGGCAACCCAGAATATTATAGAACCCTATAGAACACTGAAGAACAGGATTGAACAGGAGCAGACTACAGGGCAACCCAGAATATTATAGAACCCTATAGAACATTGAAGAACAGAATTGAACAGGAACAGACTACAGGGCAACCCAGAATATTATAGAACCCTATAGAACACTGAAGAACAGGATTGAACAAGAACAAACTATAGAACAGTGTACAATATAATAAAACCTTATAGAACACTAAAGAACAGTTTTAAACATGAACAGACTACAGGGCAACCCAGAATATTATAGAACCCTATAGAACACTGAAGAGCAGCTTGAACAAGAACAAACAATAGAACAGTGTACAATATAATAAAACCTTATAGAACACTAAAGAACAGTTTTAAACAGGAACAGACTACAGGGCAACCCAGAATATTATAGAACCATATAGAACACTGAAGAACTAGATTGAACAGGAACAGACTATAGGGCAGTGTAGAATATTATAGAACCCTATAGAACCCTATATAATAGGTGTGAACAGGAGCAGACTATAGGACTGTATAGAATATTATAGAACCCTATAGAACACTGAAGAACAGGATTGAACAGGAACAGACTACACAGCAACCCAGAATATTATAGAACCCTTTAGAACTCTAAAACCCAGGATTGAACAGGAGCAGACTACAGGGCAACCCAGAATATTATAGAACCCTATAGAACACTGAAGAACAGGATTGAACAGGAGCAGACTACAGGGCAACCCAGAATATTATAGAACCCTATAGAACATTGAAGAACAGAATTGAACAGGAACAGACTACAGGGCAACCCAGAATATTATAGAACCCTATAGAACACTGAAGGACTGGATTGAACAGGAACAGACTATAGGGCAGTGTAGAATATTATAGAACCCTATATAATAGGTGTGAACAGGAGCAGACTATAGGATTGTATAGAATATTATAGAACCCCATAGAACATTACAGAACAGGACTGAACTGGAACAGACCATAGCATAGTATAGAATATTATGGAACCATTTAGAACAGGGGCGGGCAATTCCAGTCCTGGAGGGTTGGAATTGCACAGTTTGGTAGTTTGGTTGTTCCCCTCCTCCAACACACTCACTAAATCTGAGAATTAACAGGTGAGTTGATCCAGGTGTGTTTGAGCAGGGAAATCACCCAGGACTGGAGTTGCCCACCATTGCTACAGGAACAGACTGCATAGTGTTGGGTCGGGGGTCTGCAGAGTGCTGTTCCGGGGGTCTGCAGAGTGCTAGGCTGGGGTCTGCAGAGTGCTGTTCTGGGGGTCTGCAGAGTGCTAGGCTGGGGTCTGCAGAGTACTGTTCTGGGGGTCTGCAGAGTGCTAGGCTGGGGTCTGCAGAGTGCTAGGCCGGGGGTCTGCAGAGTGCTAGGCTGGGGTCTGCAGAGTGCTAGACTGGGGTCTGCAGAGTGCTAGGCCGGGGGTCTGCAGAGTGCTAGGCCAGGGTTTGCAGAGTGCTGGGTTGGGGGTTAATTGTTAAGAGGGATCGGTGCTGAGACTGTGCAGAAAAAGAAGGCAGTGAGCAGTGATGGTGCTGACCCTGAACCTGAGCTTTTCCCGGCCTTAGACACTGTGTGAGTATCGCATGACACAACAGGCCTTAAGAACTTGATTGTTCCACTTTAAGCTCACTTTAAGCCCCCCCTCCCCACCGGTTCCTCCTGCATCCACCCTGCCAGTGCCGAAGGGTGACAGCGACTGCTCCCATTATCCACAGCAGCAGGGATTAGTGCTTGACTCCTTCAAAATAGCGCCACAGCTAATTATACATCTCTCGTCCTGCACGTCAGCACGCAACCACAGAGGAGCACAAGGCCTTCATTCATGAGCATGGCGGCTTCCTTGTCAGGGTCATCTACCGTGCATAGGCAAAGCGATGGTGATGTCAAGGCTCTGATGAGCTCAGAGGTGCTGTAAGCAGAAGCCACATGCAAATGTAGAGGAGCGCCGTGGAGCAGAGCTGGATGGTTGTATGCACACAGGCCTCGCCTCCAACAGCCAGGCCGTTCATACTGTTTTTTTAGTCAAAGCGCTTAAAGGCTACGCCCTGTGGTTAACCACCACAGGTTTGCGTCTGCACCACCACGTGTATCTTCTCCTACCAACTGCATCTTCTCCAGCTGCAACCAGTTGACATCCATAATGAAGCACTGCCAACACAATGGCCCTGTGCCAGAAGAGGTTGCCATCCAGAACCAGCGACTTCAGTCACAACCACTTCACAGTAGTTATGGTGATCTTGGGATGCAACTCAGCATTCTTCCCCCTCCAAACACAGCAATTGGCATTTCTACCAAAGAGTTCCATTTTGGTCTCATTTGACCACATGACATTCTCCCAATACTCCTCTGGATCATCCATACTTAAGACGGGCCTGGACATGTGCTGCTTAAGCAGGATTTTAATCCATGACGACATGGAATAATAGTTACTAATAGTAACCTTTGTTTCTGTGGTCCCAGCTGTCTTCAGATCATTGACTTGTTCCCCCCATGTAGTTATGGACTATTTCCTCACTGTTCTCAAGATCATTTATACCCCACGAGGCGAGATCTTGCATGGAGCCCCAGGTTGAGGGAGATTGTCAGTGATCTTGTATTTATTCCATTTTCTAATAATTGCTCC
>JBBIGC010000082.1:19462971-19482634 GCA_037576955.1 Lepidarchus adonis | reverse complement strand
TCGTAAGAGGCTTGAATTTAAGTTCAATAAACAGAATATACTGTTCATGTTTGCATGTTTTTATATTGGGAGCTATACTAACAGTACTGAATACTTGACTACTGCTAGAGTGATACACCGTATACTGTAATTCATAAGTAAATCTAGATCTAACAAACATTAATGTATCATGGTGAAGAAAAAAAATGCAATTTTCTGGTAACAAAATTGTGGCTGTAAAAAGACTGAATGGCTAGTGACTTCGGAAATCCACTAGCCACATTGGCCAGTGAGCAAAAAAGTTAATGTCATGCCCTGGTACTCAGTATCAGCCCATACCCAAAAGCCAAGGAATCAGATCAGTATAAGACAAAAGTTGGTTTACTGCATCCCTGCTTTAAGCAGGGGTGACCTAAATGAACCAATTAGATCTCCAATTAGATTGAGATGGGCTGAGATCTCCAACCTTCTGTCAGCCTAAGGTCACAAAACCCTCTCTGCTAAAACCTACATTCACCCAAAACTGAATCACTGGCTCACACAGATGTGGCTCAGGTCAGAGCGCGGCTGTTGCTTCTTTGCTGGTATTATTACACCACCTGCTGGCCTGTAGTACACGTTACACATACATCAGCCGTAACATTAAGACCACCTGCCTAATGCTAAGCAGATGCCCCTCATAATCAGCCATAACATTAAAACCATCTGGCTAATAAGTACAAGGCCCCCTCGTGAACATGATCATTTTGTGGCACTTAGAAAATGTATACACCTCAAATAATAATAATGACATTTTATAGAACCCATAACACTGCATTATAAGGATTCTAACCTAGGTCTTGGAACTATATCCGGTTTCCTCTTTCCCTATTTGCTTTGCTTTCTCGCCCTACATGTGTCCCATCAGCATATGTGGCCTATTATTTTGCCTGATCTGTAAGTAATGCGGTATGTGCAGAGCTGACTCACAGGCGGATCCGCATGACTAGTGTTCAGGTGAGCAGCGCCGGGCGGATGTTTCATTCACATTGACACAAGTGAAAGAAATTCAATGAATCAGTGAATCAGTGAATCAATTAATATTTGAACCGAACTTTCCATTCATTGAAAGGGCCGTTTGAAAGAATCGGATCTTTAAGTCGAGTCGTTTATTAACGGACGCCTTTTTGGAGATTGTTTTGTACTTGGCACATGATAATAATAAACATGTTAATATAATACATTAATGCATCTCAGCAGCAACAATAACAACAACTACACGCAAAAAAAAAAAAATCAATAATAGCAAGGAAAAAGAAGGCCTGTTTTCAGAGTTAACACATGAGAATTGTGCCGCTGCTTCTTTAAAAGTCCAGGCCGCTCACGGCTCTTCCACGCCGGTCTTTCAGCAGCTCCGCCCGCTGCTTATTGTTTTCATCCACTTACCCCGGCTCGGGTCATGGCTGCTCATTCCGCTGACGAGTCGTTCCCTTTACACGGGCTGCTCCCGAAGAAGGAGACCGGCGCTGCATCTTTCCTGACCCGCTTTCCAGAGTACGATGGCCGGGGTGTGCTCATCGCCGTCCTGGACACGGGCGTGGATCCGGGGGCGCCCGGCATGCAGGTTAACTCGAGACCGCGGCTTCGGGGGGGACAGGCCACACGGTTGATTTCAGCCTTCCCGCTCTGCTTTAACTCACACTTCACGTGATGATTAAGAGAGAAATTTGTGTATCATTCTGTGTTATTTTTTGCTAAAGAAATCAAACATTTTGACGTAAAATGTGTTTCGAGGCCACGAGCTGTGTCATCCTCACCAGCGGCCAAGTGATGCTAACCGGCTAGCTGCTAGAAATGGAACTATATATAAATAATTCAAAATGATACATAAACTTAGTGTTGTATACATATCATTATTTCTCTCGCAGACCCTTCTCATTTTTTTCTTTTTTAGTTAACCCATTTAGCCCCAATTGGTGCTATTGTCCACTTTCTTCACCTAATAGCACAAATAAAACCTAAAACTGATTTATTAACATCAGAAGTCATTTAAGTCTCATAGCTAGATCTCTTTAAATAAATGTAATGGTTGTGGGGCTTGAGGTGTATCTGCTTTGTCACTCCCAACTGAAAGAGGATCAGACACCTGTTGATAGATTTCATCCCAACTGTCAAGTGGTCTGATCACTCATTTCTCACTCTCTCAAATAACCAAGGCTTTCCCAGAACACCACATTTTCTTTACAATCTACTGTAGCCATGGGCATTAAAGAGCCTGGACATAGAGAAGGCCATTGAGTTCACATGTAGATTATGTAAAACCAGAGGTGAGATCAGATCATATTGGAATTAACACACTCCTATTAGACCCCTATAACTGGGTATTTGGATATTTCCATTTTTGTTTAAAACAAAATCCTGTCCACACGAGCATGGTTTTGAAAATAGCTCTGTCAATAAGTGAACCCAGGGGGCCCATCTCTGGTCCTGGAGGGCTGTTGTCCAGCACAGTTTGGTGATTTCCCAGACCATACACACCTGGTTCAACTCACTTGAAATTGTATGTTTGAGGAGAAGAACTACCAGAATGTCAGATGCTGTGTAATGCCAAACCAACATTGGTGATATATCCCTTAACAGTATAGGAAAGTCAGCCAATCAGAAACCTTGGTGAGGGGATGGAGAAGGTGTTATTTTTTTATGGTTGGTGGATGCAAACGCAGCATGCAGTGTTATATCAAAGGAGAGGAAGCACACGTAATAAAAAAATTAAAGAATCGTTATCTGGGAAAGCCTTTTTAGTCACTGAGAACGGCGTTTACATGTGGACTGAAGGACAAAACGCAGAGAAACAGCTTTGTTTTCAATGATCCTTGGCTCAGTGTGCACAAAGCTTTTGACTTAAAGGGTTAAAGGCATATTCCAGCCACACTGGGAAGTCTGGCTATTGTTACATCTGTTGTGCACACCCAAACACACCTCCTGCAGTGCTGCTACAATAGACCTTTTTTTCAGTCCAGACCTCACCTGTTATTACACTAGGTGGGCAGTCATTCACATGGACAGCTCAGTTAAATACTGGTGATCTAGGCCTGGAGATTGGGTTCAGGATGCAAAGTTGAAGGCCTATATTGGAGCAAGGAAGCTGAACATCAAATGTGTGATCCAGGATGTCGGTATGTTTTTATGTTAGTGGGACCATTCACAGTGCTGGTGTATGTGCAGCCGGTCTTTCTGAGAGAGCACTGTTGGAAAAGGCAGGAAGGATGCATTCTCTCATAGGGTGAGGGACGGCAGCACTGTTCTACTATGTCGGTGTAGCCCAGAGTTGGTCCTGGAGGGCCGGTGTTCAGCATAGTTTGGTAGTTTTCCTCCTTAAACACTCAGTACATCTGGCAGTGAACAGGTGAAGTGAAGCAGGTGTCTCTGAGCAGGGAGATCACAAACCGTGCTGCACAAAAGCCATCCAGGACCAGAGCTGGAGTCCCTACTTGCTGTGGTCTGGTCACCATGTATGCATGTATGTTCATGTCAGT
The DNA here is from genome assembly GCA_037576955.1 of Lepidarchus adonis. NCBI lineage: Eukaryota > Metazoa > Chordata > Actinopteri > Characiformes > Lepidarchidae > Lepidarchus > Lepidarchus adonis. The sequence continues at coordinate 19,479,140 of JBBIGC010000082.1, read as the reverse complement.
GTTTCTTATTAACTTATCGACCCCCCCATCTCAAAATGTTAATTGTCTTGCCTAGACCACAACCGAGGGGAGGCCAAAGATTGTGGACATCATTGATACAACCGGGAGTGGAGATGTCAACATGTCCACAGTGGTGGAGCCCAAGGATGGAACGGTGGCGGGGCTTTCTGGACGCACACTCAAGGTTGAAACCTGGCCCTAGCTACACATTGGAATTCCTTCAGCATCTCACATTGCATTACATTACTGCAGTGCTGTAACTTAATCACTGTAGTATCTTTCAGCACATATTGTGTTTTCACAAGGTTTAACATGGGTTGAATTTTTATTTTTATACACAAAAGCGCTTGGATGTCTTTCTTAGCTTTCGCATGCCCTGTGTTTTTGCAGATTCCTCCAGCCTGGGTAAATCCATCTGAGAAATATCACATTGGAGTCAAGAATGGCTACGAGTTTTTCCCGAAGGCTCTTAAAGAAAGAATACAGGTACATTAAGAGGAAATGATTGTGGGTCTTATTTTAAATATGGGCTGGGCCAATTATCAGGACCAATATTAGCCAATATTCAGTAATTATAGTGCGCTACTTTAACTCCACTGCTGTCTATTCTCTCTGTGTTGTCCTGCCCACAACAGTCTCTGATTGGCAATATTTCGCACGAGTAGTAGATAATCAATGCATTGAGCATTGAGGTCACTCACACATGAGTGAGGAGAATTTTATCTGAGTGTGGGCTGAAGCTAAGGATGGAAGGTAAAGCAATTTTTACCCAATTTAAACAATATTTACCAAAACATTACAGTCCTACACACTGAAGCTGCACAACACCATGTGAGCGTTTTACATAATGAAAATTACACTTTTCCAGTTCCACAGAGGAAAATGTCCCAGTAAGGAACCTTGTTACAGTGATGACGTGAGCCTGTGGAAGCATTTGATAAAAAAAAATAAAGTAATTTAAAAACAAAGTTTTTAAATCTGCCAAATTCAGTAAGAAAATTGCCAGTGAATTTAACCCAACATTAATTTGACATTTCCCAAAAAATAATGGACCTGATGAGTGACGAGTTGCTGCTTGTTCTTTTGCAAAATACAGATGGAGTTACAATGGTTTGTAAGATTGGTTTTTGTTTTCAATGATTCAATTTTGTTTCATTACAAACTATTGGCACTGCTGGTAAAAGTAGCAGTGTATGTGGTATGATGCATTTAGGACGCATGCCAGGATGTACACATGCTTCACTCTGGCCTGCGATTGAGAGCTCAGTTGTCTGTGTTACTGTGCATGTATAGAGTACACCCCTCACTTCTTTTGTAAATATTTTATCTTTTCATGGATCAACACTGAAGATATGACACTTTGATACGGTGTAAAGTAATCTGTGTACAGCTTATATAACAGTGTAAATTTGCTGTTCCCTCAAAATAACACAGCCATTAATGTCTAAACAGCTGGCAACAAAAGTGAGTACACTAATTGAGAATGTACAAATTGTGCCCAATTGATCATTTTGTCATGTAACTCATTAGTGGTACAAGGTCACAGGTGTGTTCCATTTGGTGTTATTGGTCTCACTCACTCTCATACTGGTCACTGAAAGTTCAACATGAACTCTGAAGATGGCCTAGGCTTTAAGAAGATTGCCAACACCCTGAAACTGAGCTGCAGCACGGCGGCAAATACCACACAGTGGTTTAACAGGACAGGTTCCACTCAGAACACATGCTTAGTGTACATGCTTAGCGTCATATCTAGACGTTGTCTTTTAAAAATGTATGTATGAATGCTGCCAGCGTTGCTGCAGATGTTGTAGGGGTGGTGCGTCAGCCTGTCAGTGCTCAGACCATACACCACACACTGTATCAAATTGGTCTGCATGGCTGTCATCCCAGAAGGAAGCCTCTTCTAAAGATAGACAAGCAGAGTAAGGACTGCTTGGATAACCGGAACCATGTGCTGTGGTCTGATGAGATCAAGATCAACTTGTTTGGTTCATATGGTGTCAAGCATGTGTGGCGGCAACCACGTGAGGAGTACAAAGATAAGTGTGTCTTGCCTACAGTCAAGCATGGTGGTGGGAGTGTCATAGTTTGGAATTACATGAATGCTGCCGGCACTGGGGATCTACAGTTCATTGAGGGAACCATGAATGCTAACATACTGAAGCGGAGCATGATCCCCTCCCTTTGGAAACTGGGCCGCAGGGCAGTATTCCAACATAATGACCCCAAACACACCTCCAAGACAACCGCTGCCTTGCTAAAGAAACTGAGGGGAAAGTAAACCCTATTGAGCATCTGTGGAGCATCCTCAAACGGAAGGTGGAGGAGCACAATGTCTCTAACATCTACCAGAGCCATGATGATGTCATGTAGGAGTGGAAGGGGATTCCAGTGGGAACCTAGGAAGATCTAGTGAACTCAATGCCCAAGAGAGTTAAGGCAGTGTTGGAAAATATTGGTGGCCAAAAAAATATTGAAACCTTGGGCACAATTTGGACATTTACACATAGGGGTGTAGTCACTTTTGTTGCCAGTGGTTTAGACATTAATGACTGTGTGTTGAGTTATTTTGAAGGGACATCAAATTTACACTGTTCTAGAACCATGACTACTGACTACCTTACATTGCTTCAAAAGTTTCATATCTTCAGTGTTGTTCCTTGAAAAGATAAAGCATTTACAAAAATGTGAGGGGTGTACTCACTTTTGTGAGATACTGTACGCCATGTCGCCATGGTAAATTGGAACACATCTCCATTGTTATTAAGGACGATGGTTAAAAGTCAAAAGGAAATAAATGGAGTAAAAGCTTAACCCAAGAAGCAGCTTAGAATGCGGAGTTGGAACTCGATCATGCATATGTTCAGACCACCTCCTACTATATGGCTTAATTTGAGGAGTTGTGAACCCTTGAGCAAGGTCCACTACACAAGGTCCTACTACAATGCTCCCTTCTGTTCTACAGTTGTGATGCACTAAAACTAAAAGAATGATTTGCAGAAATAATTTACATAGTCTCTAACAGGAACATGAATAAATTTGTCCCCGTCTTTGTGTGTATGAACCAGAAAGAGCGTAAGGAGAAGATGTGGGATCCAGCCCATAGAGCTGCGTTAGCGGAGGCTAGCCGCCGGACAGAGGAATTTGATCTGGCTCACCCCAACCCTTCACAGGTCAGTCTGGCCAACCCTGTGTTTTAAAATAATGAATATCAAAGTATTTGACGTTTTGTTAAATATTGAATAATATTCAATAGAAATCATTTTTATTTAGTGTTTTTTCAAATTTCAGTGAGTAGAAATAATGTAGCATTTGTTTAATATCGAAGTATGAGATGTGACTTGTATCCTCTTTTTAAATATAATGTATATAAAAGTATCATAAAATATAAAATAATAAAGTATAAAATAATAAAATAATTATTTAGTAAAATTAGTCTTTTTTTTTAATTCCTTTTTTATAAATCTCTCTGAGAGTCTAAATGATTTTTTTTCTTTAGTTTTTTATATATAGTATAATGAATAGACATTTTTAATTCAGTGTTTTTATAAGTAAACGAAGAAGAAAAGTATATGTAGAAAACATTTGAACTCTCCAGTACAGTAAATTTACTTTTGCAAGACTAATGATATTCTTTAAGATGAAATGGTGTTTTGTTAGTACTGATTATCAGAAAATATTGTGACCACAATTTATCGCAATGTTAATTAATATGGCTGTACTTTCCTGCTCTAGTTCCAGGTCAGGTTAAATTAACAATTAAAAATTAACATCTTTTGGGCTAAACAGGTCTGAGCTTCTGACCAACCAAGGGGTCGACCCCATCATCCGTCTGGGTTTTTTTCGGGTTATTTTTGTTTAATGAAATTCTGCGTTAACACTTGACCGTCCATTCTGAGGCTTACACGATTCTTATTGCTTTTTAGGCTACAGCATCATATTAACCTGCAAGTCTTTTTAATATTGCTGTACGATATGGACAAAACATCAGTATTGTGATTTATACAGCTACTTATACATTCAATATTTTCCACTGTATTAAAGATCTTTATTACATTTCTCTACTTAAAAATGCTTCATGTATTGTTAAGCTTCAATTCCTCATCCATTCACTCTATATATGAAAACTAAGCTTTAAAATCCTAAAATGTCTAATTTAAAATCCTATTTTGTGATGTCACAAAACCAACATATTTGCATATCTTAACAGTTTAGTCCTACCCCTGTTTTTGAAGTTTGAAGAAGATTTGTGATTTGTTAGAGGCCGATATTACAATAACAAAGTAAAGACAACATATTGTGCAGTTGCTGTTACGGTGTCAAACATTTTGCAGGCTTAAAACAGTTAAAGGTGCATGAAGAGAAAGGGACTCAAGCTTTTTTCTGTGCACTACATGAACATTAACGTAGTTTGCCAGAACCCTTGAATTTGTAAAGAAAATTTTTTATAAAATACTATTTTATTTTTTATAAGTGGTATTTGGTGATTTTACAGATTAACTATTTTATTTATTTTTTTTTTTTTTTACTGTTTTTGTTTCTTGGGGTCACCTTTTCTAAAAATTTACCCAACATGTTCTTGTTATTTTAAATATTTTTATTTTTTTGCCAAAATGGGGAGTTACTTTGTGTCTGTCCTGAAGACAGAATGGAAGTTTCTCACCGAAGCGTCTTATCTACAAGTCCAGTTGGCAAGAATGTCCTCCACACTTTGTTGAGGCTCTTATTTTTATTAACCAGTCTCAACATCGTAGGTTAGTTTTGTGAGTGTGCTGAGCAAGTCTTACTCGCAATAGAGATCAAGACAGAGAGAAAAAAGTATTGTCACACAGGTCAGTGTTTGGTGTGTTTTATCCCATACAGTCCCATTGTTCATGTTTAGCTGTTAAAGACTGTTACTACTGTAAGCAGCGATCGTTGCATGAATGTGTGCTTTTTTTGGTTCGTTTTGTGTTGTGGACATCAGGTGGAGAAACTGCAGAAAGAGGAGTTGCAGTGCCACACAGAACTGCTGGGAGCTCTGGAGAAGAAGTACAGCGACCCAGGACCAGTGTACGACTGTGTAGCGTGGCATGATGGCATCACTTGGAGGTCAGCAACAGACATGTTTGAGGGAGCATGTCATAGGAAGTGCACAGCTGCCTCAGTTTAGTATATATCGATGGTATTGGTAATTATAGGCTTGTAGCTAAATGTGTCTTCCATTAAGATTGGCAGTAGCTGGTTTAAAAAGTCCTGTGAATTTCTTCCAAATGTCCACTTGTGATGGAGGCACAGTGGTGAATGCTGGCTCCTCACAGCAAGAATGTCCTGGGGGTGGAGCTCAATTTGTTGCCCTCTTTCTGTGTGAGGTTTAAAAGCTCTCTCCATGTTTGTGGGTTTCCTCACACTGTTCAAAGGCTTGTAGTTTAAATTGCCTGTAGGTGTGTGTGAATGGTTGACCTCCCAAAGTCAGCTGGGATTGGCTTCAGCTTCCCCGCAACCCAGGGTCATCCTAGATTGACATCCCTGGGATCGAACCCAGGACCTTCTTGCTGCAAGGAGACGATTGACTGCTCTGTATTGTGCCTCTTTCGAAAGCAGGCTGGGGCAAAGCATCTTTTTTGCCCTTTTAGTGATCATATTAGGATGATGTTGAGAAGGTGGTGAATGGTATGTATTGAAACGTAGGCGATGATTATGTTTACTCAGGGTAATTCACAGATTTAGACTGATACTCTTATTTGTGATTGCACATTCAATAACTTGAATGTTATTTTCTGTGCACAAGCATCTCTTTGCATAAATACAAAATTCCCTCCACATCTCTCATATTCTGCTGCAGGGCGGTGGTGGATACGTCAGAGAACGGAGACCTGGAATCCTGCACCGTGCTGAGCTCCTACAGAGAGCGCCAGGAATACGCCACTCTCGGAGATGCCGAGATGCTCAATTACTCTATAAACATCTACGACGAGGGAAACACACTCTGCATCGTCACAAGTGGAGGTGAGTGGGTCATTTGTGGTTGAAGGTGTAGGACTGGATAAGTGAAGCATTTTAGTTACTTTTCTTGGGGAAGCTGGAGCTGATCCTGAGGTCATCCCATTACAGGGCACACAAATTTTCCTGAGACTTTCCGTCATAAAGCCAGTGCTTGCTGCCCTCCATAATGTTTAGGAGAAAGCCTCGTTTTGATTTGATTTCCCCCTTCTGCTCCTCACTGTAAATTTTTTAATAGAACAGTTTGGACTTGATTAAAGCGCACATTCCTGACTTTAAATTGAAGTTATTTGCATACATGTTAGTTTCACCATGTAGAAATGATTAAGAAAGTGTGGAGATGAACAGGGACTGCCCCAAGTTAAACATGGTGGCACACTTATGTTCATTAATATTGTAACTGCTGATGGCAATTGCACAATTAATTCTGAGCTGTGTAGAAAACTCTTATCTGCTCTAGTTCCAATAAATGCCTCCAAACTCTTTGAATGATGCAACAAGATAACCATCACCAGCATACTGCTAAGGAAAAAGCTAAAACATGGAACATTCTTGAATGGCCAAGCCAGTCACCTGATTTGAACCCAATTGAGCATGCCTTCCATATGCTGAAGAAGAAAACTTGGCAGATTGTCTATGAATCGCAGATTTTCAGAGATACGCAACAAAGCACTAAACACGACTGCTTTAATAAACCTACCATCACTTTGTCCTAAACATTATGGTGCCCTGAAATAGGGGTAGATTGTAAAAAAACAAAGTTTTCGATTCTGGAGTGGACTGATCCCTGTGGTGGTTGCTGATTACCCCAGGTGCACACGGAACTCATGTGGCCAGCATCGCAGCAGGTCATTTCCCAGAGGAACCGGAAAGAAACGGTGTGGCCCCTGGTGCCCAGATTCTCGCCCTGAAGATAGGAGACACTCGTCTGAGCACCATGGAAACAGGAACAGGCCTCATACGAGCGGTAGGAGCTCTCAGGGGTAGTGGGGTGTGCATTCAATATTAGATTATTTAATGCTTTACAGAATTTTTCATATGATCTCTTCCACATCTGTTCCTCTTTTTAAGATGATTGAGGTCATCAAATACAAGTGTGACCTTGTTAACTACAGCTATGGGGAGGCGACACATTGGCCGAACTCCGGGTAAGCCACAAAAAACTGCTTCTACTAATCTTTTTTCCGTAATTTAGGAAAGTATTCAAGGAAAACTGGGTATTAGAAGTATATCCATATCCCAGTATGTCACAATTCTAATAATATCAATGGCGATATGAAAATGATCTTTTCAATGTCCACACAGTCCTGAGAACCCTGATCTAGAACTGCAGAACTTAATACTGACCATCACAACCAGAGCCCTTCACATCTGGACCCTGAATCCAGATTCCGCTCCTGGATTGTGGAATCACTACTAGTTTATGGCAGATCCATTAAACACATTTATACAAATAGTATATAATCCTTTTACAATTTTAATACTACTTTATTGCTTTTCTTCATCCTTATTATTTTTTTTCATATTCTCTTTGCTTGTTTTTATTCCTCTTCACTTTCCATTTATCCTTTATAAAGCACATTAAATGACCATGTGTATGATAATGTGCTATATAAATAAACTTTCCTTTCATATGGAAGTTGCAAGTGCTGCTATTTTAAACACATACTACGTTCAGTTTTATTTACACCTTTTATTGGGTGAAGTTACATTTATTCATTTGGCTGACGATTTTGTCTAAAGTGACTTCCAGGTACCGGAACAATCAAACATTTCGACATCACTGATGTCGACGCTACAAAGAAGTTCGACACTTTCCTCTCAGTCACTGAATACAGACAAGCGATACAACATGAAATTATAATCTGTACATTGATTTCTGTGAGTGCTAGAAAGAATCCAGGCCATTCCTCTTCTTCATTAAGTATTTCAAACAAGTACAAACGGCAGATGTTACAATATGCACTATAGTGGTACATTACTATCAGTATTTAAAAGGAGTACATGACACACCTATTTCTTAATAAAGCTAGAAATACAACAAGTAACATGAACAATTACTTTCTGGGAATATTATGTATATTAATTATGTGTGTCTGTTGGGCTGAGGTAGGCATGGAGTCTCAGCAGTTCTGATGTAGTTGGTGAGTTAATTACACCATATAATAATAATAATATCTAATAATATCTAATAATGCAGAGCTTGTGAATACAAGTCCCCCCAAAAAATTCAGTGGTCACTTTTAATTAAAATATGTATTAAAATAATAAAAAATTGATATTTCCCCCTAAATCATTTAGCCCCAGTAGTTACTGAGCTGTTGATGTTCACCTAGAGTCTGATCTAATGGTGATTCCAGAATCCAGGACCAGGGTCCAGATGTGAAGAGCTTTGTACTAAACTACAGTAATAAAGGACGATACGAAAAAGACTTTTATTCCCAAATGAAACACCAGCATTCCAAGGATTCACAGCCCAACCTCTGGAAAAACAAAGGGAAACACTTTGCTTCTGTAAACGTGGGAGTAAGGATAGTAAATGTAGGAGAGTGAGAGTGTAAACCTGTCATCGGACATATCGTCAGTATGTAACTCTCATCATGGTGGACCAGCAGCTCTTAACTGAAGTCGAGGTTTACTGGCATGAGGATGATCTTGAGCTCTTATAGTGGGAGTGGCATATCCAGATCATGCCCACATAGTTTTTCCTGAAGTCTAACAGAACCATATTTAAATAGTAATGCAAAGGAAGAACCAGCCCTGCCAATGTGGCGGTAGAATAAACCTTATGCAGCCAACTATGGCCATGTTGATCATTGGACAATCAAAATGACTGCAGTGCAATCTCTGAGACCAAAATACCCATTTAATTCCTGAAGAGTAACCAGTGTCCCTCATTGGGCCGTGGTTTTGAATGTAAGGCTGTAGTAACTGTAACTGTAGGAGTGATCGAGGACGTTTGTGTTTCCAGGAGGATCTGTGAAGTGATCAGCGAGGCGGTGCAGAAACATAACGTCATGTTTGTGTCCAGTGCCGGGAATAATGGACCATGCCTCTCCACTGTGGGCTGTCCTGGAGGAACCACGAGCAGCGTCATAGGTCAGTCATCTTTACCGATTGGTCCGGCAGCCAATGAAATATTAACATGGCCCTGAGCAGGGGTAGTGTGTGTACCCTGGTAATTTAAACCCAATCCACACTGCTGCTAATGTCTGATTTTACACAATTTCCCCTCATACCCAAACTGTAGTCTAATCATTAAATGTTTGATTTCTGATTTTACTCTTTTACTGTAATTACATCATTCAGTACAGGTTCTATTTCTGATTTTAAAAATGTACTGTATTCAGATTATTCAATGTAGGTTTGATGTCTGACTTTACACTATATTACTGTGCTCAGATCATTCAATACAGGTTTAATGTCTGACCCACATTATTCAAAACAGTTTTGCAATCTGATCTTTGACTTTACTGTATTTAGATCACTCAGTGCAGGTTTGATGTCTGATTTTACACTTTTACTGTACTATGATGATTCAATTCAAGTTTGATGTCTGATTTTAAACTATTTTACTCTACTCAGATCACTCAGTGCAGGTTTAATGCCTGATTTTAGGATTTTTACAAAGATGAGTCCAAAGTTTCCAGACCTTGCTTTTATAGCTGCAAGACTGAAGTTGCGAACAATTTGTCATGTGTAAATGTATTGATTTTTCTCTATTAATCCCAAAGGGGGATGATTTTCTGCAGTTAACCCATCCAAGGCAGTTAGTGCTCACACCTGGAGCAGTGGGCAGCCACTGTAGTCATGCCCAGGAAGCAGAAGGAGATTAGGTGCCTGGTTCTGAGAATCAAACCCACAACCTTGTGGTAACTAACCCCCAGCTGCCACTGACTTACTAAAGCAATCAGATAGTCCAAATAATGTCAGTAAAATGACCAACTTCTCTCAGCCTGCACTGTGGGCAAGGGTGGGGACCTTGCCCTTGTGATCAGAGGGTAGTAGGCTGTTCCAGGCACCACTGAGGTACCCTTAAGCAAGAGTATGCTCCTGCTCAGGTGCTGTTGATAGGTGTTGATGCAGAAGCACAGTTCACATCTAAATGAAGAGCTGGGTGTCGTTTCAGCAGATTGAGAGATGTTTTAGTGATTGTCTCTGGTAAAGAACTCCTAGAAAACTAAAGAATTAACATTTAGATATTCCTTTTTTTGCAGAACTATTCCTTCAAGCAACCACAAATAGACATGACTATGTGGTTTCTGCACAGTTGCTCTTTTATCTCCTTTACCACCTCTTGGTCTCTCTCTAGGTGTCGGAGCATATGTCACCCCTGACATGATGGTAGCGGAGTATTCCCTGAGGGAGAAACTGCCCCCCAACCAGTACACGTGGTCCTCAAGGGGTCCCAGTACAGATGGGGCTCTGGGGGTCAGCATCAGTGCCCCCGGGGGAGCCATCGCGTCCGTTCCCAACTGGACGCTTCGTGGCACTCAGTTAATGAACGGGACCTCTATGTCCTCGCCCAATGCTTGTGGAGGCATTGCTCTTATACTCTCAGGTACAAAAACTGGGACTGGGGTCTGATATTTTGAGCTGTAAATTTTGTTACAGATAAACTAAACCGTGTGAAATGGCTTCTAGGCATTGTGCAGCCCCCTGCTAAAACCATCCATTTTATCATGCACTTTTATCTGTACTGCCTTCATTTGATTTAAATCTTATTTATATTTTTTATTGCCATTTTATGCTGTTTTTATCCCTTTTAAAACTTTGTAACGTGAGACAACTAATGTCATTAATATTTCAGCAGAAACACTGTTTAAATACTTTTAAGGCATTTATTGCAACTCCCCTTATCTCTAAAACTGGTTCTAATCACATCCATTTCAGCAGATAGTTTAGCTTTAATAGATATATGCTATTTATAGAGCTGAACAAATGGGTAACTATATATTTTTGGTATCAATTTAGAATATAAATGTGCTTGATGTGCTTAGTTAATGAATTGTGTTACTATGAGCAGTGGGTCCTAGTGTTCAGGACCTTGCCCTTGTGATCAGAATGTAGCTGTGGCTGTGACTTAACTGCGGTGCGCTGTGTCATTGGATGTGTTAACAATCACACTTTCACTTTACACGTGTCAGGTCTGAAACAGAATGGTGTGCGACCCACTGTGGCAGCTGTGAGACGCGCTTTGGAAAATACAGCCCAGAAAGTGGATGACATTGAAGTGTTTGCGCAGGGCCATGGAATTATTCAGGTGTGTGCGTGTGTGCGTGTGTGCGTGTGTGCGTGTGTTGCTTGTGCGCGTGTGTGCGCGTGCGCTTGTGTGCGCACACGCCTGTGTTCATTCATGCCGTTTTGTCTTGGCTGCAGGTGGACAGGGCGTTCGACTACCTCATGCAGCATGCCTCTTCTCCCACCGGAAGCCTGGGCTTCACGGTTACTGTTGGGAATCACCGGGGCATCTACCTCAGGGACCCCATCCAAGTGTCTGCTCCCTCTGATCACGGAGTGGGCATTGAGCCGGTCTTCCCCGAAAACACTGGTTCGTCTCGCCACCTGTTTCTTGTACTTGGGAACTCGCTCACTCCTGCTGAAAGCTCAAACACGTAACCCTGAGGTTCACTTGCCCAACATAGTCAGTACGGTCCACCTGTTCAGTAGGAATTGCTTCCCCTCTGCTCTCCCACGACTAGATCACCCATCACTGGGCCCTCCTGCTCAACTGTCCCAGTTCAGCTACCACAGACCAGCTCCCTGTACTTGTCTCCGGGGCTTTTACTCCAAGCTGTAGTTGCCTTCACCTCTAGAACCTGAGACACTTTCTTTTTGGTTGTTGTTGTAGTACTCTAGTGTCGACCAGAGGAGAATGGGTTCCTGACTCTTGAGGTTTCTTCCTCCAGTTAAGGAGGTTTTCTGTCGTCTCATTTAGTGAGAAAAGTGACTCAACTACTTCTATGTGAATTTTGAGAGGTTATCTTTACACTGATGAAATTTTGCACTTGGGCCTCACCCATGCACTCCCTATGAATTGGTGATGGTTTTACTTTGATAAATCTTATCAGAAGTATATGGAACGTCACTGTCTAGCAAAAATCAATGTGGTGCTTGAAATGTGTGTGTATTTTCATTCATCTTCAGCGGGTTGTAGAGTGTAAGATGGGGTTTTTGTGTCTTGAAGTCCAAAATGTAAAAATCTGAGTTTAAAGACTTACAATTTTTCTGCACTTGGTCTTAAAAAGGTTCAGTTTAGTTTTTGTCTCTGTATTCTCTGATGGGACAGTGTGTACTTGTTCTGTGTTGTAGTTCTTTCTTTCTGTGGTTCAGACTGATGTTTGACACAAACTGCATCCTGCACTGAGTTTATCTCCATATAGTAAGATGGATGTTTTGTGAAGTAACGAGGTGTTTGATAAGGTTTACTAAGGTTCAGTTATTTAACTGTACATTAGTCTGTTTGGGGGTGAGTGCAGGTTTAACCTGTTGCTGGAGGATGATGCATTTCATGTTAAACCAGTTAAACACAACATTAAGCTACGGCACATTGGGCAAGTAGACAGTGAAGTTGTGCAAGCTTGGTGTAAAGGCACTAATGTCACATGAGAAATCAGAAAAACATCAAATCACAGCTAAAACACAGTACTGTATAGTTTTTCTGGGATTCAGTTCATTCTGTTTTAAAATGTGTTCCCTGACCGTGATTTAAAAAGTCATCGAGCTAAGCTGGAAATAAGAAACCCAGCCAATGACCTTCTGAGTAGAACCGGATAAACGTGGAACAGCGCAGGCAAAATGATGGTAATCTGCACACAATGACTTTCAGTTATGAATAAACACTCGACACTCCAGATCTTCCAGATAATCACCCTGTAGAAACCAAACTAAACTGGACTTGACCGGTTTGTGATTTTGTGGTGACTGCCTTGCCCTTGTGATCAGAAGGTCATGGTTTCAAATCCCAGCCCAGACACCACTGATGTACCCTTAAGTTCTTGGATAGCTGCCCGCTTATGGGTGGATGGGTTTAATTGTTACACCCCTGGCATACCCTAATATTTGTGAGAACTCTTTATTAAAATGTTCTTTTGGTTTTCCTGCCTTGTAGTTCACTGCAGCTTTTGCACATCTGTCATTGATTGCTTGTGTTCCCTTGTAGAGAACTCCTTGCGGATCTCCCTGCAGCTACACCTGGCACTCACCTGCAGTGCACCCTGGGTGCAGTGCCCCTCGCACCTGGAGCTCATGAACCAGTGCCGCCATGTTAACATCCGCATCGACCCACAGGGGCTGCGGGAAGGTCTGCATTACACTGAGGTAATGCTGTCTACAGTTAGATTTTAGCCTGGAATTTTTTGTTTGGCTGGCTTTTTTGTTCAGTTTTTGGAAATCAAACAAGCATGGCTACAGCTAAAGTTTCACAATCACTATGAATTAGGGCTGTCTCTATTATCACAATGTCAGTTTCTGCAGTTCTCCTATCGCAGAAGGCTGTAGTATGCAAATTAGGAGGGGCGGGGCTACACTGTTGTAGGCACTGTTGTTGTGATCTCCCAAAAACATTTAATTTGAAAGCAGGCATTTTTTTTTTCCATATATGGATTGTATGGGTGAGGGAGTAAATGTACATTGTAAATATTTAAATGCTTCAAGCCTTTCTAATTTTGAGAAATTTGATCAAGATCCTGTAGTATACTGTGTGATATGTAGCTGTATGATTGCAATATAATATAATATATAATATAATCAGTTTTGTTTTTTTTTTTTTATAAACGTTTATGATGCCATGTAGTGGTTAGGATTTGCTGTGTGGGCCCGTCACTGATCAGTCGTGTAGAGCAGTGGTCCCCCACCACCAAGTCTTTATTCAGTATTTCTAACACCAGAGCAGATAAATTTCACTTAAGTGAGAGAAATATTGTTCAGAGATTAAACCTGTAGTTTGACACTGTTTTAAATGCTGATGAAATCACGATACACTCAGAAAATCATGTCCACAATTTATCACAATAATGATAAATATCGTTTCATTACCTAGCTCTTTTGTGGTAATGTCATGTTTTTTCCTTAATTTTTTTAGAATATTTATAAATAGTTTTTTTTAATTAAAATTGTATATTTTAATTGTTTTGCCTTGTCTCATTAGGTCTGTGCATATGATACCTCAGCTCCCAGCGCCGGCCCCCTCTTCAGAGTCCCCATAACGGTTATAATCCCTACAAAGTAAGTGCTCGTGTCCTTCCCAGTCCGTTCGTCTACCCTGTCTTGTTTTGAGGTTTTCCAGGGTTTGTGACCGGGATTTATTTTCTTCTGTAGAGCTGCAGAGAGCCGGAACCAGGAGATCTCCTTCCCAGATGTACACTTTAGACCAGGCCAGATACGGCGACACTTCTTCACCGTCCCTCCAGGGGCCTCCTGGGCAGGTGTGCAAGTGAGCAAACCCAACATGTACTGGACAGATGAAGAGGAAGCATTTTTCTCATCAGTCATTTTTTTCTGTCTGTCTCAGAGATCACACTGACCTCGAACTCCAGCGACGTGTCGTCCAAGTTTGTCCTTCATGCTGTTCACCTGGTTAAGCAGAGGGCGTACCGAGCCAATGAGTTTTACAAGTTCTCTTCCTTGCTGGAGAAAGGCTCTCTCACAGAAGCTTTCCCTGTGCTGGTACAAAGTGCTATATATCCTCTATATCCTATATATATATATATACTATATTTTTGTTAAACTTTAAGAGGATTATTAATTTGGCTTTAAAATGCGAAGGACTTTTCTTTTATTCTTGCCACATTTCTCAGCTCGCTTCTGCTACAGTTTTGAAGTTAGGGCCACCAAATTTGACATGGGCATCCTAGTCATAGTGTGGAATTGTGCTATTGTTATTCTGAACTTCTTTTGATTTATCAACATTTTTCTGATTGGTGTATGTATTTAGTTTTTTTTCACTTGACTTTAATGACAGAATGTTCAAGCAGCTGAAGATTCTGAGGCTCTGGTCACACATGTGACTAGACATTACATCTTAAGGGAACGCACACAGGAAATGTGATGCTATTAAAGTCCTTAAACGATGTTGGAGTTCATATACGACAAAATAAGTGTCCGGTTGACAAAGTAGCTGTTCTAATAGAACAAAATTTCCCTTAATATGAAAATTCATAATACAAAATAAAAGTTCTAAGGTGTAATGTCCTACCGACAAAAGTAAACATCCCTCCATGGTCAAATGTACATCCTAATATGACAAAATAAAAGCCCTAATAGAAAAATGTAATTCCTCATATAATCGAAGTCTTACTATTAACAATTAAATATCTAAAATTACAAAAGTCTTGTTAAAATTAAGATCCAGACATTTCACAGTTAAAGTCCTAATATTAAAGTAATATTGACCCACCCCCCCAATTTTATTTCATAAAGGTTTTTACTTTTATAGTTTATTTATTGTAATGTCTGCTGTATAATTAGCCAGTCATATTGAGCTCTGCATTGTGTGTATTCCTATTAGCCTGGTCGGACAGTGGAGGTGTGTGTCGCTCGTTGGTGGGCCAGTCTTGGTGACGTTACTATAGACTACACCATCTCCTTTCATGGACTGCAAACATCTCCCTGCCCTCTTCACATTGTGAGTATCCCTGGGTAAACTACAACTCATCTCAGAAGCTAATACCTTTAGAAGAAGTAAATTTCTACATAATTTGATCATTCTGTGCAAAGAGGGGTTTTAGGTGTATTCTTTTTTTCTTGTTCACACAATTTAATAGAGTTCTTGTCTGATTTGTTAGTGTGCTTAGGATCATCATCCTATTGTAAGGTGCAGCTCTGGTTCAACAAGTGTCATGTGGTGGAGCATTTTCATCTTTATCTGTAAACACTATCAGACACATGCTGCATAGGTCCAACCCCATTAGCTCTCCCCCCCGTTATCTCGTCAAACCCACCTCTCACCATGAAATGCTGCAGGACAGATTTTCTTCCATGTTATTTACCCCGTTATTATAGCTTGCCAACCCTGCCTCTTGCTAAATTTAGGGCCCAGACTAACAAGGTTTGACTGTACACAGTTATGCACCCACTTAAAATTGTAGCTTCAGCTCCATTAAAAAACTTGAGCCATGGTCTTTCAAGGTTCATGGTATGGTTTATATAATTAATATATATATATATATATATATATATATATA
>JBBIGC010000082.1:19436371-19462871 GCA_037576955.1 Lepidarchus adonis | reverse complement strand
AAATGTGTATGTATGTATGTACATATACACACACTAATATATCTAAATATCTATCTATCTATCTATCATATATATATATAGAAAATATATATATAAAATAAAAATTATTTTTGACTTGGAATAAAGCAGACAAAAATAATTATATATTTATATTTATTTTACTCACTTTATTTAATATTTATTGCCATTTTTATTGATAAATGGTATGCTAATGGGCTTAATAATTTAAAAACTATTAATTTTATTTGTGCTATACAGTTTTCTTAGTCATTTTAGACTAAGTCATGCATCTTAGTCATGCATTTCAAACTTTTCAACCCAGGAATTCTTTTATATATTAAAATTACTTTGTAAAATGCATCTCTTTGCACAGCACACATGCTTATAATGCACATGGTCTTCTGCATAAGCTGTAATATCTTTAACAGTAAATGTGGCTTTATGACTTTACATACCTGGGATTTCTGACACTGACTCCAGTTTTGGTTTTAATTCTGTTCCAGCATGCGTCCGAGGGCATATCTAGTTTTGAGGTGTCTTCTCCTCTTAGATATGAAGAAGTCTCACCTACCATCACCCTGAAGAACTGGGTCCAGCCACTTCGGTAACTTCTATTCATTTTTCACAATTCAGAGCAATTATACATAGTGGGTTGAAGCCGCACCTTTAAAAAGGCAGAGGCTATAAAACCTTCCTGCGAATGAAGTGTTCTGTTGCTGGACACATGTCTCAGTACAGGCTCTACCTGGGAGACCTAACTACATTTACTCGATCCTCATCAAATATTTGGTGTGTGTTCATTCCTACAGGCCACTGAGTTCTAAAATGAAGGCCCTTGGTCTGAGGGATGTCTTACCCAATAACCGTCAGCTTTATGAAATCGTCCTTACATACAGTTTTCACCAGGTATGCAGACAATACTCATACAGCATACACACACACACACCAAAACACCAGCTTGTACACACAAAGTAGCCAGTTAGTTATACTGCTATTGTGCTAGACACACATCCCTCCTACCTACAGTTACTAGCCATTTTATCAGAAACACCCAACATATATTTTACTGTAGAATAGTAAGACCACCACTGATGACAACAGGCCCAGCAGTATTTTTACACACTGTACATTGGCCACGTTATTATAAATGCTTTCTTTACTTGTCTTGTGTACACAGATCGACATTAGGGGTGTAACAATCCATCTGTATTGCTGAATCAATTAGAATATATGTGATGCATAAAAATCAGTATCACCTCAATAAATTTTACTTCATTTTACTGTGGGCAGCCAAGAATGTTATTATAATGTGCAGGTTTGTATATGAAGTAAGCAGGCTTGCGAACAAGATAATGTGTAAGATTGTTACTGGTTTTCAGCCAAAAAGTGGAGAGGTGACGCCCAGCTGTCCGCTGCTGTGTGAGCTGCTGTACGAGTCAGAGTTTGACAGTCAGCTGTGGCTCCTCTTTGACCAGAACAAGAGACTAATGGGCTCTGGAGATGCATATCCTCACCAGGTACAATAGCACATCCTGTACGTCTTCATCCATTAAACTACTGTAAATTAACTGTAATCAAACTGCACATTTCAGAGTGGCCATCTGTGCAGTATTCATGCTCTAATCAGCACCTTGATATTCCACATCTGTGAGGTGGGATGGATTATCTCGGTAAAGGAGAAGTGCTCACTAACAGATTTAGATTTGTGAACAATATTTGAGAGTAATGTCTTTTGTAGAAAAGGTTTCAGATCTTTAAGTTCAGCTCATGCAAAATCGTAAGTGTTGCGTTTCTATTTTTGTTCAGTGTTCTTTCGTCAGGTAAATAACTTTTCACAGAAAATGTTAAGAAATGTTTTTATTGTAATTTACAAAATGTCCCAGCTTTTTTTCATTATAATATAGACAGCTATTAGATTAAACTTACACTTTATTTACATCTATTTATAATAAAGCAGCGTCTTCAATGAACACACATTTGGTATTGAATGAACCAGTCTAAGTATTTCTGCAAGACGTGAGAAATAATGTAAATTTAGGGTTCAGCTTGGCATGGCAGGGTTGGATAGTGTGACTTATTACAGCTCACCTCACCCTGCGTTTTCCTCTTCATCCCACACCAGTACTCTCTGAAGCTAGAGAAAGGGGATTACACCATCCGCCTGCAGGTTCGCCACGAGCAGCAGAGTGAACTGGAGCGACTGAAGGACTTGCCTTTCATGGTGTCGCACCGTCTTTCCAACACTCTGAGCCTGGACGTCTACGAGACACATCGGGCAGCCATGCTAGCTAAGAAGAAGGCCAACTCCCTCACCCTCACCCCAGGAACCACACAACCATTCTATATCACCTCCCTGCCTGATGACAAGTGAGTCAATTGTTTTTCTTTTATATTTTTATATATATATAAGTTTAAATGTTATTCACTCTTATTTCCAGTTGTTCCTAATGGATGATTCTTTTATGTAGACTATATAGACTCACTGATTGAGTATTTGTGTAGGCATGTTGCTTAATATGAGCTAGGGGTTTAAGAACAGGCTTTACTAAGTCTGTGTTTATAATGTGTCAGAGTGATTTATTTATTGTGGGTTAAATTCCTTTTAACTATACTAATCTTTTGTGTAAGTTTAATTTGATAGCACATTATCATTCATTAAAGCTTTAAACTAAAGGCTAATTCTTTGAGGGCTAATCTGATCTCCACCAGAATCAGGGGACAGCATAATGACTGAAGGCCATTTCATTCAGTTTAGTTTCAGATTTGGGTTCCACTAGCTGAACAGCTCCTGCTGATCTAAGAGACATTCCAGGCCGATATTCTTCAAACATTATAGGCCCAAACCACTGAGGGAATCCAGCCACTGATTTCCATTCAGACACAGAATTAAATTCAAACTCCTATTGATTGTGTGTCTTATTTTCTTGTTTTTATTATTTGATTATATAACACAGACTCAGATTTAGCGGTTCGACTGCAAGATGCCTTAAAAATGTTTATAATCTTCTTATTTATTAATCCTGCATAATATTCTTTGTTGACTGCTGTGCTGTCAGTCAATGAATTTGCATTGTAGAAACTGGATATTTCTGTAAATATATACGTAAAATATGCTGCACCTGAGGCCCATTTCTTTGACCTCTGGAGGCAGCACATTTACATCCATATAGCTATCCAGTCTTAAGCTTAAAATTTTGTTTGCCACACTTTTTATTTATATTGAGGCACAATAAAATGCAAGCAACCAGTTTAGGAATAGAGTTAGGAAAATGCTCAAGTGAAAATTAAATGTGTCCATTTTTTTTGTATGTAAACATAAACACAAGGGAAGGACTTAAAAATTAAATACAAATAAAATGTCATTCAGTGTGCATTAGCTGAGTAAAGCATATACAAATAAATAAGAAAATTTTAATTACATTTTTATTTATTATTTTAGCCAGTATTTATTATTGTTAACACACCATCACACAGAGTGCACCACAAAGAAACGTAACCTCTGCATTTAACCCAGCACACGTGGAGCAGTGGGCAGCATCCCGGGGAGATGTAGTGGGGTATGGGGTACATTTTGCTTAAGGGTTCCTCAGTGGAACCTGGGCTGGGACTTGAACCTGTGACCCTCAGACCATAATGGCAAGGTCCTAACCTCTAGCCCACCACTCCTTGTCAACTAGGGAGATACATTGGTGCTGGTCGTCCTGAATCTGATCTGATGCTTTATTTCTTTCAGGATCCCTAAAGGTACCGGTCCTGGGTGCTACATGTCAGGCTCCTTGGTTGTGCCCAAGAGTGAATACGGGAAAAAAGCAGTGAGTGGCCTCATTTGCCGCCATCCTCTTTTCCTCTGAGCTCTGCCCATCATATACAGTCCAGCTGGGAGCTTTGACACTGTCCTTGTTCTGCATGTTGCTCTAGTGCTCACTTTGTCCTGTTCTTACAGCAGGTTCTGACTGGGGCAGTTGCATTTTTTGCTACTGCCTTTGTCTGTTCACTTATATTTATTTGTTTTTTTTATTTCACTGTGATGTACA
Organism: Lepidarchus adonis; assembly: GCA_037576955.1. Taxonomy (NCBI): domain Eukaryota; kingdom Metazoa; phylum Chordata; class Actinopteri; order Characiformes; family Lepidarchidae; genus Lepidarchus; species Lepidarchus adonis. The sequence goes on along the minus strand of JBBIGC010000082.1, from coordinate 19,458,837 downwards.
ATTTACAGATCTGACGAAGCCCCATGAAATTAGACTTCCTTAGGTCATGACAAAGTGGCAAAGTCCGATCTAGAAATTCTATATCTTTTCAGCATAGTTCGCACCTGCCACACACTTTGTCTGTTCTATTGCTGTTGCTTCATTGCTCTACAACTTGAATATGAGGCATCATTTCCCAGCAAAGAAAGCTTGTCTTACTAACTCTCATGCAAGACCTTTGATTAGCTGTAGCTGGGAAAACAGCCCAGGCACTAGGTTTATTAATGTAAAGTCCTTGAAACCAAGTATACATAATTATTTCTAGCTAGGGATGTCCCGATTAAGTTTTTTTGCCCCAAGTCTGAGCAATTTATCTGATCCTGAGTCCAAATCCGATATTTGTATTTTCCTAGCAATGCCTTCAATACTGCACGCTTTAAAACAAATGAGGGGTTAATCCAGTGCACAGTGAAGCTAAGTATCCACACTGGGCAAACATCAGAACTCCAAATGTCTGTGGTAAAACTATTTTATCAGATGTGACTGTGATCAAACACCTCATAGGTGATGGAGAACCTTGCTGTAAAGCTCTGGTCGGACAGTGTCTGAAATGTAGCGTGGAGGGGGCGGGGCTTATCATAACTCTAAAAGACGGCGATCTGGTATTCTCTACCACACTGATTGACTGCTTATCCAAAGCCATGAATTCAGTTTCTCTCTCTGTAATATTTTTTACTTATTTCCTTGAGACAGTGAAATTCCCTCCAATTAATTGTGTCTTCCAGTGTGTGTTGCTTCGGTGCAGTCAGTTACCGGAGTAAACTTGGTGTATTTCGTTGTTTATTTTTTAGGTGTCTTATCAGTTTGGTAGTATTAAATGCAGCATTGTTACTACTACTTCGCAAAGTGCTTGTATTACAAACCGTACACGTGGCCACTTGACTACTTCCATTTGCATCACCTGACGTAAAACAATGGATCGGACTTAGGCTGATTCATGCTCTGATCGTCACAGATACCGGTATTTGAGATCAGATCGGGACATCCCTAGTGCTTGCCTCAAGAAAAAGATCAAAGCTGAAGAAAAGACTATGCGATTTAAGAAGGGAAAAGAGAGAGCGTATCCAAGTGTGTGCCTGTTTTCTCTTCTCTCCCTCATTGTGTGTTATTCTGACCACCAGGGCCAAGCCTCAGCCAAACGACAAGGCAAGTTTAAAAAGGTACTGGATGGGCTAGAGTTCTGTAAATACAATGCTCAAAGGTACAGAATGATTCCACATTTTCATAGGAGTGTGTATATCACTTGTGTGACGATGGCAGGTGAAGTTGTATGCTGCTTTGTATCTGTATACAGGCTGATGGTATTTCTGTCTAGACATTCCTGCCATATATGTGACCCCATAATGCTCAAAATTCACCCCCCCCTATACACACGTCACTTCTTCACCATACTGATCACGTCAAGCTCTTCATCCACTTGCTGTAAACTCCTCCCTCAAATATGTTTCCCTTGTCCCATTACCACACCTGCCACAGATCTGTTTTGGGAATTATCCGATAATAATGGTGTCATGTTCAGAAATTGGTCTGGTCTGAGGATCTGAGGCTGGGTTATTTAGGCTGCTGTACCTCATTGGTAATGTAGTTGCAATGAGATGGTGGCCCACGTCTCTCATGTCCCTTGTTCTTCCCTCCTCAGGATGTTGTGCCAATCGTCTACCACCTGATCTCGGCCCCCAACAAGGCAAAGAACGGGGCGAAGGAGAAGGAAAAGGATGGAGAGAAGGAGAAGGATGTGAAGGATGAATTCTCTGAAGCCCTCAGAGACTTGAAGATCCAGTGGATGACCAAGTCAGTGCAGATGTTTTTTCTTCACCCTCAAACTATAAATACTCTTCAGACAAACCTAAATTAATCCATCCTACAAACCGCTTATCCATTTTGGGTCATGGGGAAGCTAGTACCCATAACAGCTGACTGTGGGCCAATTTACATGTGTAACTGAAATATTACTTAACTGAGCAGATTCCTGAGATTTGTTAAAACAATAAGAAGGGATGGCCTTTTTGCATTTTGCTGGAAACCCCAGTTTCCTCCCATAGTCCAAAGACATGACCTGGAGATGTTGTGTGGCCCCTAGGGTGTGTCTCTGTGCATATGGGCCTGACTCAACCCTGCGAAGGACTGGTCGACGTGTATAGAACATGTGCCCTAAGGGCGCTGTAATGGGCACCAGCACCCTTGTGATCCTGTTTAGCAGCTCAGATGAGAACATTCATTACTAGTAATCCTCACAAAGCTCGGTCCCAGTACAGAATGACCCTACTCATGATGTAACCTTCTCCTCCTCCTCCTCTTATTTTGATTGCACCCCTTTTGTTTCACCCTCAGACTGGACAACAGTACTTTGTATGATGAACTGAAAGAGACCTTCTCAAATTATCTCCCTCTCCACGTGCAGCGACTTCACCAGCTTGATTCGGAGAAGGTATAGACGTGTCCCAGTTTTTCCTCACGTACACCTTCATCACTCTGTTTCCTAACCCAGTTTACACCCTTCATGCAGGAGCGGATGAAGCGACTGGGGGACATTGTGGCAGCTGCCGAAATTGTGATCTCGCAAATCGACCAGACCGCACTAGCAGTCTACCTCACCATGAAGACAGACCCACGTCCAGATGCCGCCTCAATCAAGAGGTATCAACCGTGAAAGTGATTGTGAACACCTCTCATCACACAGTGAAATGTGACCGCAGTGGGCAGCTATCATCAGCACCCATGGAGCAGTGTAGTGGGACAGTACCTTTCACAAGGGTTCCTCAGTAGTCCCTGGGCTGGGACTTGAACCCACAACCCTATGATCACCACTGCTTATGACCTATTGTGATAGAAAATCTGGGGTTATTGTGTAACTTTGATATCATACACAAACATCCTATGAACCATATTTGAATTCAGTCGTATTAGTTATTGTTTCAATTCTGTTTTTTTATGTAGTTATTAAATTAAGAACTGTGTACTAGATGCTTTTCAGTAAATGCAGTTTTGTCAGAATTTTTATTTTAGCTGTTTCAAAAGGAAATTTAACAAATACAATTTTTTATAAACTCAATGACAAGCGCACAATAAATCTCACACAAAAAACTCACTACTCCTCTTTCATAACAATCTTATTTCTTAGCAATTTAATCTGTAATATCAAGTTGCAAGTCAGTCAGTTCAGGAGTATTGACCAGCAAAAGTAGTTAAATTATAAATAATATTGCAATTATTTATTATATGTTAGATTATTGTCTCCATCTCTCTTCATCGTTCTAGTCGCAATTTTAAAGAAATTTCTTCCTAATAAATACAAACCTATGAAATCAGCCATTCAGTAGAACTTCCTGCCATCCTGCTCTACTTTTGCAGTGATATGGAGAAGCAGAAGTCCTCGCTACTAGATGCCCTGTGCAGAAAAGGCTGCGCTCTGGCTGACCAGCTCATGCAGCCTCATACCCAGGAGGGGGCGAGTGCGAGTGAAGTGGGCAGCTCTGATGAAGACCCTCAGGGTTTGGCTAAATCTTTGAACGACACTTTCTGGGAGGTGCAGAAGTGGGCTGAGCTCACGGACTCTAAGGTATTGTTGGAACCCTCAGGGCCTTTTATTCTGTGGGCAGGTTTAGATTGGAACTAGGATTAAATTATTTCAGTTCTCATCTAGTTGCAAAAAAATGCAGTTATAACAAGAATCTGTGATTTTGTTAGTTCTCTTGAACCTACATTTAACTGACAAATGTACATAGACAAGATTTCCAGTGTTTTCTCTGAACAATTTAAATTTGTTTTGTAAAAAAAATTACATTTCCTTCTTTACACTTTACCACTGAATTACATCACAAACTATTCTATAATTTGATTTAAAATCGTATTTCTGCCTATTCCATTCAGTTACTCGGCTTCTGTCAAATCTTTAAAAAGTCTAACCTGTAGAAATCTGAATTTAAGGTCTTAAAATGTCTTAACTTTCACATTTTATGCGCTAGGTCTTTAAAAGTCTATATTTTGGTATTAAATATTAACATGTTTTAACACTAGGTTTTTTGGGGGTTTTTTTCTTACTCCGTATTCTTTGATAGGACAGTGTATACTGGTTCTATGTTGTAGTTCATTATTTTAAAGAATAAAGTGTGAATGTGAAACTGGTCTTATACCTCATACATAATCAAATCTTACATTTAGGTTGTTAAAACCTGCAGAAACCATGTAATACTTTGGAAACTGCAGATACTAATTGTTGCAGTTTGCCAAATAGAATGTTTTCAATTCTTGTCAATTTCTGTGCAGGTACAGCAATCAACATCCAGAAAATTTGTTTTAGCATTTGTCTTTTACAGATTTGCAATTAAGGATTATTGACCATGTTAATGGGCCCCATATACCCCTCCCTGGCCTAAGAGTAACCTATTGGTTTCTGTAGTCATTTGCACCAATGAATTTTAATGGCTGTTTTCTGTCTTTGCAGGTTTTAACCTTTTCCTACAAGCATGCCTTAGCCAATAAAATGTATGGAAGAGCTTTGAAATACGCATCTAAAATTGTAGAAGACAAGCCCAGTAAAGAAAACTGGAAGAACTGCACCCAGGTAAGACATTGCCTGTCTGTAATATATCTGATAATTAATTAATAAAAAGACTTTTAATTAAGGAGCATTGTTTTCTCTCTGCTGCAGCTGATGAAGTCTCTTGGCTGGATGCACAGTGTCTGCTACACAGAAAACTGGCTTCCCATCATGTACCCTTCTGACTACACACCCTTCTAAAAAGAACCGGGTTCCCACAGCAACTTCCAGCATCTTTACAGATCCCTGAAACATGCAGCTACATCAAAAATTAATGGCAGGACACGCATGCAAACGCAGGGTCGTGTTTTGGAGCTGCCGCACTTGTTCACATGACCCAACAAAACCCTACGCCTTCCATTATGCAGTATCGTTCAGCCCCGTCTAGAACTGTATGAACGTTCTCTCCATGTTTCCGTACCATAACCCTCACACCTTCATACTCCTGGAGAACCGAACACAACACTTGTTTGGTTACAGTAGAGGAGCTTGACCCTGACTATACCAGATCTTTTGGATCTTCTGTGATTATTTGATCAGTTCTGGGGGCCATTGACTGGGCCTCATCCGTCCTACAGAGAACATTGCAACCTGATCTGGTTCTGGAGCTGCTCTTCGGATTCCTGTTTGTGGTTTGGAGTGCCAATTGCATTGCTTTTTGCGAGAGTAGAATGTCTGGACTTGTGTTGGAAGTATAGACAGGTATGATGATGCACACTGCTTTATCAAGGCTATAAAATATATACACACACACACACACAATGCATGTGTGTGTAAGCCCAATTTCCCCCTCATATACAGTCTATGTACAATATATGCATGTTTTTATAAAGGATAGAATATTCAGCTCTGGCTGGAAAGCTCATAGCTCTTTCAGTCATGTATACCTGGACTGGGCTTTTGTACCGGAGTCCATGTCTTGCCTTTTTACTGAGTGTGAAATTTACCAAGTATATCTGTCTTTTGTGAAAGTTTGTGTTGTCTGAGTGAATGTGTGTTTGGGTGTGAACTGTAATTTTTGGTTTGCTTACAAAGGCCTAAAAAGTTTGCCTGGCACATTGATCCTCTTGATTTTGTTTGTCTTAAAGCCCCAATCAGGAATTTTCATAAAGGCGGTTTAAGGAATTACATGGGCGTTCGAGCACCACTGCTAAAGCATTGCAAATTTAAAGTAGTTTATAGGTGAAATAGTTGTGTCTCTAAACCACAGGGGCCTTTCTGATGCTCCACTTTGGATACTGTGAAGAAGGATTGGTGGGTTAACAAAATACAGGTAGTCCCAGAGTTGCGATGCATTCCATAAGTGGAGACATTGCCTTTATACGATCAAAAGGTCTAACCATCGTAACTCTGGGACTAACTCAATTAAACGCTTAAATTGGACTGAACTGTGTGGAATGGAGCTGGACTACAAAGCTGTCAGTTAAGATGACATTACAGACAAACCCCGTTAGCTTGGCCCCGTTATCTCGCCAACCTTGCCTCTCCCCATGAAAGGCTGCAAAACAGATTAACTGTTATTTACCTCATTATGCCATCAACCTCACCCCTCACCCTCGCCACAACTTGCAAAGTGTTGGGTGTATGCATTTCTTCCTCTATAGCTCGCGAAACTGTAGCCTAGAATATGTTTAGTTGTGCTAATTCTATAGGTCAGTTGCTGCTGCTGCTGTTGTTGGGTGGGCAACACTGACGTACGATGGACCTACAGTGCCCTCCATAATTATTGGCACCCCTGGTTAAGATGTGTTCTTTAGCTTCTAATAAATTCTGTTGTCTTCCAAATAATATAGGATCACAATTCAAATCCAAAATTCAATGCAAAATTCAACCCACATTAAGAAATAATTATTTTACATCAAATCATGTGTGCCACATTATTAGCACCCCTGATGTTAACACTTTTGTACAACCCCCTTTTGCCAACAAAACAGCATCTATATAACGTTTCACAAGATAGGAGAATACAGAAAGAGGGAACTTCGGTCATTCCTCTTTGCACAATCTCTCTAAATCATCTAGCAACCTGGGTCCTCTCCTCTGCACTCTCCTCTTCAGCTCACTCTACATGTTTTCAATGGGGTTGAGGTCTGGGGACTGAGATGGTCATGGGAGGAGCTTGATTCTGTGTCTGGTGAACGATTTCTGTGTAGATCTGGCCACATGTTTAGAGTCATTATCTTGCTGAAAGACCTAGTGAACACCCATCTTCAGCTTTCGGGCAGAGGTCACCAGATTTTGATTTAAAATGTCCTGGTATTTTTAAGCATTCTTGATGCCATGCACCCTAACAAGGTTCCCAAGGCCTTTAGAAGAGAAACAGGCCCACAGCATCACCGATCCTCCCCCATACTTCACAGTGGGCATGAGGTGCTTTTCTGCATACTCCTCTTTTGTGTTCCGCCAGACCCACTTAGTGTTTGTTGCCAAAAGCTCTATCATGGTCTCATCTGACCAAAGCACACAGTCCTGGTACCACTTAACAAACTGCTTTGTGTTTATGATTGTGAGTGAGAAAAGGTTTTTTCCATGCATGCCTCCCAAACAGGCTTGTTTACCACTGTTCCAGTTGTTTTAAACTTCTTAATGATCCTCTGACAGTAGATATGGGCAGGTGCAAGCGAGTGGCTATTTTCTTGTAGCCATTGCCTGACTTGTGAAGGTTGACACACACCTGCCTTACTTGATGCTGTGTGCCTTTGTCTTTCCCATGTTGAAAAGTGGATAAGAGAAAATGGCCTCTGTGTCATCATATTTATACCCCAGGGAAACAGGAAGTGATATCTTACTAATTAAATGTTCCTAGATACTCTGATCAACTTTGTAAACTACTGTAGAAATGACAGAAATACTTTAATTATATTTATTTCCTATTTGTTAGGGGTGCCAATAATTGTGGAACAGGTGATTTTATGAAAAATAATTATTTCTTAGTCAGGGATTTTTTTACCCTTAAAATTGAAGGTTGAAGGTAAAATTTTCTGAGAGTATGCTTCTGTAATGAAAATTTTATTTATTTTAAGGCTTTTAACACAGGAGTGCCAGTAATTATGGAGGGCACTGTATCACTAATGCACCCTGTTTGCTTGGTGTCTGGACCATCAATTAACACAGGAAACTTCAGATTTGCATCAATCACTGCAATAACTTGACAAAGACACAGCAGGATCTCGCTGACGTGTTTACTGCTCGATTTCATCAGCCCGTAAATCGGTGTACATCACTAATCTGTTTTGATAGCTCTCGCCAAATTTAGGGCCCGAGCCAATAGGGGAAAGCTAATGTTGTTTGACCGTACTTTAAAATTGTTATTGTTTTATTTCCTACCCAATTTACTAATGTCCAGTCCTCTCCTTAGCTAGGACCCCACCCACCCAGTTAACCAATGCCTTGAAGACCAGCATGTGCATCTTCCTCATTTGAAGTACCACCACATCTTTAAGAGCACCTGCTAATTGGCTTTGGAAAAGTGACTGCCAATTGTGTTGCCCATCAACTGACCCCCAAATGACCAGGGAGAGGGAGGCTTTACACTTGGCTGTGGTGTTGCAGCAATTGATTAATGATGGGGCCAGTGTGTGATCGTTCCCCTGTATCTCTAACCAATAACTGGACGTCTCCAGTCCTGGAGGGCCGGTGTCCAGCACAGCTTGATGATCTCCTGGATTGAACACACCTGGTTCAGCTCACCTGTTCATTGCCAGGTGAGGTGAGTATGTTTTTAGGCGGGGAACTACCAAACTGTGCTGGACACAGGACAGAGTTGTTCAACCCTGGCTTAGATGTTTACTTACTTCAGAGGGATTAATCCTAGTTCTGGATTACACAGCATTTCTAAATGGAGATTCTCCATTGAAAAGAATGCACTGGGAGTGTCGGACGCTGGTCCTGGAGGGCTGGAATCCATCAGAGTTTGGTGATTTCCCTGATCAAGTAGGCAAGATGCTTGATCACATGGAGAATGTGTATGAGGAGGGAAGGTGCCAAACTATCCTGGACAACGGCCCTCCAGGATTCACTTTGGGTGTCCTTGGAAGTCACAGTCCAGGGCCCATCAGAGTGGACATTTTTTGGTCATGTTTACCTCTGCATTTTCTCCATTTTAGCCCAGAGTTATCTCGTTCGCCACCTGTATCCAGAGTCTAGTGGTTTTGGGTCATTGCTCATTGGGGCTTTAAGTAACATGATATCTGAAAGTATGCAAGTTTACGTTTTCCTCACGCAACCGATGTTTGAACGAACTGTTTGAAGCAATATGTACTTGCTCTTTTCCAAAAACATAACTACAAAGAGAAGCGTCTGATTTATAGCTGTGGATAAGAAGTCAGGGGCGTCCAGCTGTTGTCCTGGAGGGTGGTGTCCAGCACAGTTTGGTGATCTCCCTGATCAAACACTCCTGGACCATTGCCAGTTGTCGTGAAAGTGTATTTTGGAGAGGAATTATCCCGGTCCTCCAGGACTGACTTTGGACACCCCTGGCATAAATGAATGTTTGTATAAATGACAGTATTTTCATGATCAGGTGACCTGAGGAAGGATTCCCTGTGATCTTTTACCTCTCAGACTCTTCAGCTGGTTTATGTGCTAAAGGTATTCTGTCTCTGTGTGTCCTTGGTCATTGTGTACTGTTTTGGTTTGGATTTTGAAATTCAGGGTTATGCTGCCAACAGTTTCCTCAATAATAGCCTTAAAATGTCCAATCTGCGAATACCGTCCACCTCTGAGCGCAGTCAGGGGTCTCATATCACTCGCTTGCTGTGTCAAAGGATGTATTTAAGGATGTCCTGTATTTATAAAGGTGAAAGTTTAGGTAATGCCAATATTTTAGAAATGTAATTTTAATTTGATGCCTACGGTATGTGCTAGTGTTATTTTATAACCATTATTCCTCAAAAACTGTATGGAAAGTCATAACAGGTTATTTTATCACAGTAAATGTTGGGAATTATTTGATTATGATGGACATAATTCTGAATAAAACTATTTGGAACCAAAAGTGCCTTAATGGTGATGAAACCAAGACTGTACAGGTATTTGCAAGCTGTTGAAATGTGTTTAATATTTTTAGTATTAAAATGTTATTTTAAAAAGATCTTGTAATGTTCTAACCATTTATGTAAATTATCAATTATTGTAGTTTAAATTTAGGAATGCGTTTTCCTTTGTCTTATTTTTGCGGATTCTTGAGCTGCTCGTGGTTTATTGTGGTTTCATTGTTTCCGAACTGTTGTTGCTCCAAAACTTGTTTTAACGCTATAGTATCTGCATTGTCCTGCCAGTCATCGACAGAGTTTAATTGTCTGTGTAACAGAGGTACCATATTCTCCACTTACCATATTTTACAAGGTATGATGGGGTCATCAGAACACATTTCCATCGTAAGTTGGGCACTACCGGGCTGTTCCCGGAGTACAGCCTTAGAGCATGCAAGACAGTCGCCGAGTCTTTGCCATGTAGATCTTTACCTCCCCCACCTCTGCAATCAACGTGGTGACGAAGGCCCTTTGGAAACGTTCAGCGAAGCTCGTCTCCATCTGGGTTCTCACTCTGTTGGCCCAGATTAAGGTTGTGCTAGGTTGGCAGAAATGGCGCATGGTGGCGAGCAGCTTGTCCAGAAGGTCCTGTTGGTAAACCACATCTGCTGCCAGCACGACGTCGTATCGATACGTTGTACGCGGGAAGGATCGTGAGAGGTTCTCTCTCCAGGACAGTGCTTCCACTTGCGGTGTGTGTTTGCTGAGTCCTCTCGTATTGCGAGTCAAGTTGCTGGATAGGTTTTCAAGGACGGCTGCTCGATCTGTCGCCGTCACCCATGCTCCTGTTAGTAGAAACACTTTGAAAGAAGTAGCTCATGACTTTCAGACCCCCGAAGAATCTCTAAGGAGCTTCATGAGCTCCTTCACAAGGTTTTTGCTAGAACATTCAATAAAAAGGGTAGATTCTTCTCATTTACAAAAATAGCTGTCCAAACAACCATTTGTTGAAAGGTGTTTTAGAAAACCAAACATGGTTCCTCCATGACAGGAAGTAAAATTAGAAGTAAGTAGTAAAAAAGTAAAAAGCGGGAGTAAATACTTTCTGAAACCTGTGTGTGTATTGTATATGGATAAAACAACTGCTTCCACCTACCTAAGAGACTGGCTACGACAGACACCAAACCAGTTCCTGCCCCAAGTTCCAACACTGCTTTACTTTTCAGATTTATCTGCTGTGTGTTGGTCTCCAGGAATTCGCAGAGAGCCGAGGCCTGAAGTCAGACACTTTGTTATAATAACTGAAATGTGTTAATGTAATCATCACTTCTCAGATCCTGTGAAAACTCACTGCTGGGCGTACGGTAGGTCCATACGGCTCAAAGCTGTCAACGATGCGTATTTCATGTCCAACAAAGAAATGCCTCTCTTCACAGAGCTTCCTCTCTGTTTCTGACGCCTCTTTGTTGACTGATCTCTCTTTCTCTGTGCTGCCTGGCAAGTGCAAAACACAAAGGATTTACTTACATTTATTATCCTTTAGGTTTTTTGGTTTATATATATATAATATGCACACGCAGGGATATTTAAAAGTTTGTGAATGCTTAAAACTGTATTTTTAAATGTTCCTAGAAGTCCTAACAATCAAGAAAGAAGAAAAACATTATGGTTATGTATTTATTAATATTTGTATAAATGATACAATAACACATCCAGGTGTGGCAAAAGTACGGGAACCCATAGGATGATGCTATAATTTGAAGGTGAATGCGGAGTCTTTTCCGTCAATGGGATAGTGATCAGGTGTGAGTGGGAGACCCTGTTTTCTTTAAAGATCAGGGATCCAGCAAAGCCTGATGACACACAAACATATCAGAGTGGATGTGTATCATTGCTACAACATAGGTGTTTGAGGACCTCAGGAGTTGAAAAGGTTACAAGATAATTTCTAAAGAGTTTGGACTCTAGCAATCGTGAAAGTGAGTATTTGTCATTGTGAACACACCATCACACAGTGCCCCACAACAAAATGTGACCTCTGCATTTAACCCATCACACGTTCAGCAGCCATTGCCCGGAGAGCAGTGAAGTGGGGATAGTACCTTGCTCAAGGGTTACCTCAGTGGTGCCCTGGATGGGACTTGAACCTGCAACGGGCAAGGTCCTAACCACTATGCCACCACTGCCCAATCAACAGTCAAACAGATTATGTACCGATGGAGGATATTTAGGACCGTTGTTTGCCTAATCAGGAGTGGGGGAAAATGTTAGGCATGCTCAATCTTGCAAGAGATTAAGAACGACATTGTGGTCTGAGTCCAGTAAGACACACCATGACAGCATAGCAAAAGGGGAGAGCCAGGAAGTCGTACACAGACATTAGGGCAACCACTCGATTGTCAACAAACCTAAGTGAATGCATCAGACTGGGTGACCACAGCATCCAAACATTCCAGTTTACCAGAAAACTCTACGCCTGAGAACCTTCTGGACCTACCCCTTGTCTAGAACTAACAGAAAGCTTGGCCAAATGAATAAATTGTTTACTGTTTACTATATATCATGTGGACAAACCAGAAGAATACTGGAAGAATGCAGTGGGTCATGCAGTAAGATAACCATCCCCAAATCAGAGAATGATTAAAGAAGAATAAAGTAAAAGTTCTGGAATGGCCAAGTCAAAGTCCTGAGCCTAATCCAAGTAAAAAATTGTGGAAAGACGTAAAGCAAGTGGTTCATGTAAGGAAATCCACCAACATCCAAGAGTTGAAGCTGTTCTGTATGGAGGAATGGGCTTAAGTTGATGTGCATTCATTTAGATGCAGTTATTGCTGCACAAGGAGGACTCACCACATACTAAAAAAATAGGTTCACTTCTTGTTCCCACATGCTGATATGTTATATAACAGTATATCATCTTAGGTAGGTATGTTATCTTAAAGGATGCTAATTTTATATACATGTTAATGTTAAAGTGCTGAAATTTCAGGATTTATTGAGGTTTAGTGTGTGTCCTCTAAAGCTTTAAGTCTATGGCATAAGTAAATAACAGATTTCTGAAAGCCTCTTTCTCAATATCACCTTCTACTACAGAATATGTTGATTTCTCATCTGTAGTTTCTCTCTCTTCTTGGTTACCCCTCCACTCTTTGATGCTTTGATGAGTTTCTGCAAAATCATAGTCTTCTGTCCTGTTCTCTTCTTTATCATTCATCTTTTCAACTTCTTCAGGAAGTCCCTCAACCTCAACCTTCCCATCCTCAGCAAGTTCCTCAGGATGCAAAGTCTTATTAAACATGGATTTCTCGACTGTCTCATCAGAAACCTCCACCTGGTCTTTTCTCCTTCCACATCCATCTAGCACCTCTTCCAGTTCAACCACCGGGTTGGTGTTGAAGTCCTTTCCTTCCTGCTCCCTGATCACAGCTTCTTTGTTCTTCTTTTCTTTGTTATCCTCTTTGTCCTCTTGTCCCCTTTCTTTCGCTTCTTCTCCCTCATCATCATCCTTCATTTTAGCTTTATCTTCCACTTTAGACTTATGTGTGGCCCTGTAAATCCTCACCTCGTCCAGCTCTGCAATCAGTGTTGTGTGGAATGTCTTCTTGAAGTTTTCGATGAAGGCCAAATCAGATGCGTATCTGACTTTGTTGGCCCAGATCAGGTTTGTACCTGGTTGGCAGAAATAGTCCATGGTAACCAGCAGCTCGTCCAGGAAGTCATGGTGGTAGACCACATCAGCTGCCAATACATAGTCATAGTGGTAAATAGAATGTGGAAAGGTTTCTTCTAGCTTGTGAGCCCACGATAGCTCCATTACTTGAGGTTCATGCCTTCGGAGATTCCTTGTATTCCGATTCAGATTGGACCTCAAGTTACTCAAGATTTCTGGCAGATCTGTGGCGGTTAATTTGGCACCTACAGAGCAGTTCATAGTTAAATAGAGAGAGATATTCCGTCCAGAATGCAAAAAAAACTATTAATACTTGAATTGTCCTACCAAGCAACGTGGCCATGACTGACAGTAGACCAGTGCCTGCTCCAATCTCCAGAACCTTCTTATCTAGTAGATTAATTTGCTGCTGACCTGCTGGGGTATCCAGGAATTTGCAAAGAGCAATCGCCTGCAAAAGAAAACAAAAAAGGCTTTCTGAGGAATTCACCTCATGTTAACATTAATCAGATAATCCACTGCTCCCATGTTCACAATAAAACTTACTGCTGGCCATATCATGGCACCATAAGAATCAAGGGATTCCTCTATACTGATTTTTCGATCCAGGAAATAGTGAATCTCTCTTACAGGCATGTAGTACAGGTTGGGTTCCCAAGCCCTCCGATAAGCACACTGCTCATTCGTCCCCAGGCAATCTGCATCAACTGAGAAGTGATCCAAAGATAAACAAAATATCAACTTTAGGAGAATCACCTTCAACTTAACATCACTAACCTGATCTTTCCTCTGTATGAGAACTAGGGGGTGATCTGGATTCACAACAGCCTGGAGATTCTTCGTCTTTCCCTTCACCTTCACTTTCTCCAGTATTCTCCTCTTCCTCATGATCTTCTTTATCTTCTACATGCTCCTCATCCTCCTCTTGCTGAAGGACATGTTCTTTAGCCTCCTCTTGCTGAAGGATATGTTTCTCATCCTCCACTTTCTTAAGGCCATGTTCCTCATCTTCCTCTTTCTGATGAACATACTGTTCATCATCCCCTTTCTGAAGTTCATGTTCCTCATCCTCCTCATTCTGAGACACATGTTCCTCATCCTCCTCATTCTGAGGCACATATTCCTCATCCCGCGCTTTATGCTGAAGAATCGCCGTTTCACTTTTTCTCTTTCTCGTGTTTATTTCTATATCATTTTTGATACAAATACTGTTGAAGCTTCTTGCTCCTGCTGGACCATCTTCATGGAGCCCTTGGCTCTCGCTTTCTTCTTTTGCTTCATAAAGTTCCTGTATTTCCTCCATCTCATTTCTTTGTGTAGCACTTTTACTTCTATTGTTCCTGTCATTGTTTTCCTGTACCATCTCTTTTTTCTTCAAGCTTTTCATGAGGTCATCTTCTTCGCTTAGTGCTCTGTGGGTTCCCAGGTAAATCTTGACTTCGTCCAGCTCTGCTATGAGTGTGGCATGGAAAATCTTCTTGAAGTTCTCCAAAAAGGCCAAATCAGATGCATATCTGACTTTGTTGGCCCAGATCAGGTTTGTACCTGGTTGGCAGAAATAGTGCATGGTAACCAGCAGCTCGTCCAGGAAGTCATGGTGGTAGACCACATCAGCTGCCAATACATAGTCATAGTGGTAAATAGAATGTGGAAAGGTTTCTTCTAGCTTGTGAGCCCACGATAGCTCCATTACTTGAGGTTCATGCCTTCGGAGATTCCTTGTATTCCGATTCAGATTGGACCTCAAGTTACTCAAGATTTCTGGCAGATCTGTGGCGGTTAATTTGGCACCTACAGAGCAGTTCATAGTTAAATAGAGAGAGATATTCCGTCCAGAATGCAAAAAAAACTATTAATACTTGAATTGTCCTACCAAGCAACGTGGCCATGACTGACAGTAGACCAGTGCCTGCTCCAATCTCCAGAACCTTCTTATCTAGTAGATTAATTTGCTGCTGACCTGCTGGGGTATCCAGGAATTTGCAAAGAGCAATCGCCTGCAAAAGAAAACAAAAAAGGCTTTCTGAGGAATTCACCTCATGTTAACATTAATCAGATAATCCACTGCTCCCATGTTCACAATAAAACTTACTGCTGGCCATATCATGGCACCATAAGAATCAAGGGATTCCTCTATACTGATTTTTCGATCCAGGAAATAGTGAATCTCTCTTACAGGCATGTAGTACAGGTTGGGTTCCCAAGCCCTCCGATAAGCACACTGCTCATTCGTCCCCAGGCAATCTGCATCAACTGAGAAGTGATCCAAAGATAAACAAAATATCAACTTTAGGAGAATCACCTTCAACTTAACATCACTAACCTGATCTTTCCTCTGTATGAGAACTAGGGGGTGATCTGGATTCACAACAGCCTGGAGATTCTTCGTCTTTCCCTTCACCTTCACTTTCTCCAGTATTCTCCTCTTCCTCATGATCTTCTTTATCTTCTACATGCTCCTCATCCTCCTCTTGCTGAAGGACATGTTCTTTAGCCTCCTCTTGCTGAAGGATATGTTTCTCATCCTCCACTTTCTTAAGGCCATGTTCCTCATCTTCCTCTTTCTGATGAACATACTGTTCATCCTCCCCTTTCTGAAGTTCATGTTCCTCATCCTCCTCATTCTGAGACACATGTTTCTCATCCTCCTCATTCTGAGGCACATATTCCTCATCCCGCGCTTTATGCTGAAGAATCGCCGCTTCACTTTTTCTTTTTCTCATGTTTATTTCTATATCATTTTTGGTACAAATACTTTTGGAGATTCTCGCTCCTCCTGGACCATCTTCATGGAACCCTTGGCTCTTGCTCTCTTCTTTGGCTTCATAAAGTTCCTGTTTTTCCTCCATCTCATTTCTTTGTGTAGCACTTTTACTTCCAATGTTCCTGTCATTGTTTTCCTGTACCATCTCTTTTTCCTTCAAGCTTTTCATGAGGTCATCTTCTTTGCTTAGTGCTCTGTGGGTTCCCAGGTAAATCCTGACTTCGTCCAGCTCTGCTATGAGTGTGGCATGGAAAATCTTCTTGAAGTTCTCCACGAAGGCCAGATCAGATGGGTATCTGACTTTGTTGGCCCAGATCAGGTTTGTACCTGGTTGACAGAAATAGTGCATGGTAACCAGCAGCTCGTCCAGGAAGCCATGGTGGTAGACCACATCAGCTGCCAACACATAGTCATAGTGATACTCAGAGTAAGGGAAGGTTTGCTCAAGTTCATGACCCCAAGACAGCGCTGCCACTTGAGGTTCATGTCGCCAATGACCTCTTGTGTTCCGATTCAAGTTATATCTCAGGTTGCTCAAGAGTTCTGGCAGGTCAGTAGCTGTTACCTTGGCACCTACAAACCAGTCACGCAACTTAGTATTGTTAACAAGGTCACTATATTCTGAAATCATCAGCCATATGATGAGACATACCCAACAATATAGCCACTACTGACAGCAGACCAGTGCCTGCGCCAAGTTCTAGAGTTTCTCTGTCGAATAAATTGATATGCTCTCGACCAGCGGCCGTTTCTAGGAATTTGCACAGGGCCACTGCCTACACAGAAAGATTTGCAGGCTTACTGTAATCATTTCACTCAAACTGTGACATTAGATTTTAATATAGACGATGAGCAGGATTTCTCATTACCACAAATGTAGTCAATCAACCAACGAAAGTGTGAAGCTTACTATAATTTTGCACCGAAACTTAAGTCCCCCGAGTACCACTGTGACTTAAAGATAGTAGCTGCTACTGTTTTTGGTTATGCTGCATATTTTGTCAAGCTGAAACTGCACAAGCAAGATTACCTAACAACTCGACAATAAGTGTTGATTCAGGCATGATGTAGACTTATGTTATCTTTTACCTTTACTACAAATCTACAGAACCAACAGACACAAAATATATTGTCAGGCAGGCCACAAGCTAATGCAAATCTCTTATCCTGTAAGTGTAATAGTTTTTTCCAATTTATTCCAAATTGCTGGTGGACGCTTACTGTTTTAGTTATTAATCATTCAATTTACAGGTTTATATGTATTTGTTACATATAAGCAATGTTGGGAAACCAACATCTAAGCCTGATGTTGCATTGTTGCCCAGATGTTAACAGCAATCAGATAACAGTCCAAATGCACTGCTCCCATGTCCTCAAAAAAACTCACCGCTGGCCATTTCATGGCACCATAAGAATCAATGGATTACTCTATACTGAGTTTTCGACCCAGGAAGTAGTGAATCTCTTTTCTAGGTCCTCCAATAAGCACACTGTGCTTTTGTACCTAGATTTTTACCAAGTTGCTGGTGCTTTATTATTGTTTGAATTATTAATAGTTCAATTAACAGGCTTATATGTATTTGCTACACTTTGTTTAACAAAGTTGAGAAACCAACATCTAAGCCTGATGTTGCCTTGATCTCTATCTTCCACACAGTGAGGCAAAGCTTATTACTTAAACACTGGTATTGAATTGGTACTCAGCATTGGCCTATACCCAAAGTACAGATATCAGATCAGTAACTCAGTATTAGCCCATACCGAAATCCAGGGTATTGGATTGGTACTCAGTTTCTACCCAAACCCAAACCCAGGTATCAGATTGACACTCCGTTTTTACCCATACCCAAACCCAGGTATCAGAATGACACTCAGTATCTACCCATACCCAAACCCAGGTATCAGATTGCCACTCCTTATCAACCCATACCCAAACCCAGGTATCAGACTGGCACTCAGTATCTACACATACCCAAACTCTGGTATCAGATTGGTACTCAGTATCTACCCATACCCAAACTCTGGTATCAGATTGGCACTGAGTATCTACCCATACCCAAACCCAGGTATCAGATTGGCACTCTGTATCAACCCATACCCAAACTCTCATATCAGATTGGCACTCAGTATCTACCCATACACACAAAAAAAGAATCAGATTGGCTTCCTCATAATCTACCCATACCCAAACCCAGGTATCAGATCGATACTCAGTATCTACCCATACCCAAACCCAGGTGTCAGATCGATACTCAGTATCTACCCAAACCCAAGTATCAGATCGATACTCAGTATCTACCCATATGCAAACCCCGGTATCAGATTGGCACTCAGTATCTACCCATACCCAAACTTTGGGATCAGATTGGTACTCAGTATCTACCCATACCCAAATTCTGGTATCAGATTGGCACTGAGTATCTACCCATACCCAAACCCAGATATCAGATTGGCACTCCATATCAACCCATACCCAAATTCCCATATCAGATTGACACTCAGTATCTACCCATATCCAAACTCATGTATCAGATTGGTACTTAGTATCTACCCATATCCAAATCCAAGTATCAGATTGGCTTCCTCAGTATCTACCCATATCCAAACTCTGGTATCAGATTGGCACTCAGTATCTACCCATACTCAAATCCCGTTATCAGATTGGCACGCAGTATCAACCCATACCCAAACCCCAGGTATCAGATTGGCACTCAGTATCTACCCATACCCTAACCCTGGCATCAGATTGGCACTCAGTATCTACCCATACGCAAACCCTGGTATCAGATTGGCACTCAGTATCTACCCATATCCAAACTCATGTATCAGATTGGTACTTAGTATCTACCCATACCCAAACCCAGGTATCAGATTGGTACTCAGTATCTACCCATACCCAAACCCAGGTATCAAATTGGTACTCAGTATCTACCCATACCCAAACCCAGGTATCAGATCGGTACTCAGTATCTACCCATATCCATACTCATGTATCAGATCGGTACTCAGTATCTACCCATATCCAAACCAGGTATCAGATTGGTACTCAGTATCTACCCATACCCAAACCCAGGTATCAAATCGATACTCAGTATCTACCCATACCCAAACTCTGGTATCAGATTGGCACTCAGTATCTACCCATATCCAAACTCATGTATGAGATTGGCACTCAGTATCTACCCATACCAAAACCCAGGTATCAGATCAGTACTCAGTATCAGCTCATACCCAAAGCCTAGGTATCGGATCGGTGCACAGTATTGGTTCATACCTAGAGCCCAGGTATTGTTACTTCATATCAGTTTATACCCAAAGCCCAGGTACCTGAATGGTAAATATTATGACTGGTTGACTGCATTTAGTGTAAGGGGAAAATGCATTTGACATTTTGCTTGATTGTTTATTTAGGGATGAACTCACCGCTGGCCATATCATGCCACCATAAGAATCAATGGATTCTTGAATTGTTATTTTGTGATCCATAAAGTAGTGAATCTCTTTATTTAGTCTGTAGATGAAACTTGGTTCCCAGGATCTCTGGAGAACTGGCTGTGCAATGTTCTCAGGGTCTTGTGATTCTTCTGAAGGAAAGAATGGTAATATTTTAATAACCAAAAAGGAATTAATCTAACAAGAATTTCTCATAAAAGTATTGTTTGTCACAAACTATGTACTGACCAGACATCACTTCCACTTCTGCCTCAGGGGAAGAATCCTCATCATCATCCTCATTTTCATGATTTTCATTTTCACTTAAAGACTCTTCCTTGGGCTCCTCCCCTATTGCCTCCTTACAATCTACACTGTTCTTTGATTCAGCCTCAACAGGATGTTCATTCTTTTTCATCTCATTGGATGACTGCTCCCTAAGATCCTCTTTAGTATTTTCTTCCTCTTCCTCCTCCATCTCCCCCTCCTCCTCCTCTTCTGCTTCTTCTTGTGGCATCATCAAAAGGTTCCTTTTGCATTCTTTTGTGGTGGCTGAGTAAATTTTAACATCCCCCATGTCTGCCAGCAACACAGTGTTAAAAGTGTTCTTAAAGTCCTGCAGAAAGGTCAAATCGGATGCAAAGCGGATCTTATTGGACCAGATCAAGGTGGTGCCTTGTTGGCAGAAATGGCCCATGGTAACCAACAGCTCTGCTAAGAAATTGTGGTGGTAGACCACATCAGCTGCCAAAACATAGTCATATCGATAAATGGATCGAGGAAATATCTTTTTCACTTCCTGGCTCCAAGAGAGCTCCGCAACTTGGGGTGTATACCTGCAGCGACCCCTCGTGTTTCTGGACAAGTTGCTTCTCAGGTTTCCTAGGACTTCTGGAAGGTCACTAGCTGTGACCCAAGCACCTGTAAACAAACTGTGTATTATTGTCTTTCGAGGCTGAAACCCCATTTCCAGAAAAGTTGGGATATTTTCTAAAATGCAATAAAACCTGAAAAAGTAATTGACAAAAGAAGACATTTTTAATAGTTTTACTAACTAAGTGTGTTGTATTTAAACATACACATTTAAAATCTCATGCCTGCAACAAAACTTCAGGACAGAAGAGTGTTTACCACTGTGTTGCACCACCTTTCCTTTGATTACACTGCTGCAGTTCTGCATATGGAATGCTTGTCCATTCTCGTTTTCCATATCTGGACCACCAATTACTTGACTTCAGACTAGCTTTAACTACCATGGACAGCTCCCTGTACTTTACGCTTTATATGCATATGCTGGATCTGTTGCTCCAAGCTATAGCTGCTAGATCTGGAAATTGATTGTTTCATTTCCTTCTGTTCATTGTTGTTGTCCAGTACGACCAGAGGAGGATGGGTTCCCCTTCTGAGTCTTGTTTCATCCTAGTTTCTTTTTAGAGACAGATCTGGACTGGCAGCACTGTTGTAGCCCATGTAGAATGTGGTCTGGCATAATCCTGCTTAAATAAACATAACATCCTGGGAAGAGACGTCACCCTGATGGCAACATATGTCTCTGTCAATGAAATGTCTCTGCAAATCAATGTATATATTTTATATAATGTGATTTTCTGTTTTTCCTTTTTGTATTCTAACTCTCACTGTTAAAAATAAACCCATCATTAAAATTAAAATTACAAAATCAGCAAGGGGTCAAATAATTATTTCCTTCACTGTACCTCAGAGTCAACTTTCACATACATGCATCTCACCCATGCTGTGGGCATTGATGCCCCCTCAGTTTTTACTGTGTCATGTACTGTAGATGATGAAGGAATTTTGTTCTCACAGTGTTATGTATTGTAGATAATGAATCCGGTGTCAAACAGAAGAGGATGGGTTTCCCTACTGAGCTTTGGTTCCTCCCAAGGTTCCTTCCTCTGTTCAGGGAGTTTTTCCTTGCCTCCTTCGTCTTGGCTCATTAGGAGCTCAGACCTGGACCTTGTAAAGCTGTTTTGTGAAAACATCTGTTGTAAAAAGTGCTTTATAAAAAAACTGAATTGATTGAAAGAGCTCAATTCTCACCAGTGATGTGCGGTGAGGTTCATGGCTAGTGAGGCACTGACTCCATCAGAATCTGATTTACATATTTATAAACTGAACAGAGTAGATTATTACCATTTGACATCAATTTATGGCAGCGGCAGCTAGTAGAGGCACTTTGTTATTACGTTAACATGGTTTTATCTTAACTTAAAAACAAAGTTCATGTGTAGATTCTTCTGGACAAAAATGCCTATTACTTTTTTACAGAAGTCCTCCTTGTCTTCTTTCAGTTTGAAAAGTCTCTCTATCTCAATGGAGATCACTGCCATTGAAGAAAGTTGTCCTGTTCCGACTGTATGTCTTTATTCTTTTCAGTGCTGAGAATGACTGCTCCACTGATGCTGTCGAAACAGGTACAGTGAGCACCAGCTGAAGTAACTTTGTTTCCCCAGGAACAGTCTGAATGAGATCCTTGTGGGCCAAAAATTGTAGAAGCTGTCCAGGAGATTTACATTTATTCCTCACTGTTTGTGAGCTATACAGTCCAATGAGATCCACCTTTAGTTTATTTCTCTGAAGCCAGTCTTTTGGTTTGTACCACTCCATTTAAAAAGAGGAGGTAATCTTCTGTCCCGTAGTCTTAAGCAAACCTTTCGGCTTCTGTGTTTTCAGTGTTATATACTGTAGATAATGAAAGAGCTCAGTTCTCACAGTGTTATGTACTGTAGATGATGAAAGAGATCAGTTCTCACAGTGTTATATACTGTAGATGATGAAAGATCAGTTCTCAGTGTTATGTACAGTAGATAATGAAAGAGCTCAGTTCTCACAGTGTTATGCACAGTAGATAATGAAAGAGATCAGTTCTCACAGTGTTATGTACTGTAGATGATGAAAGAGCTCAGTTTTCACAGTGTTATCTACTGTAGATAATGAAAGAGATCATTTCTCACAGTGTTATGTACTGTAGATGATGAAAGAGCTCAGTTCTCACAGTGTTATGTACTGTAGATGATGAAAGAGCTC